>CM070575.1:3600000-4200000 GCA_036346355.1 Rhipidocladum racemiflorum | reverse complement strand
GCGTGTACGACGTGGGGTCGAGCCAGGCAAGGCGCGCCTAATGCGTGGGGCACGGTTAACAAGTGGGCCAAGGCAAGAAAGGGCACACATGGTAGTGAAGCTAGGGGAAGGAGGGCACTGCCATGTGGGGTCAATGCAAAGGGGGCTACAAGTAGGGATGGAAACGGATCGGATAGTTTTCAGATACGGATTCTTTCAGATCGGATATCTGTCGGATAGTATCAGATCGGATACGGATACGGATTTTTTTGTCGGATATGGATACAGATTCGGCATCTCACTATCCGTCGGATACGGATATGCATTCGAATAATCTGGATATTGATGGGTTGGATATCCGGATATGAATGTGAGCTGGGCCAAGCTAATCTTTTGGCCCAAAATTTTTTCCAAAATTTAAAATCATTTTCCAATTTAATTAATCCATAAATCAAGTTTAAATTATAAAAATTGGAAAACTAGCTCCAAAAATTATGATTTTTTTTAAAATTCATGACATAATCTATAATTTTAAAAAATATTTTAAAGATTTATTAGATTTTAAATTTTTCTCAAAAATTCAAAAACCATTGTCCTTAATAGGAAAATATTTTAAATAAGTAGCTAAAAATACATAAAAACCCATAAATACATAATTTATTATTTTAAACATATTTTAATAAAGAATATAAATCTTGAGTCATTACATGTAAGTGTCATATATTTTTTTAGAGACATGGTATCTAAATATTATCAATTTTTTAGTGTGTTCTGAGTTTGCTTTCATTTGTATCTCTAAGCAAGGATCACCTTTATTTTATGTTATGATCTACATGTATGATGAACTAATCGTATGTGCGTAATGAACTAAATCTACCATAATTTTGTTTGTGACATGGTATCTAACTATTGTCTAAGTGAATGAAAATACATATATTTGTTCAATTTTTAATAATATTTTGATCAAGTCAATGTTTTTTTGTTAATTTTTTATGTACAATCTAAGGGGTTATCATGTTTCGATAAATATTCGTAACCGTATCCAATTCGATTCGTATTTGATCCGTATCTGTATTAGACACTATCCGTATTTGTATCCGAACTATCTTTATCCGTATTCGCATCCGAGAAAAAATATGAAAACAAATATGGTAAAACTATTATCCGTCTGTATTCGATCCGTTTTCACCCCTACCTACAAGTCAGAGAAAGAGAGGAGAAAAGAGTTTTTACCAAAATCCAATTTTTGCCTTACATTATTCCCCAATTTAATTGGATCACTAAACAGGGCCAGAATTTTTTTTATGAGGTTCTAGATAGTGCTAATGATACTATAAACTTTTTAGATGATGTTCAAACTCCTAGCAATTTATAAGATTATGATAGTGCGTTGTTCTTTTTGAATTTGGTTATTTTTTATTTTTTAGAAGTATTAATTGATTTTAATTTTTCCTAAAACTTCTCAAGGGTGTTTTAAGGGTCAATTAGGATTTAATTAAATTTTCTCTGGATTTTATGTTCGTTCAATTTAAGGATTCAAAAGACCAAAAATCATGAATTGAGCATTAAAAGGTATTTTCTTAAAAGTCAAAATCCATAGGAATTTATAATTGCTAAAAATTCAAAAGAAGGTCGAAAAATTAGATTGCATATTTTGAATTTTATTTCTTCTGATTTTTGGGTTGTTACACTGTGGCAACATGCGGCCCCGCACGCCACGCCCATGCGCTGCCCGTCAACGCATGGTCCTTGCCCACGAGTCACCTGCCAGTGCGCGGCCTCGCCCATGCGCGCTCGCACACGGCTGCCCGAGTTGCCCTACCCGCGTGCGCCCCCGCGCAGCCCATATTGCCCGCTCCGCTAGCGTGTGCTCGCGTGTGTTGTCGCGTATCTAGTTACCTTCAGACCGCGACAGGTGGTACGTGTCATTTGCCAGATCTTCTACGTTGAAGGAAGAGGCTATTTTTGTAAACTTTTTCAATACATAGACTAGTTTTAGAAGAAGAAAAACGCCCGAGTGCTACTACAATAAACACTTCACAGCTGGGCGTTGGACCAAGCGGAGACACGAGATACACGGCGTGCAGATCGTTCCCATTTACACTATTACGACGAGAGGAAAGGAGACGGAGACACATGATGCTCAATCTCTTTAAGCTCTCTCTCGCTTGTTGCTCCTTTTCACAGCTCTTTCTCTCTCTCTCTCTCTCTCTCTCGTCCATCTCTCTCAATCTCTCTCGCCCGTTGCTCTCTCTCTGCTTTCTCCCTCTCTCTTGACCGTCTCTCAATCTCTCTCTCGAATGTTGCCTCCCTCTCTCTCGCTCATTGGCCGACGAGGGAATGAAAGATGATCATATGTAGAAAGCACAACATTACTTTTTCTCACCAAAAAGATCATCAGACTCATAACCTCGATAGTAGTAGAAATCTAGTCAAATAAAACCATTACAGATAAGTGGCATAATATAGCCATCAACAACAATGAAGTTGTGACAGTAGATCTATGGATATTAGATTGAGTCTAGACTATAAATTGCACATACTTGAGACTACAAAAGTGTCCCAGCTGAGCCAGTCCCGCCCGTATATCTCAATCTCCCCAGCTCTCTCCCATCTCTTGCCTGTATGTCTCAATCTCTCTCAGCTCTCTCTCTCTCTCTCTCTCTCTCTCTCGTCCATCTCTCCCCCTCTCTTTTATCCGCCTCTCTCAATCTCTCTCGCCTGTTTCTCCCTCTATCAGCTCTCCCTCTCTCTCTCTCTCGCTCATGTTTCTCAATCTCTCAACTCTCTCTCACCTATTGCCCCCCCCCTCTCTCTCTCTCTCTCTCTCTCTCTCTCAGCGAGAGGAGTGAATGCAATTCAGTTTATTTGATCACTGGAATATAAGCTTAGGGCTAGATATATGTATAGTCACACAAAAGGTTGTAGTCAAAGAGTCGAGAGGCTCTCAGCTCTCAATCCCAATTCTTCATGTGCCTTTTTTTCCACAAGCTTAGGAGTGGATTGATATGGAGAAGGCTCCTATTGTGTTTTATTTAATTTCTCGATGCCAGTATTATTCCTTGTTTGCATTAAGGTTATTCTTTTGTGTATTACCAATATCTTTATTATTATTATAGTTATTTTGTTAAGTTTTCTTTTTCATTTTTACTATTTTCGTCCACTTTTTCTTTTTCTTTTCTTTTTCTTCTTTTTCTTCTTCTCTTCTTTTTTTCCTCCTCTCCTCGCTCTTCTTTTCTTTTTCTCTTCACCGAACCAACCTTATCCGGTTATCCATTTGAGCATTTCCTACTTCCTCCCCCATTTCCACTTCCTCTCGATCTCCTCCCGATCCCCTACCTCCGCTCCTCGACAACGCGCTAGGGCCTCCCCGTCGGCGCCTCGCTCTCCCTCACTCCCTCGACCCCTGCCGCCCCCGACGGCGTCCTCGCCCCCGCCGCCAACCGGCCCCTTCCCCTCTCTCGATGGCCACCACTCCCGCGCCGGCCAACCCCTCCCCCTTCCCTCTCCCTCCGCCCAGATCCCCCTCCTCCTCCTCCACCTTGGGCGTGGCGGTGGCTCGATGTGCGCGGCGGAGGAGGCAGAGGGCATGGTGCGCCGGTCCATGGCCACGGCGGAGGAGGCAGAGGGCATGGTGCGCCGACCCATGGCCACGGTGGAGGAGGCGGAGGGCGCAGGCCATGGCGGCGGTCACGACGAGCAAGGTGCGCGGGGACACGGCAGTCGCGGGAGGCGAGCGATCACGGGGCCCACAACGGCTAAGGCGGTGTGAGCCATGCGGGCCATGGGCGAGGAGGCTCGCCGGCACGGCGTTAGAAGTATGCGCGCGTGCCACAACATCGGGAGCGAGCGGCGGAGAGGCCGAGGCGAGCTCGGCGACGGCGGCGACACGGCACAGGTAACCCCCACGTGGCCTTGCTCCTCTCCCCTACTTCCCTGCCGCGACAGATTTGTCCTGCCGCAGGCCCGCGGCGTGCCCGTGCCTCCGCTGTGCCATGTCGGCACGGACCCAGTCCAAACAGCCGTGCCAAGCCATGCCGCCCATCGTGCCTTGGTCTCGGGCCTAGCACAACCTGTGCTATAGTGTCGTGCCGATACGGTACGGCTCACACCCATACCGTGCTGGATTTTGAACCGAATTAGACCACCATGCCTCGGGCCGGCCAAAAAAAGGCTAGGCCCGAGTGCCCACTTCTGGCCCGGGACACGAGATCCACTGGCGTGCAGATTGTTCGCGCCGCGGATCGACCAAGAAGCACATATTTCTGTCCTAGTAAGTACTAGTAGCCGTGGCTGAGGTCCCCTTCCCTTAAATAGGCGGCCCCGGCCATTCCGCCCGTCTCTTGGAACTCGTACAAATTGGATGTGAACGTATAACAACAAGGCGAGTAGCTAGCCAGTAAAAAAAAAAGTGTGATCACACTAAGAGAAGTACATCGCTACACATTACTCTCTGGAAAAATTCGTATTTGATACAAGTGTCTACTCATAATTCCAAAACAATACAACATTTTGGCGTATTTCCAAAAAACCCACCCATGACCGGTTCCTGGGAAACCGTAGATGCATGACCGGTTTCTGGTATGCCATACAAGCCCTTGGCCGGTTCTTGGTGTCCCATTGAAGCTTTGGCCGGTTCCTGGTGTCCCATACAAGCCCATGGCCGGTTCCCCACATCCCATTCATGCCATGGCCGGTTCCCCACATCCCAATCATGACATGGCCGGTTCCCCACATCCCATACAAGCAATAAGCAATTAAAAAATTGAAATTGAAAGTGCAGAAAAGGAAATGTCCTCGATATCACGAAAACATGACCGTTTATACGTGGAAAAAATCGTATTTGATACAACTTATAACTCGTATTTACGGAAAAAAATACTCATCTCGGTTCGGTATACAAGAGATATATCTCCGATACCAGAACCGACCAAGACTTCACCGGCGAACCAAGAACCGGCCAAAGCGTCGAGTTATCCGGAGATGAGTATAACTCCGGTAGCAAACGCCCTCCGGCCGCAAAGACCTTGCCAGGGGCCACATCCAAAAAAGCGATAAAAGGCAAAGAAAGAAACTTCGATCATTTTAATTATTCTTTTGTCAAGAACATAAATTAAATAAGCGATTTACAATAATCCTAATTAAATTTTTATGCATGTATTCATCTTTGTGAGGCCATAAAATATCACATTTAAATGTAATTTTTGCAAGAATACAATGATTTGCTCTTTGATATATGGAGTACCATATTATGAAAAAATATTTTATTTACACCTTCATTTGGTAAAAAAATATGCTGGCGCAATAATCCAAAGTTTTATTGTCAACGTTATAAGCCTTTTCGGCAGCCCGTAAAATATCACATTTAAATGTAATTTTTTGCAAGAATACTGCAGATTTGCTCTTTGATATATGGAGTACCATATTATGCGTAAATATTTTATTTAGACCTTTCTTTGGTACAAAAATATCTTTGGCGCAATAACCATAAGTTTTATTGTCAACGTTAACTTTTAAGCCTTTTCGGCAGCCCGTAAAATATCACGTTTAAATGTAATTTTTGGCACGAATACTGCAGATTTGCTCTTTGATATATGGAGTACCATATTCGGGAACAAAATTTTATTTACACCTTTCTTTGCTAAAAAAACATGTTGGCGCAATAACCGTAAGTTTTATTGTCAACGTTAACTTTCAAGCCTTTTCGGTAGCCTGTAAAATATCACGTTTAAATGTAATTTTTGGCACGAATACTGCAGATTTGCTCTTTGATATATGGAGTACCATATTCTGAGAAAATATTTTATTTATGCCTTACTTTAGTACAAAAATATGCTGGCGCAATAACCCTAAGTTTTATTGTCAACATTAACTTTTAAGCCTTTTCGGCAGCCCGTAAAATATCATATTTAAATGTAATTTTTTGCAAGAATACTGCGGATTTGCTCTTTGATATATGGACTACCATATTATGTGTAAATATTTTATTTACACCTTTCTTTGGTACAAAAATATGCTGGCGCATTAACCCTAAGTTTTATTGTCAACGTTAACTTTTAAGCATTTTCGGCAGGCCATAAAATATCACGTTTAAATGTAATTTTTTGACAGAACACAACAGATTTGCTCTTTGATATATGGAGTACCATATTATGAAAATTTATTTTATTTACACCTTTATTTGGAACAAAAATATGCTGGCGCAATAACCCTAAGTTTTACTGTCAACGTTAACTCTTAAGACTTTTCGGCAGCCCGTAAAATATCACATTCAATGTAATTTTTTGCTAGAATACAGCAGATTTGCTCTTTAATATATGGAGTACCATATTATAAAGAAATATTTTATTTACACCTTTCTTTGGTACAAAAATATGATGGCGCAATAACCCTAAGTTTTATTGTCAACGTTAACTTTTAAGCCTTTTCGGCAGCCCGTAAAATATCACATTTAAGTGTAATTTTTTGCAAGAATACAGCAGATTTGCTCTTTGATATATGGAGTACCATATTATGAAGAAATATTTTATTTACACCTTTCTTTGGTACACAAATATGCTGGCGCAATAACCCTAAGTTTTATTATCAACGTTAACTTTTAAGCCCCTTCGGCAGCCCGTAAAATATCACGTTTAAATGTAATTTTTGGCACGAACACTGTAGATTTGCCCTTCGATATATGGAGTACCATATTCTGAGAAAATATTTTATTTACACCTTTCTTTAGTACAAAAATATGCTGGCGCAATAACCCTAAGTTTTATTGTCAACGTTAACTTTTAAGCCTTTTCGGCAGCCCGTAAAATATCACGTTTAAATGTAATTTGTTCCAAGAATAGTGCAGATTTGCTATTTGATATATGGAGTACCATATTATGTGAAAATATTTTATTTATACCTTTCTTTGCTACAAAAATATGCTAGCGCAATAACTGTAAGTTTTATTGTCAACGTTAACTTTTAAGCCTTTTCGGCAGGCAATAAAATATCACGTTTAAATGTAAACAGAGTTGTAACTGAGTTATTTTTACAGAATATGGTAGTCCGTATACCAAATAGCAAATCTGCTACATTCGCCCCAGAAATAACTTCGAACAAGCTTTTCTACGGGCCGCCCAAAAGCCTTCATCGTTAGGGTTCGCGCGCGACTATAATACTTAGGGTAATTGGGGGTTGAGGATTTATATGAAAACAGAGTTGTAACTGAGATATTTTTACAGAATATGGTAGTACGTATACCAAATAGCAAATCTGCTACATTCGCCCCAAAAAATAACTTCGAACATGCTTTTCTACGGGCCGCCCAAAATCCTTCATCGTTAGGGTTTGTGCGCGACTATAATACTTATGGTAATTCGGGGTTGAGAATTTGTATGCAAACAGAGTTGTAACTGAGATATTTTTACAGAATATGCTAGTCCGTATACCAAATAGCAAATCTGATACATTCGCCCCAAAAAATAACTTTGGACATGCTTTTGTACGGGCCGCCCAAAATCCTTCATCGTTAGGGTTCGCCCGCGACTATAATACTTAGGGTAATTCGGGGTTGAGAATTTGTATGCAAACAGAGTTGTAACTGAGATATTTTTACAGAATATGGTAGTCCGTATACCAAATAGCAAATCTGCTACATTCGCCCCAAAAATAACTCGAACATCGTTTCTACGGGCCGCCCAAATTCCTTCATCGTTAGGGTTCGCGCGCGACTACAATACTTAGGGTAATTCGGGGTTGAGAATTTGTATGCAAACAGAGTTGTAACTGAGATATTTTTACAGAATATGGTAGTCCGTATACCAAATAGCAAATCTGCTACATTCGCCCCAAAAAATAACTTCGAACATCGTTTTCTACGGGCCGCCCAAATTCCTTCATCGTTAGGGTTCGCGCGCGACTACAATACTTAGGGTAATTCGGGGTTGAGAATTTGTATGCAAACAGAGTTGTAACTGAGATATTTTTACAGAATATGGTAGTCCGTATACCAAATAGCAAATCTGCTACATTCGCCCCAAAAATAACTTCGAACATCGCTTACGGGCCGCCCAAATTCCTTCATCGTTAGGGTTCGCGCGCGACTACAATACTTAGGGTAATTCGGGGTTGAGAATTTGTATGCAAACAGAGTTGTAACTGAGATATTTTTACAGAATATGGTAGTCCGTATACCAAATAGCAAATCTGCTACATTCGCCCCAAAAAATAACTTCGAACATCCTTTTCTACGGGCCGCCCAAAAGCCTTCATCATTAGGGTTCGCGCGCGACTGTAATACTTAGGGTAATTCGGGGTTGAGGATTTATATGCAAACAGAGTTGTAACTGAGATATTTTTACAGAATATGGTTGTCCGTATACCAAATAGCAAATCTGCTACATTCGCCCCAAAAAATAACTTCGAACATCCTTTTCTACGGGCCGCCCAAAAGCCTTCATCGTTAGGGTTCGCGCGCGACTGTAATACTTAGGGTAATTCGGGGTTAAGGATTTATATGCAAACAGAGTTGTAACTGAGATATTTTTACAGAATATGGTAGTCCGTATACCAAATAGCAAATCTGCTACATTCGCCCCAAAAATAACTTCGAACATCCTTTTCTACGGGCCACCCAAAAGCCTTCATCGTTAGGGTTCGCGCGCGACTGTAATACTTAGGGTAATTCGGGGTTGAGGATTTATATGCAAACAGAATTGTAACTGAGATATTTTTACAGAATATGGTAGTCCGTATACCAAGTAGCAAATTTGCTACATTCGCCCCAAAAAATAACTTCGAACATCCTTTTCTACGGGCCGCCCAAAATCCTTCATCGTTAGGGTTCGCGCGCGACTGTAATACTTAGGGAAATTCGGGGTTGAGAATTTGTATGCAAACAGAGTTGTAACTGAGATATTTTTACAGAATATGGTAGTCCGTATACCAAATAGCAAATCTGCTACATTCGCCCCAAAAAATAACTTCGAACATCCTTTTCTACGGGCCGCCCAAAAGCCTTCATCGTTAGGGTTCGCGCGCGACTGTAATACTTAGGGTAATTCGGGGTTGAGGATTTATATGCAAACAGAGTTGTAACTGAGATATTTTTACAGAATATGGTAGTCCGTATACCAAATAGCAAATCTGATACATTCGCCCCAAAAAATAACTTCGGACATGCTTTTCTACGGGCCGCCCAAAATCCTTCATCGTTAGGGTTCGCCCGCGACTATAATACTTAGGGTAATTCGGGGTTGAGAATTTGTATGCAAACAGAGTTGTAACTGAGATATTTTTACAGAATATGGTAGTCCGTATACCAAATAGCAAATCTGCTACATTCGCCCCAAAAAATAACTTCGAACATCCTTTTCTACGGGCCGCCCAAAAGCCTTCATCGTTAGGGTTCGCGCGCGACTGTAATACTTAGGGTAATTCGGGGTTGAGGATTTATATGCAAACAGAGTTGTAACTGAGATATTTTTACAGAATATGGTAGTCCGTATACCAAATAGCAAATCTGATACATTCGCCCCAAAAAATAACTTCGGACATGCTTTTCTACGGGCCGCCCAAAATCCTTCATCGTTAGGGTTCGCCCGCGACTATAATACTTAGGGTAATTCGGGGTTGAGAATTTGTATGCAAACAGAGTTGTAACTGAGATATTTTTACAGAATATGGTAGTCCGTATACCAAGTAGCAAATCTGCTACATTCGCCCCAAAAAATAACTTCGAACATCCTTTTCTACGGGCCGCCCAAAATCCTTCATCGTTAGGGTTCGCGCGCGACTATAATACTTAGGGTAATTCGGGGTTGAGAATTTGTATGCAAACAGAGTTGTAACTGAGATATTTTTATAGAATATAGTAGTCCGTATATCAAAGAGCAAATTTGCAGTATTCGTGCAAAAAATTACAATTAAACGTCATATTTTACAGCCTGCCGAAAAGCCTTTAAAGTTAACGTTGACAATATAACTTAGGGTTATTGCGCCAGCATATTTTTGTAGCAAAGAAAGGTGTAAATAAAATATTTTCCCAGAATATGGTACTCCATATATCAAAGAGCAAATCTGCATTATTCATGCAAAGAATTACATTTAAACGTGATATTTTACGGGCTGCCGAAAAGGCTTAAAAGTTAACGTTGACAATAAAACCTAGGGTTATTGCGCCAGCATATTTTTGTACCAAAGAAAGGTGTAAATAAATTTTTTTTCCATAATATGGTACTCCATATATCAAAGAGCAAATCTGCAGTATTCGTGCAAAAAATTACATTTAAACGTCATATTTTACGGCCGGCCGAAAAGGCTTAAAAGTTAACGTTGACAATAAAACTTAGGGTTATTGCGCCAAAGATATTTTCGCATCAAAGAAAGGTGTAAATAAAATATTTCTTCATAATATGGTACTCCATGTATCAAAGAGCAAATCTGCAATATTCGTGCAAAGAATTACATTTAAACGTGATATTTTACGGGCTGCCGAAAAGGCTTAAAACTTAACGTTGACAATAAAACTTAGGGTTGTTGCGCCAGCATATTTTTGTACCAAAGCAAGGTGTAAATAAATTTTTTTTCCATAATATGGCACTCCATATATCAAAGAGCAAATCTGCAGTATTCGTGCAAAAAATTACATTTAAACGTCATATTTTACGGCCGGCCGAAAAGGCTTAAAAGTTAACGTTGACAATAAAACTTAGGGTTATTGCGCCAGCATATTTTCGTACCAAAGAAAGGTGTAAATAAAATATTTCTTCATAATATGGTACTCCATGTATCAAAGAGCAAATCTGCAATATTCGTGCAAAGAATTACATTTAAACGTGATATTTTATGGCCTGCCGAAAATGCTTAAAAGTTAACGTTGACAATAAAACTTAGGGTTAATGCGCCAGCATATTTTTGTACCAAAGAAAGGTGTAAATAAAATATTTACACATAATATGGTAGTCCATATATCAAAGAGCAAATCCGCAGTATTCTTGCAAAAAATTACATTTAAATATGATATTTTACGGGCTGCCGAAAAGGCTTAAAAGTTAATGTTGACAATAAAACTTAGGGTTATTGCGCCAGCATATTTTTGTACTAAAGTAAGGCATAAATAAAATATTTTCTCAGAATATGGTACTCCATATATCAAAGAGCAAATCTGCAGTATTCGTGCCAAAAATTACATTTAAACGTGATATTTTACAGGCTGCCGAAAAGGCTTGAAAGTTAACGTTGACAATAAAACTTACGGTTATTGCGCCAACATGTTTTTTTAGCAAAGAAAGGTGTAAATAAAATTTTGTTCCCGAATATGGTACTCCATATATCAAAGAGCAAATCTGCAGTATTCGTGCCAAAAATTACATTTAAACGTGATATTTTACGGGCTGCCGAAAAGGCTTAAAAGTTAACGTTGACAATAAAACTTAGGGTTATTGCGCCAGCATATTTTTGTACCAAAGAAAGGTCTAAATAAAATATTTACGCATAATATGGTACTCCATATATCAAAGAGCAAATCTGCAGTATTCTTGCAAAAAATTACATTTAAATGTGATATTTTACGGGCTGCCGAAAAGGCTTAAAAGTTAACGTTGACAATAAAACTTTGGATTATTGCGCCAGCATATTTTTTTACCAAATGAAGGTGTAAATAAAATATTTTTTCATAATATGGTACTCCATATATCAAAGAGCAAATCTGCTGTATTCTTGCAAAAAATTACATTTAAATGTGATATTTTATGGCCTGCCGAAAGATGAATACATGCATAAAAATTTAATTAGGATTATTGTAAACTGCTTATTTAATTTATGTTCTTGACAAAAGAATAATTAAAATGATCGAGTTTCTTTCTTTGCCTTTTTATCGTTTTTTCGGATGTGGCCCCCTGGCAAGGTGCTGCAGCGGAGGACGTTTGCTACCGGAGTTATACTCATCTCCAGTATAACTCGACGCTTTGGCCGGTTCTTGGTTCGCCGGTGAAGTCTTGGTCGGTTCCTGGTATACTGGAGATATATCTCTTGTATACCGGGAACCGGAGATGAGTATTTTTTTCCGTAAATACGAGTTATAAGTTGTATCAAATACGATTTTTTCCACAGATAAACGGTCATGTTTTCAGATATCGAGGGACATTTCCTTTTACAGACTTTCAATTTCAATTTTTTAATTGCTTATTGCTTGTATGGGATGTGGGGAACCGGCCATGTCATGATTGGGATGTGGGGAACCGGCCATGGCATGAATGGGATGTGGGGAACCGGCCATGGGCTTGTATGGGACACCAGGAACCGGCCAAAGCTTCAATGGGACACCAAGAACCGGCCAAGGGCTTGTATGGCATACCAGAAACCGGTCATGCATCTACGGTTTCCCAGGAACCGGTCATGGGTGGGTTTTTTGGAAATACGCCAAAATGTTGTATTGTTTTGGAATTATGAGTAGACACTTGTATCAAATACGAATTTTTCCATTACTCTCTCCGTCCATACTTATTTTATATTTCATTAATACAAATTTAGTGTAATATTTCGTCCGTACATTCTATAAATATCCAGGTATGCATACATTTAATATATTATTTAGATTAAAATTTATCTAAAAAAATACAGTGCTCATAGAGATGGTTTAATGGTGGTCAATATTTATTTTATCTGCGTGCTAAAAGATGGGAGAGAGCGGTATCAGCAGCATGCAGTTGGACAGAGCCGTGCCGACGTGGCTGTGCTAGATGAACGGTAATTCCTTCAGCTATCATAGAGTTAGTATATATATATATTGGCTAAACACGAGCATCAACGGTAGGACCGAGGTGAACAAAGAGGCCGCTGCATAGCCCATGGTCTTTGCCACCCAGAGCGCATCCCACAGCCTCGGTGCTGGCCTGCTGGGCAACGCAACGTGCGGTCGTGTCATGTCATCCGGGAAACCGGACACGCAATGCTGCCTCCTCCCGTGGAAAAACCGCATGTGTTGCTGCCATTATTTTCCAGACACGTGGCGCATTTCACAACTCAAATCAGCTAGTCAGCTATCCAAAAAGCTAAGTTATCAAACGGTCTCTCCGAAAAAAATACGAACATCCGGCTATTTTTCAATTAAGAAAAAAAAACGTATTTTTAGTAACGCTACAGAGTAGCTTCTGGCTTTTTCTAGAGTCGAAACTCAACCGCGGCACTGGACTAGAGGCCGTGCCGCCACGCAAGCCACACTCCCAACCGATCGGTTCTCAAAATGTCAATTTAACGGTGACCTGCAGCATCCTTTTCAGCCTTTCCAATTCTAGTTGGTCATAGGATCAGGGCTCCGCCCGAGGACGACGGGCCGCCGAGGGTTCGAACATGATACGCACATGGAAAGCTAGCGGTCCAGGCGTCCAGCGGGCCAAGGATTGATTCTGAACAATGAAGGGAAGAGCCGACCACTAGCTGGGAATGAAAGCAAGGAATAAATCCGTTTGGTTGTGCATGGAATCACCAAATTGCATTATTTTCTAGCAATGCCCAATTTCATCAGCGAAGGAAATTGCGGTGCAAGAGGCCCCTCGCTAGCCAGCATGGGTGGTAGTGGTTGCCTGGTTGGAGAGGACAGAGGCAGAGCCAAGCGGCCGGCCAAATCAAATAGATAAGCCACGGAATGGACGTGCTGCACGTAGCCGTGGGCGGGCACACCGTGGCCGTGGTTGAGCGCGACGACACGCACGACCCGGCCACGGGGCGCGCGCTCACCGGCTCCTGGCTCTGGGACTCCTCCCTCGTCCTCGCATCCCACCTCGCCTCCGCCCAGCTCCAGCTTCGAGGCGCCACCGTCCTCGAGCTCGGCGCCGGCACCGGCCTCCCGGGCATCACCGCTGTCTCCTGCCTCGGCGCCGCGCGCTGCGTGCTCACCGACGTGCAGCCGCTCCTGCCAGGCCTCAGGGCCAACGCGGAGGCCAACGGGCTCACGGCCGCGCAGGCGGACGTGCGAGAGCTCCGCTGGGGGGAACAGCTCGAGCCCGAGCTCCAGGTGGACGTGGTGCTCATGTCCGACGTGTTCTACGACCCGGAGGACATGCCGGCGATGGCGGCCACGCTGCGGGGGATCTGGCGGGAAGGCGACGGCGGCACGGTGGGGTGGGCGGCGAGCGAGGTCCGGGACGGCGTGCAGGACTGCATGGACGTGCTGCGGGAGCAAGCCTTCGAGGTGGCCGAGGTCGACAGGGTCACCAGGCCGCTGCTGCGCGACCCCGCCCAGACCGCCGCCTTCGCCGTCTATCGCATGGAACGCCGGCAACAACAGGGGGGTTGACTTCACATCGTTGCGCTAAGCTTCTAACCGAACCACCGTCACCTTTTTTGACCTTTTCTTTTTGGCGAGTAGTTTTCCACTTCCCCCCGAACGGCAAATTCAGCTCGGTTCCGTCCGACTATTGTACAACATGTAAATGGATTTGCGATGGAGATAAATCCGCAAGGAATTAAGGATAAAATGCATGCATGATTCATGAAAGACCGTGAACACTACAGTAATATACCGTAGAAAAATACACTGCTGTACATTGACAAGTATTTTGCTGAAAGAGAATTTACAGTTGCAAAGGGTTGCTACAACATAATGTTTCTTCGTGTGCCAAGCCTGCACTTTTTATATTTCATCGCAACAAAAATCTCAATTCCTGTGTGTAAAGGGACAAAGGTAAACAAAAATAACTACAGTAGCATTTCCCCAATCCTTACGAGACAAAGGCCAGAGTTGTATTTGTCTAACCAACCCAAACTTCCAGATGCACACTTGATAACTAACCGATCCAACCTTCCAGATGTACACTCTAATAAAACCTGGTTGATTTCATGAGACTAGCCCTAGAAAACGTGAGAAGCGATCTGCAAGGTTTGCAATAACAAACCCAGAAAATACCTGCAAGGGCACAAGAAGACAGGGTTTAACAAATGACAAATGCAAGTAAGAGTGATCTGGAACAGACAAGAGGTTCGCAGAATTGAACATAGGGTTGCAATGCAACTAATTAGTCCAATTTTAAAAATAATAGAACGCGCTTTTCTATCACTTTTAATGCAGCAAAAAAATGGTTAGAATGATAGCTTTCTGACATAACCACAAATAAACAAATCCTGAGCTGCGAGACATCAGTTACCTGGACAGAACCGAGAACATAGACTGCTGAATAATGTCGACCATGGATAACCATATCAGCTACCATGGCTAGTGGAATTGTGAGCGACATGCCTAAGGTGGCCACTAAGGGAGTAGTCCAAACAACAGAAAGAGCCCTGCCCAGAAGTTCCATTGTCACAAGTATCGCAATTATGCAATGCTATATAAAAAAAACATTAGTTCTTTTAGTGCGTACCAGAAGTAGTCGGATAGTACACTTCCAATAAGGCCATTTGCCAGCACCACTTCATCCACTTTAGCTGAGTGGGGCATTGTAAACTTTGGCTCAATGCCTAGTGCGGTTAATGGCCAGACTAAAAAAAAAAACAAAGGCAAAAACCTTAGCATATTTGCATATTTAGACCAAAAAACCAATCATGAAATACATGAATCGTTTATGGGGTTAAACCAAGTTACAAAAGAACCTGGACCCGAAAGGCTATGCCCGACCAATTAGACTAGAATACCAAATATTAGTGGCATGCGCAATGTTGCGTAGAGAATATTTTGGATCATGAATGACAGCCATGGTCCTGTAGCTTTAGATGAGATTCCAATACAATGCTGTATGTCCATAGCAGTTTCCATTTTATAAATGCTTTTTATATCAATTGCTATTTGAAATTGAATGTTCTGGTTGAATCAATTTGGAAAAGTTAACTAGGAAAATCTTACCAAGCCACCAGAGAAGCAAAAGACTGAAAAGTCCGAGATAGCCAAACAGTTTTTGGACCTCAACCCTTTCTCCTTCCTCTCCAGCAAACTTTTTGAGAAGCACTGAAATGATATTGAAAGTTGAAACAATTAGCCATTGAATTGAGAAAGATCCAATCATGAATAAAACAGGGAAGCAAAGCAACAAACCAGTAAATAGACCATACGACATAGCTGACAGAAGACCAAACATATCACCTAGAAGGGTCCTCTGTGTAGCCCTGCATTCGTAAAGCTTACAAATCAGGGGGAAATTTTATAATTAACAAAGAAATAAGTCATGTCTCAAAGTTACCAACAAATTTGAAACATAATCACCAATTTCATGCAATTTGCCACATAAGAATAAAATACGCAATGTTTTTTTATATTCTCTTTTATAAGAATAGTAAGTCAACTGCAGCTAACCAACTTACTACAAAGCAAGCAAGCAGCAAGGCAAGCACAGTTAATTAAGCACGAACAGTATATAGGTCCTGAGGCACCAATCCACAGCTTAGAAGCTTAATTTTCAAGGTAAAACTCACTCACCCAGAATTGCTTACTTCTGATTCGTCCGATGCCCAAGTCTGGCCCATAGTTGTCATTACCACACCAGCCATGCTAACGAAAACAGCAATAACTTTTGCAGCATTTATGGAATCTTGGCCAAGGAGCACACCAATGAACAGAGTGAAGAGTCCCGAAGTTGAAGATAATACAGTAGTACTGGCAACACTAGTTCTTGCAAGTGCTGCATTTGACAAATACTGCATCACATTAAGCATAAGAGAAAATGAGTAATCTTCACCGATCAAAGTACTCATTGTATGGTTGAAAATGAACAATCCCATGAATTATAAAGCACATGCAAATAATTGGAAATTTACCTCCGTCACAAACCATATGGGGCAAAGATACAATCCATACATTGCAATCTCCTTAGTGGAAAGTTCCTGCTTCTTCAGAACATCGTTATCCCATTCACAGATTCCACAAATAAGTGGTTTTGCCTCTTCTAGCACAGGAAGATCCACATCAGTATAATTGATCACAACAGTTTTCTGTGATTCCATTTCCAACATCTTCTGAAATTCACCATTCTTCGAAGGGACACTACCACCGAAGGAAATTTTGGTCATGACTTTTGAAGGTCTACTGCTTCCAGAATTCCTTCTTAACAAATTGCATATAAAATCCTTTAGAAATGACAAAGGTATATAAATGACCATAAGGGAGGACCCCAAGTAAGTAATTGCAAATGGTTGCTTGTAGTTGTTGAATATCCCCTGCACACAGAAGTTTAATTCAGATGCACAAGTTCAATTCAATTCAATTCACAACATCAAATTTATCGAAACTCTTAAGAAACAAAAATACCTTTTGTAACATCAAATTTCATACATTTTCATGGTGGGCTACTAAGATTAATATAATGTTTTTCAGTTAGATGCAACTAATCCCTTGTTCCTTTTCAGACTATAATGACAGAACCTGGACAATTGGAAAAATAAAAACGTACGGGTTGCCAAAACTAAACTAAGGCTCCTGATATAATATGTAATCATGCATTCTAGGTGAGCAAGAATATCACAACCACCTCCAATCAGGCAGACATTGGTGATGCAAACTGTCACAACCAACTCAAGCAAATCAGGAATTTGACATAAGTTACATGAGGAAAGCGAAAGACAGGAATTGACGACAGGTGCACGCACACCTATAGAGCATTTAAAGCAATTTTCACAGAAATCCGTATGCACAGTTGCACATCCATTTCTCTTAGAAGCACACACACACACACACACATGAAAATTTTCCACCAGTGGCAAGAGCACCAATCTCGTAAGGAAAAATAATTGAAGAAATATAAAAGATCAACATGCAGCCTCGGTCAGATTCTAAATGCTGCCTTAACATTCCCCTAAGGAATTTTCAATTACAGGCAAACCTGCGCGTAACATCGAACAGTTCAGATGCAGAACAGTGTCCCAAATAGGCCTAATCAAATGATAAGCTAATCTGCTGATAACCAAACATGCATCCCAAGCCAAGATCTAGGAATCCAATAAACACGTAAACAAAAGCAACACCCGAGCATGTGAAGGAAAAAGAATCCCTATACCTGCGTGACCTCCGCGGAGGTGACCCATATCAGCACCACCGAAACAATCAGGACCAGCCCAGCTCGGTACTTCAGATTGGAACCCATACCACCTCGACTCTTACCTCTACCTCTGATCTCTTCCCGGTCCTCTCTTGTGCTGCAGTGCGCGACGAGGCGAGCAATTCAACCGCGGCTATCTCACCTGCCCGAGAGGCCACATGCTTGCGGTGGACTCGGTGGTGGGTGAGCTCCGCGGCGCCCCTCGCCTCATCGTCGGCGTCTCTTCCCTCCCCCACAAAAAGAGAGAGGGGGGGGGGGGGGGGTGGAGGTGGGGGGGGTGAAGCGGGGGTGACCGACCAGCGGAAGTTTTTTACCGAGGAGGGGAGAAGACGGTGTTTCGGGTGGATCCGGGCTCGGAGTCGAGCACGGCCGACGGGCAGCGCCTGCGCAGCGCTGCGAGGGAGGGAGGCGCGGCACGGTGCGAATGGCGAGTTTTTGTCGGAATCGGGCGGCCGCGGGTGGTATCGGGCGCCGTTGCGCGGCGCGGCCTGGTGGTTGGCGAGTGTTTGGGTCGGAATGAGGTGGCCGCGGGTGGTATTTGGCGCGGTTCGTCCGGTAGGGGTGGGGCTCGCCGTCGCTGCTTTCGATGAACGCTCCGCTCCTACCGTGGTGGGGTTGCGGGAAGGCTTCGGCCTCGGCGTGCGGGATGGGAAGGAGTGCAAGTTTGGGGCCCGGCTGGTCAGTGTGCCGTCCCGGCGCACGTTTGATGGTGAAAGCTGCGCCGGTTCCGTGTTGCGACTTGGAACAGGAAGCCTCGGTGTATGTACGTGGTCAAGTATGGAAAAGAGAGTGTGCGGTGTGCTACCGGACGACCTGTGCGGGCACGGTGCTGAAATAGCCTCGGTTAGGCTGTTGCATACGGTTTTGATAATTTATTCGAATGTTTTCTTTAGCAATCATTATATAAATTTCTGATCATTGGATTTGCTTTGATATTAATGCACGTTCCCTTTGAATTCAAGATGAGTTGCTATGTTTTGATCGGACGGATTTATGTTTTAATCGTACGGTCCAAAATACTACTCCATGGTGTTTGAAAGAACAAGAGGAAAAAAGAACTTTTCTTAACTACTAACGAATCCTCGGGCCATCAATATGGATGGACCGGGATTTCGAGTTTTCAAAACAAGGCTAAAGAGTTTCCTCATCATTTTTCGCGGAGTAGTATTTTATACGTCCTTGGAGGTAGGGATGCAAATGGGCCGACCCTAGGGTCTTCTTTGGCCCACTTTAGTTCATTTGTTTGCACTAAAAACTTAATTTTTACTCCACCTTTTAAGTTTTAGTGCAAACAAATGAATTAGAGTGGGTCAAAGATGACCCTAGGGCTGGCCCATTTGCATCCCTACTTGGAGGCTTTGGAGCAACTGCGTGAGGGTTAAGTGAGTATAGGAACCTTAACTTAAAAGGCTTGCAAAGTTGATCAGCATCCCGAGGAAAATTGACAAACAAACGTCCAGAATCTACTGAACTCCGGTCAATAACTTCATGCTGAACCGTTGACTTCATACATGAAGTAATTGTGATAAACTGAAAGGATATGAAACAAACTTGACCAACACCTACTGCAAAACAAACGGATGGCCAGCCAGGGTAGTACCACCATTGCTTGGGCAGAATAAACAAAACGAATTGCTTGACGTAGGAATTGCGCATTATCGGGTGGATATAATTTGTCATCGTTATATCTTTGATTCGGTGGAGCATGACGTGCCCCCTACAACATTCGTTGGAATGGAACAGTTTTCTTACTTCTTCTTTACTAGGCCAACGTATGCTTCATGACTATTTAGAGGTGGGCACTTGGGGCGGACCGTGGTACGGTGGTCCAGTCCGGTCAAAAACCTGGCACGGTATGACACTGTAGCACGGGGGTTGTGTCTGATCTAAGATCAGGGCACGATGGGTGGCACGGTCGTTTGAGTCGAGTCCGTGTCGGCACGGCACGGCGGAGGCACGGGCACAGATCTACTGTCACAACTTCATTGTTGTTGATAGCTATATTATGTCACTTATCTACAATGATTTTATTTCACTAGATTTCTAATATTGTCGAGGTTATGAGTCTGATGATCTTTTTGTAAAGAAAAAGTATTGTTGGACTTTCTACAGATGACTATCTATCGTTCTCTTATCGGCCAATGAGCGAGAGAGAGGGAGGCAACAGGCAAGAGAGAGATTAAGAAAGACGGTTGAGAGAGAGGGAGAGAGCCGAGAGAGGGAGCAACGGGCGAGAGAGATTGAGCAATGTGTGTCTCCGTCTCCTTTCCTCTCGTCGCAATAGTGTAAATGGGTCGAGCCTAAGCCGGCATGGCACGAAACAGGCATGATGCGCAAATAGACCGTGCCTGGGCTCGCCGAAAAAGAGCCGGACCGTCACAGCCCGGCATGGTTCATGCACGAAGTACGATGGACCCGTGCCGGACCGGGCCAGCACGTCACGATGCCCACCTCTTAAATCATGAAGCATCAACAAAAACCTCTCCAATGTTCTCCAAATGGATACCTTCCTCCTACACAGTCTGTGACTGTTCCATAATAATTGAAAACGATTCAGGTACGACGGGCTTGTCAGCATATTACATCAAGATCCTGTGTCCCATATCCAACAAAAATAAGAAGATACGGAGTTTTATGGCAAAGAAGTCCCTTTCTGACAACGATTCATAGACTACTGCCCTATTTACTGAACTGAAAACCGAAGACATAAGAGAGGGGTAGATCACTGAAATGCTACTGCCAGAAAGTTTTTCGCGGATTAACAATGTCTTTCCTGGGTACTTGCATGCATGTACCATCATCCAACAGAAGCAAGAGAGAACCGAGAGCTACTCTGCTTGCGTGCAGGCAAGTAATGTTCGCAAATACGGTTAAGAAATGCAGACATTATGCAGTAGTACGTAAGTAAACGATCTAAGCAATAATAGTTCTGCGTGTGTACTCGTTCTAATTATTCAATCTTGCCGTGCCGGTTGGGTGAGATTTGGGGAACACTTAATTTGGGAGGCAGAACTCAGTAGCCTACTCATGCATACCCTGAGTACGAAACTGACAGGCTTGGTTGCCCCATATTTCAGTGCATAGTTCGTCGCGGAAGTACGAACGCCTTGGTGAGCACAGGGCAGCGATGACCGCATGCTGATGCTGGCCAGCCAAGCTTAGATGGAAAGCAGAATGCACAGCCAGCTTGCGCTGTTTCTTCCGTCCAGTGTCAGAGAAGGGTTGCCGTTTGATCATTCGCAGAGTGCAGGCACCTCACTCGTCGTGCAGCGTGCGTGCGTCGGTCGGCACAAATGTACAGCTCCTCTAAACTAAAGGAGCAGCTTCTTCCAGCTAAGTTGATGCGTATTCGGTTTCGTTTTGGCACATGTACTCCCCTGCATTGCAGAAATCCGTGGCAGTGCTAGCCAAGCCGCATGGTTCGGGTTCTTTCTGCCCAACGCAATGCCCAAGCTTGTATCCTCTCATAGCAGCCAACCGGCCAGACAGGTCGCAGAAGTAAAATCAGATCTGATCTTGGAGCCTTTTTCTTTTAGGTGGCACTTGTTTCTCTGTAAAGTTGATCAGGAATTGGCATGGCCTTCTTTCTCTCTTCCGATCTCTGCGCAGAACCACCGTGCTCTCCTCTCCGTACTGAAACGAGTCCGTTTTTCTACAGACTCTACGTCTCTCTTTTCTTTCTTTCTTTTTTTTTTGGAGGATAAACGACCCTGATTTGAACGCGCAGTACATTGTCCCATTACATTGAGGTCCAGGAAAAGAAGAAGAATTACAGAAGAAATTTATTGGACTAAACCGAAAAGTGCAGAGAAGAGTTTCGTTGCACAAGAAGTCGCGCTTTGAAGAAGACAATACGCCAGGACATGAGATAGAATGGCCGGCGCCGACCAGTTGACTTGACGACGAAGTCGCCGGAGGTAGATATGACGGCCGGCGAAGACCTTGTAATAATTCTTCTGGACGGGAGGCCTAGCTTGAGCCGAGATCGCCGAACAACCGTCAGCAGCGAGCGCCGGCTAAAGAGCTGACGCCGCTGTGTGCCTCCACAAGGGACTTGCCCGTGGTAAGAGGTAAGACGGGGGGTTAGTGCCCGGAGCAGAAGATGTCGGGGGAAGCCGATCCGAAGTTCCGAACACACCAGGGATGTGGGGTGGAATAGAGCTTGTGGGACTTGTGCTGTAAATCAGGGAACGCAAAAGAAGTAGGGGAGGAGGAGGAAGTCGCAACGGCCAGAGAGAGGCGGCGCGCCGGGAAGATAGGAGACAAGCTCCAAGGCCAGAAAGGGAATGTTATTGCTAAGGGGCGCTCATCGATCTTGGCCGCACCGGACATATGCAGGACCACCGCGTTGGGTTAGTGACGGCGGTCGTCGCGAGAGCAACACCAGCGGCCAGGAAAAGCAATTGATGCATCCACCGAATAGGCCAGGGGGAAATTTGGTCGCCGGTGATGAAGCCCCGCATCTCCATACTAGACCCAGATCCACCCACGGCGGCTGGTGAGCAGCAGCTGATTGGGATCCACGGTCTTGTCAAAATACACCGTCTATTTTGATATGGGAGAATGAAAAAATTTTAAATTACCGTAGTATTCAAGATTTTGGTAAATTTTATTGAAATTTCAGATGTTTTAATTGAAATTCATATTTTTAGACTAGATTTTATTAAATCTCGCAGATATTTTCAAAAATACTATAGCAATTCGATTTTTTTTCTAATTTTTTTTTCATTCCTCTAGGTCAAAATGCACTGTGCATTTTGACAAGGAAAGGCAGAGGATCCCAATCCTAGCAGCAGCACTGCAGGGTAGACCGCAGGAACCAGTCGCCGAGGCCACCCGCGCAGGGCACCACCAAACTGGGAGGTCCACCGAGGAAAAGCATGAGGCCTAATCTAAGTAATTTGCATAGGAATGCAAGTGGATATGGGCTGTTCGTCAGCCTACATAATTCAGTCTGTAAAAAATTATTAAGTGGGCTCCTACGGATTAGCCCACTAAAATTTAGTGCACTTGTGGAAGGCCCACATAGCTCGCAAATGAGCCCGCGTCGAATGCACAATAGACAACGTGAGAGGGAGGCATAGCAGGGAGACCACGAGCCGCCGTGGCTCCACTAGGTTTTCATCGGCCTTCCTCATCATCTCCTCATATGCTCCGCTAGGTTTTCAGCCCATTGTGAAGCTCTTCCTCATCTACTCTGCATCCTCCTCAGATCCTGTCATGGTCCTGATATTTTCTCTTATGTGAGAGCATGAGGGCATTTTGGTAAATATCCTGGGTCATTATTTTTTTCCACTCCTTTTCCTCTCTCCCTCCCCACTCATCTCTCTCCCCTCCCCATTCCCCACCCGACGCCCCACCCGGCTCCCACCCGACGCCCTCTCCCCCCCCTCTCTCGGTGGCTCCCCACCCCACACGCCGCCGACGCTCTGCTTCTGGCCGGGCCGCCGCCACGGTTCCTTCCCCACCTGGCCGTCCCCTTCCTCCCACCGCCGGCCGCTCCTCGGCCGCCTCCCTCTACTCGTGGCGACCCTCCTCCTCGTGGTGCAGCCCACCCTCCCCTTCCTCTCCTCCCTTCCTCTCTCTCTAGTCATGGCTAGGGTTTTGGGATTTGGGGATTTGGGTGGAGTTGTAGGCTAGGTGTTTGTGGAAATGCCCATGGGGGAGACTTTGTGGTTGGGTGTGCTCATGCAATGGCTATGGTGTAGTTGTTGGAATGCGCCTACTCGGTGCTCGATCAAATGCCGACAAGGTTCGAATTAGCGATTGAGCTTAATTAGTGAACGAAGGTGTTTAGCGGATGTTGGGTCAAGGCTAAGCCACAATGTGAAATGCTAGAATCCTTATTTAGGTCATGTGGTGCATGGCGGTAATCTAGGTTAGGGTTTTGTGGGTTCTCGCTTATTTGTGATGGATTGTACGTGAGAGATCAAATGGGCGAATGACTTATAGTTGTCGTTCTGGAAATGTTGGGCGTTTCAAGGTTTATTGTTTAAATGTTGGGGGACTTTCATATTGTAATTCCTGTTGGTTGTTGAGTGCTTGCGTGTTGTTTTTCCATTCTCATTACATGTCATCGGCATAGCATGCATCTCATTTCATACATATGTGTCGTGTAGAGAACGATCACGCGGAGGGTGACGTGGCCGCGATCGAGGGTGATCACGGTGAGCAGGTTGTCACTGAGACTCCGGCAGAAGCATCAGGCAAGCACCTATGCATCTTGAACCCGTATTAATTGTAATTTTGTGAATAACCTGCTTAATTGGTGACATAAGTCTGCATTAGGAATTGAATGGGGTTAGGGTTAGATCCTATTTGCTGCACATTCATCCCTTGGATTTGTGAATATTTCCGTTGGAGCTAATATGGGTAATATAATGAGTCCACGCTTAGCATGCTTAGATGTCGGGTTTGGGCCAAGTGACGGAGGGTTTTGTCACTTGTGGTTGTGTCATTTCACACGTACTACATTATGTTGGACTTGGAATTGGGAAAGGGTTGGAAAGAAAAAGATGAATTGGAGACCGGGCGGGAAGGTTGGGACATTGGGTAAGGAGACCCGATGTGGTAGTTCCCGTCTGAGTCGATTAAGGACCGATTCGATGGTTGCCCTTTGATTGAGCACACCCCGGTTGGTCGCATGCCCGATTATGGTACGGTAAGCCGCTCTTTCTCTCATACGGAATCGATGGACCGTAACTTCCTGTGGTTGGACGTGGTTGAGGGCGAGGCTTAGGCCGACTCTCGAGCGCCAAGCCGGGCTTGGGGCTGCTCGAGGGGGGTGCTAGGTTTTCGGGCCACAGGAGGACGCCAAATGATTGGGTATGATTGGGAGGGGGTTGACACTAGGCCCTTGTGGTAAGTGTCGTGCGATCAATGCTTCCCTGCAGGGTTAATTAAGCGATTCGAATTGCCGCGCTCTCGGATATGAGCAAGCTCTTTCATCGCACAGTCACGTAGTAAGAATTTGAATCGAGGTTCGCCGTTGAGCTTGAGCCCACATAACTTGGTGTTGTGATTAATTGTTGTGAATTAATGATTGCAACTTCATTTTAGAAGTAGGCGCTGTTACAACTGCTTAATTTGTGAATTGAGTAGTTAGGTAATTAATATCACTAATGTTAATGCTTTTCCCGCACTTTTACCTTAAGCTTACTCCTTTCTACAACTAAATGCATAATCCTTTGGAGTCGGTCATATATGGACCCACGGGTAAGACTTGCGAGTACCTTTTGTACTCATGCTTCTGCTTTGTGGTTTTCAGGTGAGGACCAGGATGGTGGGTGTGAGTTCTGCCCATACTGCCTCTCTGACTCCAAGGCGGGCACCGAGTAGAGGCTTAGCGCGATATCGCACACGCCCTAAGTGTTCAAAGCGTGACACTTCGGAGTAGTCGTATATTGCTTGTGTTGCGATTTGGTTCACTTTTGTTGTGTAGTTAGTCTTCTACTTTATGTCTAATCGTTGTTCAAGTCTATGTCGTCGTCCTGTGGGTGGTTGTTTCGACTTGTGATTGTATGGCTGTTGTGGTTGTTGCTTTACTTTTGAATATATATATACTGCAACTGTGTTTTCTTGTCTGCTGAGTGGATGTCCATAGGTTCTAGGTGGGTCATGCCGAAATTTTCCGTTTTTCGGAGTCTTGGTCTTTTTCCCCGTTCTTGCCTAGTTTAGAGTTTTGGAGTTGTTTTAATCTTGGTTCGGTGGTTGCCGGGTTCGTCTTTGTGCCGTGTGTTTCCTCTTGCGTGTGGTTTGGAAGGTTTCGGGTTCGTTGCCCCCTTTATGCAAATTGAATTGATATCGTATTGGTTTCCGGTATGCGGTGTTCCTGGGCGCGTTTCGGGTCGCATACCGGGGGAATACCGGGGTTGTTGTCGAGTCGTTTGGATGTCCGTAGGGTTGTCTCTGTTGGGCTTGGGTATTAGCAGCAGGATCACCTCCGGTGATTGGTTGCTAGGATCCAAATCCGATGGGAACAACTGTTCATCCAACAACTCGAGGACGATCTGGGCGGCTCCTCACAGATCCACAGCAAATCTCACCCGATTCGCTACCTCCAAGAGCATCTCCCTATGGATCGATACTAGTGAGAAGCATGGTGGATGGGGATGCCGATTTTGCGGCGGCCAATCGAGTAGAGCCGCAGCTAGTGGGGCTCTCTACATGTAGCAGGGAAGAGACGTAGCTGGTGGTTGGTGGTGATGAGCAACAACATCTAGGTAGTGGCGAGGTCCGCGACCGTGAGGAGCCACTGCTACCAAAGAAGTTGCACCCCCCTTTCCCTCTTGTGGTTTCTTCTCTTTGTTGTTTTGGGTAGTGTTTTAGTTATGGATCTCCTGCCGAAGAAAGCTGGCACGGCAATGTTGCCTAGAGAGACTAATACACGAAGGTAAAGATAGTAAGTTGCTCACTCCGGCAGAGTCTGTCTCATGGCATTTCCCAATATTGTGAAGATGTACCTGGGATGAGCAAGGATGCCATGCTTCTCAGTACTCTCTATCTGTGTACTATCAACCAATCAACCATCACCATTTGGACTAATTGACAGAGTTCTGCCTTAGAATAATGATTGATTAACCTTCAATTAGAGGAAGTTCCTCTTTGCTCCCCACAAAACACTACCAGCATCCTGTCCAATAGAACCACTAATCTAGCTCATCATCATCCAGCATCAATCAAACCGAGTTCTTCTAATTCGACATTAGGATTCCGTAGAATATGGTATATTCCCTCTAGTCTGCATCACATGAAACCAAACAGCGATGGAAATTCTAATGTTCTTCTGATATGGGATTCAACCATGAACAGCTCAAGTCTAGCCACTCTATTTGGATGTATTAATCTGGCTTCATACATCGATTCAGGTTGACTGTCTAGGATTCCCTTTGCGATTCCAGGTATAAAAGGTTTTCATAAATTAGGTCGAGAACGGGTGGCGCTAAACAAACCAGGTTAGCCATGCGAGAACCCATGGTTGCATTACATTATTTGCAGGTGGAGAAAAGGGTGGGACCCCCACCCGCTCGACGCCGGCGAGGGGTGGCCGGCTGGAAGAGGAGGAGGAACCGAGGAGATGCAAACTTCTATCCGAATCCTCATTCTGTTGCTCCGAGCATACCTCAGGTTCCCAGGTAATCAGTTTTGCTACTGACGCCGGCTCAATCCTGTCGCCCGCTAGCATGTCTTTGAGTAGTTAGGTGCCGTTACACGCAGGAGAATAAAGATCGGGGTGCCAGAAGAGTTCAAAAGGAAAATAAAGATTGGGGAGCCAGAAACAAGTTGTGAGCTTCATGTTTGCACGCCCTATTGACCGAACTGCGGTATGTACAGTCTGACAGAAAGCCACGAGCAGAAGAGTCAAAAGCAAATTTGGCAGAAGCTATGTCATCTATATTTGTTAGCTCATTCATTTAGTACAGGCAGATCAACAAAAAAAAATTAGGGAGAACGGTTAAGGGAGGAGACTATAGAACGATCGGTAGCAGTAAGAAAACTCTACCTTTTGTAGAGATGGCATTCAATTACTGAAAGGAACCCATCAAAAAATTAGGTTCCCTGTTGTCTCACTTCTACACATTCCACTTCTCTCCTTGCTCAATCCAATATTAAATACCAGCATGATTGGTAAGAACCCTCACCACCAACGGGCAATGGTATCAAATAATGAAGTGCTTTCAGTTTTATGAAAATCGCCAACAAGAAATCCATTAATCAGGATAATAAGATAATTCAACACACAAATTCGACCATCTTCCTTTTGGGTGGCTGGCTGTTGCGAAAATTGCCAAAAAAAACCCTCTGATTGAATCTATAGGTCAATGAGATTGCAAAACTTTGACCGCAATCTGACTTGGTGGCTGTGCTGTGAAAACGCCAGACATTTTTCTCTGGATGAAACTATGTTGTATCTGATAATGACTATATTTCCTGATGGTGCAGAATAATGCCATCAATGCTTGTTCCAAATCAGACTGCAGCTGCTCTTTCACAAGCTTTGTAGTAAAGCGTCTTCTGCACATAGAAGAGCATGTAAGCCTGAGAGGTTCTGACAGTATGCTCCTCAACTCTGGTTACCCAGGCATCATCACATTTGTACCAGTGATTGTTTAACCTGAGATATGTCACATAGTGGCCAGCATCTAGTTTACCACTATGTGTGATCACCGCAAATATTTCAAATTCTGATGAAAATTCAGAAACTGCATCTGAATCACCGGCTTCTGATGGAAATATGCGGTTCCCATATCTACTTCTGAGAATCGAGGATGACAGGTAAGGGGCCATGTCAAGTGAAAAAGGAAACTGCAAGGAGTGATCAACCTTCCTTGACATCTTCTTAACTGACGAATGTTCAAATCTCTTAATGTGAAAGCAAGAAACTAATGGAAGCCTCCGAATAGACATTTGCTTCAGGGACTCTTGCCTCTCCTTGCACCGCTCACAGAAGAACTTCTGCTCAGCATCAAGCCTCTCAGCCCTTGTAAACCGCTCCAAACATCTCATGAGTGTTGATACCTTGGAATTCATGCCAGCTAAGTTTCTCTCTCCATTGCGCACATGCAGCTTCGGGTTTGCCACACCAAGAGAGTTGTTATATCCAGCATCCAAGTCTAAGGAGATGTCCATACAGGGTTCAAAAGTTGTGGATATGAATCCACAATGTGTGCAGGTGACATCTGATCTCAAGATACCAGAAAACACACGGTGCGCAATGCAACAGTCACCATGGCCTATTATTGACAAAAATTACAAATGAGGTTAGAACCAGAACATTAACAGAATATTTTGCTCAAGACAAATCACAGTCCAGAAAATCAAAAGCAAGATAAGTGAAGTTATTCTCCATTGCCTCCAAAAACATTACCCAATTTGTTCCCCGATATCCAAACAGTACAGGAAAACTATTCCCTTTCCCTACTTTTCTTCTTAGCCTTTTTGGAGGGGGGCTGGGGAGTCTGCTGTAGGATTGTGCTCCAAAGAAAAGTAGGACCGACAGGTAAAAACAGTATTAAAGCATCCACAAATTCTACTAGGTATGCACCGAGCTACTAATAAGTAGTAACAGATGGATCTGGATGCACTGTCAATGCCTCACTCAGAAAGGATGCTCCCAATTATTGCATTCACAATAGGTGATTATCTTAATTTGGCTAAAATCTAGCTGAAGAGTGCACCATCTCGCAATACAGAATAAGAAAAATGATCCTTAGCTGTTTAGTCCACATCTGCATTCAGTGAAATACATGCAAAACTCTTTAATTCGAATAATAGCAAGAGAGAAGCTAACTACCTTGGACATGTGATTTTTGTTGATCATCCTTTATATTTTCATGGATATGGTCAAGGATGGAGATTAAAAATTCATGTGCATCCTGTTGCTCGTAGCTTGCAAGGTTTGATGCATGCTGCCACCAGCTAACAAACCATAACGATATAATAATCAGAAGAAAATCAGGTACTTCCATTTGAAAAACAGAAGAAACAAGTACAGCATATTTGCTGTGTAAGTCCACGCTCATCAAACCATATGAGCAGCAAAAAGACTTCACATAGTTTAAACTTCAGAAACTTAAACTGCAATTTGAAAAGTATTACATCAGCTTAAAAATGGTGTTTGGGTGGCACTGTTTCCCACTACAATGACTATAGTTTTTTAAAATACTCATTGGATAAAGCACACGTATTGTGAGGAGTAAAGGGTATAAACAGTATGTACCTAAAGAAAATGAAAATCTTTTGATAGGTCCTGCCGAAGTATCAGCAAGACTGGGAATAACTTCGGTACCTACGACATATGCTACACACTTGCAGACTATCCTTCGAAGCAGCAAGACATATTGCCATAGCACAAAATTGAACTTAAATCATGCAATTCATATGACTCCGTTATGTACCCAAGTGGATGAAAATTCACCGGAATCCAACAACAGAGCAAATGCTCATGATACCTTCACATGCACCTGTCAAAACAGCTGACCCCAGAGGAATTAACAGCTACTCGTGCATTTGATCACTTGTAATTGATCCATAATCACAGTACAACGAATGCTAGGCGTGGCAAATGTACTTACTACTATATGACTTCAGAATAACTTAATGCTATATCTTCTATACATAGAAAGCATTTCATCAAACAGGTCATATGCATCCAAACGTGCATCCATTTCCCCTCTCTAGCAGTACACACTATGCAGATCTTGCCCGCTCTAGTTACATACGTTGCTCACATCATTCCATTTCATACTAAGTACTTCCACCTGCAATCTATACGACCATGATCTAACTTGGAACGGCTCCAACTTTCAAGGCATAACAAACAAACAATACCCTTATCATTTGCAGGAGACCAATACGACCCAATATCTCAAACAACACTCCCTTCCCACGGTTACAATACGGGAGTTTTCAGAATTTGACACTCTTTAAAATTCGCATTTCGGAATTTGACACTCTGGCCCACTGTCATACACACAGATGGTCCCATATGTCATCCAAATAAGCCGAAAGGCTTGCGAATTGAGTGTCAAATTCTGAAATATTCCGTTACAATACATCACACACCCATTTAACTAACGGCTTATTATAACTTCCCAGATACGCAACGAAACCAAAATTAAAAACCAGCACGTTGCTAAAAGCACACCACGACATCAACCAACGCGAATAGAGCGCGAGATCCGGACCTATAGAGGAACTTGGCTGGGCTGTAGGGCGTGCGCTCCCCGGAGAAGGCAGCGGAGTAGATCTCGTCGAGATCGCACGCGAGGCACGCGGCCTTGTCGTCGGCCTCGGTTGCACGATGTCTCATGGGCGTGCGGCGCGGGCAGAGGAAGCGGTTGTGCCGATCGCCAAGGAAGTAGTTCCGGAGCGGCGGCGCGTGCAGGAGCGCCTGGAGCACGGAGTTCATGAAGCAGGTGTTGCCGAGGTTGTTGAGCCCGCGCAGCCCTGCCGGCGCGGCGGCTGATGCGGAAGTGGTGGGATCGGCGGAGCTCATGAGGGCGAATTCGGCCGGATCTGGGGCCCAGGCGCGGTAGTCTACGCGGCGGCGCTTGCGGGGGACAAGGGAGGCGGAGGCGGAGAGGGGTGGTAGGGAGGAGGACTGGGCGAGGAAGACGGCGTGGTCGAAGTCGGGGTCGTAGACCTGGTCGCCGCAGGCGGCGCAGAAGAGCTCGGCGCGGTCAACGTCAACGGCGATCTGGTGGCCCGAAGCGGAGGCGGAGGCGTGGGAGGCGGCGTGGGAGGGGCAGAAGACGGCGGCGCAGGAGAGGCAGGCGTAGAGGCGGGAGGGGGAGGGGGAGGACGCAGGGCAGGGAACGCAGCGGGGGAGCTCCCGCGGGTCGCGGCGGATCTCGGGGCGGCCGAGAGGGCGGACTCGGAGGCAGCGGCGGAGGAAGCGGAGCGGGCGCGAGGTGAGGCGGTGCGCGGCCAGGTGCGGGCAGGGAGGCGGCGCGGACGGGGTGGACATCGGGGAGGGGAAGGGGAGGCGGCGGTAGGGGGTAGGGGTGGGTGTGGAGTGGAAGCAGGTGGTGCCGGGGGAGGAGGTGGTGGTCGGGACGGTGGCGGTGGTGGAGATTGATGGGCTACTGGGTCGGGAGAGAGGCGGTTCTGGTGCACTGCGGTGCGAGATCAGGTCCTCGTCAATGCAGCACTGTACAAGCACGGGCTAGGCATCTAACGTGTCATCTGATCGGATTATGTTCCTAAATTCTGAATTACCAGGCATATCCGTACGTTCGCTGGGACGGTTGAGGTTTGGTAGAGTGCTCGGCTGGTAAAAAAAAAATGTGTATTTTTTAAAATCACGAGGTTTTTTTCAATATGGTTTGATCCGGATTCGTGTGCGAATTTGTAAAATTATAGGGTTTTTCTTAAAAAAAAATGGCTAGGTCCAGTCGTAATTTTTTGAAAAATGTGATGATATATTTGCAAAAGGGCTCAGTTGGGTTACAGGTACGAATTTGCAAAACCACTAGTTTTTTTTCGCAAAATAGCGGGAGAGGAGGATCTTGATGTACTTTTAATTTTTTTGAAGGGTTTTGTTTTGCGACGAAAGAGGTGAGGAGGCTTGAGAGGCCTCCAATTCATTCCACTTTAATAGATTACTCGATGCGGCAGGGAAGGGGCCTCGGCGTGGTAGGGAAGGGGAGGATGGAGGGAGCGCGAGAGGCAAGGCGACAGATCACTCGGTGATAGGGTAAGCATGCGAACAGGATGGCAGAGCATTCGACAAAAGGGGTGGTGGGCGAACCGCGCAAGGGAAGGAGGAGCGCGTGAGGAGGGGCGGGGAACGAGAGGGCTAGGAATCAATGACGCGTAAATAACCATCGCATGCTACGTGAGAGGACGACGCATGGAGAGGCGCGATTGGGCTCAAACGCTCGTGCGCCGACATGGATGGCCTTAGCGTGTGAACAGGACGGACTAGCAGAGAACGCGAGGAGGTGGGAGCGATTGGAGTGGCACCAATGGGACAGAGCAGCGGAGCTCACGAGGAGGTGAGCGGAGACGGTCGGCAAGGTGCAATTGGCTGCCGAGGGCCCGTATTGTCTATATATTAAAGTCGGGAGGATTTTGGCGATTTCAACGAGCCATGTCGACGCGCGCTTCTCGGCCGTCCGATCGCGGCTTCCAACGGCTCATATCAGCAGTCCTCATCTATCATCTTAAATAGACTTCTTCCCCTCTTCAATCGCCCGCAAGGATGAAAGTGCATCTAGGCCCCCTAAATTTGTTTTGGGTGATTAATGACAAATGATTAAAGAAACTAATGTGTTCAACTAGTTTATGAACAGGCAAAGGCTTCAAGAAGAGATCGTCTATGCACGTGAAGTGTCCCCTAGTAGCGCTGAGTAAGAAAAACGGTATTTAAGCTTGAAATTTTAATCTATTGAGTCATAGGAATGCCGTACTATTAAGAGGGATGCATTGAAATTGACTTGGAGATGTTCTCCTCACTCAAGATGAACTTAGGCGAGTCTCTCAAGGGCTAGAAGTGTTCTTTCTCGCTTCGGAATGTAGTTTGTTTTAAGTCCAGGTCGGATGTTCCGAACTTGTATCGGACGTTCCGATGTTTCAAGTTCGAAGTGGAGTTGTGCTTGATCCGATGTGTTACTGCTTGGGTCGGACACTGATGTTCTCGCTTCGGATGTTCCGATACCTGCTGTGTTTTAGATAGGGAGCTCTTCGCTTGGTTCGGATGTTCCGATATTGAGTATCGGAAGGTCCGATGTGTGCCTTCTTGTGTAAAGGTGCTCTCTGTCTAGTTCGGATTGTCCGAAGTTGCGTCTTCGGAAGTTAAAGTGGTTGTTTTCTGTTTGGGAGCCCACTGCTTTCTTGGATGTTCCGATGTCTTTTTCTGACGTTCCGATGTGGACTTAGCTTGTTTTTGTTGGGTTCACTCTTCGAGAGTCATCGGATGTTCCGATGTTGTTATCGGACTTTCCGATGCGTGTTGTTATTCGGCCGCTGGAAGTTTTCCAAGCTCTGGAGTTTGCACACATCGGATGTTCCAAGTTTGTATCGGACATTCCGATGTGGGGCCGAGTCAGGTAACGGCTAGTTTTGATCCAAAACTATAAATACCCCTCTCTCACTCCTTTTGCCTGTTACACACTTGCTTGGGCTGTTTACTTGAGCTTCTTGAGCACTTTCTAGAGCACTCTTTTGAGCACTCTCTCCTCCTTGATCTTAGGGATCATTTAGTGAGTGAGGTTGTGTTAAGTGTGGTTGTGAGTTAAGAGCTAAGTTGTCATTCATCTTGAGGAAGTAGAGAACCTCTCCAAGATCGAGATTCAAGTGTATTCATTTCTCTTGGAGGTTGAAGGACTCCTAGACGGCTAGGCGTCGCTCACGAGCTCCCAAAGGTTGTGGGACGCCGTGAGAAGTTTGTGAAGGCCGGCCCGCCTCCGAAAGGGAAGGAACCAAATAGTGGAACCAAGCCTCAAGTGCGGCCGAGGTTTGGGAGGAAAGGGTTGGAAAAGACCCGGGTTCTTTGGAACCTCCTCAACGGAGACGTACGATCCCCTCAAGGATCCGAACTCCGGGAATCAAACTATTGTGTTCTCTCTCATCTCTAGCTGCCTGTTTAATCTTATTGATTTTCTTCGGTACCTTTTAATATCTAGTGCTAGTTGTTGAACTACTCTTTCTACTTGACTCTTTCAGTTGAGTGCTAATCGGATAATCCGAAGTAATTACGGAAGTTCCGAAGTTTTCGGAAGTTCCGATATTAATTCGGAATATCCGACCTGTTTCCGCTGCATTAAATTGTTTTAATTTTAAATTAGCCTATTCACCCCCCCTCTAGGCAATCTTCTAACCTTTTCAATTGGTATCAGAGCCAAACCTTCTCGAAGGCTTAACCGCTTGAAGGAACGTGATGGCCAACACCGGGTTGAAGGTTGTGTCATGACGGACGAGCAAAACAGTCCGAGAACCGGAGATGGAACTCCCGGCAAGAGCAAAGAGGAAGCTACCTCTACATCTAGTCAGGGAGCTCAAATTCCTTTCAATTATGAAAAATTAAATACTTCCTCTTCGCATTCGTATATCCTTTGTGCCCTCGGCGTGCTCCTTTCTTTGATGGCACGTACTATTCCGCTTGGAGGCACAAGATGAAAATGCATTTGATGTCTCTCCATCCTAGTGTTTGGAAAATTGTTTGCACAGGTTTAGATATCTTGGGAAGGCGATATGGAGCTCACGACTGAACAAGAGCAAAACATCCATCGCAATGCTCAAGCCGCAAGCGTGTTGCTTGGAGCGTTGAGTCCCGAGGAATTCAACAAAGTGGACGGCTTGGAAGAAGCCAAAGAGATATGGGACACACTTCAAGTAGCACATGAGGGTACATCAAGTGTAAGGGAATCAAAGATTGAATTGCTAGAAGGCAAGTTGGGGAGATTTGTCATGAATGATGATGAGACTCCACAACAAATGTATGATCGCTTGATGATCCTCGTAAACAAGATAAGAGGACTTGGAAGCAAGGATATGACGGACCACGTTGTGGTGAAGAGGATGTTGAGAGCCTTTGCTCCAAGGAATTCGACTCTCGTAACACTTATACGAGAGCGAAAAGATTTCAAAAGGCTTACTCCTAATGATGTGCTAGGAAGAATTCTATCACATGAGCTTATGGAGGAAGAAGCAAAAGAAGTAAAGAACCTTGCTAAGCAAAGCTCAAGCTCAAGACCGAAGCAAATAGCTTTGAAGGCAAGCAAAAAGGAAGAGTCAACATCAAGTGATGAAGAAGAAGAAGAGAGCGAAGAGGAGGAGGACTTGGCATTGTTTGTGAGAAAGTTTAAAAAATTCCTCAAGTATGACGGGTCAAGCAAATACAAGAAAAACTTCAATGACAAGTCAAGGAGAAGAAGAAATGTGAAGAGGGCGTGCTATGAGTGCGGTGAAGTTGGACACTTCATCGCCGATTGTCCAAAGAAGAAGACCTCCTCAAATGAGCAAAAGAAGAGTGAGCCAAGCAAGAAAAATAAAGGCTACAAGAAGAAGTACTCGGGGCGAGCCCATATTGGCGAAGAATGGGATTCAAACGACTCGACTCGACACCGATGATGAAGGAGTCGCCACCGTCGCCATTGAAGCCGCTCCTCCAACAAAATCACTTTTCGGCGACATGAGCGACACCGACAACGACGACGCACCCATTTGTCTCATGGCAAAAGGGCGGAAGGTAATGACTAAGTCAAAACCTCCAAGTAGTGATAGTGAATTGGATAGCGATGACAATGATGATGATGATGTTCTATTTTGTGATTTAAGCAAAACGGCTATTGATAAGATCCATAAACTATTGAAAAGAATAGATAGCCAAGAGGAGACTCTCGAGAAGCAAGAAGAGTTGCTAATTTGTGAAAAGAAGAAAAATCTTGCTCTCGAGAAGGTTCTCACAAAAGAAAAGGAGACAATTGAATTGTTAACCAAAAGCTTGATTTGGCTAATAATTCAATAACATTACTTAAGGGTTCAAATGAGTCACTTCAAGAGAATGTCATAAGTTTGGAAAACAATCTCCAAGCTCTTGAAGTGCAAATTGAATCTCTTAATGATCTTAATTCTCCAATTGTAAATTCTTCAATGGCTTCTATTCCTTCCACTAGCAATGGTTGCTCTCGATGCTATAATGTTGATATTAATGCTTGCTCTACTAATTCTCAATTTGTGCAAGTATTAAAAAGCTAAAACGAGAGATTAAGTGCCTTGGTTAGGTATGCGGTTGCATGAAAACTTATCAATCCAAGGACGCCCTATACAAAACCATAAATGGTCGAGGCAACAAAAACAAAGAAGGGCTAGGATATGATAAGTATGAATGCAAAGGAAATGACCGTGTGGTTGTAAAAGGTAAGGAATGCATCAAGTTTGTCAAAGGAAATGACAAACAACCATTGACCACCACACAAGTCATCAAAACCGGCAAGAATCAAAGGAGCATCCTCAATGTCATACATCTCATTCCATTCACTTTGCTTCTTACATATTGAAGAGAAACCACCGTGGTAAAGTGGTTGCTCATTTTGTCGGTGCCCACCACTCTAATGATGTGAGCAAAAGAAGGTGTGGGTACCGAAAGTATTGATTACTAACATGCAAGGACCCAAAGGATTTGGGTACCTAAAAACAAGACTTGATGTGTTTTCGTAGGACTATATCTCCGGTGGATCAAGTTGGGTGCTTGATAGTGGTTGCACAAACCACATGACCGGAGAAAAGAAAATGTTTTCATCTTTTGATGAAAAAGGGTCACAATATGAAAATATTGTGTTTGGTGATAATGGTAAAGGTGAGGTAATGGGATTAGGTAAAATTGCTATTTCTAATGATCATTCAATTTCCAATGTCTTGCTTGTTAAATCTTTGAATTACAATTTGTTATCCGTGTCGCAACTTTGCGAGATGGGTTATAATTGTCTTTTCACTAATGTGGATGTGACCGTCTTTAGAAGAGACGATTCCTCAATTGCTTTTAAAGGATATTTGAAGGGTAAGCTATACTTGGTTGATTTCAATTCAAATAGCGCTAAACTTCAAACATGCTTAATGGCAAAGTCTAGCATGGGTTGGTTGTGGCATCGCCGGCTAGCTCATGTTGGCATGAGGAACCTCGACAAGCTTCTAAAAGGCGATCACATCATTGGACTAACAAATGTTGAGTTTGAGAAAAATAGGATTTGTAGCGCTTGTCAAGCAGGAAAGCAAGTTGGAGCGCGTCATCCCGCGAAGAACATCATGACGACGACAAAACCATTGGAGCTTCTACACATGGACCTCTTCGGACCCGTTGCTTATATAAGCATCGGAGGTAACAAGTATGGCTTAGTTATTGTTGATGATTTTTCTCGCTTCACGTGGGTATTCTTTTTGCAAGAGAAAAGTGAAACTCAAGGGATAATTAAGAAGTTTGCGAGAAGAGCCCAAAATGAATTCGATTTGAAGATCAAGAAGATTCGGAGCGATAATGGAAGTGAGTTCAAGAATACTCAAGTTGAAGAATTCCTTGATGAAGAAGGAATAAAACATGAATTCTCCGCTCCATATTCTCCTCAACAAAATGGAGTGGTAGAAAGGAAAAATCGGACGTTGATCGAGATGGCAAGGACAATGCTTGATGAATACAAGATTTCCGATCACTTTTGGGCGGAAGCCGTCAACACCGCGTGCCATGCCATCAACCGATTGTATCTCCACAAGATCTTGAAGAGGACGGCATACGAACTTCTTACCGGTAACAAAGCAAATGTCTCATATTTTAGAGTTTTCGGTAGTAAATGTTTCATTCTTAACAAGAAACCCAAGAACTCTAAATTTGCTCCAAAGATCGATGAAGGTTTCTTGTTAGGATATGGATCAAATGCTTACGCTTATCGCGTTTTCAACAAAACTTCGGGTTGTGTTGAAATAGCGAGAGACGTGACATTTGATGAATCTAACGACTCTCAAGTAGAGCAAGTTGATTTAAATGTGCTAGAAAATGAGGAAGAGCCAAGCATTGCAATCAAGAAGATGGCTATAGGCGAAGTGAGGCCGCAAGAAAAGGAGCATCAAGATAATTCATCTACACAAGTGGAGCCTCCCACTTCAAATCAAAATCAAGACATTCCTCAAGATAGTTCAAGCAAATTAATGGAGGATGATCAAATTGATGATAATGAGCCAATTCAACGAACGTCTCAAATGCCGCATCCAAGAGTGCATCAAAGTGTCCAAAGAGATCACCCGTCGATAACATTCTCGGTGATATCCAAAAGGGGGTAACTACACGCTCTAGAGTAGCTAATTTTTGTGAATTTTACTCCTTTGTGTCTACTTTGGAACCTTTGAAGGTTGAAGATGCACTAAAAGATCCGTATTGGATAATGGCTATGCATGAAGAGCTTAACAACTTCGTTAGAAACAAGGTGTGGTCGTTGGTGGAAAGACCAAATCAAAACGTGATTGGAACCAAATGGGTCTTCCGCAACAAACAAGACGAGAACGGAGTTGTCACAAGAAATAAAGCTCGGTTGGTAGCTCAAGGATTCACTCAAATTGAAGGTTTGGATTTTGGTGAGACTTATGCTCCGTTGCTAGATTAGAGTCAATTCGTATATTGGTTGCATTTGCTACTCACCATGATTTCAAGCTTTATCAAATGGACGTCAAGAGTGCTTTCCTAAATGGTCCAATCGCCGAATTGGTATACGTTGAGCAACCACGGAATGGAGGATCACAAGAATCCTTCTCATGTCTACAAACTCCATAAGGCGCTCTACGGGCTCAAGCAAGCACCTAGAGCATGGTATGAATGCCTTAAGGATTTTCTCATTAAAAGGGTTTGAGATTGGTAAAGTCGATCCTACTCTCTTCACAAAATTTGTTGATAATGATTTATTTGTGTGCCAAATATATGTCGATGACATTATATTTGGTTCTACTAATAAAAGCTTTTGTGAGGAATTTAGTAGGATAATGACAAAGAGGTTCGAAATGTCAATGATGGGCGAGTTAAAATTCTTCCTTGGATTTCAAATCAAACAACTCAAGGAAGGTACATTTCTATGCCAAACAAAGTACATCAAAGATATGCTTAAGAAGTTTGACATGGAGAACGCCAAGCCAATCCATACACCCATGGCTACAAACGGACACCTTAGTTTAAATGAAGAAGGTAATCCCGTGGATCAAAAGGTATATCGATCCATGATAGGTTCATTGCTTTATCTTTGTGCATCTAGGCCTGATATTATGCTTAGTGTGTGTATGTGTGCAAGATTTCAAGCCGCTCCTAGAGAGTGCCACCTAGTAGCCGTAAAAGAGTTCTTAGATATTTAGTTCACACACCTAGTTTAGGGCTTTGGTATCCTAAAGGATCAAAATTCGATTTGATTGGTTATTCGGATGTCGATTATGCGGGTTGCAAAGTGGATAGAAAAAGCACTTCGGGACTTGTCAATTTCTAGGTAGATCACTAGTGTCTTGGTCCTCAAAGAAACAAAATTCAGTGGCTCTATCCACCGCTGAAGCCGAATACATTGCCGCAGGAAGTTGTTGTGCACAATTATTATGGATGAGGCAAACCTTAAAGGATTTTGGATTTAACATGGAGAAGGTACCACTCTTATGTGACAATGAGAGTACGATCAAAATAGCCAACAATCCTGTTCAACACTCTCGGACCAAGCATATCGATATCCGACACCACTTCCTTAGAGATCACTCTCTTAAGGGAGACATAGATATTACCTATGTGAGAACCGAGAAACAACTGGCCGATATCTTCACCAAACCTCTAGATGAGAAACGTTTTTGCGAATTGAGAAGTGAGCTAAACATCCTAGACTATCGGAATGTGACTTGACATCTTGCTCGCATATATAGTTACTATTCTTGGTGATTTCAAAATAAAAGGATTGCAAAAATTAGTTATCTGCTTTTTAAAGAGTTGAGTTGTATCTTGCATCTTTAGTCATTCCACCTGTGATCATAGCTTTGACTGTTGTTTTGGTCTCTGATCACAAGTAGAATGACTGCCGAGTTCACTGCCTCAAAGTCTCAATTCCTTCCTTCTCGTAAATCTGTCTTTTCCTTCTGTCACCGGAAAAATACACGTATCGGAATATCCGATCCAGTCATCGGAATATCCGAATGTGTTTTGAACTCTTCGAATGTCCGATATTTTTATCGAATATCCGAATCTGTTCAACTTTTGGTTCACCGGAAACTTGAACTCTTCGGAAAATCCGATATCCTATATCGGACACTCGACTTTCCGGAAAATCAAATCGTTCGAACTTCCGAACCTCGATTCGAACGTCCGGCGCGTGTAAACGCATGATAAGGACGGTTCGGTTGGCCCCTACCTCATTTCTTTATTCCTTCACTTGGCCTCCGTACGTTCTCTCTCTCCCTCCACTGCACTCTTTCATCACTTGTCGTCTTCGGAGTCTTCAATTCTTCGGAAACTCCGATCTACCTCAAGGAGGAGAGCCTCACGGATTAGAAGATCTTAATCCTATCAAAACTCGTTCTTCACCCTCAAGGTAAACCCTAGAGCAATCAGTGTCTCTTCGTTTTCCGTGAATCTTTTGATCATATCTTTCGGTAAACTTGTTGCTCTAGTGTTTCCCCACCTAGATCTCAAGTTTTATCAAATTCCTTTGGTTGATTTGGTTGAAATCCTAGTTTTAGGGTTGTACCGAATATATCGGAACTTCCGAAATTCTCTGTCGGAACTTCCGATGTAAAGTCGGAATTTCCGATACTATATCGGAACTTCCGATGTTGACAGTACAACACTAAAGCCAGCTCTCTCTCTAGTTTCATCTATCATATCTCGCTACTCTCTTATCAGCTGGTGTCAGATGGATCCAAGTCAAGGTGATCAACCTCCTCAGGGTTCAGCCAAGGTTACTTTCACTCGCAAAAGAAAAACTCCAACTGGGGCGAGAACAAAGCGAGCTTCAGCTCGAGGATCTCAACACTGGATTTCAATCGGTGAACCTGCGCTCGAGGCCGCTCAAACGGTAAATGTGCCTCGTGGAGCACCGCTACCCTCTAGAAAAGGCAAGGGAATTCTTTGGAGCGTCGTGGTCTCGGCCAAGAGACATGCCGAGATTGAGACCGCTGAAAGAAACCCTAGACTTCAAAGAAAGCCAAGAAACTACAAAGGAAAAGCGGCACAAGTGAGAAAAGCTCGTGAAGAGAATCCAAAGCGGAATGACCGGTTCTCTCTTGACTCACGTTTACGGACATTCTTTCAAAGAGGACTTTTATGCTTGATCATTTATCCTAGAAAGAATCCGGTAATCCAAATGCAATGCGTTGATTGGGAGTACATGGCAAATGGCAGATGATGCTGTGTTTAATGATGTTATTGCAGCTTGTGAAAGAACTGGCACCAAGAGGATCATGGCTTTTCAACATGATTGAAATGTGGAGATCATAGCTCAGTTCTATGCCACAATGTATGTCTCCAGGGATCGAGTCTCTACTCTCCATTGGATGACTGAGGGAACTTGGTATGAAACCACATACGCTCGGTTGCCGTGATTGCTTGATTTCACAGAAGCGGACTCCAGGGACAGAGATCAGATCCACAATGAAGTCTCACTTGGCGCATCAAATCTGAATTTCTTGTATGAGGAGAATGCAGAGTTTGAGCCAGGTGACACTAAGGGAATGAAGCCCTTCTTTGCTATCCTGAACAGACTCTTCAGGAAGACCTTGGCTCCAAAAGAAGGTGATGCTTCTCATGTCCTCTCGTACACCAGAAACCTCTTAAGCAGAATGCAAGATGGTCAGAGGCCCTTTGATGTTTTTGATTTCATATGGAATGAGATCAGACTCATTGGACAGAGCCCGTATGAGCCGTGGATATGCTCCTTTTATCATGCACTTAATTGAGGAAGTGACAGGCAGCATTTTGAGTGCGATGGAAAGCATGTGGCACTTCAAGTCGTGCCAATCAAGGCCCCTTCTCTGAGCCACCGAGCTTCCACCAGGAGGATCGCCTCCTCTGCCGCTACTCCTTCGCTTCTACTCCCAATGGATCTTCTTCACCTATTCTGCGAGCTTTGAAGTCAATATTTGTTCTTTGCAAGAGCAACTCAGAAAAGCAGAAGAAGAATGCCAAGCGACTCAAGGATATTCAAAGGCATCTGAATCTGGAATGCTCAGAGGACGAGGAAAGTGAAGATGAGATCGAGGATCCCTTTGCTCCAGCACCTGATGTGTCAGAGTCTGAGGACGACGACGAAGAATCTGGGTCAGATGAAGCTGCATCAGAGGAGTCTGATTAGTCTCTCTCTCTCTATCCTTTGTGGTGCTTGATGCCAAAGGGGGAGAGATGACAAATTTATCTATCTGTCTATCCTTAGTTCAAAGTCGTTGAGTCTGTGAACTTGGAACTTAGTTTATGTGTTTGGTTTAAAACTTCGTTGTTGAATGTTATTTTCGTTTTAAACTCTTTACTGTTTTTGCATGGAGATCTTTTGCTGACTCGATGGTTGTTAATTATCTAAACTGCTGTTTATCTTGTCAATCTTGTGTTAATCTCCTATGCAAAGATATAGGGGGAGCTCTCTCATATTCTTTTCTCTCAAAAAGTGCATTTGTTCTCAAGATCCATTCTAAATGCACATTTTGAGGGGGAGTTCCGTCTATATTTATACTCTCAATGCTTTATAAACTTGTCCTGAATCATGTTGTCATCAATCACCAAAAAGGGGGAGATTGAAAGTGCATCTAGGCCCCCTAAATTTGTTTTGGGTGATTAATGACAAATGATTAAAGAAACTAATGTGTTCAACTAGTTTATGAACAGGCAAAGGCTTCAAGAAGAGGTCGTCTATGCACGTGAAGTGTCCCCTAGTAGCGCTGAGTAAGAAAAACGGTATTTAAGCTTGAAATTTTAATCTATTGAGTCATAGGAATGCCGTACTATTAAGAGGATGCATTGAAATTGACTTGGAGATGTTCTCCTCACTCAAGATGAACTTAGGCGAGTCTCTCAAGGGCTAGAAGTGTTCTTTCTCGCTCGAATGTAGTTTGTTTTAAGTCCAGGTCGGATGTTCCGAACTTGTATCGGACGTTCGATGTTTGAAGTTCAAGTGGAGTTGTGCTTGATCCGATGTGTTCTGTTTGGGTCGGACACTCGATGTTACATTCGGATGTTCGATACATTGTGTTTTAGATAGGAGCTCTGTTTGGTTCGGATGTTCCGATATTGAGTATCGGAAGGTCCGATGTGTGCCTTCTTGTGTAAAGGTGCTCTCTGTCTAGTTCGGATTGTCCGAAGTTGCGTCTTCGGAAGTTCAAAGTGGTTGTTTTCCTGTTTGGGAGCCTTTGTTTTCTTGGATGTTCCGATGTCTTTTTTCGGACGTTCCGATGTGGACTTAGCTTGTTTTTGTTGGGTTCACTCTCTGAGAGTCATCGGATGTTCCGATGTTGTTATCGGACTTTCCGATGCGTGTTGTTATTCGACCGTTGGAAGTTTTCCAAGCCTGGGAGTTTGCACACATCGGATGTTCCGAAGTTTGTATCGGACATTCCGATGTGGGGCTGAGTCAGGGGTAACGGCTAGTTTTGATCCAAAACTATAAATACCCCTCTCTCACTCCTTTTGCCTGTTACACACTTGCTTGGGCTGTTTACTTGAGCTTCTTGAGCACTTTCTAGAGCACTCTTTTGAGCACTCTCTCCTCCTTGATCTTAGGGATCATTTAGTGAGTGAGGGTTGTGTTAAGTGTGGTTGTGAGTTAAGAGCTAAGTTGTCATTCATCTTGAGGAAGTAGAGAACCTCTCCAAGATCGAGATTCAAGTGTATTCATTTCTCTTGGAGGTTGAAGGACTCCTAGACGGCTAGGCGTCGCTCACGAGCTCCCAAAGGTTGTGGGACGCCGTGAGAAGTTTGTGAAGGCCGGCTCCGCCTCCGAAAGGGAAGGAACCAAATAGTGGAACCAAGCCTCAAGTGCGACCGAGGTTTGGGAGGAAAGGGTTGGAAAAGACCCGGGTTCTTTGGAACCTCCTCAACGGAGACGTACGATCCCCTCAAGGATCCGAACTCCGGGAATCAAACTATTGTGTTCTCTCTCATCTCTAGCTGCCTGTTTAATCTTATTGATTTTCTTCGGTACCTTTTAATATCTAGTGCTAGTTGTTGAACTACTCTTTCTACTTGACTCTTTCAGTTGAGTACTAATCGGATAATCCGAAGTAATTACGGAAGTTCCGAAGTTTTCGGAAGTTCCGATATTAATTCGGAATATCCGACCTGTTTCCGCTGCATTAAATTGTTTTAATTTTAAATTAGCCTATTCACCCCCCCTCTAGGCAATCTTCTAACCTTTTCAAAGGAGCGCGTGCCACAGCGGCAACGCCGCTTCCTTCCACGCACGGGGCGCGGGTTCAAGTCTTCCTCACGCGCGTGGGGTGCACTTTTTATGCGTGCGACGTGTGGCTGGCTTGAGTGACCCGACGCGTGGCGCCCGTTTTTCCCGAAAAAACCTCAAAATACCAGAAATTATATAGAGGTCCAAACTTTTCCAATACCCCTCTAAAATTACATAAAGATCCAAAATTTTTCAATATCCCTCTAAAATTCCCTGTTTTAAATACCAAAAATTACATAGAAGTCCAAACTTTTCCAATACCCCTCTAAAATTACATAAAGGTCTAAACATTTTCAATATCCCTCTAAAATTCCCCGTTTTTCCCGAAATTAGCTAAAAATACCCAAAATTACATAAATGTTCAATATTTTGCAATACCCCTAATTTTTTCTCTCTCAAACTACACCAAGAATAGATTCACGAAATGATTTTTTGTAAACCTCAGAGAAATTAAAAAAAAATGTCTAAATCCTTTCTTTCAAAAAATATAAAAAATAAGGATTTTCACCTCAGTCAAGTGATCACGGGTGCGGCGTGCGCCGCGCTGATCTTCCTAGTATATAGAGATGCGCTCGAGAGGCGAGATGGCGGTCCAACGGCAAGACGGCGTAATTGGACGAAAACATGACCGACGCAGATTACACCAGGACTTATCAAGATGCTAAATTTAGTACGCAGATTACGAATAAACCCAGTCTTGAAGAGCGCATTATCAAGATGCTAAATTTAGTACATTGGATATAGCCTATCCGTCCAACGTGTACCTTTTATCTAATTCGATTCTTATGGACTTATAGTTGACTTCAAATAACTTCTTTCGTGTCAGGGACGTCCCAAAGTTGCATCCACTGACCCACGTAATGTAATTTGTTACTTCTATTTGCTTAGAATTGGGGTAAGGTGGATAACAGGGGACGTTTTGATTCTCCAGAATTTGATATATTGTTAACATAAGTTCGTTCCATTGGTGACCTCACATTTTTTTGAGGGGAAGTTGATACGGTCCCAAGTGCTAAACCTATACCGAATAATGTGAAATAACCCAAAAAATTTAAAATGAATTTATTATTTTGATTTTTTGAATTTATTCGGTTTTTGAATTTTTGTTTGGGCCTCTTTCGCTTTTGGGCCTCCCCCGGCCTGCCTCCCTTCGGCCGCCCGGGCCAACTTCCTCCCATCTCTGACCTAGCTCCGCGGCCCACTCCGCCCGCCCATGAGCGCTCGCTCCCGCGCCACGTCAACCACCTCTGACCACGCTGAACCGCTCGCCACCTATGCGCCACACGCCGATCACGCCGATCACGCCGCCTGGCCCCGTCGCCGCCGCTCCTGGCCGCGGTCTCCGCTCGCGCGGCTATAAAAGCCCGCCCCACCTCCATCCTTCCTCGCACCGCTCCCTCTCTTCCCCAGTGAGCCCTCCCTTTCCCCCTCCTCCGCCACTCTCCTCTCTCGGTGCCGGCCACCGCCTCCCCGGTCGATTTTCACGCCGCCACCTCCTCGGCTGATTTCCACGTCACGCCACCCCAACAAACCCTAACCCTAGTCGCTCCCCTGCGCCCCTCGCCGACACCTGGGCCCCGCCTATCATCCGCTCCACCACCCGCCCCCACCCATTAGCCGCACAGCGTCCTAGGCTCACTTGTCAGCCTCGCACCTTCGCTCATGTGGGCCGGCCCACTCAGCCATCACTATTCATTCCTTTTTTCGGATTTAAATAATCTCCCGAAAAATTCCAGAAAATTCCAAAAAATTTAAAAATTCACTATCTTGACCGTTTCGAACCACTGAGTCCAAAAATGACATCTGCTCCACCAAATCAAGTCCCCAAAATCTCTAAAATGACCATAATGCTCTCTGACCTTCTCTCCGACCCTCTCTCATATTTTAGTTCGGCTTTTCTTCTTAATTGTTTTTTTTTCTTTTATTCGTTTACTTATTGCTTTCATTTTTTTCCCGTTAGATCCGATTCTCGAGCAGTTCCCAAAGCAGGAGCAGTTCTCAGAGCAGGAGCAGGATCATGTCGGAGCAGAGTACGACTACAACTACTACGCCCTAGACGACCCCTCTGCGCAGCAAGGCAAGCCGCACGCCCTTAAACATGTTGAACCCAACTTTTAGTAATATAGTAGTATTTATTTTTCTAATGCATTATTTTACTCGTATTTTAATTATTGCAAAAGAATAATTTAGAATGATATGAAGCTTAGTTATAACCAAATTGCTCACTTAGCCTCCTTGATGTTGATAAGTCACAATTAACCTTTGTTTAGCCCTAGTCAATAATTATACACCCCTGTAAGTCGATTATTAGTTTAATAAATCTACATGTTATCTTTTAAAATCGTGGCGAGCAGTTGGCTCAGTGTCTTTTAAAACTGTGCTATTGTCAGGGGGACAACATTGGGCTACCCACGAGGTGGATGGTAGTCCGATCCTCGCCCGATAATTGAAAGCCATGGTTGATTTGGTGGCTGGTGCAAACAGGTATCAGGTTTGGTTTGTGGTTAGTTCTATGCCTTGGTCTTTGGCAATATAAGGATAAACCCCCTTGAGCAAAGTAAATAACTTAGTTTTCGCTCAACCACAAGTTGGGAATCGATCAGTTCGGTTGAACAATTTTCCAACATAGCTCAAAACATTGTTCTTTTCCCTGGTAATACCTATAGGGGTGGTTACCATTCTTGGAGGTAGAATGTGGTGGCAGTATTTCTCAGTGGGGGAATAACTGACGGGGTGGAATGGGAAGGGCTGTTGGAGCGCCATTCGCCGGTTCTCACAACGGTAGGTACTCACTCAGGTCAGTGGGTCCTGAGGGGAGTGAGTCACAGACCTACCGGGTAAGGGCTATCCAGGGAAAGTTCAATCAAAAGGCTGTGATAATCTCGATCCGACCGCATGTATTTAAGTTGCATGTAATTTAACACTTGGCATTAATGGTCGTAGATATATTATGAGTAAAGCTGAGCAACTCTGCAGAGTCTAATCAATGGTATTCGAATATGCCGTGCTTTCGGTTAATGAAGCTAAGTTTGAAGTGGGGTGATTCTCGTAACTGTGCTCAAGTAGACTAGAAATTTTGAGAATTGGTGGTGTGCTGTGACAACTTTGTGGAAACTCCCCGCTACTATTATTTATGGTTTATGTTTCAAATGTAAATTGAACTTGTAAATAAAACTACATCCACAACTATTAATAAGCTTGTGTCAACCCTTGTTAAACCCCTGCATATAGTATTTCAGTATTCCCCGTGCGACTTGTTGAGTACTGTTGTGTACTCATTCTTGCTTAAATGCAGCCCTTTCGAAGTTCCAAGTGCGATTCTATTTGGTTTTAGGTATTGGTCTATGCTTAGGTTTGCCCGTGCGGTTTTCTTTTGTGATGTAATCTATTTAGGGCTCACTGCGCCTCTTTTCTGTAAAACTTTGGCCATTAGGCCTTAATTTCGGTAAAACAGTTGAATTCGTCTTTTGTTTGGCAATGTGCACTTGGTTTCCCGACAGCAAATCTTTTTGGGTAGCTATTGAGGTATTTAAACGAACCCCTGAAACGACGGTCCGTTACATAATGTTTCTAATATGCAAATTCAGACTAAAAAGCATTTTGGTGCTGTTTTGAGCAAAGAAAAATAAATCAAAGTGAAGGTTGAGAGGGAGGTGACGGTGGCAGGCCAAGGATGGAAGCAAGCTAAAACCCTAGCGTATTGGTTGCTCAGTCGCCTGGTGCAAGACAGGAGCATGAGGGTTGCAAGAGTGGGCCAGGAGCATGCGGCGGCTGGATGGGCTAGAAGTTTGACATGTGCATGTGGGCCAAAATATGCATGCATGCATGCGTGAGGGCTTTAGGTCGATCACAATGATCACAATGGCTCTAGAGAAAGTTACCGCATGGAAACCAGATGGGTTCGTGCGCATGGAGATCGCCTAAAGTGTGCGGCAAGAAGCAGAACGAAGGGAGAGGCGCGTGCGAGATGGTTTAGAAATGAAAAGAGAAAGCCAGATCTAATTTGGAGAGAAAAGAAAATGGAAAGAAAGGAATTTTCTTGCCCATAAAAAATAGAAGAGAGCTCAATTCGGAATTGGGAAGAAAGAGGAGACCAATTAGGTCAACCTTAGAAGCTCATAACTTGCACGTCCGAACTTGAAATGAGACATTCTTAGACTATTTTGAAAGCTTAGAAGATTAGTTAAATCTCTTGATTATGTTAAGATCAGATTCCACCTCCTGTTATGTTTAGTCGGCACGACAAGTATCAACACTCTAATTGATCGAAATTAGTTAGACTATTGTAATTTTTCTTTTTGTGTTCGGAGTCAAGTCCTAAATATGATATAGAGGTTAGGAGTTAAAGTGAAATTCGGCCCTTAGCTGAATTAGAGGTGGATTCGACCGCTTCGGCTGCAATCCCATGAGTCATCTATAAATTTACGTTTACCCGTTTGTAAAAATTGAGGCTAGGGTGTTGAAAAGTTGAAGTCATGGTTTAGACATATGAAATAAAGAGAAAAGACTTAGGACATGATTGTGTGTGTGAATTGATGGGAGTTGTTTTGTCGTGAAGAAGAGAGGTCAAGAGAGAAGAGGGAGATTGATCTTTGCGTGTTTTCAGATTGTGTTGATATCTTGTTCTTGTAATTTTATTTTTTCAAATTGGTTTGTAAGAGTGCGTTTATAATATTGTGAATGATTAGGCATCTCATGCAACAATAGCGATTTTTGCTAGTTAACCCGTATCAGAAGTTATGAATAATAAATCTGTTTACGAGTGTCAAAATTGAACAGCAATTTGGCATGACACTAATATAAACATCGCATTAGCCCACGATTGGGCACCGGCCGCGGTGCATCTTACGGCTTGATTATCACGTGTGATCAACTTCGGCAAGTATAAGTAGGAAAAAAGAAGAAGAGAAGATTGCTTGCGCTATTGCAAAATGAACAATGACCATCGCAAAGGCAGCTAAGCCCAACGATATATTATTGCTGAATTAACCTAAAAAGGCAAAATTGGATCTATGCTGCTCCAAAAGATGGCGATTTGGAAAATAACGCTCCTAATCATGAGATTATAAATTGACAGGTGCTTCTATGCTCTTCCTTTTAAAAGTTGCACAACTATTAAAGCATGAATGAAGAGTAGATGGTGATTACTTACCCCTTCGTTTGCTTTAAGATTTATGCAACTTGTATTAGAAGGAAGAGCACAGAAACACCTTTTATAAATTTGCCTTCTCTGCCTTGCCCCCCCACCAACACACACACACAACCACCGCCATCAAATCCATGGCCGGGGTAGCCCCGCTGCTCGCCGGACACCTCTAAATCGAGGACCTTTGGCCAACGCTTTCGATGCCTAGCCTCCGATCGTAAGATCGCGTCCTGTAGGGATCCGGTCAAGTGCTTTTGGTCACATCGCGAGGTCATGCAGACGCCCAACAATTGTTCGGCAAAAGGCTCCCCCGCCAACCCACCACCGCCTGCCTACCCCTAGCCTCCCGCTGAGGTCCAATTCCACCAGCGCTCCCTTCCCCTCCATCATGGATCACCAGTTCGGCTACCCCTCCCACCGCCGGGCGACTGTGCGTGTGGTGGTGGCCATTTCCGAGGAGATCAACAACGACTACAAGGAACCGGAGGACTATCGTTGGTGACCGTGACATTCCACAACGAGCGCATCACCTAAAAACTGCAAGGGAAGTGGTCTACAAAATCATTTATAATCTGTGCGTACTTTGTTAATTCCAACACCCTAGGAAACTACAAGATACTTATTCCACCTAGCGGTACAGGTGTTCGTAAGAAAACAAGCTTTAGAGCCATAAGGTATGGCTGCTTTCACAGAAAGAGATGCTAGAATGGCCATAAAGGAGAGCAGAGCATGCTTCATCTGCTTTTCTCTTCAGGGACGTGGTGAAGATGTTTCACAAGCCAGCCCACAGCAGCTGTGAAAGGTCAGCTGTCTTTTGTTTTGATGTGATCTCTTTCGTTTAGTTACCACTCGTTTTGACCGATATGCACCTCAAACATCTCTTGTGGCTTGCCAGGGCTCCGAGAGAACTCACGGACATTGGAGAAGAGAAGCTGATAGTTGGCTTGCCCAACAGCCTGACCTTTCCGGAACGCCTCGCTGGTGCCGACCAGTAGAATACCATCCGGCGGAATTCAATTCAAGACAAGGCAGAATGGTAGACATGGCAGGCATTCTCTTCTAGACATAAGGTTCATGGACGGAGTTATAGAAGTTCCTTGTTTGCCAATTGATGAGTCTAGTGTATCTCTTTTGGAGAAAGTACTAGCACTGGAGCAAATGGACCCCAGGTTTGGCAACGACAATTAGTGCTTGTATCACTTTCATGCCCCAGGTCATCACTACTCCTGATGATGACTCGCTGCTTGTTCAGAGAGGCATCATTGTGCATATGATGGATAGTGATGGAAGAGGTGTCAGCTCTATTCACTGACTCACCAAGCAAGTGGCATTCAGGTTCGACTGCAAATACTACTTAGAATCTTTATGCCAGACGTGGCTCAGTCACTTTGGAAACCCATGGTTGGCGTTGGCTGCGTTGGCTGCCGGAGTAATGCTTGCCTGCACCATTGTCCAGGCTCCAGACCAGATATACAGTCCTGGCCTATGTCAAACCTTCGTCGGATAATTGAGATCTATTTCACAGTTTCACTCTTCACAGACTTTCTGACATAATGCGGCCACGCATCTAACATATTATGTCGAACCTCTCAGTTTCAGAAGTCACTTGCAGAGTTGATTGACGACACATGTAACAGATTCAGAAGTTGCTATCATCTGCAGATGGCATTCTAAAGGAGTATACCTGTCAGTCCAGGAATTCTACTGAAACTCCTTTTCAAAAAATAAAATAAAAAAATGAACAGGCTTTGCCTGAGAATGCATTAGGCCGAGCTAAGGTTTTAAAGGTACAAAATTAGATATTTTTCAGCTCAGCGTTAAAAATGCAGGATAACATTAAACAAGAGAGAATTCTACTGACACATGAAGTAGAACGAATAAAGTGCAAATGTGAACGAATGCAGTGATGTTTTATGTACTGTCAGGGTAACTTACAGACAAGACGATGACAGTGTCATCATGACACTCAAGCTCTCAGCCAATCCCATGGGCTGAAAATTTTGAGGAGGCGGGCAACTATGACCAGGCACAACAGTACTACAGTAGGTGGGCTATTTTCTATTTCGTTCAATCAAGCCACCTTCCAGCTTGATGCTGAGACGATCTACAAAATATTTGTGCCTCCTTGGGTGATGGCCGAGCTCCTGTCAGAGTGGCGTCCGTATAGAGCGGGCACTAATTTCATTTCACCCAATCGAGCCACACGCAGTGATGGAGCAACCTCTCGGCGATCCTGGGCGGCTGCCCGGGCACGCCAGCTGGACCCTGCCCAGTACCCCCTCTAGCGCATGACTGGTTGCCATTGAAGAATAGGGAGAGAGGTCAGAGGATCTGCGCAGCATTGTTGGGAGGAAGATGAAGTTGTCCATCTATCTTGTGAATTGGGCCATGCATCATTTGATAGACTAGTTGGTTTGGCAATGAGCCAACAACCTAGTCAATTTACGGAATATAAAGTATATGTATCTGGCCCATTTACAGTTGACTCAAAAGCAGCATAGAATGATGCCATCAATTGGCTTCTTGTCATCGAGGCACATACGAGCCTGGGGTGTTTAGGCTCGTGTTCGGGAGCGCGGCGAGGCGATCAAGCCTGGGTGACGAGTGGATGGGGCACATGACCGAGGGTCTTAGGCAGTCAGGACGCAGCGTGGCTTGTGCACAGCAAGCTGACGAACAAGGATGCCTTCACCTCACATCTCCACATGAGTTGTGTCGATTTTGTACTTATTTTCGTTGGTGACTGAGGATATGAATCGGAGGATTTCTTCGCAATGTGACTGTGTTTATCTAGATAAACACTCTCCCTATTTAGATTTGCCCAGGCCCCCAAAAAAAATTCTAGCTTCATCACTGACCACTCCCAAACATGCCCTCCAAGGTGTTCGTAACCTTGGCCATTGTTCTTGTTCTCACCCACGAGCACGTCCCTCCCCTAACGACTCAGATGATACCATCTGAGACAAAAGACGTTGAAGCATATCAAGGCACTGTACTGGCTGAGACCTTCAAATAAAATTGGAAGGCAGTCATTGTTATTATGCATTTTCAATCTCGTTTTAGTAATTTCTTCTTTTCCTTTTCAGAGCCCCTTGCCCCCTTATGTGTTCTGTGCATATTCATCAAATTTTCCAAACAGATCATGACGACAATAAATGTAATCATCACGTTAGAAACATAGATAGCTCATTTGTTTTGCCATCCACCGTACTTGTCACTTCTTCTTAGATACGAATTACAAATACTTAGTTATATTTTACCGAAGGATTGCTCCCTTATATTTGATGATGCACTGCAGCACTAGATGCGCATGGTGCAGCCTCCAGTATCACTTGACTACTTGTCATACAAGGACAAGCATGCTCCATTTCTTCAAATATGAACGAAGAACAATCCCACTGTGGTAATGCACAACATACAATTTATTCGTAGAAAACCAATGTCTAACTGATACACCACCTGGGCACAGACTGATCCAATTTACCGTGCAACAAGGTGTAACAATCTAAAGAGAAAGATCAGCCAAATCAAATGATCTTTTAACCGCCTTGCACCAAGAATCTGCTCTCTTCTTCCGTTGGGTCTCATCCAACTTCGGGCGGAAGACCGTCGTGTTCTCCTTGTGCAAGCCTGCGAATATCTGCTCCTTAGTCCAGACTCCAGCAGCTAATCCAGCTGCATATGCTGCTCCAAGGGCTGTTGTCTCGATGTCAGCTGGTCTGACAACAGGGCTACCCAATAAATCAGCCTGTAGGTGAGAGTGCATAAGATGGTCAGCGGTCTGATGGAAACTTGAAGAGTTTTTACAATTGCAAGAAACAATTGCAAGAGTTTTGTGCTAGAGTATGATTACACATTGAGTAAAACTATTTACTAGATAAGCAAAAGGTGCTTGTGAACTTTTTGTCCTATAATGCTTTTGGTTTTCTGCATTTCAAATGTATTTGCAAACTCCATTCAAAAAGATTTAATTTGCAAGCCATTCAGCGCTGTGATTTCAGTAGGCAATATTATAGGAAGATGATGCAGGAATTTGCCAAATATTCATTTACAGATGAAGGCTGAAGTACTTTACAGATCTCAGGGACGATAACAATAGCGTGTTGCAGTGTTGTTTACAGGTGAAGATAGTACAGATTTTTGCGCTGCTTGAGTCTGACACACTATCGCTACCTGCATTTCTAATTTGCAATAGGAAAGTAGGCAGCCCTTTTTCTAAAAGCAGTTAGTGTTTTAGTTAATCTGTATGAAAAAGGGCACACAGAGTTGACATCCTGAATTCGTCAGTTTTTGGCAAGCCAAATGCACAAGTATTGAACGATGAACTTTTGAGGTGACATTAACATTCATGTTGATGACCTAGTAGAATCCTTAAACCTTACTTGCTCCAATTATGATGTCCATCTGAAATAAAACGTGTATTCACGTTTGCCAGAAACTGATTGGTTCTACAGGAACAACCAGTATGTAAACTGCCTTTATTTAAGCAGACAGCTACGGGGTGAACTGTAAGTAAGTGTATTCTAGCACAGTTTTTTTTTATTAAAAAAAAAACTGCTGATGGGGTGATAAGACATAATTACTTTACCTGGATCTGCATGAGAAGATTGTTGACAGTAGCACCACCATCAACACGCAACAAGAACTCCCCTTCAGCACTCTTCACTTCTCCTGCCTCCCCAGCATCCTTATGCATGGACATGAGGACATCATTCACCTGAAAGCACATACTCTCAAGCACTGCTCGAGCAATGTGCCCCTTATTTGTGAATCGTGTGATTCCTATACAAACCCCCCTTGCATCATCCTTCCACCATGGTGCAAACAACCCGTTGAATGCTGGCACAAAGTATATCCCGCCTGAATTCTGCACAGTTTCAGCTAGCTTTTCTATTTCTGCTGCTGTTTGAATGATTCCAAGGCTGTCCCTCAACCACTGAACTGCTGCACCAGCAATTGCAATCGAGCCTTCTAGAGCATAATTAGTGGGCGCACTTGGGCCAAGCTTGTAAGCAATGGTGCTGAGAAGACCGTGGGATGATTGGGTAACCTCCTCCCCTGTGTTGAGAAGAATGAAGGCACCAGTTCCGTAGGTGCTTTTTGCTTCACCTTTCTGACAGAGCTGCCCGAGCATTGCAGCGTGCTGATCTCCTAGGCACCCTGAGATGGGGACACCTGCCAAGGGAAACCTATTGGCAACCACACCAATTTTCTGTGAATTACTGATAATCTTCGGCAAGATCTTAGCAGGAATTCCTAATGCTTCGAGTGTAGGCTTGTCCCAATCGAGTGCCTTAAGGTTCATAAGCATTGTGCGAGATGCATTTGAGCAGTCTGTGACATGCTGCCCAAATACATGTTTTCCGTCACGGTCTTTCCCACCAATGCCTCCTGTGAGGTTCCAGATTAACCAGGTGTCAATTGTGCCAAATAAGGCATCACCAGCCCGGACTGCATCCTTGACAGCATCCACATTTTCGATCAACCATAAGACCTTCAGAGCACTGAAATAGGTACTAATTGGCAACCCACATGTCTCCACAAAGTGAGTTCTACCACCAGATAGCTCACTTTCCAATCTCCTGAAAAGGTGAAGCGTGATGAGAATGCTACACTATATAACAGAAAATAGGTGATGGACAAAAGTAGACCTGCAAATGGGACTTGTGCGAGCATCCATCCACACAATGGCATTGTAGAGAGGAAGACCTGTGGATTTGCTCCACATAACGGTGGTCTCCCTCTGATTTGTAATCCCAATGGCCTTCAATCCAGCGTCCATATTATATCCATCAGCTGTGGCTTTCTCAAGTGCCTTCGTCATGCAGGTCCTCACACTCTCCATAATCTCCATAGGATCATGCTCAACCCATCTTGTAATTCAACCAAACACAAAAAGTCACAAATAAATAAATATAACAACGATCAGAAGTCACCCCTTAAGTAGTTAAATACAAAGTTAAGTGACAGCAAACAGCAATCTAAAATCAAGATGAAATTTGTCAGTCCTTAACACAGAAAGATGGCACTACAGGTACATAATACAGTGAGCAGAATCAAATATCATAGAATGTCACAACAAAAGGCACAGCTCAGTATGGTAGGTTTCTCTCTTTCAACATATCAACAAATAAATGGAAATAACTATTATGTTCCTTCCAAATCCAGCAATACTATATGTAAGAAACATGTACTCATGTGGAGATTACAAAGTTGACTTCCCTAAAAGTGTATCAAGGTAATTGTAGGAAAAAAAACTAATAGACCAGATTGATCAGCAGTAAAACTGTAATACATTTAAAGTAAGGTCAGTCAAACTGCATGTTTCGATGAACATGGAGAAGGAAACAAATGTCAAAGCAAAAGTAAAGCTAGTCATAGGCCAATTGTCAAGGCACCAAATTGCTCTTTCAGAGAAAGAGCTCAATCCTCAAGGGGTGTCAGTGGAAATATTACCCAATGACCAGACTGCAGCTCTTGCCCTGGAAAAGGGGTGTCAGTGGAAAATCCCACCTCTAAATTCTTTAAGAGATGACCTCCCAATCAAGAAGACCGGAACATCTGTGACTCCATCAACTCATTAAGTAAACCCTATCATGCTTACCTTGTAGAAAATAGGAACCTTTTTCTAGCATATCCCAAATTTGTTTATGACACTGTAGTTGTGCATAAAAAAGAGTGTGTCATTCTGGTTAGAAAATCTAAGAGATCTTTGCAAAACGCATCCGAGGGAAGCACATGATCCTAATATTGACATCACATATAATCCTAATTTGACAGTTGATTCATCATAAGTACACAGTAGCTGGGAATTGGGAAACCTGATGCACTAACATGCCTTCACAGTTAAGACTGAACTTCCACACTCAGAACAAACCGAAGCATAACAGTCCCAAAGATTGCATCTTTAACGAACCAGTATACTCTTATCCCCTCCAAAGTCAACCAATCAAACAGGACCCTCAAGCACCACGAACCATCACTCAGATGTCGGATCACATCATAGCACTTGAACCAAAAAATGTTAAACCTATCTCCACTCCAAAGCACACAACTTACCCTGCCTCCGGGTAGTGCTGCTTGAACTCGAGCTGGTGCGACGCGACGGGCTTGGCGTGGCGGTCGTAGATGATGAACCGCGTGCTCGTCGTGCCCTGGTCGATGGACGCGACGTACACCTCCTCCTCCCCCTCCCCTTTCCCGGCCATACTTTCCACACCACAAACCTTCTCCGGGGGGAAGCAGCAGGAAGAGATGGGCAGCGGAGGAAGCGAGCTAGGATCTGGACTGCGGCAGGAGAGGGAGAGAAAGAGAGATGTTTATAGGCGACGGATCGATCCGATTGGGAGGGACGTGGGCGTGCAAGTCAATGCCTATCGCCTTGTCTGATCTACTCATCGTCGCGCTCGGCACGGGATCTTCTGGGATGGGACGGGAATTTTTCCGGGGCTTTTCGCGTCCCGCCCCAAGAAATCCGGGGTACAGGATTATCGCTGCTCTCTCACTCCTCCAAGTGTACGGCACGTATTTTTTCCGATAATTAGACTACTTTTAATTATTACCTTTAAGTGTTATATTAAATACATACATATAGAAAATATCAAATAAATCTCTAAGTATTATATTAAATACATACGTATAGAAAATATCAAATAAACCCGAGTATTTATTAGAGATATAAAGAGAACATCACAGTAATTTTACAATGAAATATAAAATATATCTTATGTTTATAAATAAAATAATTAAAAATACGACCTATAAAATTCGGCTTCGGCTACTGCATCAGGACGACCTATAAAATTCTTGGCTGATGCAGAAAGAACCCGGCGGCTAACGATGATAAATTAGTCTGTTGTTCTTGGCCAAAGCTATTTGCATCAGGACGAGCTGAGAACGCATCTTATGTTCAGCGCCCGCATCGCATGTGCATTGGCTTGCAAGTGTGCAACCCTGTGGCGATTGGTAGTTTGGTACTGCACGACAGCGAAGCAGATGGATGGGATCCATAGACCGAGACAGCAAGATAATCAGTAGTAGTCTGCTCCAGGCAAAGAAGAGCTGTTCCTTTGATTTGCAAAGGGCATGACAAAATTTATACATAATTCATAGCGTTATAAACTGCGACGCGGTGCAGAGATGCAACATGTCGTTCGTATCTTCTGCTGCACAATGCCTCGTAAAGACCACTCGCCAGGTAAGAGAATCTAACCACATGTAATTACCTACTCCGTCCGCCCACAAATAGTTATCATTTTAAATATTTTAATTGTTAATATATTTTAAAATATTTAAATTATATACACAAAAATTATATGGATATATTTATCTTAAAACATAGTTTCATAATATTATAATTTTATTAGATTTTATAAATATATTATAATGCAGAGCTACCCTCTAAGTCTGTCTTGTACACTTGCGTATTCAGAAGAGACCTCGCCACCACATGACAAGAATTTGGACGGGTGCAGCAAGGCATGCAATTTTTTGTTGGAACACGGCGGATAACCTGATTGGTTGTGGTGTGGCTGAATGTCGTCGAGCTTTTTGATGTGCCGAGTTGCGTCTATTTTGAGGCGTTGAACAAGCATTTGCCATTTGGCGACCTCTCCTGATTTAAGTACTCCACTGGAGTAGCTTTTTATCCGAAGAAGCCGCGATAAGAAAACAACTATGAACACCAGAGATTCGGCATGGACACTAACAGAAATCATTATCTTCCCCAACCACTTTGTTGGACCAACCATGCTTTAATATTTATTCATTTTTTTTAAAAAATACATAGAAGTACATCTCGAGTTCTTATATTCCCAACAAAGTCAAGAGGCTGATAGTATCTTCCTTGATGAAAATTGAGGTGGCAATATTTGCGAAACGATCGGCGTAGAAAGTGGTTGGGCGGGGAGGAGAAAGGGGTTACACCGAACGTGTCGTGCGCCATCACGAGCCTTCAAGTTCGCTGCGGTCCTGAATGTATTTGGTGAATTTTTCGCCATCGGACTTAACAAGCTGACGCAATCATGCATCGCTTTCTTCGATGGTTACAATGCTTGCGGTGGGCACCGGATAATGTGTTATTCTAGAGGAGCTATGTACATTATACATTTCTAAGCTGGATGATGCTTTCTTAAAATATCGAATTAGAGCTATATATATATATATATATATATATATATAAAATGGTTCCATACTCCTGGGAGTACGTACTCCCACTATCAGTATACTGCTTAAATGATATTGTTATACGTCTTTATCATTTTGAGTATACTCTAATACTAATTATAAGATACTCCAAAGTGAATTTCACGAAAAATTTCATCAAAATCCACCATTTGTAGCATAATTTGTTTATATACTCTTTTTACATATGAAAAAGGGTATATAGCAAAAAAAAATAAAGGGTTCTGATGAATTTTTTCAACAATATTGTATTGTAGTATCTTAGAATTATTATTGAAGTATACTGAAAGTGATAAAGGAGTATAACACATTCGTTTAAGTGGTATACTGGAGGTGGGAGTACATACTCCCAAGAGTACGGAAAAGGCTTCATATATATATATATATATAGTACAATTACCTGGGACACCAAGGTGCCTGGGCACCATGATTCAAAATGGGTATTTTCCATATGTATTTGTATGCGAATTTTTTTAAAATTTTTAGGATGTTAAGTTCAACTAGTTTACTAACTAGTTCAAACAAGTTTGAACTGAAATTCAAATTAAAGTTTCCTTTTTTGATGATGGTTTGATTGTAGGTATGTGTTGATCATACATATAAATCAGCAAAGTATGTAATCTAAATTCATTCAAATCTTCAAATTCGAGTATATTTTTTTAAAGATATGTGTTTCATTTGAATTATTATAGATGGGTATATACCCTAAAACTGGAAGTTTTGAAAAATATATCCGAATTTGACTTGAATTAACGCATTTAAAATCATGGTGCCCAGGCACCAAGGTGTTCCATACTGTTATCCTATATATATATATATATATATATATATATATATATATATATATATATATATATATATATATATATATATATATAATTACCGGACAAAGATAGAATCGGACGCCCACACATCTCAAATATAACCCAAGACCAAAAATATCGAATTAGAGTTAACAAAACAAATAGACAACTCTAGTGCTGTGTTGGCAGCGTGGCCTGACCAGTCCGGCAAAAGCAGAAGGGGAGGTTGTTATGTGGGCTTAGAAAGTACTGCAGATTCGGCCTGCTTGTTTATCGTCAAAAGGGAGAGAGGGCAGCAAACTGGGCGTTTATCGTCAAGCCTGATCCGGCCAGCGGTTGATACCTGATCAGGATTAACAAAACCGTTTCGATCTCGAATTTTGACGAGTTAATACTATCCAAATTTATGAAAAATCGAACGGTTTTAAAATTCAAATAAATTTAAAATATGGTCTAACCACAAGCGATATTCGAACGAAAAGGTCGAAAAACGCTAAAAAGCAGTGAATTTCAAGCGGTGAAAATCAACGACAGTTTGAAAATTTCAAGGAGTCGAACACTGCAGTAGACATGATGACAGAGCTTGCTAGGTCTGCTAAGGAAAAAGGGCTCCTTCTAGAGATGAAAACCGCACGAAAATGATCGGTAAATAATTGTTTTATTTTCGTTTCCACATTTTTTACTGTAACAGAAACGAAATCGAAAATCTCAGAAACAGATAGTGATGGAAACGAATACGGAACAGAACGAAGCAGATACGAAAACGAAAGCGAAAATTCCACAAGAACATAATACAGAATCATAATATTCATTATCACAAGAACAATGTAACTCATTCAAGAATAGTGTTATGTTCACTGGTATCATTAGAAAGTTTTTTTTTTTCAATTTTGTCAGCTGAAGACTCATTATTTGTTCCCCATATTAGACCATCATGTCTTCCTTCATATCATTATCATCGACATACTTTTGCTCCACCAACTATAAAGGAGACACGCTCTTCCCAGCATATGAATACTTTTGAGCAGGCTTCATGCCATTGCCAACACAATGCGATTCCTTCGTTCAATGACACCATTCTATTGTGAGGTGTATTGCGTCATCAGATGCCTCTGAATGCCCTCTTGTTCACAAAAAGTAGTGAAACCTGTGATAAAAATTCTCCCACACGGTTAGTTTGGAGCACCTCGATCTTGTGCTCAAACTCGGTTTCGATCATTGCCTTATACTTCTTGAATGCCACGAATGCATTCGCTTTTGACTTGAGTGCACACATCCACATCATATGGATATAATCATCAACGAGGAGGAAAGAAAATACTTGTTATCCGTAGCCGTAGACGGAGTAATTGGTCCACAGACATTAGAGAAGAAAAGGAGGAAACAATGCACAGAGGAAGAAAAGAAAGGAAAGAGAAGGAAGTAGAAGGGCAATTATGTGTTTTTTTCGCAGCCCAATTAATGGCAAGCAACGGAAATAGCATAAAAGCGCACTTAATGTGTCGTAAAAGGGCGTGACATAGAAGAAAACATAACTTTTCTTTTTTGATGATATATCAGAAAAATCGGTAACTTCGCACGGTAAATAAAGAAATTTCCCAATTCTGAAAGCTTTGTGGGCTGCTGTCTTTTTCAAACGGACGCAAACCTGGTCCCGTTGATGTCAGCCATGAAAAGCTGGGTCATCGATCGGGTGCAACGTCTGCAGCTTCAAGAAGGAGCATGCCTCAATGCCGCACCATCTGATGAATTTCCAAATGGAACTGTAAAAGCGAACGCATGCAGTAGGTTTCCAGTCGCGTTACAGTCTCTACACTTACTATTACCTTGGAGGAATATCATTCATCTTCTTCCATCAGTGCCGTGTCAAACCATCGGTAAGTTCCGTTGTTTTACGTCGACGAAAGACGACAGAAAGGCACCACGAAAACTATGTCCAGTGGATATGAGTACATGACCATGACCATGAGCTATCTCGAGCATTTTTTTTTTATTCAACGGCCGTATGTGCCACGGGAGAATCGTAGTTTCACTGTGAATAGACGTTTGTCCCATGACTCATGAGTCGCGGTCAGTGTTTTAAATATTGACCTATCGAGATGACTTATAAACAAAACCAGTTGATAAATCGGTCTAATTTAAGTTTTTTTAAAAAATTAGAATATTTTATACGACGTAAACCGGTCGAAAATGAGTACAAATCGATCAAAATTGGCAAAAATTGGTGGAAAATCGATTTTCGAATTATTACGTTTAGTTTGACGATTTTTTATGTAAACCAATCAAAAATTGATAAAATCGGTCGATTTTTATTTTTTTTCGTCACTAATTGGCCGCCGAGTTCAAAAAATTTGACTTCAAACTCATTTAGTACCGTCGAAGGAGAGGCGATTTCCAAACTCGATTCAGTAAACCCTGGTCACGCTTGGCTTATGTTCGCAGCCAAAGACGCCGGAGCCGAATGAAATGACCCTAAAATTTTGAAACGAAATGAAACTGGATTTCAATTGCTTTTTCCTTTGGTTTTTGAAATTCGGAATTTTGAATTTTGAATCGATTTTTTTTGGGTTCTTGGGCCAAATTCTTTTCGCTCGTGGGCCGTTCGGCGAATTTTTTTTATAATAAACTATTTTTAATTGTGAAATTTAAAAATATACCGCGGAATTTTTTTCTCTCAAAACTATACGTTTGTCACGAATAGGTGGCGCGATTGGAGGCTAGTCGCGCCAGGGTGGCGTGAGGGGTGGCAGTCGCGCCAGCATGGCACGATGGGGGCTGACGTGGTGGGCAGCGCTGCCATTCCGCTGCTGTGACAGCCGTTGACGGCTGCCGTGGCAGCGATTTTCGCATTTTCAATTTTTTTTCTCAATTATTTAAACCGAACATATTTAAATGGTTATAGCTTTTGAATCATAAGTTCAAATTAAATGAAACAAGTTTGTAAATTCATGTTAAATCATCTGGTATCACAACATGCAAAAAAAATTGAAGTTTGATCTCTGGTTTAAAATAGAATTCAAATTTAAAGTGTAGGTTTAAAACTAACTCAATACAAATTTTGTGCAAGTAAAATTCAAAAAGAATGATACAGAATTCTTTAGAATCCTTATGTCATAAGCTCTTTGAATATGCAAAGAGATTTAAATTTAAATTTAGTTTGTACCATTTCCTAATTAAGTTTGATTTCAATGCGTTAAATAATAAAACTGGCATAACTTGATCATGTGATATCCAAATGATGTAGAACAAGTTTGTTTGTGTTAATTAGACAATATATAACATGGTTGCTTTATGTACTAAATGTATGTAGTATGATGGACAAGTGGTAGGACACAATTTAAATTATTTTCTTTCACGCAGACTGTATTAATGTATGTATGGATCATTTATGTATGTACGCAAATAATGTCGTTATGTTAGATCTTATTTTCCTCGAAAAAATAATTAGTTCTTAGTTGTAAGGAATAAACAAGGTGGCAAGTTCGGTTAGGAAAAACTACATGTAGGCATAATTTCTCAGATTTACGCGATAACCTGTCGTCCTCATTCAAAGCTACACGACCTGTCAGTGCTTAATGTAATATACATGAGGGCACAAAATTTGCTTAATGTAGTATATAACCTGTTAGTTCTTTTTGAATTTTAGTTGCACAAAATTTGTATTTAACTAGTTTTAAACCTACACTTTAAATTTGGATTCTATTTTAAACCAAAGATCAAACTTCAATTTTTTTTGCATGTTGTGATACCAGATGATTTAACATGAATTTACAAACTTGTTTCATTTAATTTGAACTTATGATTAAAAAGTTATAACCATTTAAATATGTTCGGTTTAAATAATGGTAGCGGAAACGACTGCCGTGGCAGCAAAAACGGCTGCCACGGCAGCGCTGCCCTCCACGTCAGCCCCTATCGTGACATGCTGGCGCGACTGCCACCCCTCGTGCCACTCTGGCGCGACAGACGTATAGTTTTGCAAAAAAAAATCCGTGATATATTTTTAAATTTCACAATTAAAAATAGTTTATTAATAAAAAAAATTCCGGTTTGGCCTGCTTCCCTCCAGCCCAGCCGGCTTGCTCGCTCCAGCCAAGCCCAGCAACCCGTCTCCCTCGCCTCCGGTCCCGCCGCCCCCCATCCCCTTCACCTTCGCCTCAGTGGTGAGCTCTCCCCTCGCCTTCGCCTCCCCCGACTCCGGCCGCCGCGCCGCCGCCGAGCCTAGCTCGCCTTCCCGCCGCCTGCAACCCTAACCCCACCCCCACTCCCGTCGCCCAAGCGGGCAGTGAAACCCGGCTCGCCTCGGCCACCGCCTCGCCCGCGTTGGACCGCCCGGCCAGTCTCGCCGCTTCATTGCCTTGGGCCGATTTTAGCGAAACGACCCGTTATTGTTAAGTCGTTTTTCCGATTCTTTGGATTTTCAATTCATTTATTAATCCAAAAATCCGTTTTAATATCCAAAAATACCCAGAAAAATCCAAAAAAAAATCTGAAAAACCTAGAAACCCCCACAAATACATTTTCCAAACCGTTTCACGCCATTGAGTCCAAAAATGACCTCTGCTCTGCAATCCGAAGCTCCCAAAATTCCCTAATGACCAAATTGCCCTCTGTTCTCTCCCGGCCCGGTTTTCGATTTTCGTTTCAATTTCCATTTTCGTTTATTTATGTTATTCGCCTCTTTTGCGCTAGATACAACCGTCGAGCCGCCGCAGGAGCAGGAGCAGTAACCGGGGCAGGAGCTGGACCAGTCGGAAGCTGAGTACGACTACGTCCACTACGATTCGGTTGATCCAACCGCCGAGCAAGGCAAGCCGCACCCCATTTGTCATGTTGAACCCCCAACATGCCTGTTATAATTAATAATTAATTTCTATCGCATTATTTTTGCTGTATGTTGAAATATTGAAACTCGTTATTTTAGAATGACATGATGCCCAGATAATGCCGAATTATTCATTAAACCTTCTTGAAATGTTGAACCCTATTAAATTCTTGTTAACCCTAGACTTAATTTATGCCATGTTAGTAATTACTATTTCTGTTAGTTAGTTCAATTGTTTTAAAATGGAAATAAAATGCTGCCGAGCCGCTGGCTCGATGTTTATAAAAGTGATACAGTCAGGGGGACAGTATTGGGCTATCCACGTGGTGGAATTGAGTCCGATCCTCGGCTGATGATTAATGCCTCGGTTGGTATGGTGGCCGGTACATGTTGGTACCGGATTGGTTTGTGAAATGTTTTAAGGCTTGATCTTTAGCAATATAAGGATGATAACCCCCTTGAGCAAAGTAAATAACTTAAGTTTGCGCTCACCCACAAGTCGAACTGGTCAGTGAGCCTGTCTCCGACATAGCTCAGTAAATTGGTTATTCTTGGAAAATTTAATTAATTGGTGGTACTATTCTCGGTGGAGAATAGGGATCAGTTCCCTTGCAGGGGAGTATACTGAAGGGGTGGAACGGGAATGGACCGTAGTGTCAGGAGCCGCCCAGATCGTCCTCGAGTTGTTGGATGAACAGTCGTACCCGTCGGATTTGGGTCCTAGCAACAGACCACCGGAGGTGATTCCGATGCTAATACCCAAGCCCGAACGAGGCAAACTCTACAAACATCCAAACGACTCGACGACAACCCCGGTATTCCCCCGGTATGCGATCCGAAACTCGCCCAGGATCCCCACATACCGGTTTCCAATGCGATATTGATTCAATTTGCATAAAGGGGGCAACGAACCCGAAACCTTCCAAACCACACGCAAGCGGAAACACACGGCACAAAGACGAACCCGACAACCACCAAACCAAGATCAAAAACAACGCTAAGACTCCGAAATCTGGAAAATTTCGGCATGACCCTACTGCAAATACGGACATCCACTTAGCAGACAAGGAAACACAGTTCAATATAAATATATTGAAAGTAAAAACGACATCCACAGCACCACAGCAGTATCAACAGCTAAGAAAACACAAACGGAACCCGACATACGCGTAAGCGTTCATTACCAAATCCAAAGCCCAACAACCGCATCTATCTATACAACAAAAGATCAACCACCATATTAAGCAAAATAAGACATCTCCGGAAGTGTTCTGCCCCTGAACACTCCCGGGCGCAGACAACGACGTGCTAAGCCTCTACTCGGTGCCCCGCCCGGTCACCGAGAGGCAGTAAGGGCAGAACTCGCATCCGCCCACCTGATCCTCACCTGAAAACCACAAAGCAGAAGCATGAGTACAAAGGTACTCGCAAGACTTACCCGGGGTCCATATATGACCGACTCCAAAGGAGATGCATTTGGCGGTAGCAAGGTAAACAAGCTTAGGTTAAAAGTGCGGAAATGCTTAACGTTATTTTCAGTTTTTGTCATCTACTCATGTTTTTCTCAATATAGTTAGCAGTTGTAACAGCACCTACTTGTAGCAGGATATTGTAATTAACAGAATGTAAAGCAAGTCATCTCATATCAAAATTTAGCTCAAGCCCAACGGCGAACCACAAGTTCAAGTTGTTTACTACGCAGAAGAAGTTCGGATCAAGCTTGCTCATATCCGAGAGCGCGGCAATTCGAATCGCTTAAATAACCCTGCAGGGAAGCATTGATCGCACGACACTTACCACAAGGGCCTAGTGTCAACCCCCTCCCAATCATACCCAATCGCTGAAGCGTCCTCCTGTGGCCCGAAAACCTAGCACCCCCTCGAGCAGCCCCAAGCCCGGCTTGGCGCTCGAGAGTCGGCCTAAGCCTCGCCCTCAACCACGTCCAACCACAGGAAGTTACGGTCCATCGATTCCGTATGAGAGAAAGAGTGGCTTACCGTACCATAATCGGGCATGCGACCAACCGGGGTGTGCTCAATCTTATTCCACTTACGGATCGGTCCTTAACTGACACAGACGGGGCTACACATTTGAGTCTCCATACCCAAATGAACCAACTCCCCGCCCGGTCCACAATTCATTTCTTTCCAAAACTTTTCCCAATTCCAAGTCCAACATAATGTAACATGTGTGTAATAATAACAACCGCAAGTGACAGAACCCTCCGCCATTTGGCCCAATCCCGACATCTAAGCAGTCTAAGCACGGACTCATTAATACCCATAGTCTAGCTCGAAAGGAGATATTCGACGAATACAAGGGGTGTACGTGCAACAAATAGGATCTATTCCTATCCCACATGGCAACTCCTAATGCAATACTTAACATTTCAATTAATCACATTATTCTCAAAATTAACGATACGTAAGGATAAACATGCTTAGGTGCTTGCCTTGTTCTTCTGCTTGTGGGTCGGTAGTAACTGGCTCTCCGGTCGCACCCTCGGTCACCGCGGCGTCAGTCTCCGTGGGATCGCTCTCTACACGAGCACAATGCATAATGAGATGCATGCCATGCAATTGAAATGAACACAAAAGAAAAAACCCCGACGAAACAACGCGACCGAACAGGTGAACGAAACCCAGACAGACTAGCCTAACCCGGACAGTCCGGGTTTTGCATCCGGACTCTCTGGACAAGCCGGATACTCCGGGTGTTTCTGTCCGGACTCTCCGGACAACTCGGACACTCCGGACCGACCGCCCGGACACTCCGGACCTGGAGCATTTGGCCCATCTAGCGCGAGGGATCGAGGTGCCGCCAAGTCCTACGACACCGCGAGAACCCGATCTACAATCCTTTCTACACGCGGTCGAGCCAAAGAAGCTCCAAGCTAAGCCTAACCCACGACGAACGGGGCTCATCCTTAACATCTCCAACCAAACCCCAATCCGATGCTTAGAACGGCACCATCTAACCCCGATCCACAATCCTAATGCCCAACATTGCCCAAACCAACCCACATCCAACCAATCCCAAAACCCTAACACTTCCAAAGTTTACCCCCAACCCCAATCTACAACCCTAGCCCCAAAACCAACTCCTAAAGAAACCCTAAAACTCGAGGACCCACGAGTGGAGTCCAAGAAAAGGTCTCACCTTCAATGGGGATGAAGGAGAGGGTGGGGAAGCCGGGTTGAGCTAAGAGGACGCCGGCTTGGGGAGGAGCTTGAGGTCACCGAGATGGAGAAGCCACCGGGGAGGAGCACGAGGGGTCGCCGGCCGGTGGGAAGCTCACCGGAGTGAAGCTAGGGTGGAGGGGAGTAGCACCAAGGAGTGGGAAAACAACATGGAGGAGAAAGAATGGAGGGGAGCCACGAAATGGGACTTTTATACTAAACCCCCGCAAATACCGGACTCTCCGGACGCTAACCCGGAGACTCCGGGTTGGGGTCTTCGGTAACACTAACCCGGACACTCCGGACGTTTGGTCCGGACACTCCGGGTTGGGGCGCTCGGTCAGCCCAATCCGGATACTCCGGACATTTATCCGGACATTCCGGGTTGGATCCGGACACTCCGGATGCTGATCCGGATACTCCGGATGTCCCAGAACTTTTGGAACTTGGGGCCTTGACACGTAGTGTCATTCGCCGATTCTCACAATGGTAGGTACTCGTTAGAACAGTGGGTTCTAATGTAGTGTTCAGGCCTATCGGTTAACAACTGGATCCAGGAATGATTTAACGAAATGCTGTGATAATCTCGGCCGACCGCACGCATTTAAGTTGCGTGTTAACTCAAGTTGGCATTAACAGTCGTAGATATCTTGTGGGTAAAGCTGAGCACCTCTGCAGAATAAATCTTGATGGTAATCGATTACGCCGTACTTCCGGTTAATGAAGTTAAGTTTGAACTGGGGTGACACCCGTAACCTAGCTCAAGTAATTACTTTGGAAATTTGGATAAATTGGTTAATGTTGTTAAGTTTATGGAAACCCCCCTTTACTACTTAATTATGGTTTCTGTTTCAAATGTAAAAATGTTGTTAGAAATAAAATTGCATCCGGATACTTAAAAACCTATTGCCATCCCTTGTAGCCATTTACATGTAATATTTAGCACATTCCCGTGCGACTTGTTGAGTACTGTCGTACTCACCCTTGCAAACCCCCACCCATTTCAGAGTTCCAAGACACTGGCGAGTACCAGGAGAACGTAGATGGCGATCTTGTTTGGTTTTAGGTTTTTGTCTTTCGCTCAGGCCTTGCCTATGGTATTTTGGGAATGTATTGTAATTGAAGCTTATGACGCTTCTTTTGTAAAAACCTTTGGCCATTAGGTCCTATATTGAATAAAAAAGGGTTGAATTGCTTTTGTCTGGCAATATACGCTTGTCTTTTTTAACAGCTAATCTTCCTGAGTAGCTGTTGTGATGTTTCGACGAGCCCCTAAAAAGACGGTCCGTCACACTGAACATAAAAAAGATTTTGTTTACCTCTCGGTGAGATCACCAAGGTGAAAAACAGTTTGTTGTTCAAAGCTTCATTGTTACTCTCTTTAAAAAAACAAATGTAATTCTTACGTACTCTCTCCATAATTTTCGCTCCCGCTATTTCAAAATATAAGCCACAAATTTGTACAATAGTGTTTTAAAATATAAGTTCTTCAAGATAAAAATTTATAATTCAGTAATAGTCTTTTAAAATATTAGGCATTCATGCAACTTTAATGGTCATTTCTCTTCTATCCCTGTTTCTCTTCAGAATTTATAAGCGTCTCATAACCTTCTTAATCATGGTGCTTGACCAAACTATGCCTTGTAGAAACAAACGGATGGGTAATTATCTTTTTTACATCAGCATGATCTCCAACGAACATGTTGTATCCCTTTTTTCCTTCTTCTAATTATATGTTGATAAAATTATCAAAACATAATGGTACCTCCTAATCAACAGGATTTAATAGAGGTGTAACTTCTGTATTGCAAAACAAATATTACCTTCTTTTGTTATTCAAATTATGTTACAACCAGATAATAGACTTTTAGGGCCTGTTTGGCAACAAAGTATTTTCATAGTTTCTAGGTAAAACCATGATTTTGGAGAATACCATGGTATTTTTGGCAACATGATGTTTGGAAGCAACCGAAAAAAACTATGTTTTGAAAACCATGGTATTGACAATACCATGGTATTTTTGGAGTATTGAAAACTCCACTCAGAGTGGAGTTTTGGGCTTTTGGTGCTAGTGTAGAGAGTGAGAGGTGTCAATACTTTGAAAATACCATGCAAAAGACATTGTAGCCAAACAGTTTGTAGTTCCAATAAAAACAATGGTTTCAATGGTGATAGGTAAAACCATGGTATTTATGCCAAAATAATTTCTAAACCATGGCTTTATAATACCATGGTATTGCAAAACTTTGCTTCCAAACAGGGCCTGAACTTATTTTGTATCTCAATATATATTGATCGTTATGTATTTATGTATGTTTGTTTGCTGCGATGAATACAAAAGCAAAAAAATTGAATGCAGTACTTTTGATTTCGGAATCTCCCACGATGTGTGAAGACCGAAGACTCAGAAGTCAAGACAATAGCGTGTGAGCAAAAACGCAACACTTGGGACCGTCGGTGTACGGTGAAGGAGTGGTAAACGGCTGAAAGATACCAATGTGTAAAGGGCAAATGACCTAACTTATAATAGTCTCACATTAGTTGTGGAAGGGCAAATGACCTAACTTATAAGTGGGGGATTCTCTCACCTCTTAAGCTAGCTTTTGGGGTTGAGAAAACCCTTACGATCCAACAGGTTCCTTTTTGTGTAATTTCAGTTTTCTCGGGTTTTTTCTTAAAAAAATGGATTGCTAGGAGTTTTCAACGAATTTGTGAAACCAGGGCTAATTTTTGAGGGGAAAACTCACGAAGCGTTCTAAACGTAATTTTAGTTTTTAAGTCTTTTTTTGCAGAAAAAATCGATGACAGAATCTAAACATAATTTATTATTATTATTATTTTGAAAAACCTCCTCTCGAGGAATGCTTACCTGGCCCCAGGGTTTCAAGTTTCGTTTTGGATTAAATCTCGTCACCTACCGAAATCCGAAATTTTGCCGAGATTCGAAAATTTCGGACCAAATCCGGACGAAATTCAAAAACCAAAATTCAAATCCGTTTTTTTTTAACCGAGAAATCCGAAATTTTGTCCAAAAATCCGAAATTTCGGTCCAAATCACCGAAATCTCGGCGAAATTTCCTGGTACTATCACATTTCACTTTTTTAGGGTTTTTTTAACTTCGCGGAAATTATGATCTACCGACTGTCCCACATGGGAAATGACGTGAAGAACCCAATCCAGTCAATTACGGTCAACTTTTATACAAACCTCGGTCAATTTTACCGAAATTTCGGTCCAAATCACCGAAATCTCAGCGAGATTTTAATGTACTGTAGCACTTTAAATTTTTTTTAGGATTTTTTAATTTTGCCGAGATTATGAAACTCGAAGGGGTCCGAAATCCGAAATTTCGCCAAATTTCGGTGAGATTTTAAACCCTGGCTGGCCCTCGTGGCCTCTTGGGAGGGTTCCAATCTTTCTCAGGATAATATAAGGTATGACAGAATCTATTATTTTATTTTTTTTGAAAAACCTCCTCTCGAGGAATCCTTAGCTGGCCCTCGAGGCCTCTTGGGAGGGCTCCAATCCTTCCTAGGATAATATAAGGTATGACAGAATCTAAACATAATTTTTTTTTTTGAAAAACTTTCTCTTGAGGAATCCTTAGCTGACCCTCGTGGCCTTTTGGAAGGGCTCCAATCCTTCCCAGGATAATATAAGGTATATACATTGCTGATCTATTTGGGATCCTATGCGTATCATAATAGACCGTATGTGCCACGGGAGAATTGTTGTTACGCGAAGAATAGACGTCTGTCCCATGAGTCACGTTTGCTTACGTTCGCACTGAAAGACTCCGGAACTGAACATGAAGAAAGGTTTCGTTTCCCCTCGGTGAGATCATCAAGGTGAAAAACAGTTCGCATCAAAGTGACTGTTCAAAGCTTAATTGTTACGAATTTTTTTTTTAAATAATAATATTTTAATCAATATTTACAGAAATAATATGCCGAAAATAAAAACAGCAAAACTACCCCCTGTGTCCATTTGAATTGGCGACAGGGTCCTGTCGCCATTTGAATTGGCGACAGGGCTCCTATGTCCATTTCAAATGGCGACAGGATTCAAATGGCGACAGGAGGGTAGTTTTGCTATTTTTATTTTCGGCATATTATTTCTGTAAATATTGATTAAAATATTATTATTTTAAAAAAAAATTCTAATTGTTACGCTATGTAATAGAAATGTAATTCTTACGTACTCTCTCCTTACTTTTCACTCCCAACATTTCAAAATATAAACCGCATATGTTTTTTACAATACAATTTTGAAGGACTACTATCTCTTCATCTTTTTAGATAATGGAAGATCGATTCTCTCAGCCTCTGCATCCTGAGATGCACACGGCCAATTTTTTATTACATAATTCCAGCTAAACAATCATCGTAGATGAAAAGAAAGGATAAATGGAAAGTTTGCAACAAGTTGAATATTCCGGAACATTGGATTTCCACGGTAATAAATTTATTCAAGTATAAGTGAATTGCCCGTCTTTCTTCATCAGTTTAAGCTTTTGGGTGAATTGGCTGGTGCATGCAACTCAATAAATTTGTTTGCTAATCTCGATTTTTAGCCGTAGAGCCTTTCTAATTTGTGGACCTTGAGTCTTTCTAGCAGTAGTTTAACCGGTGAAATCCATCCAAGCATTTTCAATTTAGCAAGCATTAAGCTTTCATATCTTTCGAATAGCAACCTTTCAGGGGCTATACCAAATTGTAGCACTGCAATAGAGTTCGATTTTCTAAACATCTCTGGGAATTACTTGTCAAGCGTTATACTACCATGCTCTTTCTTCAGGGGCAGAAGTAAGTTTGAACGCTTCTGGCGTCAGGTATGAAACGACCTTTGCTAGCTACTGATGTCTACGTCAGGTATAAAACGACCTTTGCTAGCAAGAAACAGAGGGATTTGCTTCCAAGTCCCTTTCTTCAACCATGAATTTGCTTCCAAGTTGAAACCAGCCACAGCTTACGATAAATACCTCTCGTCCTTCTGAAGTACTCCTGCAGTTTGCAGTGTTAATTAGAAGGTAAATAGAAGAAAACAAAACTTCTTCTCTGATGAGCTGCTCCTTTTCACAGGGCTCCCTATTTGGGATCCTATGCGTGTTGTTGGCCATATCTTGCATGTCCAATGGCTGTTTCGAGGAGGAGAGGACTGCCCTGTTGGATATCGGCGGTTCATTGGTGGGCACAGCTGCCCGGATGCCTCCTTCATGGCTAGAGAGTGATGACTGCTGTTCCTGGGAACTCGTCAGATGCAACAACAGCACAAAACACATATCCCATCTCTACCTCTCTTTCTTCAATTCGACAGCAAGTGGATGTCAGATGAACCTCAATTCGACAGCCTTTTCAGCGTTCCCTGAGCTTCAGTTCCTTGATTTCTCTATGAACTATTGCACTTTTCGAAGTTGGGAAGGTATGTGAGTACTTCCACTATGCGCATGCAAATCTCCTTTTCTTTTACGTGAATATTACGAGGGAGTGTGAAGATACTGAAAAAAGGCTTATTCTGTTTATATGGAACAACATGCTCAGGCCTGTTAGGATTAACCAAGCTTCAGCATCTCAACCTCAGTAACAACTGCTTGAATGGTACTATGCCATCATCTCTTGGGAAATTGGGTTCTTTGGAAGTTTTACATCTTGAGTTTACCGGTATGGTTGGATCGCTTCCGAATTCAGGTATAAACACGACCTTTGCTAGCTACAGATGTTTACGTTTTTACGTTGGTGCGGTTTGTACTTATTACACACTCCAATTGCTTTGCAGCTTTCGAAAACCTCAGGAATCTGCGAGAATTGTATTTGAGTTCCAATCAATTCAATGGAAGCCTCCCAGCATCCTTATTTACACTTCCTCATATTGAACACTTGGATCTCTCACAAAATCTCATTGAAGGAAGTATTCCTATGAGCTCGTCTTCAAATCCTTCATCATCACTTAAGGCTCTAAACTTTTCCATGAACAGGTTAAGTGGTAATTTTTCATTCTTCTCGCTGAGAAACCTCACCAATATCGAGATGGTAGATCTTTCAAGAAATGCTGATCTGTTTGTCGGTGTTAATTTCCCTGGTTGGACACCTTCATTCCAAATGAAAGAGCTACTGCTCACTGGTTGTGAACTTGACAAGAGTATTATTGCAAAACCTCATTTTCTTCGTACGCAACATCAGTTAGAGGTGCTTGATTTGTCCAACAATAACTTGCCTGGGAGCATGCCCAATTGGTTGTTTACAAAGGAATCAAAATTACTTTACCTCAACCTTGGAAATAACTCTCTCACCGGATCATTGGACTCTTTACAGTACGCCCAAACGAATGTCATAGCTATCAGCCTATCTATGAACCGTATTTCGGGATATCTACCGGCCAACATCGGCTCAATGTTTCCAAATTTGACCTTTCTAGATTTTTCTTCCAATATGATTGCCGGAGATATACCCTCATCGTTGTGCAACATTAGTAGCATGGAAATTTTAGACCTGTCAAACAACAACTTTTCAGGTGAAATGCCAACTTGTTTGCTCACTAATTATACCAATCTGCAATACTTGAAGGTATCCAAAAACAAACTTGGTGGCCCCATACTTGGTGGGACGAGGCATTTGTCCATCAAGTTCGGATTATACATGGATGGCAACAAATTTGAAGGACCACTACCTCAAATTCTTACATTGAATTTTCAATCTCTTACAACAATGGATTTCCATGATAATAAGTTGTCTGGTAAACTCGATTTTTCATTGTGGAACCTTCCAAAAATGTCGACTTTTGCTCTTTCTGGCAATAGTTTCACCGGTGAAATACATCCAAGCATTTGCAGTTTATGGTTTATGCTTTTAGATCTTTCAAATAACAATCTTTCAGGAGCTATACCAAACTGTAGCACTACAATAGTGAGTGAGTTTCTGAACGTCTCTGGGAATTCCTTGACAGGTGGTATACTACCAGACTGTTTCTCCGCTGTCACAGCTTTGGACCTCAGTCACAACCAATTCACCGGAAACATTGAATGGATACAAAATCTAAGTAGAATTAGGTATCTTTCCATGGGCAGCAATAAGTTTGAAGGGCAAATTCCTCCCAGCATATGTCAACTCCAATCATCGAGGATAATTGATTTGTCCAACAACAGTCTATCTGGGTCATTGCCATCATGCATTGGGAACCTCTCGTTTGATGAAAATTCAAATTATCTGAATTATTGGTCCTTAATCTGTGAAGCTGGCTTCCAATATCTATCCTTCAAGTACACCACTTGTTACGAACAAAGAGGCTTCCGCTTTGCTACTAAATGGAATCTTTACACATACAGGCGTAATTTCATCAATTGGATTTCTGGTATCGACTTATCTGCAAACAAGCTGTCCGGAGAGATTTCTTGGGAGTTAGGAAATATGAACCACATCAAGGCGCTCAATCTGTCCTATAACCTCTTTACAGGCCCAATTCCTGCAACTTTTGCAAACATGAGCGATATCGAAAGCTTAGACCTATCCCGCAATAAGTTGAGTGGACCAATACCATGGCAGTTAATTCATTTGTCAGAGCTGGCTGTGTTCTCAGTGGCATACAACAACTTATCAGGCTGTATACCAAACTCTGGTCAATTCGGCTCATTTGATATGGATAGCTATGAGGGAAACAACAACCTATACAAGGCGTCACAGGGGAGTGGATGCAATTCCATTCCAGGATCAGGTCCTTCGCCATTACAAGACAGTGATGAGAAAGAAGGTGATCCGGTCATCTACGCGGTCGGTGCTGCCTCATTCGTGTTGACATTTTGGGCCACTGTTGCATTCATATTTTGCCATTCGTTCGGTCAGCGTGTAATACTAAAACTGTAGCCCGTCAAATTAATATCCTCCTGCGTGGCAGGCATGTAATCGTACAATTCTGCCCTAGTTTATGGAGTTTCTATGACGTTTATATTTTACCGAGCTTGTATGCGCAACCTAGCTTACATGAACTACCACGGTACTGTACTGTATTTATCCTACTGCAAAGCTGTCCCGTGCATGATTGTATGTGATGGTGAAATAAATTGAAGGATATTGACTCCTATCAGTCACTCTATTTTTCTCTCTTTTTATACATGCTTCTAATTAACATTATGATGTATATTTGACATCCATTGTGCATGTTCGTGGAGTTTGTGTCGAGATGAATTTGTGTGTTGGCTGGTTGAAAGGTGCATGTCGAATTGGACTTTCAAAATGGACCATGGTTAGAGATTTGTGAGAGATAATGGGGATGTGATATGGTTTCTTAGGATGTGTAGGAACCCTTAGATGGTTTATCTTTATAGTCTATAACTCACGTCTACGAGTCCGTCCATATCTCAACAAACATAACTTTCTTTATGATATAGCAGAAAAGTCTCATCTTTTGATATTGGTTCTATTGATGAAGGAGACTTCTATGTCAAGTTTCACTTGAGAAATAAAGATGATGGATTTCAATGGATTCTAATAGCCGTTTATGGTGCATCACAAAATCAATTAAAAGAAAAAAATTTAGCTGAATTAGTTCATACTTGTCAAAAGGAATCACTACTTATATTGATAGGGGGTGATTTCAACATGATTCGGAGACAAGATGAGAAAAATAATGATAACTTTGATCCCTGGTGGCCTTTTTTATTTAATGATGTCATTGACAGTTTAGATCTAAGAGAGATTGAGTTATCTGGTCGTCGCTTTACATGGGCAAACTCATTGGTAAAACCTACTTTCGAGAAGCTGGACAGGGTGCTAATGAGCACAAATTGGGAACAAAAGTTCCCTTTGGTCACGGTTAATCCCCTTGATAGGTCTTTATCGGATCATACTCCCCTTTTGCTAAATACTGGATCATCCTTCCACAAGGGGAATAGGCCTTTGTTCAAATTTGAACTTGGATGGTTTAGTAGGGAAGGTTTCTTTGATATGGTGTCCAAATGTTGGCATAAGGAGCATAGGGGGAACACTTCTATGGCCAGATGGCAATTTAAAATCAGAAGTCTAAGACAATATTTAGTGGGTTGGGCTAGGAATACTAGTGGAACTTATAAGAAAGAAAAGAAAGAATTACTTTCTATTATTGATGATCTGATAAGAAGTCAGAATCTAATGGGTTGTCTAATGAGGATATTAATCTTAAACAATATTCTACTAAACGGCTTGCTTAGTTATTACGTGAGGAGGAAATCAACTGGTATCAAAGAGCGAAAGTGAAGCATACTATTGAGGGGGATAATAATACTAAATACTTCCATTTTGTAGCAAATGGTAAGTACCAAAAACAGAGAATTTTCCAACTCGAGCAAGATGAGGGAGTAATAGTTGGGGATGTACAGCTTAAGAATTACATAACCAAATATTATAAAGGTCTTTTTGGACCCTTGGCTAGCAATCATTTTTCAATGATTGAAAATCGCCGGGATGACATCCCTCAAGTTTCTAGACTAGAGAATGAGCTCCTTACACAAGCATTCATGAGGATGAGGTAAGGGATGCCATTTTTCAAATGAAATATAACAAAGCACTTGGATTGGATGGATTTCCGACTGAATTTTACCAAGTGTTCTGGGAGGTCATTAAGAATGATTTAATGGCTTTGTTCCCAGATTTACACAATAATGTTTTGCCTCTATTCCGTTTAAATTTTGGAATTATCACGCTCTTGCCAAAAAATAAAGATGCAAGGCAAATACAACACTATCGACCAATTTGTCTCCTGAATGTCAGCTTTAAATTTTTTACTAAAGTTGGCACTAATATGATCTCAAGTGTTGCTGAAAATGTTATACGTCCGACACAGATGGCTTTTATGCCAGTAGGAATATAATGGATGGTGTGATTATTCTTCATGAAACAATTCATAAAATGCACGAGAAAAAATTAGATGGGTTGATTTTTAAAGTGGACTTTGAAAAGGCCTATGATAACATCAAATGATCTTTTCTACAACAAACTTTACAGATGAAAGGATTATCAACACAGTGGTGTTCATGGGTTGAGAATTATATTACAAGGGGAAGTGTTGGCATCAAGGTCAATGATGATATTTGTCCGTATTTTCAAATTCGAAAAGGACTCCGCCAGGGTGACCCATTATCCCCAATTTTATTTAACATTGTTGTTGATATGTTGGCAATTATTTTAGAATGTGCCAAAAAGGGTGGGATAATAGGTGGTGGACTGGTACCCCATCTAGTGGATGACGGGTTATCAATTTTACAGTATGCAGATGCCACCATCTTATTTTTGGAACATGATTTCGAAAAAGCCAAAAATATGAAGTTATTGCTATGTGCATTTGAACAACTTTCTGGGCTTAAAATCAATTTCACAAAAGTGAATTATTTTGTTTTGGTGCTGCTAAGGATTTTGAGGATCAATATACTCAGTTATTTGGTTGTGAGTTGGGTAGTTTTCCATTCAGATATCTTGGCATACCGATTCATTATAGAAAACTAAGGATCAGTGAGTGGAAGGGGGTAGAAGAAGGATTTGAAAAACGATTGAGTATTTGGAAGGGCAAACATTTGTCCGTTGGAGGTTGTTTAGTACTCCTAAATTCTGTGCTTAGCAGTTTACCCATGTTTATGTTATCTTTTTTTGAGATACCTCATGGGGTGCTTAAACGATTGGACTATTTTCGATCTAGATTCTTCTGGCAATGTGATGCCCTTAAAAAAAAATACAGGTTAGCCAAGTGGAATATTTTATGTCGACCTAAGGATCAAGGTGGTATGGGCATTCAAAACCTTGGTGTTAAAAATATTTGCTTAATTAGCAAATGGCTTTTCAAGTTGCTAAATGAGGATGGTGTCTGGCAAACTCTCCTTAGAAGAAAGTATCTAGGCAACAAGACTCTTTCTCAAGTAGAAAGGAAGCCAGGAGATTCTCATTTTTGGGCTGGCTTAATTAAAGTCAAACATCATTTTTTTTAGATTTGGTCATTTTCAACTTCGTGCTGGTTGTCAAATTTGATTTTGGAATGATGATTGGCTTGGGAACAACCCCTTCTGTGTACAATATCTTAGACTTTATAACATTGTTCGGAAAAAACAGGCTACCGTGGCTGAAGTAATGGGCTCTGTCCCATTCAATGTGTCCTTCCGTCGGGCTATTCAAGGACAAAATTTACTGGCTTGGCATGAGTTTGTTGCAAAAATTGCAGATTTGCACTTAGTACCAGAACGGGATACTTTTCGATGGAATCTCCATCAGAATGGACAATTTTCTGTTCAATCGATGTATACAGCCTTAATGCATGAAGATATTCCAATTACAAAACGACAATTGTGGAAGCTTAAAGTGCCTGAGAATTCCAATCTATTTCATGGCATTTTTTGTGGTATTGTTCCCCCCTAATGCCGGAAAATTATCCTCATCAAATATGCAATCAGCATACCGGGCTGTGAATAAGTCCCCTGTTAAGGGCTCAAGATACTTTATGATTGACAGAGAATTATATCCCACATAGATCCCCAATTTTCTATGAGGTCCCATTAATGTACGCCGCGGTGGTGATATCGGTACGTATACAACGCAACTGAATTTTCGCAGATGGGAAATACTAAGTTGATTTCCACGTACTAACTACATAGGAAAGATAGTATGATATGCAGTTGGACGGATTAGCATTAAGTCAGTAGTGTGTAAGACCGCATGACCCAACATGATGTTGGTAAGTGACAATTCTGCAGAAGTGGTCGTGCAATTAATTTGACTCTCTTGATAAGAGATTCAGCTAGACCATTCTAAGTATGTACATATGGTACTGAATTCTCTAGATTTATACCCATAGCCAAACAATAATCATTAAATGCACGCGAAGTGAATTCAGCTACATTATCCATTCTAATGGATTTTAACCTATAATCAGGATAATTTGCACTTAATTTGATAATTTGGGCAAGTAATTTGGCAAAGGCATAGTTTCGTGTGGATAAAAGACACACATGAGTTATCCACACAAGAGACCATCTTGTAGAGGCATCAATGAGTACCATAACGTACCGAAATGGCCTAGATAATGGATCTATAGGACCACATATATCTCCTTGAATGTGTTCAAGGAAATTTAGTGATTCATTTTTAATTTTAAGGTAAGAGGGCCTTGCAATTAATTTCCCATTGCACATGCTGTGCAAACAAAATCTGATGATTTTGAGAAATTAGCAACATTTATGTTGTGATCAACAGAATTGTCAATAATTTTTCTCATCATCCCTAAACCAGGGTGATCAAGACGATCATAACAAATCTTGAACTTATCAAGATTCTGAAAAATTATTTTGTACGCAACATATGGTACGGGTTTGATGTATGTATAGTACAATCCAGATGATAAGGAAGGAATTTTCTCAAGCACTTGAGATTCATATCCATCATGCTTTGTGATGTGCAAATATTCATTATTTGCCTCAGTATTGGTTTCCACATGGAAACCATTTTTACGGATATCTTTGAAGCTGAGTAGGGTAGAGTTGAATCGGGATACAAAAGTGCATCCTCGATCACTATATTTGTACCCATAGGGAGAATAATTGTGGCTCGACCTGAACCCACAATTATTGCATCATGTCCAGCGATTGTCATAATATTTCCATTACTCTTTTTGAGAGTATGAAAATATTTGATCTCCCTTAAAATGGTGTTAGTGGTACAACTATCCACTAAACAGATTTCCTCCTCCATCAGATTGCCTCCCGTAAAATCTTATATAGTAAAATAAAATTCATGATTAATTTTAAACTCAAATATAGAATACATACTAAAATATATTACATATTATGTTTGAGTACATAATATTACAGTTAATACTGTTCAAACAATATACAACATTCTTAAATATAATAATAGGCTTTAAAATGACAATTAGGAGATAATTTGGAGACTAATTGAGATCTCTAAACACGTCTTGGGAATGAAATTCTACAATCATGTCATTGATACTGAGGGGGGTCTTCCTCTTTCTGTTGGATCAAAGTTAGGTTCTCCTTGGGAGGATTATCCAGAGCGTTGCCCACAACCAGATTGACTTCTGGTTGTTCATTGAAGTGAGCCTCAATGTTATCTCCTTGAATGCACTTTCCCTTATTGCGGTATTGCTGTTGCAAAATCTGCATCGAAGGGTGGAAAATGCATAAAGTTTTCTCGATCATTTCAGCATCCGAAATTTCTTGGTTGCAAAATCGGAGCTTTGAATTGATCTTATGGACAACAGAGTTGTATGCTCAATGGATTTAAAATCCTAGAATCGAAGAAGCAACCATTCACGTTGTGCTTCTGGCAGCACCACTGCTCTTTGTTGATCATATCTCTCCTATAAGGGTGTGTTTGGTTGCCTGTACCAAGTGGTACATGTATGAGATGGTTCAAGAAAAAACTCATCCATGCGTTTGGTTGCTTGAATGGAACCTTCCCATCCTGGACCAAGTGGTACAATTTTGAAGAACATTCCCTCTAGATGCTGAACCATCTCGTTCACCCAAAATAATGGAACCAAATGGTACAGGACCATCCCATCCCATTCAACCTCATCCCACGAACCAAACGCACCCTAAGGAGTTCCAGAGAGCAAGTGGATTTTCCTCCATTAAATATTTAATCTTCAAATCTGAATGGAGGTGATACCTGATAAAATGCAAAGTTGCATATTTGGCATTCTCCGGGATAGGTGGAGCATTTTCAACCGGTTCAACAATTGTTGATCCAAGGTTTCTAACTGTCAAATTTATTTTGACATCCATTGCCCATGTCAAGTAATTACTCCCATCCAAAGCGAATTCAACAAATTCCTTTTTGGAAATGTCAGCCATGTCCTGAATGAGAGGACTATGCATCAATAAATTTACTTGATAGTAAATTTAAAAATAATAAAAATGTTGCAATTGTGCAAGATTAAGAAAATTGACTATAAGTGTAGACCTTTGATACAGACGATAAATTCGCTTGTATTGTCTTGAACGTTGAGTGACGCTACAGTCACAGTCAAGGACATAGTCTCTGTTCCATTAATTTTGAATAAAACAAGGTGAATGTAATCGTCGTATCATCAAATGATAGGACGTAGAACTCGCAGTAGTGGGCGAATGATTCACTGCTATGGCAGGGATGGGCGACGCTACAATCGCAACCAATGCCATGAACTCCAATGCCTTGTGTTGTACCTAAAATAAATAAAGGTAATCACTGAAATAAAATGGTGTAGACTTTATAGTAACCACCAATTTATTTGCATAATTTTCTGCTAATTATTTAAACAGAATGAAGCTTACATAAATTTAATTGATGCAGAAAATTTGCATTGCAGTTAATAAAATGCTAAGAATATTAATTACATGAATCTGCAAATGACTGCAAGCAGTGGTATTTCGGAGGTTATACTTTGAGAATAATAGTAAACCCCTTATAGTGCCTAGCTTTGGAGGCCAAAGAGAGCTCCACGTGTCACCCTTCATTTTTGCGAAAAAGCCATCCGTTTCTTCAAAATTGTGAATGGGTTCCTGCGCGATTTTATGTGAGAGGAAAATATTTTTTCCAGTTAGCGTTTAGGTCCATCGGTGGCCATTTTACAGGAAGAACCTCCCATTAAATACGAATCGCGGACGAGTCCTTTCCTAATTTTTCAAAATAGCGAACAGGTCTAAAATTATAACAAATAGGTCCTCGCGTTTTACGTTCGGGTCCTTTCTCCGTTTTGCCCGAAAAAAATATTTTTGTGGTTCGTTTTTTCTCCAGAGCATGCGAAAAATATTTTCATTAACCGTTTTCCCAAAAAAAAAATGATGGACCGTTTCCTTTCTCCGTTTTGCCCGGAAAAAATGCTTTTGTGATCCATTTTTTCTCCGAAGCATGGAAAAAATGTTTTCGCTGGCCGTTTTCCCCAAAAAAAATGGGAGACCGTTTTTGTCGGGGGGTCGGGTAATTTCCATAAATTACCTCGGATGCCACCAACGACCAAGCTCGCTCCCGCCCGAGCCACCAGGAGGTCGTTACCCTGGGATTGTCTAAATCAGAGCTTGGAAGGCTACGTATTCCGGCCAGTTCCGAGCTCGGGCTCGGGTGGGACCGAGAATGCCACGTACTCGATCGATTCGAGCTCAAGCTCGGGTAAGATGTCCAAGCTCGGTCTTGGTCATCGGCCGACCTTACGAGGTCTCGGTCGGTAGGAATAACCACCCGAGCGTAACTTCCGTTGGCGAATTCGTTTCCGTGGGAGCGTGGCGGAAAGATAGGATCCACCAGTTGCCACGTTTGGGCGAGGTCCAAACGCGCGGTAGTGGGTCATGGAGTTCGATCCTTTGTAAGCTATAAAAGGGTCCCCATCGTGAGGGGGACAGATAACAACAACAGTAGCAGCACACAGACTGTAAAACTCAGACACATTGCAAGAGTAAACGAGAGCTGGAGTAGGGCTATTATCTCTTTCTCGAGAGGCCCGAACCAGGGTAAACTGCTGTGTCCACATTCGTTGGAATCTGGTGAGCCATTCTTCGAGTAATCCCTCACGTAAGAAGGGGTCACAGTTGGTCCCTCCACCAACAAGTAAGCTCGGCGGGGGCCTGTTCCCCAATCGTCGACAGCTGGCGCCGTCCGTGGGGACCGACTTTCCCTTTCGTGAGGAATCCCGGAGAATGTCAGAATCCCAGAACCACCAGAGGCTCTACGCCCCCGAGATCGGGGAAGAGGACAAGCAGTTCTTCAACGATGGGGCCGGCGACGCCGCCAGATTAAGAATCAAGACGGTTCCAGGAGCTTTTCCCTGGAAGCGGCTACTGCCGGGCGATTCTTTCGCTCCCAACTCGACGCCCTCTCGGACGACGAGTACGACGGGCTCTACGATGGTCTGGACATCCCCGACCTCTACGAGCTCGACCAGGGGACCGCTTCACGGGGAGACACCGTGATGTCCCCCTCGCGATCCGTCCAATCCCGTAACGCCTTCGTTGCGGAAGAGGATGGAAACGCCGGAGCAAATCCGGTGAGCGCGTCTTCACCGCTACGGCGGCCAAAGAGCACTGCAGGCATCCCTGAATCGGACCCGACCAGCTTGCGCCGACAAGTCCGAGGTGGCCTGATCGATAAGACCAGGGCGAAGTTCGTAAGAACTTCCGCAGCGTCTGGAACTCGGAGCCCGTCTGACGGCCTAACGAGCAGGCTCGTCACCCGCGTTCCCCGGCGGGAACGCCTTCAAGCCCTGCCCGCGGTGGTGCGCAACCTCGAGAGTTTCTGAGCAAGTCGACCTAGAAGCCATGGGCGCGCCGTGGCCGGCGACCTCGAGGAAATCGCCACGCACATAAGGGCGCGGAGGCCTCCCGAAAGGGACGCATGAGCAATTCTGGGAACGCCGCCGCCGGGCGTCGGCGCCGCCACCGATGACTCACGCACGCACTCAGAGGATGGCGGCGGCGAAGACGGCTCGGGAGGGCACCGGAGCAATTCCGGGGCTCCTCGGGACAGCGGAATGTGAGCCACAGACGTAACCGGCCGAACATTCCTCATCTGCCACTCCCCATCCTACAGCGTAGGAGACTTTCACTCGCCGGGCCCACTAACCTCGGGCTCGGTGGCGGGGATCGCCCGGCCGCGCTCGTGGTGATCGCCCGACGATCCGTGTTCGGTGCAGGCGTTCGCGACGTCGGCTGCGACGAGTGACCTGGCCGGCAAAGGTTTAAGCCGGCCACATCGAGAGATTCGACGGGACTCGTAACCCGACGAAGTTTCTCTCGATCTACACCACGGCCATTTTAGGCTGCGGGGTGATGAAAGGGTGATGGCCAACTTTACGCCCCACGATCCTGGGCGGGCGGCGGCTCGGGCGTGGCTATTCAACGAGAAGGAGAACTCGATCCGGTCTGGGCCCACCGAGCAAAGACTCTCCGAGCCAACTTCCGGAGTCGCTACGTCCGCCGGGAAGGAGCGCGACCTCAGCGTCGTCTGAGGCGGAGGCGAGACCTGCGCCCGATTCGTCCAGCGCTTCATGCAAGTGCGCAATTCCATCCCGAGCATCTCGGATGAGGCGGTCGTCCGGGCTTTCAAGTTCGGGTCCGAGACGACGCTTTACTCAGGACCTCGAAATCCACCGGACATCACGGCCAACGAGTATTCCGCATGGCTGACCGCTATGCCAATGCGACGAGGCCGTCGATGGAAGAAGTCTGGGCGAGGAAAGGCTGCCCCTCGGCCGGGCTCGAAGGGCATCCAGTAGGAAGAGCGTAAGCTCTATCGAGAAAAAAATCAAAAAGAAGAAAAAATCCTCTGTCTCCGGCATGGTGGCAGCTATCGAAAGACGACGACCGACCTCGCAGTCGTGTAGGGGGGGGGCCCCGAAAGGAAGGGGTCGGCCAGGTTCGTGGAACAACGAGCAGAGCCGGGACGACCAAGCACGCGGCGGCAAGCGACGCGGGCTAGTGCCTATTTACGCCCGCTCCACCAGGCTCATGGGCATGACCTTCGGAATTGCAGACGTGGGCCTCCCGCTGAGCAGCTTCTACAATGGTAAGGGTCCCATGCCCACGCTCCCCGAGGTGGAAGGGGACGTCAAGGGCAAGAAGCCCGCCGAAGAGCAAGACACCGACATGGAGTACCAAGAGCCGAGAAATCACATCGCCGTGATATTCGGGGGCTCCGCCGCCTATGGGTCGCGTCGGGAGTTGAAGGAGGCCGCGCGCGAAGTACTTCGTGTCACTCAGGGGAAGCCTCCTGTCCAGCAGCTCAAGTGGTCCGAGCTGCCGATCACCTTCTCCAGGGACGACTGCCCTCCGGGGATGACGAAACCCCAAAGGCTTCCGTTGGTCGTTAGCCCAACAATCTGCAACACCACAGTAGGTCGGGTCCTTGTGGATTGCGGAAGCTCCCTAGACCTGATATCTGCCAAGGTCTTGGACGAGATGCAGATCCCTCGCTCCAAGATCAAAAACATGGTGGTCCCGTTCTACGGGATAGTGCCCGGAACGTCGGTCAGGCCACTTGGCCAGATCGTCCTGCCAGTTACGTTCGGCAATCCGAGCAACTTCCGAACGGAGCTCATCACGTTCGAAGTGGTCGATTTCGAGTCGGCTTATAACGCCATCCTGGGCGACCGGCGCCGCCAAATTCATGGCCGCCACTCATCACGGCTACCGGTGCTTGAAGGTCCCGGCCCGGCGGCGTGATCACGATCAAGGGAAGCCCGAGAGCAGCTCTAAAGCTGCGACGAGAGGGCGTTAGACATGATCGGTCGGCTGCCCAGTGGCCCGAGCAAGAGCCGAGGAGTTCCCGGCCCAAGGCTAGCCTCCAAGCCGGGGGAGAAACCAAGGCCATCCCGTTGTGCGACACAAAGCCAGACAAGGTCGTACACGTGGGGGCTTCCCTAGATCCTAAATAGGAACTCAAGCTCGTGACCTTCCTCCGGAGAAGCGCGGACACGTTCGCCTGGGAACCGTCCGACATGCCCGGAGTCCCAAGGGAGGTCGTCGAGCACAGGCTAGCAGTTCGGCCTGACAAAAAGCCTGTGCGGCAGAAGCTCAGGCGCTTCTCCCCGGAGAAGCAAGCCATCATCAGAGAGGAACTGGACAAGCTCCTCAAAGCCGGTTTCATTCGGGAGGTTGACCATTCCGATTGGTTGGCCAACCCAGTCATCGTGATGAAGAAAGGAGGCAAGTGGCGCATGTGTGTCGATCACACGGGGCTAAATGCCGCATGCCCGAAGGACAATTTCCCGCTACCTCGGATAGACCAGTTGGTCGACGCGACGGCCGGCTCCGAGGCGATGAGCTTTCTGGACGCCTACTCAGGCTATCACCAGATCGGTATATCGCCCGATGACGAGGAGAAAACTTCCTTCATCACGCCGTTTGGCACATTCTGCTACACGACCATGTCCTTCGGTCTAAGGAATGCTGGAGCAACCTTCCAGCGCCTTATGCAGAAAACCTTCTCTGGCCAAATAGGTCGGAACCTGGAAGTGTATGTAGACGACATAGTCGTCAAGAGCAAAATGGCCTCCGACCATGTATCCGATCTAGAGGAGACTTTTCGTAACCTCAATAAGCATCGAATAAAGTTAAACCCTGAAAAATGTGTGTTCGGGGTCAAAGCTGGCAAGGTGCTCGGATACATGATCGGCCCACAAGGAATCGGGGCCAACCCAGAGAAGATAGAAGCCATCGAGAACATGCGACCACCGACTTGTACTCGGGAGGTCCAGTCCCTGACTGGGAGAATGGCAGCCTTAAGTCGTTTCATCTCGAGGCTCGGGGAACGCGGCCTACCTTTCTTCAAGGCGCTCCGGAAGCACGACGGTTTCACTTGGACAGATGAAGGCACCGCTCTTTCAAAGAGCTTAAGCGTATTTGTCAAGACCCCGGTCTTGACCACGCCAGTAGGAGAGGTCCTCTTGCTTTACCTCGGCCGCCACACCCCATGCGGTAAGCGCCGTCATCACAAGAGAAACGGGGCGAAGTGCAGCGCCCGATCTACTACATCGAGGTGCTGCACGGACCAAAGGAGCGTTACCCGAGGTCGTAAGCTCCTTTATGCGCTCCTCGTGGCCTCGAAGAAATTAAGACACTACTTCTGTGCACACAAAATACAAGTCCCGACCAACTTCCCGCCGAGGGAAATTCTCGGGAATCGGGTATAGCGGGCGGATCGCGAAATGGGCCATGGAGCTCGCCCGGTCGAGATCGAATTCTCGGCTAGAACCGCGATCAAATCCCAGTCCTAGCGGACTTCCTAGCCGAATGGACAAACCCCGCCCGTCAGAACCCGAACCCAACCAGGCCGAGCACGGTCATTGGGTCATGCACTTCGACGGATCCCGAGCTTACGATTGCTTCTGGGTGGAGTGGTCTCGAATCCCCTCGGGGGAGCGGATCCAAGACGCCCTCCAATTGCATTTCGGCGCAACAAACAACGCAGCAGAATGAAGGTGCGCTGGCCAAGCTTCGGGCATGCAAAGCGCCGAGTCCAACGACTAATCGCGAAGGGCGACTCGCGGTGGTCGTCAACCAGGTTAACAAGGAGTATCGCGTTCAGATGACTCAATGGCGCTTTACCTGGCTGAAGTAAGGAAGATGGAAAAGTACTTGAAACTTCGAAGTACTATACATCCCCAGGAAGGACAATGCCCTGGCCGACCATCTATCGAAGGTCGGTTCCGCACAGTTTCCCGCTCCGGCGGGGGTGCTCATCGAGCACGTCTACAAGCCCTCCATACCCCCCGAGGAGGAGGCAACCGAGACGGGTGGTACCGTCTCCTTCCTCGAGCAGGATGCGAACTGGATGACGCCATTCATCCAATACTTCGTACACGGGACACTGCCCGAGGAGGAAGCCGAAATCCCGGCTAGTGAGGCGCCTCGACCTATAAAATGATCGAGGGTCTCTTATACCGCAAAGGCGCGCTTGGCGTCCTCTCCAAGTGCATCACCCAAGAGGAAGGCAAATATCTCCTCAAGGATATCCATGACGGGATGTGTGGAGCTCACTCGTCCTTCAGGACCTTGGTGAGCAAAGCCTTCCGATTGGGTTACTATTGGCCAACGGCCCTGGCCGATGCACGCTCAATAGTAACCTCCTGCCGATCTTGCCAGTTCCATGCTCGGAAGGTCCATCAGCCGGCATACGCGCTACAGACCATGCCGCTAACCTGGCCGTTCTCGGTTTGGGGCATAGACATACTCGGTCCATTTCCTAGGGGAAGGAGGGGTTGTAAATACCTGTTCGTCGCAATCGACACCTTCACTAAGTGGATCGAGGCCGAGCCTATATCAACCATCTCAAGACAAAGCGGCTAAAAGGTTCTTCCGCAATAATGTAGTAACCCGCTTTGGCATTCCGAGTCGCCTCATTACCGACAACGGCACTCAGTTCACAAGCGAGGTGTTTCAGGCTTATTGCGAGGAGGTCGGGACCAAGATATGCTTCGCATCTGTGGCCCACCCACAGAGCAATGGGGCGGCCGAGCGTGCGAGCAGGCAGATCGCCCAAGGAATCAAGAAGAGAGTCTTCAAGAGCCTCGTCGGCATGGTCAGGCCTGGGTGGACGAAGCTACTTCGCCCTTCCTGGTCGATCCGCACCACGACGAGCCGAGCCACGGGGGAGACCCCCTTTCAGCTCGTATATGGCGCGGAAGCTGTCCTACCCGCCGAGGTTGTCCTAGGATCCCCGAGGGTGAACCTGGCCGATAACATCGACGCAGAAGGCGAACGCCTTCTCGACCTCGACCTTGCGGAGGCGACTCGTGAACGGGCTCTATTGCGATCCGCGGTTTACCTGCAAGCTCTTCGCAGGCACGCCGCCAAATCGCTACGACCAAGGACCTTACACGTCGGCGATCTCGTTCTGCGACGGGTCCAAGACCTGTCAAAAGCCAACAAGCTAACGCCAAGATGGGAAGGTCCTTACACGGTCGTCTCAACAACACGCCCGGGGGCTGTCCGCCTTGCAATGGAAGATGGTCGGGAACTAGCTAGTACTTGGAACATTGACCAACTGCGTAAGTTCCATGTCTAACCTCGCCCGTTTTTTACCTCTTTAATAAACTTTATCACCTTACCCTCCCATTCTCTCTCTCCCTCTCTTTCCCCATTCTACGATTAAGCTCGACCTAGACAAAGTGTCATGGGCAAGTCGGTCGTTGGGGCAAAACACCAGACGACAAAAGCTCGACCTCAAGGGCCTCCTTCCTCGTAAGGCGACCATCTTTTTAGCGGTAGACCTCCACCGCAAGTAAAGATTCGCACAGGACACCCTTACGAGCGGTTCAGAGCTCAGTCGGCCGGCGCTGGCGCCAACGCATCGTAACCCTAAGGGCCACACGGTCCTCAGAATTCTACTCCGCCAACGAAGTCGTGCTCATGATTTACGCCCACGACCTCCGTTGGCGGCGGGCTATAGAGGTACCATGTGGCCACGACCTCGGCCTCGTGCAACTTTCGCAAAATGGTCACCTCGACCTCGTGCTACTTTCGAACGAGATAGTCATTTCCTCGCATGCGATTAACCACTAAGTCGCTGAAGACCGCGCACGGCTAAATCGTTGTCATCTCGGGAAAAACAAAAACGTCCCATTTAAACCAACTCATTCTATATTCAATCGGATAGTTTCTCCTAAGTTTTTTACGGGTAAAAGACAGGAAAGAAAATTACGAAGCCCGGCGTTTCGCCCCGCAGCGGCGAGCTCGTCCCGCACCGAAGTCAAGCTCGGACTCAAGGTCGAGCACACGCCGGCGAAGCTTCGACCTTCGCTCGCCGCTTGTCGGTCGCTGGACTCCTCCGTTCTGGTCGATTGTCCTTTCGGCGCCGGGCGTCGCGCAAGGTCGCCACCGTGGCTTCAAGGCCCGACCTTGCACCGCCGCTCGGCCGAGGCGCTCCTGGAGCTCGCGCAAGACGGACTCCTCCACCTTCCGCCGGATCTCGGCCTCGGAAGATGTCGGCTCGGCAACGGCGCTCGAGCTCGCAATCTTGGCGTCTGCTCGGCTTGGTGCTTAGCGACAACTTACGGCGACGCATCGCGGCATGGAAGTACTTCATGGTGGACTCCAGCACCTGCTCAACAAGGCGATTTCAGGTCTTAATCGAAACTCTCGGTAAAATTACATAAGTAAGGAGTACGAACACCAAAAAGTCGGGTCTCCAGCCCCTGATGGAACAACTCGGCGGGGTCCTCCACCTCACTCTGGGCAGGTAAGGGATCCCCCGCCTTAGTCTCTTCTCCTTGATCGGGCTCGGAGGCTTGAGCCCGAGCTCCCCCGTCCCCCGAAGGCGATGGACTTTTGCCCTGGGGGACAGCCTCCGCCTCCTGGAGAGGGACGGCCTCAAGAGCAAGGATTACCTCCCGCTCTTCTTCCTCCCGGGCAGAAGTTGCGCCCGGGGGCTCCGCCTCCTCGATCGGGGGCTCCACCACTTCGGCGTCCACGGCCATGGGAGCAACCGGGGACACCGGGTCGGTATCCGGCCCTTGGGCCGCAGCAGCATCCCCGAGTGCGGAATCAACCGGGGGCACCGGGTCGACGACCGGGAGGTCGGTCTCGACTGGAGCAGCCTCGGTGCCCGGCAGATCCCCTCCGCCTGGAAGCTGCCCCGGACCACCTACGGTAGCCGGGCTTTTCTCCCCGACCAGCGGGTAGCCGGCTCTTCCTCGTCGACGAGCCCCACTCAGATTAAGGTCCCCCGACGCCGGGCCGGCGCTGGGACCCGGCGTGATGTCATGAACCCGGGGGGAGACCTCGGCGATCTCCTGAAGAGTCGCGGCGATGATGTCGCTGGCACCGGAAGAATCCTCGCGGGGAGTCTCAGCGGCCTGCTCATCACCGTCAGACTCCACGACTATGATGTGGGGGATGCCCTCCGCTGCGGCCCGGGCATCGGCGGCCGCGATCTTCCTCCGTGCCTCCTCTTCGGGAGACACGACCTCCGGGTCCCGGGGCTCCGCGGCAACAGGCTCCCCCACCTCGACGTCGTCACCACCGGCAGCCCGTGGGGGCTGGGCCTCCGCGGCCTCAGCTCCCACTTCGGCCTCGTCGCCACCGGCAGCCCGTGGGGGCTGGGCCTCCGCGGCCTCAGCTCCCACCTCGGCTCCGTCGCCCATGACGACCTCGGCAGCCCGGGCTAGCTCCCTCTCTAGCACGAAGTCAAGAATATCGTCAGCCATCGCTTCGAAATCCCATAACTCCGCACCAACTGCCACACCCACTATAAACGATGTGGGGTTAGAATGGTGCCGGAGGGGAAAAAGACAAACAAGAAGAGAGCAGGAGACTGACCTTGCGCGCGCCCGCTGCTGAGCTCGGGCGCGGGCCAGGAGGGCGGCCATGTCCGCGCGCGCCTTGTCGGCCCTGGCGACCGCAGGGTCGACCTCCTCCAAGCCGACCTCGGAGACAGTCGGCGTTGGGCGCGGTTGAGGCGTGGCAGACGACCTACGGGACCTCGGGACCAAGGGGGCCGGGGTCCAGCTCGTCCTTCTCCTCCTCGCGGTCCCCAGGAGCCGGGCTCGAGCTCACCCGCGCAAGCTCGCTGAAGGGCCGCGATCCGCCCTCGGCTCAACCTTCATGACTGGGCCGGCGCCGCGCCTCCTTCTTCGCGCGACAATTTGGGCGCAAACGAGCCATTAGCTCGGGATTGTTTCGGGTGTACTCGTCCATCCACAATCTCAGTTCACTCACCTCACGCCGTCCGCATACTCCAAGTGTTGGCGGGGTGAGTGGTCGTCGAGCAGGCGCTGCGTGTGCGCTGGCGGGACGGCGTGGCCGACGGAGATCGAGCGCGGCGCTTGCGACCGCTTTGTCCCTTGGTCTTACGACCCGTCCGCCACCGGTGGGATCCTACTGGGACACGGCGACCTCGAGAGCAACCTTCTCTGTTGAAAAGAGAAAGACTCAAATGAGGTCGGGAGGCCCCGCCAAGCCTGTCAGGACAAGGGCTTGGAAAAAGTCGAATCGAGAAACTTACCGCCTCTGTCAGGTTAAGGACGTTGTTCGGGATCTGGCGGCCCTCGATGATTTCCTTGCCTTCGGGTGCCGAACATCTCGGACACCCTCGCATCCACCAGTCCTCTGCCGAGCTGCATACCGGCCAAGGGAGAGGTCGTGAGAAGGGGCATCCTCTCGCTCGGAAAAGAAGATCGAGGGCGACGGCATACCCGAGCGTGATTCCCGGCGATGTCCTCGCCACCCTCGACCTTGAAGAAGGGATGCTCCCTCCTCCTAAGGGGCGATATCCGGTTCCTGACGTAGTCCCGGGTAACGTCCCGGCCGGTCAGCCCCAGGCACGTGAGCTCGTTGATCGTCATGAGGATCTTCTCCTCCTCGGGCTCCACGAGCGGTCGGGGTGTCTCGACGGCGCGACCTCTGGCACCAGAGTAGGAAAGCGTGCCGCCCTCCGCTTTCCTCAAGTAGAACCATGAGTCGGCCCAACCCGACACCGAGTCCTTGAGCGTGAAGCTCGGGTACTCGTATGGTCGGGTAGGACGCAGGCGGAAGTAAGCGGCCAGCCTGCGAAGGCGTGCCGGTGCGAGAAAGGGTGTAGAAGTGGAAGAAGAGACTGGGAGTGGGCTCGACGCCCACGAACCCTTCGCAGAGATGGGTAAAGATGGCCATGATGAGAACAGAGTTGGGGTGAAGGTGAGCGATCTCGCACTCGCAGGAGGCGAGTACGGCCTCGACGAACTCACTTTCGGGCGTACGGAGCCCGTTTATGGCGTAGAGCTCGGTGGAGACGATCTCCCCCTCCTCCGGCTGCGGGCTCTCTTCGTCGCCAGGGGCTCTCCATGTACCGGCGTCGAGGTACTTCGCCCGCTCGAGGGTCTCCAGCCTGCGCCTGTCGAGCTTGCTGACGCCGAACTTCGCCATGAGGATGAGGAAGATGATCAAGGAGAATGATGAGCGCCGAAGCAGAGGAGTGTGAGACACAGCGATCGCAATACGGCCAAGTGAGTCTAAGGGTTTTCTCTTCGAGTGTTTAAAAAACTCCTCCAGGAGATGAGGAAGCCCTAGAGGCACAGAGGGCAGTTGAGGCGTTCGCCATCCGGAAAACGACACGTGGGCACGCAAATCGAAACCGTCCTGCCAGAAAAGACGGTTCCCCAGGAAGGACAGTTCAGGCTTCTAGGAGGAGGAACCGCTGGAGAAGGGCCCACTTCTGTTAGCTCGAAGCGCGACGAGCTGGGGGAACAAGCTCGTTCCCGAAGGAGGTTAATAGCTCGTTGGTCGCGGCAGATGTCCGCCGCGGCAAAACCGACATGCTCGTAGAACGGTAGGCCCAAGGGGAAGGCCTTCCTTAGACCTTTTCCCACTTGAACCTCGGGGCTAGCTTGGGGGTCGGGTAATTTCCATAAATTACCTCGGATGCCACCAACGACCAAGCTCGCTCCCGCCCGAGCCACCAGGAGGTCGTTACCCTGGGATTGTCTAAATCAGAGCTTGGAAGGCTACGTATTCCGGCCAGTTCCGAGCTCGGGCTCGGGTGGGACCGAGAATGCCACGTACTCCAGTCGATTCCGAGCTCAAGCTCAGGTAAGATGTCCAAGCTCGGTGCTGGTCATCGGCCGACCTTACGAGGTCTCGGGGTCGGTAGGAATAACCACCCGAGCGTAACTTCCGTTGGCCCGTTACGCTTCCGTGGAGCGTGGCGGAAAGATAGGATCCACCGGTTGCCACGCTTTGGACGAGGTCCAAACGCATGTAGTGGGGTCATGGAGTTCGATCCTTTGTAAGCTATAAAAGGGTCCCCATCGTGAGGGGGACAGATAACAACAACGGTAGCAGCACACAGACTGTAAAACTCAGACACATTGCAAGAGTAAACGAGAGCTGGAGTAGGGCTATTATCTCTTTCTCGAGAGGCCCGAACCAGGGTAAACTGCTGTGTCCACATTCGTTGGAATCTGGTGAGCCATTCTTCGAGTAATCCCTCACGTAAGAAGGGGTCACAGTTGGTCCCTCCACCAACAAGTAAGCTCGGCGGGGGCCTGTTCCCCAATCGTCGACAGTTTTCTTTCTCCGTTTTGCCCGAAAAAAATATTTTCGTGATCCGTTTTTCCTCCGGAGCATGAAAAAAATGTTTTCGTTGGCCGTTTTCCCCCCAAAAAATGGAAATTCGTTTTTCATTCGTCGTTTCTCCATTTTTCCTCATTTTCACCGTGAAAATTGTTTTCGTTGCTCGTTTTACCCGAAAAAATGTTGTTTTTGTTGACCGTTTTTCCAAAAAAAAAAAAAGAAGGAAGTTCGTTTTTCGTACGTCGCTTCTCCATTTTTGTCCGTTTTTCCTCGCTTTTCCCGGTGAAAAATCAAGGGAGATAATTTTTTTTTCCAGCTCGATCTCTTATGCTACCCGGTGAACGCATAGGGTGTTAAACTCGGCATCTATAATTTTTTTTGCAACTCAAAATCTAATATTGTTCAGAGCGATCTCTAATATTTTTCAAAATGTGTATTATCTTGAATATTCCTGGCTTTTTTCACAAATAAAAAGTTAGATCAAATTTCGCACGGCGCGGCGTAGCGCGCAAATCTTCCTAGTTGTGGATATATGTGCAGATCAACAAGACTGGACATAACAGTATAGCACCCAGATATGTATTTGCACATATATTATTCGTGAACTACAAGTTGTCTTTTGCACGTTGCAAATTAATTTGCCGTCTTCATGTGCTTCATGCGTGTGTGCGTATATGTACGTTTCTTCGTCTTAGGCCTTATTTGTTTCGGCTTTTTTATCGGCTTAAAAGCCAAAGAGCCTAAGTCAAAACAAACGACTGGTTTTTAAGATGGGCTTTAAAAAAGACAAAAGCCCATGTATAACTATAAGTCAAAAGCCAGACAAGAGAAGCTTTTTTGGGCTTTTTTGAATGAAATAACCCTTTGCCACTAAAAGTCTCTAAAATTACCCACCAAATGCCATCATATATAAATTGACAATTCATCCACCATCTTATTTAGGGTATTTTAGACTTTTCATCTATAAGTTGTACCATCTAACCCATTAATAAGCCAGGATACCAAACACCATGTCTTGGCTTAAAAGCAGACAGCTTAGGCTGTGTTTGTTTACGCTTCTACTTAGGCTTATTTGGCTTCTAGGCCTTCATAAGTCACAAGCCAAAACAAACAGTAATTTTTCAGCTAGCTGGAGAGGAGAAGCTCCAGCCCAATTTGCACTACACGAGAGAAGCAAGGAAAACGATGCTTCTGGCCGGGCTGAGCTTCAAAATCCCACTTCCTGGTACCCTTGCAACTTGATCTTATTTACAAAAATTGACATCCCCTTCATCAAGTCTCTTTCCGACCTCCCACTCCAAAGAGTCGCCTAGCTTCTTCAAGCTCCAGCAGCTTCTCCTCCAGTACCAGCCTAAACAAACACAGCCTTAAAAGCTCATTAAGCTAAAAAGCTAGTTTTAAACCAAAAGCCAAAAAGCCTAAGCCGAAACAAACATGGCCTTACCTTTCAATGCGATATGAAGAGGAAGACGTCCGCGAGGAGGATAGCAGCGGTGGTTGCAGGAGCGTGGCGGTGGGGCCTCGGCTTGCCGTTGCTCGACGCAGTTCTACGGTACTTTGAGCAGTACTGATAACGTGTTAGAAATGAAATAGAGCGAGAGAGAATGAACTTGGGAACAAATGCTATATTGCTTATGATCACATATTTATACATGATAAAAGGACACCATAAAGGGGTGTCAGTTAGGGAAATTAGGAAGAAGGTAGTTTTGATCAAATAGTTTCACAACAATGACCATGAACCCTCTTGAGCATTTTTCATTCAGAGGCCGTACGTGTCACGAGAGAATCGTAGTTTCACAAAGAATAGATGTTTGTCCCACGAGTCATGGTCATTGTTTTAAATATTGACCTATCAAGATGGCTTGATAAACGAAGCCGGTCGATAAATAAGTCTAATTTAAAAAAAATTTAGGAAATTATATACGACGTAAACCAGTGGAAAATGAGTAAAAATCGATCGAAAATTGGCAAAAACCGATGGAAAATCGGTTTTCGAATTATTTCACTTAGTTTGCCGATTTTTGGTGTAGACCAACCAAAAATTGATAAAATTGGTCGATTTTTTAATTTCTTTTCGTCACTATTTGACCGTCGAGTTCAAAAAATTTAACTTCGAACTCGTTTAGAACGCGGGGGGAGGGGGGGGGCAATTTCCAAACTCGATTCAGTGTTTTAAAATATAAGTCCTTCAAGATAAAAATCTATAATTCAGTAATAGTCTTTTAAAATATTAGGCATTCATGCAACTTTAATGGTCATTTTTCTTTTCTATCCTTCTTTCTCTTCAGAATTTATAAGCAAGTGTCTCGTAACCTTCTTAATCATGGTGCTTGACCAAACTATGCCTTATAGAAACAAACGGATGGGTATTTGTTGTTTTTTACATCAGCATGATCTCCAACGCACATGTCGTATCCCTTTTTTTTTCTTCTAATTATATGTTGGTAAAATTATTAAAATATAATGGTACATATGTACTTGTATGATAACTTTACTTGTATCATTTTGGTGCGACAAATCTAAATATCTTTATCTATATTAGTTATCAAAGTTTTAAAACGTTAATACACGCGTTATACTTGTACAAAAGCAAAAAAAATTGAATGCAGTACTTTGGATTTCGGAATCTCCCACGGCGTGTGAAGGCTGAAGACTCGAGAGTCAGGACTGGACGGCGTGTGACCTTTCTAATTTGTTGACCTTGAGTCTTTCTAGCAGTAGTTTAACCGGTGAAATCCATCCAAGCATTTGCAATTTAACAAGCATTAAGCTTCTTTATCTTTCGAATAACAACCTTTCAGGGGCTATACCAAATTGTAGCACTGCAATAAAGTTCGATTTTCTAAACATCTCTGGGAATTACTTGTCAAGCGTTATACTACCATGCTCGTTCTTCAGTAGTCCCACCACCACAGCTTTGGACCTCAGTCACAACCAATTCGCCGGAAACATTGAATGGATACAATATCTTGGCTCAATTAGGTATCTTTCCTTTGGGCAGAAGTAAGTTTGAACGCTTCCGGCGTCAGGTATGAAACGACCTTTGCTAGCTACTGATGTCTACGTCAGGTATAAAATGACCTTTGCTAGCAATAAAGTTCGATTTTCTAAACATATCTTGGAGAATTACTTGTCAGGCGGTATACTACATGCTCGTTCTTCAGTAGTCCCACCACCACAGCTTTGGACCTCGGTCACAACCAATTCACCGGAAACATTGATTGGATACAATATCTTGGCTCAATTAGGTATGTTTCCTTTGAGCAGAAATAAGTTTGAACTCTTCCTCTCGGCCACAGATTACGATAAATACCTCTCGTCCTTCTGATGTACTCCTGCAGTTCGCAGTGTTAGAAGGTGCATAGAAGAAAACAAAAGTTGTTCTCTGATGAGCTGCTGCTTTTCCCAAGGAGCCCTATTTGGGATCCTATGCGTGTTGTTGGCCGTATCTTGCATGTCCAGTGGCTGTTTCGAGGAGGAGAGGACTGCCCTGTTGGATATCGGCGGTTCATTGGTGGGCACAGCTGCCGGGATGCCTCCTTCATGGCTAGAGAGTGATGACTGTTGTTCCTGGGAGCTCGTCAGATGCAACAACATCACAAAACGCATATCCCATCTCTACCTCTCCAGCCTCTCCATCCTCAGTGCTGAATTCTCCTCAGCAAGTGGATGTCAGATGAACCTGAATTCGACAGCCTTTTCAGCGTTCCCTGAGCTTCAGTTCCTTGATTTCTCTACGAACTATGGCACTTTTCGAAGTTGGGAAGGTACGTGAGTACTTCCACTATGCAAATCTCTATTTATTTTACGTGAATATTAGGAGGGAGTGTGAAGATATTAGAAAAAAAAGGCTTATTCTGTTTATATGGAACAACATGCTCAGGCCTGGTAGGATTAACCAAGCTTCAGCATCTCAACCTAAGTAACAACTGCTTGGATGGTCCTATCCCATCATCTCTTGGGAAATTGGGTTCTTTGGAAGTTTTACATCTTGAGTTTACCGGTATGGTTGGATCGCTTCCGAATTCAGGTATAAACACGACCTTTGCTAGCTACAGATGTTTACGTTTTTACGTTAGTGCGGTTTGCACTTATTACACACTCCAATTGCTTTGCAGCTTTTGCAAACCTCAGGAATCTGCGAGAATTGTATCTGAGTTCAAATCAATTCAATGGAAACCTCCCAGCATCCTTATTTACACTTCCTCGTATTGAACACATGGATCTCTCACAAAATCTCTTTGAAGGGAATATTCCTTTGAGTTCGTCTTCAAATCCTTCTTCATCACTTAAAGCTCTAAACTTTTCCATGAACAGGTTAAGTGGTAATTTTTCATTCTTCTCGCTGAGAAACCTCACCAATCTCGAGATGGTAGATCTTTCAAGAAATGCTGATTTGTCTGTTGGTGTTAATTTCCCTGGATGGACACCTTCATTCCAATTGAAAGAGCTACTGCTCTCTGGCTGTGAACTTGACAAGAGCATTATTGAAAAACCTCATTTTCTTCGTACGCAATATCAGTTAGAGGTGCTTGATTTGTCCAACAATAACTTGCCTGGGAGCATGCCCAATTGGTTGTTTACAAAGGAAGAAAAATTACTTTACCTTAACCTTGGAAATAACTCGCTCACCGGATCATTGGACTCTGTACGGTACGCCCAAACGAATGTCATAGTTATCAGCCTATTTATGAACCGTATTTCGGGATATTTACCGGCCAACATCAGCTCAATGTTTCCAAATTTGACATTTCTAGATTTTTCTTTCAATATGATTGCCGGAGATATACCCTCATCGTTGTGCAACATTAGTAGCATGGAAATTTTAGACCTATCAAACAACAACTTTTCAGGTGTAATGCCAACTTGCTTGCTCACAAATTATACCAATCTGCAATACTTGAAGGTCTCCAAAAACAAACTTGGTGGCCCCATACTTGGTGGGACGAGTCATTTGTCCATCAAGTCCGGATTATACATGGATGGCAACAAATTTGAAGGACCACTACCTCAAAATCTAACAGCAGAATCTCTTGCAACAATGGATTTCCATGATAATAAGTTGTCCGGTAAACTCGATTTTTCATTGTGGAACCTTCCAGGATTGTTGACGTTTAGTCTTGGTGGCAATAGGTTCACCGGTGAAATACATCCAAGCATTTGCAGTTTAGCAAGCATTATGCTTTTAGATCTTTCAAATAACAATCTTTCAGGGGCTATACCAAACTGTAGCACTGCAATAGCGAGGGAGTTTCTGAACATCTCTGGGAATTCCTTGACAGGCGATATACTACCAGACTGTTTCTCCACTGTCACAGCTTTGGACCTCAGTCACAACCAATTCACCGGAAACATTGAATGGATACGACATCTATTTAGAATTAGGTATCTTTCCTTGGGCAGCAATAAGTTTGAAGGGCAAATTCCTCCCAACATATGTCAACTCCAATCATTGAGGATAATTGATTTATCGAACAACAGTCTATCAGGGTCATTGCCACCATGCATTGAGAACCTCTCGTTTGAACAAGATTCAAATAATCTACCCTATTGGACCTTAATCTGTTACGATGTCTTTCAATATCTATCCTTCAGCTACTCCGGTTGTTACGAACAAAGAGGCTTCCGCTTTGCTACTAAATGGAATCTTTACACATACAGGCGTTATTTCATCAATTGGATTTCTGGTATCGACTTATCTGCAAACAAGCTGTCCGGAGAGATTCCTTGGGCGTTAGGAAATATGAACCACATCAAGGCGCTCAATCTGTCTTATAACCTCTTTACAGGCCCAATTCCAGCAACTTTTGCAAACATGAGCGAGATTGAAAGCTTAGACCTATCCCGCAATAATTTGATTGGACCAATACCATGGCAGTTAATTCATTTGTCAGAGCTGGCTGTGTTCTCAGTGGCATACAACAACTTATCAGGGTGTATACCAAACTCTGGTCAGTTCGGCTCATTTGACATGGATAGCTATGAGGGAAACAACAACCTATACAAGGCGTCACAGGGGAGTGGATGCAATTCCATTCCAGGATCAGGTCCTTCGCCATTAGAAGACGGTGATGAGAAAGCAGGTGATCCGGTCCTCTACGCGGTCGGTGCTGCCTCATTCGTGTCGACATTTTGGGCCACTGTTGCATTCATATTTTGCCATTCGTTTGGTCAGCGTGTAATATTGAAACTGTAGCCCGTCAAATTAACATCCTCCTGCGTGACGGGCATGTAATCATCAATCGTACAATTCTGCCCTAGTTTATGGAGTTTCTATGACGTTTATATTTTACCGAGCTTGTATGCGCAACCTAGTTTACATGAACTACCACTTTACTGGACCTAGTTTATATAAATTTCCAAATGGAACTGTAAAAGCGAGCGCATGCAGTAGGTTTCAAGTCGCGTTACAGTATCGACATTCATCTTCTTCCATCAGTGCCGTGCCAAACCTTCAAGTCGACAGAAAGGCAGCGCGAAAACTCCTGGCGTCCTCAGTCGACATGACCATGTCCATGACCATGAGCTATCTCGAGCATTTTTTTTTATTCAACGGCCGTATGTGCCACGGGAGAATCGTAGTTTCACTGTGAATAGACGTTGGTCCCATGTGTCACGTAACCAGGGTTTCAGATTTTAACCGGATCGAGATGGGTGGACAAATCGGAATCTCCCACGGCGAAAACCCAAGGCTGGTCAGCGGTAACTTACAAGCAAATTAACGGGAACGAATTGATGGTTGAGGAAAAACATTACATATTTACACTGATGGTTCCAAGTCTCCGTCACACGACTTGACACTAGGGAGCAGATTGACCAGTCTTTGCTCACGCTAGAACCGCTGACCAGTCTTGAGTCTTCAGTTTCACACGCCGTGGGAGACTCCAAAATCCAAAGTACTGCATTCATTTTTTGTTTTTGTAAGTATATCGTGCGTATTAACGTTTTGCTCATCCTTTTTTTGAAAGGAAACGTTTTGCTCATCCTTAAATTAAAGTTTTGAACCTTAATTTTAAAGCTTGATTTTTTTTGTTTTTGTAAGTATGTCTGCTCAAAAAATACCTTCGTAATATTATAATTTTATTGAACTTTATAAACATATTATAATTAAAGTTAATGATCAGTTGAGTTTTGAAAACCGTATCTACATCTAAAATAACAAGTTTTTTTTATCAGAGGTAGTAAGTACACTACGTGGTGGTGGTTATTCACCTCTCATCCTCAGCTGTTTTTTTTTTTTTGCATCTTTTGGTGTAGCTATCCGGCACTAGCAGACACACAACTACTCCCTCCGTTTCGCTATATTTGTCTATGGCCTTGGAAGAATACGTTTTAAATTGTTTGTCCATTGTGACAACTAAGGATGTTTTATGACCAATTTTCCTATTATACCACTTCATCTTAAATGCAGGGTGTGCTTTTGAGGGACTCCATGCATGACTGTTGATCTACTCCAACCAGCCTATTTAAAGCCTTAGTTGAATTCAACTCCAAAGGAAGGTTCATCTTCCATTAGCATTGGCGTCTTCTTGGTACAACAATGTTGGGCAGTCCACCAAAAATGCATGTATTAATTAGGGTTAGTATGGTTATCTCAAATTACCTTTTTACTTGAGTTTGTGTTTCCTTGGTCTGTGCGCAATGGTGGGCATGAACAAATATATCGAAACGGAGGGAGTAGTATTTTTCTTGTCTTTCACGCGATTCTTTAGCGTGGGCTGCTTCTCCTGAGGCTATGACATCACAGCTGACGTGCACAATAAATGAGGCTATGACATCACAGCTGACGTGCACAATAAATGACTTCACTACACGAGTAGCAGCACCTGCGGCTAGTACGGCCTGAGGGTATGTTCGAAAACCGTAGTTTTTCTGAAAAACTGGTTTTTAGTTCCTTGAGTTTGTGTTTCCTTGGTCTGTGCGCAATGGTGGGCGTGAACAAATGTAGCGAAACGGAGGTAGTAGTATATTATTTTTCTTGCCTTTCACACTTTTCCTTTGCGGGGGCTGCTTCTCCTGAGGCTATGACATCACACTAACGTGCACAACAAATGACTTCACTAGACGAGTAGCAACACATGCGGCTAGTACGGCCTGCGGGTATGTTCAGAAACCGTAGTTTTTCTGAAAAGCTACGTCTCGACCGATGCTCCGATGGATCCCACCCTGGCTTGGCATGTCAGGATGATGGGTTCCCTCGATTGGTACCTCCTGCGCCTTCATGATGAGCTGATCCTCACTCGACGCCGCGTCTCCGAGCTGCAGATTCATATGGCGCCGCTACGTCACCATGGGTTCTTCACTGACGTCATCATGTACGGTGAGCACGACACTTTTGAGCCTGCGGAGGACCTTCCGCACCCGTATGGCTCATATCGTCGCATCTATCGTCGTGCCCGGATGTCAGTGGGTGGACAGGGACGTCGCGTCTGGCGACCTGAGATGAAGTGATAGTGATGTAGCATTCTGTAGTAGTGGTTCTTGTTTTTTATATTTTTGTACAATTGCTTTCTAGTCTGCCCGTTTAATTAATGAGCAGTGCTTTTATGATCTTAAATCTTTTATCTTAGATTCATTCTTTCAGTTTGATCACTATTTTATTAATTTCTAGAATTAATAAAAATAGGAAAAAAACTTAGTTTTATGTGTTAGTTTGTACAAATTCACCTCCTCTCTTGATGTGACTCGATCATTCATGTTATTTGAATCAAATTATAAAATTCAAAAGGTCAAATGTCTAATTTCATAATTGAGGATGTTGAACAGACTTTCGAGCGAAGTTTAAGTTGTTATATGAACTTTTTCCTTTCCTCAACCATCAATTCTTCGTCGTTAATTTGCTTGCAAGTTGAGACCAGCGACAGCTTACTATAAATACCACAGTGATCACTCACCTCTCATCCTTCTGAAGTACTCCTGCAGCTTGCGGCGTTAAGCAGTGCAAAGAGGAAAACAAAAGTTGTTCTCTCGATGAGTTCTTTGCTTTTCACAGGGATCCCTATTTGGGATCCTATGCGTGTTGTTGGCCGTATCTTGCATGTCCAAAGTGGTCGCTTTCGAGGAGGAGAGGACTGCCTGTTGGATATCGGCGGTTCATTGGTGGGCACATTTGCCGGATGCCTCCTTCATGGCTAGAGAGTGATGGCTGCTGTTCTGGGAGCTCGTCGGATGCAACAACAAAGACAAAACGCATATCCCATCTCTACCTCTCCAACCTCTCCGTGTTCTCCGTCCTCGATGATGAATTCGCCCCAAGAAGTGGATGTCGGGCCTCGAGCTTGATTCCTCGAGTTTCCTCAACCTGGATTCGATAGCCTTTTTAGCGTTCCCTGAGCTTCAGTTCCTAGATTTCTCTATGAACTATGGCACTTTTTGAAGCTGGGAAGGTATGTGAGTACTTCCACCGTGCAAATCTCTTTTTCTTTTACGTGAATACTAGGAGGTAGTGGGAAGATACTGAAAAAAAGCTTATTCTGTTTATATGGAACAACATGCTCAGGCCTGGTAGGATTAACCAAGCTTCAGCATCTCAACCTAAGTAACAACTGCTTGAATGGTACTGTGCCGTCATCTCTTGGGAAATTGGGTTCTTTGGAAGTTTTACATCTTGAGTCTACCGGTATGGTTGGATCGCTTCCCAATTCAGGTATAAACACTACCCTTGCTACAGATGTTTACGTTTTTATGTTGGTGCAGTTTGTACTTATTATACACTCCAATTACTTTGCAGCTTTTGAAAACCTCAGGAATCTACGAGAATTGTATTTGAGTTCCAATCAATTCAATGGAAGCCTCCCAGCATCCTTATTTACACTTCCTCGTATCGAACACTTGGATCTCTCACAAAATCTCATTGAAGGAAGTATTCCTATGAGCTCGTCTTCAAATCCTTCATCACTTAAGGCTCTAAACTTTTCCATGAACAGGTTAAGTGGTAATTTTTCATTCTTCTCGCTGAGAAACCTCACCAATATCGAGATGGTAGATCTTTCAAGAAATGCTGATCTGTTTGTCGGTGTTAATTTCCCTGGTTGGACACCTTCATTCCAAATGAAAGAGCTACTGCTCACTGGTTGTGAACTTGACAAGAGTATTATTACAAAACCTCATTTTCGTCGTACGCAACATCAGTTAGAGGTGCTTGATTTGTCCAACAATAACTTGCCTGGGAGCATGCCCAATTGGTTGTTTACAAAGGAAGCAAAATTACTTTACCTCAACATTGGAAATAACTCTCTCACCGGATCATTGGACTCTTTACGGTACGCCCAAACGAATGTCATAGCTATCAACCTATCTATGAACCGTATTTCGGGATATCTACCGGCCAACATCGGCTCAATGTTTCCAAATTTGACCTTTCTAGATTTTTCTTCCAATATGATTGCCGGAGATATACCCTCATCGTTGTGCAACATTAGTAGCATGGAAATTTTAGACCTGTCAAACAACAACTTTTCAGGTGAAATGCCAACTTGTTTGCTCACTAATTATACCAATCTGCAATACTTGAAGGTATCCAAAAACAAACTTGGTGGGACGAGTCATTTGTCCATCAAGTTCGGATTATACATGGATGGCAACAAATTTGAAGGACCACTACCTCAAATTCTTACGGCGAATTTTGAAGCTTATGCAGGAATTGATTTCCATGATAATAAGTTGTCTGACAAACTCGATTTTTCATTGTGGAAGCTTCCAAAAATGTCGACTTTTGCTCTTTCTGGCAATAGTTTCACCGGTGAAATACATCCAAGCATTTGCAGTTTACTGTGGTTTATGCTTTTAGATCTTTCAAATAACAATCTTTCAGGAGCTATACCAAACTGTAGCACTACAATAGTGAGTGACTTTTTGAACGTCTTTGGAAATTCCTTGACAGGTGATATACTACCAGACTGTTTCTCCGATGTCACAGCTTTGGACCTTAGTCACAACCAATTCACCGGAAACATTGAATGGATACGAAATCTAAATAGAAGTAGGTATCTTTCCATGGGCAGCAATAAATTTGAAGGGCAAATTCCTCCCAGCATATGTCAACTTCAATCATCGAGGATAATTGATTTGTCGAACAACAGTCTATCAGGGTCATTGCCATCATGCATTGGGAACCTCCAATTTGAAGAAAATTCAAATAATCTAGCCTATTGGTCCATATTACGTAACCACGACTTCCAATATCTATCCTTCAAGTACATCACTTGTTACCAACAAAGAGGCTTCCGCTTTGCTACTAAATGGAATCATTACACATACCAGCGTAATTTCATCAATTGGTTTTCTGGTATCGACTTATCTACAAACAAGCTGTCGGGAGAAATTCCTTGGGAGGTAGGAAATATGAACCACATCAAGGCGCTCAATCTGTCCTATAACCTCTTTACCGGCCAAATTCCAGCAACTTTTGCAAACATGAGCGATATCGAAAGCTTAGACCTATCCCGCAATAAATTGAGTGGACCAATACCATGGCAGTTAACTCATTTGTCAGAGCTGGCAGTGTTCTCAGTGGCATACAACAACTTATCTGGGTGTATACCAAACTCTGGTCAGTTCAGCTCATTTGATATGGATAGCTATGAGGGAAACAGCAACCTATACAAGGCGTCACAGGGGAGTGGATGCAATTCCATTCCAGGATCAGGTCCTTCGCCATTACAAGACAGTGATGAGAAAGCAGGTGATCCGGTCATCTACGCAGTCGGTGCTGCCTCATTCGTGTTGACATTTTGGGCCACTGTTGCATTCATATTTTGCCATTCGTTCGGTCAGCGTGTAATACTAAAATTGTAGCCCGTCAAATTAACATCCTCCTGCGTGGCAGGCATGTAATCATCAATCGTACAATTCTGCCCTAGTTTATGGAGTTTCTATGACGTTTATATTTTACCGAGCTTGTATGCGCAACGTACCTAGCTTACATGAACTACCACGGTACTGTACTGTATTTATCCTACTGCAAAGCTGCCCCGTGCATGATTGTATGTGATGGTGAAATAAATTGAAGGATATAGGCTCCTATCAGTCATTCTATTTTTCTCTCTTTTTATACATGCTTCTAATTAACATTATGATGTGTGTTAGGTTTAGAGCATGGCAAAATAATAGAGACACAGATTTAACGTGAAAAAACCCTCTCGGGAAAAAACCACGGGAAACAATTTACTAAACTGTTCAAGGATTACACGTACAAGGGGGTGGCTTATATAGCCAAAGAGTCCGAGTTGTAGAAGACTATGACTAACAATCTATTTGGATAATACCAAATGATATGGTAGTTAGAGATATTTGAGTTATCTCCAACAAACCCCCCCTTAACTCAAAATCCATATTGAAATTGTCTCCAGAAAACCCTAAAGGGTAATTACAATCGAAAGTCCAAAGGGATCATGCAGTATGAAAGACTGGAACAGTCAATCCAAATACTTCTTGCGAAGCAAAATTGAGCAAACCACCAGTAGGTCGAGAGAACGACTGGAACAGTCAAACCAGTAAAGTCTGAGTTTGTGCAACTAACCTCCTGAATAAATGCCCAATCATCAAATGGCATATGCCAAGATATCACCTGTGGCGCTTGATAAATAGCGAAGAACTCATCTCATGGACTTTTGGCATGCTCCTCCTGGAACATAAAATTCGGCAAACTGCCTACTGAAAATCCATAATATGGTTGAAACTGCTCCTGAAAAACCGTCAAGATGAAGAGAACTGACGTGTTGTCAATGGAGTATGAATTGCAGTTGACCCCTCATATTGAGCAAAGACAACAAAACAACGTTGTAGTATCCACACAGAAACAAACTCCTTCTTGCACTTCAAATCTTCATCACAAACTGACATTGGAGCAAAACCTTCACTAGAAAAACTCCGAAGAGTATAAAGCTACCAATAGGGTGTCATTAAATTCCTGAGAATTAACGTTGACAAAATCTCCATAATGGTCAACGTATCCAAACGGTGAATGAAACACCAAATAACGGTGACGAAACACCAAAGTAGATGTGATGAAACACCAAATGCCCAAATGCAGTTGTCTCCTCAACTGATATATATATTTTTAAGTTGACGATGAAACGTCAAATAAATCGCCAAGAATCCGCCAATGTTACTTCGACGATTTAAAAGTCGAAGAAACTTTCAATGATAAATTCCGTCTGAAACTGCGCATGAAATCCCGCCAATAATATGATGAAGACCAAGAGCTGTAGCTGATTAAGGAACCGAGATGAAAAGCTGGGTCTGGATCCGGAGTCGAGCTAAGTTAAATTGAGTTGAGATTCCATTGATATCCATATTGAATTGTATGGCAGACTCGGGTGCTTTAAAAACTTCTGAACACAAGCTTGATTGATAAGTCCATAGCTCCACATGTTTACGGACTTGACGCCTGTAAGTACATGGAACCGAAGAGGCGCTTTATGGTCTTGTGGCCATATAGACAGCGAGCTGGTGGCTGGCGTGCGCGGCTGAGATGGCCAACGATGCGGGCCGGCCGAGCGAAGATCAACGAAGGCTGGGCGGACGGCGACGCAGTGAAGACCGAACGGTGGGGAGACCGAGCGCCGAGAGATGGCGCGGTCGATCGGCGGACCACAGATGCAATGCGGCCGGAGCTCAATGGGCAAGCCGAGGTGACGGCGTGGATCTGAGGGCGGCGGCGCGGAAGCCGGAGGCGACGGAACCCAGGTATTGATCTGATACCACTTGTTAGGTTTAGAGCACGGTAAAATAACGGAGACACAGATTTAACGTGGAAAAACCCTCTCGGGAAAAAACCACGGGAAACAATTTACTAAATTGTTCAAGGATTACATGTACAAAGGGTGGCTTATATAGCCAAAGAGTTCGAGTTGTAGAAGACTAAGACTAACAATCTATTTGGATAATACCAAAAGATATGGTAGTTAGAGATATTTGAGTTATGTCCAACAATGTGTATTAGACATCCATGCATTGTGCATGTTCGTGGAGATCCATATATTGTCCAGCTGGTGCATGTCGAGTTGGACTTTCAAAATGGACCATGGATTTGTGAGAGATAATGGGGATGTGATATGGCTTCCTAGGATGTGTAGGAACCCTGAGAGGGTTTATCTTTGTAGTCTATAACTCACGTCTACGAGTCCGTCCATATCTCAATTCTCAACAAACATAACTTTCTTCATGATATAGCAGAAAAGTCGGTAAATTTGCACTGTGAATAAAGAATTTGTCAATTTTGAAAGCTTTGTGGGCTGCTGTCTTTTTCAAACGGACGCAAACAAGCTCGGTCATCTGTTGCAACGTCTGCAGCTTCAAGAAGGAGCATGCCTCAATGCCGCACCGTCTGATGAATTTCCAAATGGAACTGTAAAAGCGAGCGCATGCAGTAGGTTTCCAGTCGCGTTTCTCTACCCTTACTATTACCTTGGAGGAATATCATTCATCTTCTTCCATCAGTGCCGTGTCAAACCATCGGTAAGTTTCTTACGTCGGCGAAAGACGACAGAAAGGCACCACGAAAACTATGTCCAGTGGATATGACTACCAGGGTTCACCTTATCGACCACGCGATTTTCGGATGAACAGTAAAATTTGATAATCGTAAAAATCGAGCCGAAAATCGGTCGAAAATCGCAAAAAATCGCATGAATTCAAAAATCAGATTCTTTTGAAAAAAAAATCAAATATCGTGGAAAATCGACGATTATCGTGGAAAATCGACGATTATCGTGGAAAATCGACGATTATCGGTGGAAAATCGACAGCCATGTTGAACTTTTTTGTGCGGTCGATTTTTGTAGCGATTTTCGACGATATTTGGCGATAATCGCTCGATATGTCTCGATAATCGCGATATTTGCGTCATATAAATTTTTTTGATTTTTTAAATTTTAAAAATTGTTTTTTTGAATTTTTTCGGTTTACCGATCGGTAACTGATTTCGGCCGCCGTCGATAACACGATTATCGTCGATAAATGGAACCCTGATGACTACATGACCATGAGCATGAGCCATCTCGAGCATTTTTTATTCAATGGCCGTATGTGCCACGGGAGAATCGTAGTTTCGCTGTGAATAGACGTTTATCCCATGACTCCATGAGTCGCGGTCAGTGTTTTAAATATTGACATATTGAGATGGCTTGATAAATGAAACCGGTCGATAAATCGGTCTAATTTAAAATTTTGAAAAATTTAGGAAATTTTATGCGACGTAAACCGATCGAAACTTGGCAAAAACTGGTGAAAATCGGTTTTTGAATTATTTCGCTTAGTTTGCCGATTTTCGATGTAAACCAATCAAAAATTGATAAAACCGATCTATTTTTGATTTTTTTTTTTTTTGTCGTTATTTGACCGCTGAGTTAAAATAAAATTTGACTTCGAATTTGTTTAGTACCGTCGAAGGGGTGACAATTTGGCTTATGTTCGCAGCCACAGACGCCGGAGCTGAACATAAAAAAGGTTTTGTTTTCTCTCGGTGAGATCACCAAGGTGAAAAATAGTTCACTGTTCAAAGCTTCATTGTTACTCTCTTTAAGAAAACAAATGTAATTCTTACGTGCTCTCTCCGTAATTTTCGCTCTCTCCATTTCAAAATATAAGCCATAAATTTCTACAATAGTGTTTTAAAATATAAGTCATTCAAGATAAAAATTTATAATTCAGTAATAGTCTTTTAAAATATTAGGCATTCATGCAACTTTAATGGTCATTTTTATTTTCTCTCCCCGTTTCTCTTCAGAATTTATAAGCAAGTGTCTCATAACCTTCTTAAACATGGTGCTTGACCAAACTATGCCTTATAGAAACAAACGGATGGGTAATTATCTTTTTGACATCACCATGATCTCCAACGCACATGTCGAATCCCTTTTTATTCTAATTATATGTTGGTAAAATATATTATTAAAATATAATATTGTTACATATGTACTTGTATGATAAATTTACTGGTACCATTTTGGTGCGACAAATCTAAATACCTATATCTATATTAGTTATCAAAGTTTTAAAACGTTAATACACACGTTATACTTCTACAAAATCCAAAAAAAAAATTTGAATGCAGTAATTTGGATTTCGGAATCTCCCACGGCGTGTGAAGACCGAAGACTCAAGACTGGACAGCGTGTGAATAAAGACTCACGGAGACTTGAACGATCAATCAATGAAATTATTTCCTCAACCATCAATTCTTCTCCGTTAATTTGCTTGCAAGTTGGAACCAGCCACAGGCACAGCTTACTATAAATACCACAGTGATCACTCACCTCTCATCCTTCTGAAGTACTCCTGCAGTTTGCAGCGTTAGCAGGTGCAAAGAGGAAAACAAAAGTTGTTCTCTGATGAGTTGCTGCTTTTCACAGGGATCCCTATTTGGGATCCTATGCGTATTGTTGGCCATATCTTGCATGTCCAGTGGCTGTTTCGAGGAGGAGAGGACTGCCCTGTTGGATATCGGCGGTTCATTGGTGGGCACAGCTGCCGGGATGCCTCCTTCATGGCTAGAGATTGATGACTGCTGTTCCTGGGAGCTCGTCAGATGCAACAACAGCACAAAACGCATATCCCATCTCTACCTCTCCAGCCTCTCCGTCCTCACTGATGAATTCTCCCCAACAAGTGGATGTCAGATGAACCTGAATTCGACAGCCTTTTCAGCGTTCCCTGAGCTTAAGTTCCTTGATTTCTCTATCAACTATGGCACTTTTCGAAGCTGGGAAGGTATGTGAGTACTTCCACTGTGCAAATCTCTTTTTTCTTTTACGTGATTACTAGGAGGTAGTGGGAAGATACTGAAAAAAAGCTTATTCTGTTTATATGGAACAACATGCTCAGGCCTGGTAGGATTAACCAAGCTTCAAAGATCTCAACCTAAGTAAAAACTGCATGAATGGTCCTATCCCATCATCTCTGGGAAATTGGGTTCTTTGGAAGTTTTACATCTTGAGTCTACCTGCATGGTTGGATCGCTTCGAATTCAGGTATAAACACTACCTTTGCTCTGAGATGTTTACGTTTTTATGTTGGTGCAGTTTGTACTTATTACACATTCCAATTGCTTTGCGACTTTGAAAACCTCAGGAATCTACGAGAATTGTATTTGAGTTCCAATCAATTAAATGGAAGCCTCCCAGCATCCTTATTTACACTTCCTCATATTGAACACTTGGATCTCTCACAAAATCTCATTGAAGGAAGTATTCCTATGAGTTCGTCTTCAAATCCTTCTTCATCACTTAAGGCTCTAAACTTCTCCATGAACAGTTTAAGTGGTAATTTTTCATTCTTCTGGCTGAGAAACCTCACCAATCTCGAGATGGTAGATCTTTCAAGAAACTCTGATTTGTCGGTTGGTGTTAATTTCCCTGGTTGGAGACCTTCATTCCAATTGAAAGAGCTACTGCTCTCTGGTTGTGAACTTGACAAGAGCATTATTGCAAAACCTCATTTTCTTCATACGCAACATCAGTTAGAGGTGCTTGATTTGTCCAATAATAACTTGCCTGGGAGCATGCCCAATTGGTTGTTTACAAAGGAAGCAAAATTACTTTACCTTAACCTTGGAAATAACTCGCTCACCGGATCATTGAACTCTTTACAGTACGCCCAAACGAATGTCACAGTTATCAGCCTATCTATGAACCGTATTTCGGGATATCTACCGGCCAACATCAGCTCAATGTTTCCAAATTTGACCTTTCTAGATCTTTCTTTCAATATGATTGCCGGAGATATACCCTCATCGTTGTGCAACATTAGTAGCATGGAAATTTTAGACTTGTCAAACAACAACTTTTCAGGTGAAATGCCAACTTGTTTGCTCAGAAATTATACCAATCTGCAATACTTGAAGGTATCCAAAAACAAACTTGGTGGCCCCATACTTGGTGGGACGAGTCATTTGTCCATCAAGTTCGGATTATACATGGATGGCAACAAATTTGAAGGACCACTACCTCAAATTCTTACAGCGAATTTTGACTCTCTTATAACAATGGATTTCCATGATAATATGTTGTCTGGCAAACTCGATTTTTCATTGTGGAAGCTTCCAAAAATGTGGACTTTTGCTCTTTCTGGCAATAGTTTCACCGGTGAAATACATCCAAGCATTTGCAGTTTACCAGGGTTTATGCTTTTAGATCTTTCAAATAACAATCTTTCAGGAGCTATACCAAACTGTAGCACTACAATAGTGAGTGAGTTTTTGAACGTCTCTGGAAATTCCTTGACAGGTGATATACTACCGGACTGTTTCTCCGATGTCACAGCTTTGGACCTCAGTCACAACCAATTCACCGGAAACATTGAATGGATACGACAACTAGGTAGAATTAGGTATATTTCCTTAGGCAGCAATAAGTTTGAAGGGCAAATTCCTCCCAGCATATGTCAACTCCAATCATCGAGGATAATTGATTTGTCGAACAACAGTCTATCAGGGTCATTGCCATCATGCATTGGGAACTTCTCGTTTGAAGAAAATTTAGATAATCTGTACTATTGGTCGTCCTTAATCTGTAACCCAGACTTCCAATATCTATCCTTCAAGTACTTCGGCGGTTGTTACCAACTAAGAGGCTTCCGCTTTGCTACTAAATGGAATCTTTACACATACAGGCGTTATTTCATCAATTGGATTTACGGTATCGACTTATCTGCAAACAAGTCGTCAGGAGAGATTCCTTGGGCGTTAGGAAATATGAACCACATCAAGGCGCTCAATCTGTCTTATAACCTCTTTACAGGCCCAATTCCAAAGAACTTTTGCAAACATGAGCGAGATTGAAAGCTTAGACCTATCCCGCAATAATTTGATTGGACCAATACCATGGCGGTTAATTCATTTGTCGAGAATTTGTGTTCTCAGTGGCATACAACAACTTATCGTGGTGTATACCAAACTACAGTCGATTCGGCTCATTTGACATGGATAGCTATGAGGGAAACAACAACCTATACAAGGCGTCACAGGGAGTGGATGCAATTCCATTCCAGGATCAGGTCCTTCGCCATTAGAAGACGGTGATGAGAAAGCGGTGATCCGGTCCTCTACGCGGTCGGTCTGCCTCATTCGTGTCGACATTTTGGGCCTTTGTTGCATTCATATTTTGCCATTCGTTTGGTCAGCGTGTAATATTGAAACTGTAGCCCGTCAAATTAACATCCTCCTGCGTGACGGGCATGTAATCATCAATCGTACAATTCTGCCCTAGTTTATGGAGTTTCTATGACGTTTATATTTTACCGAGCTTGTATGCGCAACCTAGTTTACATGAACTACCACTTTACTGGACCTAGTTTATATAAATTTCCAAATGGAACTGTAAAAGCGAGCGCATGCAGTAGGTTTCAAGTCGCGTTACAGTATCGACATTCATCTTCTTCCATCAGTGCCGTGCCAAACCTTCAAGTCGACAGAAAGGCAGCGCGAAAACTCCTGGCGTCCTCAGTCGACATGACCATGTCCATGACCATGAGCTATCTCGAGCATTTTTTTTTATTCAACGGCCGTATGTGCCACGGGAGAATCGTAGTTTCACTGTGAATAGACGTTGGTCCCATGTGTCACGTAACCAGGGTTTCAGATTTTAACCGGATCGAGATGGGTGGACAAATCGGAATCTCCCACGGCGAAAACCCAAGGCTGGTCAGCGGTAACTTACAAGCAAATTAACGGGAACGAATTGATGGTTGAGGAAAAACATTACATATTTACACTGATGGTTCCAAGTCTCCGTCACACGACTTGACACTAGGGAGCAGATTGACCAGTCTTTGCTCACGCTAGAACCGCTGACCAGTCTTGAGTCTTCAGTTTCACACGCCGTGGGAGACTCCAAAATCCAAAGTACTGCATTCATTTTTTTTGTTTTTGTAAGTATATCGTGCGTATTAACGTTTTGCTCATCCTTTTTTTTTTTGAAAGGAAACGTTTTGCTCATCCTTAAATTAAAGTTTTGAACCTTAATTTTAAAGCTTGATTTTTTTTGTTTTTGTAAGTATGTCTGCTCAAAAAATACCTTCGTAATATTATAATTTTATTGAACTTTATAAACATATTATAATTAAAGTTAATGATCAGTTGAGTTTTGAAAACCGTATCTACATCTAAAATAACAAGTTTTTTTTATCAGAGGTAGTAAGTACACTACGTGGTGGTGGTTATTCACCTCTCATCCTCAGCTGTTTTTTTTTTTTTTTTTTTTGCATCTTTTGGTGTAGCTATCCGGCACTAGCAGACACACAACTACTCCCTCCGTTTCGCTATATTTGTCTATGGCCTTGGAAGAATACGTTTTAAATTGTTTGTCCATTGTGACAACTAAGGATGTTTTATGACCAATTTTCCTATTATACCACTTCATCTTAAATGCAGGGTGTGCTTTTGAGGGACTCCATGCATGACTGTTGATCTACTCCAACCAGCCTATTTAAAGCCTTAGTTGAATTCAACTCCAAAGGAAGGTTCATCTTCCATTAGCATTGGCGTCTTCTTGGTACAACAATGTTGGGCAGTCCACCAAAAATGCATGTATTAATTAGGGTTAGTATGGTTATCTCAAATTACCTTTTTACTTGAGTTTGTGTTTCCTTGGTCTGTGCGCAATGGTGGGCATGAACAAATATATCGAAACGGAGGGAGTAGTATTTTTCTTGTCTTTCACGCGTTTCTTTTGCGTGGGCTGCTTCTCCTGAGGCTATGACATCACAGCTGACGTGCACAATAAATGAGGCTATGACATCACAGCTGACGTGCACAATAAATGACTTCACTACACGAGTAGCAGCACCTGCGGCTAGTACGGCCTGAGGGTATGTTCGAAAACCGTAGTTTTTCTGAAAAACTGGTTTTTAGTTCCTTGAGTTTGTGTTTCCTTGGTCTGTGCGCAATGGTGGGCGTGAACAAATGTAGCGAAACGGAGGTAGTAGTATATTATTTTTCTTGCCTTTCACACTTTTCCTTTGCGGGGGCTGCTTCTCCTGAGGCTATGACATCACACTAACGTGCACAACAAATGACTTCACTAGACGAGTAGCAACACATGCGGCTAGTACGGCCTGCGGGTATGTTCAGAAACCGTAGTTTTTCTGAAAAGCTACGTCTCGACCGATGCTCCGATGGATCCCACCCTGGCTTGGCATGTCAGGATGATGGGTTCCCTCGATTGGTACCTCCTGCGCCTTCATGATGAGCTGATCCTCACTCGACGCCGCGTCTCCGAGCTGCAGATTCATATGGCGCCGCTACGTCACCATGGGTTCTTCACTGACGTCATCATGTACGGTGAGCACGACACTTTTGAGCCTGCGGAGGACCTTCCGCACCCGTATGGCTCATATCGTCGCATCTATCGTCGTGCCCGGATGTCAGTGGGTGGACAGGGACGTCGCGTCTGGGCGACACAGATGAAGTGATAGTGATGTAGCATTCTGTAGTAGTGGTTCTTGTTTTTTATATTTTTGTACAATTGCTTTCTAGTCTGCCCGTTTAATTAATGAGCAGTGCTTTTATGATCTTAAATCTTTTATCTTAGATTCATTCTTTCAGTTTGATCACTATTTTATTAATTTCTAGAATTAATAAAAATAGGAAAAAAACTTAGTTTTATGTGTTAGTTTGTACAAATTCACCTCCTCTCTTGATGTGACTCGATCATTCATGTTATTTGAATCAAATTATAAAATTCAAAAGGTCAAATGTCTAATTTCATAATTGAGGATGTTGAACAGACTTTCGAGCGAAGTTTAAGTTGTTATATGAACTTTTTCCTTTCCTCAACCATCAATTCTTCGTCGTTAATTTGCTTGCAAGTTGAGACCAGCGACAGCTTACTATAAATACCACAGTGATCACTCACCTCTCATCCTTCTGAAGTACTCCTGCAGTTTGCAGCGTTAGCAGGTGCAAAGAGGAAAACAAAAGTTGTTCTCTGATGAGTTGCTGCTTTTCACAGGGATCCCTATTTGGGATCCTATGCGTGTTGTTGGCCGTATCTTGCATGTCCAGTGGCTGTTTCGAGGAGGAGAGGACTGCCCTGTTGGATATCGGCGGTTCATTGGTGGGCACAGCTGCCGGGATGCCTCCTTCATGGCTAGAGAGTGATGACTGCTGTTCCTGGGAGCTCGTCAGATGCAACAACAGCACAAAACGCATATCCCATCTCTACCTCTCCAACCTCTCCAGGTTCTCCGTCCTCAGTGATGAATTCGCCCCAGCAAGTGGATGTCAGTTCCCTGAGCTTCAGTTCCCTGAGTTTCCTCAACCTGGATTCGATAGCCTTTTTAGCGTTCCCTGAGCTTCAGTTCCTAGATTTCTCTATGAACTATGGCACTTTTTGAAGCTGGGAAGGTATGTGAGTACTTCCACCGTGCAAATCTCTTTTTCTTTTACGTGAATACTAGGAGGTAGTGGGAAGATACTGAAAAAAAGCTTATTCTGTTTATATGGAACAACATGCTCAGGCCTGGTAGGATTAACCAAGCTTCAGCATCTCAACCTAAGTAACAACTGCTTGAATGGTACTGTGCCGTCATCTCTTGGGAAATTGGGTTCTTTGGAAGTTTTACATCTTGAGTCTACCGGTATGGTTGGATCGCTTCCCAATTCAGGTATAAACACTACCCTTGCTACAGATGTTTACGTTTTTATGTTGGTGCAGTTTGTACTTATTATACACTCCAATTACTTTGCAGCTTTTGAAAACCTCAGGAATCTACGAGAATTGTATTTGAGTTCCAATCAATTCAATGGAAGCCTCCCAGCATCCTTATTTACACTTCCTCGTATCGAACACTTGGATCTCTCACAAAATCTCATTGAAGGAAGTATTCCTATGAGCTCGTCTTCAAATCCTTCATCACTTAAGGCTCTAAACTTTTCCATGAACAGGTTAAGTGGTAATTTTTCATTCTTCTCGCTGAGAAACCTCACCAATATCGAGATGGTAGATCTTTCAAGAAATCTTGATCTGTTTGTCGGTGTTAATTTCACTGGTTGGACACCTTCATTCCAAATGAAAGAGCTATCGCTCCTGGTTGTGAACTTGACAAGAGTATTATTACAAAACCTCATTTTCGTCGTACGCAACATCAGTTAGAGGTGCTTGATTTGTCCAACAATAACTTGCCTGGGAGCATGCCCAATTGGTTGTTTACAAAGGAAGCAAAATTACTTTACCTCAACATTGGAAATAACTCTCTCACCGGATCATTGGACTCTTTACGGTACGCCCAAACGAATGTCATAGCTATCAACCTATCTATGAACCGTATTTCGGGATATCTACCGGCCAACATCGGCTCAATGTTTCCAAATTTGACCTTTCTAGATTTTTCTTCCAATATGATTGCCGGAGATATACCCTCATCGTTGTGCAACATTAGTAGCATGGAAATTTTAGACCTGTCAAACAACAACTTTTCAGGTGAAATGCCAACTTGTTTGCTCACTAATTATACCAATCTGCAATACTTGAAGGTATCCAAAAACAAACTTGGTGGGACGAGTCATTTGTCCATCAAGTTCGGATTATACATGGATGGCAACAAATTTGAAGGACCACTACCTCAAATTCTTACGGCGAATTTTGAAGCTTATGCAGGAATTGATTTCCATGATAATAAGTTGTCTGACAAACTCGATTTTTCATTGTGGAAGCTTCCAAAAATGTCGACTTTTGCTCTTTCTGGCAATAGTTTCACCGGTGAAATACATCCAAGCATTTGCAGTTTACCAGGGTTTATGCTTTTAGATCTTTCAAATAACAATCTTTCAGGAGCTATACCAAACTGTAGCACTACAATAGTGAGTGACTTTTTGAACGTCTTTGGAAATTCCTTGACAGGTGATATACTACCAGACTGTTTCTCCGATGTCACAGCTTTGGACCTTAGTCACAACCAATTCACCGGAAACATTGAATGGATACGAAATCTAAATAGAAGTAGGTATCTTTCCATGGGCAGCAATAAATTTGAAGGGCAAATTCCTCCCAGCATATGTCAACTTCAATCATCGAGGATAATTGATTTGTCGAACAACAGTCTATCAGGGTCATTGCCATCATGCATTGGGAACCTCCAATTTGAAGAAAATTCAAATAATCTAGCCTATTGGTCCATATTCTGTAACCCTGACTTCCAATATCTATCCTTCAAGTACATCACTTGTTACCAACAAAGAGGCTTCCGCTTTGCTACTAAATGGAATCATTACACATACCAGCGTAATTTCATCAATTGGTTTTCTGGTATCGACTTATCTACAAACAAGCTGTCGGGAGAAATTCCTTGGGAGGTAGGAAATATGAACCACATCAAGGCGCTCAATCTGTCCTATAACCTCTTTACCGGCCAAATTCCAGCAACTTTTGCAAACATGAGCGATATCGAAAGCTTAGACCTATCCCGCAATAAATTGAGTGGACCAATACCATGGCAGTTAACTCATTTGTCAGAGCTGGCAGTGTTCTCAGTGGCATACAACAACTTATCTGGGTGTATACCAAACTCTGGTCAGTTCAGCTCATTTGATATGGATAGCTATGAGGGAAACAGCAACCTATACAAGGCGTCACAGGGGAGTGGATGCAATTCCATTCCAGGATCAGGTCCTTCGCCATTACAAGACAGTGATGAGAAAGCAGGTGATCCGGTCATCTACGCAGTCGGTGCTGCCTCATTCGTGTTGACATTTTGGGCCACTGTTGCATTCATATTTTGCCATTCGTTCGGTCAGCGTGTAATACTAAAATTGTAGCCCGTCAAATTAACATCCTCCTGCGTGGCAGGCATGTAATCATCAATCGTACAATTCTGCCCTAGTTTATGGAGTTTCTATGACGTTTATATTTTACCGAGCTTGTATGCGCAACGTACCTAGCTTACATGAACTACCACGGTACTGTACTGTATTTATCCTACTGCAAAGCTGCCCCGTGCATGATTGTATGTGATGGTGAAATAAATTGAAGGATATAGGCTCCTATCAGTCATTCTATTTTTCTCTCTTTTTATACATGCTTCTAATTAACATTATGATGTGTGTTAGGTTTAGAGCATGGCAAAATAATAGAGACACAGATTTAACGTGAAAAAACCCTCTCGGGAAAAAACCACGGGAAACAATTTACTAAACTGTTCAAGGATTACACGTACAAGGGGGTGGCTTATATAGCCAAAGAGTCCGAGTTGTAGAAGACTATGACTAACAATCTATTTGGATAATACCAAATGATATGGTAGTTAGAGATATTTGAGTTATCTCCAACAAACCCCCCCTTAACTCAAAATCCATATTGAAATTGTCTCCAGAAAACCCTAAAGGGTAATTAAGCACTGAAAGTCCAAAGGACAGTGCGAGTATGAAAGACTGGAACAGTCAATCCAAATACTTCTTGCGAAGCAAAATTGAGCAAACCACCAGTAGGTCGAGAGAACGACTGGAACAGTCAAACCAGTAAAGTCTGAGTTTGTGCAACTAACCTCCTGAATAAATGCCCAATCATCAAATGGCATATGCCAAGATATCACCTGTGGCGCTTGATAAATAGCGAAGAACTCATCTCATGGACTTTTGGCATGCTCCTCCTGGAACATAAAATTCGGCAAACTGCCTACTGAAAATCCATAATATGGTTGAAACTGCTCCTGAAAAACCGTCAAGATGAAGAGAACTGACGTGTTGTCAATGGAGTATGAATTGCAGTTGACCCCTCATATTGAGCAAAGACAACAAAACAACGTTGTAGTATCCACACAGAAACAAACTCCTTCTTGCACTTCAAATCTTCATCACAAACTGACATTGGAGCAAAACCTTCACTAGAAAAACTCCGAAGAGTATAAAGCTACCAATAGGGTGTCATTAAATTCCTGAGAATTAACGTTGACAAAATCTCCATAATGGTCAACGTATCCAAACGGTGAATGAAACACCAAATAACGGTGACGAAACACCAAAGTAGATGTGATGAAACACCAAATGCCCAAATGCAGTTGTCTCCTCAACTGATATATATATTTTTAAGTTGACGATGAAACGTCAAATAAATCGCCAAGAATCCGCCAATGTTACTTCGACGACGAAAAGTCGAAGAAACTTTCAATGATAAATTCCGTCTGAAACTGCGCATGAAATCCCGCCAATAATATGATGAAGACCAAGAGCTGTAGCTGATTAAGGAACCGAGATGAAAAGCTGGGTCTGGATCCGGAGTCGAGCTAAGTTAAATTGAGTTGAGATTCCATTGATATCCATATTGAATTGTATGGCAGACTCGGGTGCTTTAAAAACTTCTGAACACAAGCTTGATTGATAAGTCCATAGCTCCACATGTTTACGGACTTGACGCCTGTAAGTACATGGAACCGAAGAGGCGCTTTATGGTCTTGTGGCCATATAGACAGCGAGCTGGTGGCTGGCGTGCGCGGCTGAGATGGCCAACGATGCGGGCCGGCCGAGCGAAGATCAACGAAGGCTGGGCGGACGGCGACGCAGTGAAGACCGAACGGTGGGAGACCGAGCGCCGAGAGATGGCGCGGTCGATCGGCGGACCACAGATGCAATGCGGCCGGAGCTCAATGGGCAAGCCGAGGTGACGGCGTGGATCTGAGGGCGGCGGCGCGGAAGCCGGAGGCGACGGAACCCAGGTATTGATCTGATACCACTTGTTAGGTTTAGAGCACGGTAAAATAACGGAGACACAGATTTAACGTGGAAAAACCCTCTCGGGAAAAAACCACGGGAAACAATTTACTAAATTGTTCAAGGATTACATGTACAAAGGGTGGCTTATATAGCCAAAGAGTTCGAGTTGTAGAAGACTAAGACTAACAATCTATTTGGATAATACCAAAAGATATGGTAGTTAGAGATATTTGAGTTATGTCCAACAATGTGTATTAGACATCCATGCATTGTGCATGTTCGTGGAGATCCATATATTGTCCAGCTGGTGCATGTCGAGTTGGACTTTCAAAATGGACCATGGATTTGTGAGAGATAATGGGGATGTGATATGGCTTCCTAGGATGTGTAGGAACCCTGAGAGGGTTTATCTTTGTAGTCTATAACTCACGTCTACGAGTCCGTCCATATCTCAATTCTCAACAAACATAACTTTCTTCATGATATAGCAGAAAAGTCGGTAAATTTGCACTGTGAATAAAGAATTTGTCAATTTTGAAAGCTTTGTGGGCTGCTGTCTTTTTCAAACGGACGCAAACAAGCTCGGTCATCTGTTGCAACGTCTGCAGCTTCAAGAAGGAGCATGCCTCAATGCCGCACCGTCTGATGAATTTCCAAATGGAACTGTAAAAGCGAGCGCATGCAGTAGGTTTCCAGTCGCGTTTCTCTACCCTTACTATTACCTTGGAGGAATATCATTCATCTTCTTCCATCAGTGCCGTGTCAAACCATCGGTAAGTTTCTTACGTCGGCGAAAGACGACAGAAAGGCACCACGAAAACTATGTCCAGTGGATATGACTACCAGGGTTCACCTTATCGACCACGCGATTTTCGGATGAACAGTAAAATTTGATAATCGTAAAAATCGAGCCGAAAATCGGTCGAAAATCGCAAAAAATCGCATGAATTCAAAAATCAGATTCTTTTGAAAAAAAAATCAAATATCGTGGAAAATCGACGATTATCGTGGAAAATCGACGATTATCGTGGAAAATCGACGATTATCGGTGGAAAATCGACAGCCATGTTGAACTTTTTTGTGCGGTCGATTTTTGTAGCGATTTTCGACGATATTTGGCGATAATCGCTCGATATGTCTCGATAATCGCGATATTTGCGTCATATAAATTTTTTTGATTTTTTAAATTTTAAAAATTGTTTTTTTGAATTTTTTCGGTTTACCGATCGGTAACTGATTTCGGCCGCCGTCGATAACACGATTATCGTCGATAAATGGAACCCTGATGACTACATGACCATGAGCATGAGCCATCTCGAGCATTTTTTATTCAATGGCCGTATGTGCCACGGGAGAATCGTAGTTTCGCTGTGAATAGACGTTTATCCCATGACTCCATGAGTCGCGGTCAGTGTTTTAAATATTGACATATTGAGATGGCTTGATAAATGAAACCGGTCGATAAATCGGTCTAATTTAAAATTTTGAAAAATTTAGGAAATTTTATGCGACGTAAACCGATCGAAACTTGGCAAAAACTGGTGAAAATCGGTTTTTGAATTATTTCGCTTAGTTTGCCGATTTTCGATGTAAACCAATCAAAAATTGATAAAACCGATCTATTTTTGATTTTTTTTTTTTTTGTCGTTATTTGACCGCTGAGTTAAAATAAAATTTGACTTCGAATTTGTTTAGTACCGTCGAAGGGGTGACAATTTGGCTTATGTTCGCAGCCACAGACGCCGGAGCTGAACATAAAAAAGGTTTTGTTTTCTCTCGGTGAGATCACCAAGGTGAAAAATAGTTCACTGTTCAAAGCTTCATTGTTACTCTCTTTAAGAAAACAAATGTAATTCTTACGTGCTCTCTCCGTAATTTTCGCTCTCTCCATTTCAAAATATAAGCCATAAATTTCTACAATAGTGTTTTAAAATATAAGTCATTCAAGATAAAAATTTATAATTCAGTAATAGTCTTTTAAAATATTAGGCATTCATGCAACTTTAATGGTCATTTTTATTTTCTCTCCCCGTTTCTCTTCAGAATTTATAAGCAAGTGTCTCATAACCTTCTTAAACATGGTGCTTGACCAAACTATGCCTTATAGAAACAAACGGATGGGTAATTATCTTTTTGACATCACCATGATCTCCAACGCACATGTCGAATCCCTTTTTATTCTAATTATATGTTGGTAAAATATATTATTAAAATATAATATTGTTACATATGTACTTGTATGATAAATTTACTGGTACCATTTTGGTGCGACAAATCTAAATACCTATATCTATATTAGTTATCAAAGTTTTAAAACGTTAATACACACGTTATACTTCTACAAAATCCAAAAAAAAAATTTGAATGCAGTAATTTGGATTTCGGAATCTCCCACGGCGTGTGAAGACCGAAGACTCAAGACTGGACAGCGTGTGAATAAAGACTCACGGAGACTTGAACGATCAATCAATGAAATTATTTCCTCAACCATCAATTCTTCTCCGTTAATTTGCTTGCAAGTTGGAACCAGCCACAGGCACAGCTTACTATAAATACCACAGTGATCACTCACCTCTCATCCTTCTGAAGTACTCCTGCAGTTTGCAGCGTTAGCAGGTGCAAAGAGGAAAACAAAAGTTGTTCTCTGATGAGTTGCTGCTTTTCACAGGGATCCCTATTTGGGATCCTATGCGTGTTGTTGGCCGTATCTTGCATGTCCAGTGGCTGTTTCGAGGAGGAGAGGACTGCCCTGTTGGATATCGGCGGTTCATTGGTGGGCACAGCTGCCGGGATGCCTCCTTCATGGCTAGAGATTGATGACTGCTGTTCCTGGGAGCTCGTCAGATGCAACAACAGCACAAAACGCATATCCCATCTCTACCTCTCCAGCCTCTCCGTCCTCACTGATGAATTCTCCCCAACAAGTGGATGTCAGATGAACCTGAATTCGACAGCCTTTTCAGCGTTCCCTGAGCTTAAGTTCCTTGATTTCTCTATCAACTATGGCACTTTTCGAAGCTGGGAAGGTATGTGAGTACTTCCACTGTGCAAATCTCTTTTTTCTTTTACGTGATTACTAGGAGGTAGTGGGAAGATACTGAAAAAAAGCTTATTCTGTTTATATGGAACAACATGCTCAGGCCTGGTAGGATTAACCAAGCTTCAGCATCTCAACCTAAGTAAAAACTGCATGAATGGTCCTATCCCATCATCTCTGGGGAAATTGGGTTCTTTGGAAGTTTTACATCTTGAGTCTACCGGCATGGTTGGATCGCTTCCGAATTCAGGTATAAACACTACCTTTGCTACAGATGTTTACGTTTTTATGTTGGTGCAGTTTGTACTTATTACACATTCCAATTGCTTTGCAGCTTTCGAAAACCTCAGGAATCTACGAGAATTGTATTTGAGTTCCAATCAATTAAATGGAAGCCTCCCAGCATCCTTATTTACACTTCCTCATATTGAACACTTGGATCTCTCACAAAATCTCATTGAAGGAAGTATTCCTATGAGTTCGTCTTCAAATCCTTCTTCATCACTTAAGGCTCTAAACTTCTCCATGAACAGTTTAAGTGGTAATTTTTCATTCTTCTGGCTGAGAAACCTCACCAATCTCGAGATGGTAGATCTTTCAAGAAACTCTGATTTGTCGGTTGGTGTTAATTTCCCTGGTTGGAGACCTTCATTCCAATTGAAAGAGCTACTGCTCTCTGGTTGTGAACTTGACAAGAGCATTATTGCAAAACCTCATTTTCTTCATACGCAACATCAGTTAGAGGTGCTTGATTTGTCCAATAATAACTTGCCTGGGAGCATGCCCAATTGGTTGTTTACAAAGGAAGCAAAATTACTTTACCTTAACCTTGGAAATAACTCGCTCACCGGATCATTGAACTCTTTACAGTACGCCCAAACGAATGTCACAGTTATCAGCCTATCTATGAACCGTATTTCGGGATATCTACCGGCCAACATCAGCTCAATGTTTCCAAATTTGACCTTTCTAGATCTTTCTTTCAATATGATTGCCGGAGATATACCCTCATCGTTGTGCAACATTAGTAGCATGGAAATTTTAGACTTGTCAAACAACAACTTTTCAGGTGAAATGCCAACTTGTTTGCTCAGAAATTATACCAATCTGCAATACTTGAAGGTATCCAAAAACAAACTTGGTGGCCCCATACTTGGTGGGACGAGTCATTTGTCCATCAAGTTCGGATTATACATGGATGGCAACAAATTTGAAGGACCACTACCTCAAATTCTTACAGCGAATTTTGACTCTCTTATAACAATGGATTTCCATGATAATATGTTGTCTGGCAAACTCGATTTTTCATTGTGGAAGCTTCCAAAAATGTGGACTTTTGCTCTTTCTGGCAATAGTTTCACCGGTGAAATACATCCAAGCATTTGCAGTTTACCAGGGTTTATGCTTTTAGATCTTTCAAATAACAATCTTTCAGGAGCTATACCAAACTGTAGCACTACAATAGTGAGTGAGTTTTTGAACGTCTCTGGAAATTCCTTGACAGGTGATATACTACCGGACTGTTTCTCCGATGTCACAGCTTTGGACCTCAGTCACAACCAATTCACCGGAAACATTGAATGGATACGACAACTAGGTAGAATTAGGTATATTTCCTTAGGCAGCAATAAGTTTGAAGGGCAAATTCCTCCCAGCATATGTCAACTCCAATCATCGAGGATAATTGATTTGTCGAACAACAGTCTATCAGGGTCATTGCCATCATGCATTGGGAACTTCTCGTTTGAAGAAAATTTAGATAATCTGTACTATTGGTCGTCCTTAATCTGTAACCCAGACTTCCAATATCTATCCTTCAAGTACTTCGGCGGTTGTTACCAACTAAGAGGCTTCCGCTTTGCTACTAAATGGAATCTTTACACATACAGGCGTTATTTCATCAATTGGATTTCTGGTATCGACTTATCTGCAAACAAGCTGTCCGGAGAGATTCCTTGGGCGTTAGGAAATATGAACCACATCAAGGCGCTCAATCTGTCTTATAACCTCTTTACAGGCCCAATTCCAGCAACTTTTGCAAACATGAGCGAGATTGAAAGCTTAGACCTATCCCGCAATAATTTGATTGGACCAATACCATGGCAGTTAATTCATTTGTCAGAGCTGGCTGTGTTCTCAGTGGCATACAACAACTTATCAGGGTGTATACCAAACTCTGGTCAGTTCGGCTCATTTGACATGGATAGCTATGAGGGAAACAACAACCTATACAAGGCGTCACAGGGGAGTGGATGCAATTCCATTCCAGGATCAGGTCCTTCGCCATTAGAAGACGGTGATGAGAAAGCAGGTGATCCGGTCCTCTACGCGGTCGGTGCTGCCTCATTCGTGTCGACATTTTGGGCCACTGTTGCATTCATATTTTGCCATTCGTTTGGTCAGCGTGTAATATTGAAACTGTAGCCCGTCAAATTAACATCCTCCTGCGTGACGGGCATGTAATCATCAATCGTACAATTCTGCCCTAGTTTATGGAGTTTCTATGACGTTTATATTTTACCGAGCTTGTATGCGCAACCTAGTTTACATGAACTACCACTTTACTGGACCTAGTTTATATAAATTTCCAAATGGAACTGTAAAAGCGAGCGCATGCAGTAGGTTTCAAGTCGCGTTACAGTATCGACATTCATCTTCTTCCATCAGTGCCGAGCCAAACCTTCGGTAAGTTCCGTTGTTTTACGCCGGCGGCAACACAAAGGCACCGCGAAAACTCCTGGCGTCGTCAGTCGACATGACCATTAGCATGAGCCATCTCGAGCATTTTTTATTCAACGGCCGTATGTGCCACGCGAGAATCGTAGTTTCACTGTGAATAGACGTTGGCCCCATGAGCCACGTAACCAGGGTTTCAGATATCAACCGGATCGAGCTGGGTGGATAAATCGGAATCTCCCACGGCGAAGTCCCAAGGCTGGTCAGCGCTCCCGCAGTACCGGAGGGAGCATATTGTACGCTGTGGCTGGTTCCAACTTCCAACTTGCAAGCAAGTTAACGCGAACGAATCGATGGTTGAGAAGATTTACAGTGATGGTTCCGAGTCTCCGTCACACGACACGACGTGACACTAGGGAGCAGAGTGACCAGTCTTGGCTCACATCACACGAGCAGGGTTTAACATTTCGTTTCGGGATCAAATTTCGAACACCCGGCGGTAGCGAAATTCGTCGAAATTCGGTGAAAATCGAACGGTTTGGAAGTCAAACATGCGGTCAAAATCAGCTCGAAAAAAATCCCGAAATTCTCGAAATTCGATCGAATTTCTCAAAATTCCATTGGTTTGTATGGAAAAAATGTGGACTAAATGGAAAATGAAAAAAAATCCAAGAAAAAATACAAAAAAATTGGAAAAAATATAAAAATTGTGAAAAATTATAATAGCACAATATGAAAGAATATAAAATTTTTTTGCATGACCTTTGCTATATTTTAAACAATCTCAAGTTACATCAATAATAACATTTCATTTCAACACTGTTCACAACTCAATTCAACAAATCTACATTTCAATACCATAGCATATTACATTGTCGCTCGTTGTTAATTTTGTTGCTTGTTGTGAATTAGCAGCAAGTAGTGTCCATGTTTAGTTAGCTCAGCTGGCTCTTCTATTCTTAGTTTCAACACTTTCCTTTGGTGATGTACAAATATATCATGGCATTCACATAATTAAAATATTAAAATATGCCATAGCAAGATAATATTAACATATTAAATATATTATAGAAATACAAGTAAGCTTTTCAATATTGGATAACATCAATGTTGTAAAAATCGGTTATAGCGCAAAAACGTCTAAAAATTTTAATTTTTCAACCAATTTTCATCCTAAAGGTTACAAAACTATTAATACTTATTTTAGAGGGTTTTTAGTTAAATTTTCTCAAATTTTTAATTTTTTTTAAATTTGAATTTGAATTTGCTCGGTTTTTCGCTCGGTTTTGAATTTCGGTTCGGCTCGAAATACCGAATTTCGAACGAAATTCGAGAAAGCCGATTGGCTTTTGGAACCCTGGGTACAACAATGTTGGGCAGTCCACCAAAAATGCATGTATTAATTAGGGTTAGTATGGTTATCTCAAAGAGCAGAACTATTGGACGGTATACCGTTCCAACAGTATAGCCCGAAACTTATGAAACTTGTGAAACTCGTGATCGGTTTCATGTGTTCCAGTGTTTTGTTTCCTGAGTTTCAGGTTTCATCAATTTTTAGTGTTAAGTTTCATGAGTTTCAGTATAAAAAATCACAAGTTTCATGCGATTCATTGCTATACCGTCTAAACGGTATAGCGTCTGGTAGTTTTTCTGTATCTCAAATTACCTTTTTATTTGAGTTTGTGTTTCCTTGGTATTTGCGCAATGGTGGCCATGAACAAATATAGCGAAACAGAGGGAGTAGTACATTATTTTTCTTGCCTTTCACGCGTTTCTTTTGCATGGGCTGCTTCTTCTGAGGCTATGACATCACAGTTGACGTGCACAATAAATGACTTCACTACACGAGTAGCAGCACCTACGGCTAGTACGGCATGAGGGTATGTTCGAAAACCGTAGTTTTTCTGAAAAGTTGGTTTTTAGTTCCTTGAGTTTTTGTTTCCTTGGTCTGTGCGCAATGGTGGGCGTGATCAAATGTAGCGAAACGGAGGAAGTAGTATATTATTTTTCTTGCCTTTCACACGTTTCTTTTGCGGGGGCTGCTTCTCCTCAGGCTATGACATCACACTAACGTGCACAATAAATGACTTCACTAGACGAGTAGCAACACCTGCGGCCAGTATGGCCTGAGGGTATGTTCGGAAATCGTAGTTTTTCTGAAAAGCTAGTTTTTAGTTTCTTGAGCTAAAAAGTAGGTGCGGTTTTTTTTATAAAAGACGGTTTAATAAAAACTATTTTTCTTCAACAATAAACTATAAAAATAGATCCAACCTAGCTTTCAGTTTTTGACTTTTAACTTTTATATATAAATTCTAGATTATATCAAAAATCGCTTAAAAGTTAAACCGTTTGGAGGACTTGCTAGCTTTTCGAAAACTAAAGCTAGCTTTTGGCCTCAATCGGACCAGCTTTCATAATTCAGATCCGTAAGAATCCATCTGCTCGTTGATTAATTAATTCATGACCTCTGTTTGACCTCTTATCGACGTGCTCATGCAGTTTGCTGTCCGGATAAGATCTAGAGAAAAAATGTTCTAGGATGAGCTGCTACTTTTCACAGGTATTGTTGACCTATCTGGGATCCTGAGTCGGTCAATTTTTATCGATTTTTGTAAAAATCAAGTGTATCGAGTCGGTTCGACATTCTAAATCGGTTAATTAACCGGTCTCATTTAATTTTTTTTTCAAAAACTTCAGAAAAATTTATGTGACATAAACAAATCAAAAATCGGTGAAAATCGCTCGATTTTCGGCAAAAAACACTCAAAAAATTGATCGCCCAAAAGGTTCAACTCGTCGATCGGTTTTTCTAGAAAACCGATCGGTTCTCGACAAAACCGATCAATTGCTTTCTTTTTTTAATTTTATTTTCAAACTCTCGGTTTCAAAACTTTTCAGTTTTTGACGATTTTTGCTCGATTTTCGCGGTATACCGGTACCGTCGGGACCTCGATTTTCAATTCGAAAATGGTTTGATTAACCCTGTTGTTGGCTGTATGTGCCACGGGAGAATGTAGTTACGCAAAGAATAGACATCTATCTTCCAGGCTAGATCTACAGTGCAATTGTCAGGATCAAACCATACCAACGCCCACCAATATATCGCACATAGTTTTTTTAGTATATAAATATATAATTCTTTTATTATAAGTGACAAATTAGTGTTATAAATTTATAATAATCCTAACAATCATGGTTTTTTTTTCTAGATTGCTACTGTCTGTCCCATGAGTCACGTCTCACTTACGTTGACACTGAAAGATGCCGGAACTGAACGTAAAGAAAGGTTTTGTTTCCTCTCGGTGAGATCATAATTTGACTCCGTAAAGAAAGGTTTACTTTACCTTAACCTTGGAGATAACTTGCTTACCGGATCATAATTTGACTCCGTATGGTACGCCCAAAAGAATGTCCAAGCTATCAGTCTTTCTACGAACCGTATCTCCGGACATCTACCGGCTAACATAAGCTCAATTTTTCCAAACATGAAATTTTAGATAAATACCATCATCATTGTGAAAATACAAGCAGAAAATTTTTGTCCACCATTATCTACAATATTATTGCCAGAAAGTACAAATAATATTGTAGATAAATATCGCCTAAACTTTATTGCAGAAAATTCTGAGAATACATGACAACTGCAGGTGACGATACCCTTGATAGATTATTTTTTCGAAATTGATAGCAGGAGCTCTGCCTTTTCATTTCAGAGGAAAGAAAGAGAGGACAAACAGTTCAAAGCACAAAACAACAGCAGCTACCGGATCCCAACAGACAAGGGGGTAGCAGGCTACTCGCACCAACGTAAAAAACTGAAATTAACCTGGCATCCTAGAAGCAAAAACAAACTCTGCAACGTTGACCTTAGCACTATTTACTACTAAGTGCACGGGGCTGTTGACATCCTGGAAAATGCGCGCGTTCCTCTCTTTCCAGACGTTCCAAAAGCCAAAGATAATTTTTCCATCAAAATCTCGTCTTGCTTGGTGGGGAATCATCGAGCGCTGTTGGAGCCACCAATCTTGAATTGCAGACTGAGGGTTGCTGAGGTCAGGTGCCTGGAAATTACAACCTTGCGAAGGGAGGAACAGGGTCCAGAAGCTATTGGCAAACGGGCAGGATAGCACAATATGAAAAGCCTTTTCCTCCTCGGCATTGCATAAACAGCAGATCTGTTGATGCGGCCACCCTCTCCGAGCCAAATTATCTGCTGTAAGAAGGCTATTGCGAAGCAGCAGCCAAGCAAAAATTTTGCATTTATTTTCGGTTCTTGCTTTCCAGATCATATTGTCTGTTGTGCACGTAGTGGAGCCAAGAAATTGTGCCATATACGCCGACTTGGTAGAGAAGCTCCCATCCGCAGTCCATCTCCACACAATTCCATCCTGGCTCTCTTCTTGTAGCTGTACCTGTTGCACCATGTTCCAAAGCGTGAGGAATTGGTCAAGCTGAAGGTTTGTGTGGATATTCCTCAATGGTATCATCCACGAATTATTTGTTAGTTCATGGCGCACTGAATGACTCCTTTTTTTCACAAGACGGAAGCACCGGGGGGGGCGATATCCTTGGGGGCTTGGCCTTGCAGCCAATGAGACATCCAGAACCTGGCAGCCCGGCCATTTTTTATTGTGATGTGGGTGCTAGCCTTGAAAAGCTCCAAGTCTCCAGTCTTGCAAGACGCCGCTGAGTTGGTCCAGTTTGGGCTGGCCTCTGTCCACTGTCGCCAAAGCCATCTCTGTCTAAGAGCCCTGCCAAAGATCTCTAGGTTCGGAACTCCCAAGCCACCAAGCTTCTTTGGCCGACAAACTTTCTTCCAGCTCACGAGACAGTGCCCTGAGTTACAAATTGCCTGCCCTTTCCAGAGAAAATAACGTCTAGCCTTGTCAATTATTTTCAAAGCCCAGGCCGGCATTGGGAAGATAGACAAGAAATAGGTTGGGAGAGCTGACAGCACGGAAAGCACCAAGGTTAATCTGCCTGCTCTGGAGAGTAAAAACCCTTTCCAACCTGCCAGCCTTGATTCAACCCTGTCGAGGAGAAGTTGGAAATCAACCTTACATAGGGAGGTCGGTATAAGTGGGAGACCCAGGTACCTGGCCGGGAAGCTCTTGACAACCCCTGGGAATTCCTGTAAACAGACCGCCAAAGTTTCTGCTTCACAAGCAATCGCAAATAGCTCAGTTTTTTCCCAGTAAACTGAGAGGCCTGAGGCCCCACCGAAAATTTGTAGCACGGCGACTAGATTTTGAAGTTCCTATGTCGTCGGGTTTAAGAACAACGCCACGTCATCCGCGTAGAAAGATCGACAGAGGTCAGCTGGCTTTTGTAGGATGGGTTTGAAGAGGTCATTCTGAGACGCGGCTGACAACAAGAGCTGTAAGGGTTCCAAAGCCAGTATGAACAGCATCGGTGAAAGGGGGTCACCCTGACGGAGCCCTCGCTTATGTTCGATCCTCTTGCCAGGTATTCCATTCACGAGCACCTTGGTGGATGAAGTTGCTAGAAGGGTTGAAACCCAATCCCTCCATCTTTGTGGGAACCCAAACTGTTGTAGTACTTCCAGCAAGTATTCCCAACTAACCGAGTTGAAGGCCTTGGCCAGGTCAAGCTTGACAAACAATGAGGGGTGCTTCTTTCTGTGAAGCTCAGTCAGAAAATTCTTGACATGTAGGAACCCCTCATGGATCACCCTATCCTTGATGAAAGCATTTTGATTACAGGAGACCAGTGCCTGTAGCTTGGGCGCCAACCTGTTGGCAAGAACCTTGGCAATAAGCTTTCCGAAACTATGAATCAAGCTGATGGGTCTATAATCAGACACCCTAGCTGCATCATGCTTTTTGGGCAGAAGAATCAAGTATGCTGAGTTCAAAAGGTGTAAGTTAGCCGCCACTCCTCCTGAGAAGGCGGAGACGGCAGCTAAGAGGTCTTCACTGACAAAGTTCCAGCACACCTTGAAGAAGTTGGCAATGAAACCATCAGGACCCGGCGCTTTGTCCGCCGGCAGCTCGAACACCGCCCGCTTGATTTCTGGCAAAAGAAACGGTTGATCCAAAGAAGAAAGATCCACCTGCGGTTTCTGCAAAAGGTCCCAATTGAGCAAGTGCAATCTTTGGAATTTTCTTCCTAGAAGCCGGCTGAAGAAATCGTGAACAACCTCTTGCTTATGCCTTTCTTCTGTGACCAACCCTTGGTTCGCGAGGAGGGAAAGAATTGTATGTTTGCGCTTCCTGCCATTGATTTTTAGGTGGAAGAACTTTGTGTTTGTATCTCCCTCCTTGATGTTAGTCAACCTAGCCCTTTGCTTAAGGCGAGACCTGTTTACTGCAGCCAGGCCTAAAATCCTAAGCTTGAGATCTTTCATTAACTTGAGTTCTTGTGGGGAGAGGACCCTGTTTTCTTGCGCCCTGTCCAGCTGGCGAATTATCTCATGCGCTACACCAAGCTGTAATTTTAGATCTCCAATCTGACTTTTACCCCACCTCCTCAGCGCCTTTGCAGTTCTAGCGAGCTTGATGAAAAGCCTCTTAAAAGGGTTCGAGGAGAAAGTGGGAATGGTCCACGCTTGTTGCACCACCTTGGCGAACCCCGGCAGCCTGAACCAGAAGGACTCAAAGCGAAATTGGGCCGTCCTACGCAGGGTAGAGTTTTGGAGAAGTAAGGGGCAGTGGTCTGACACCGAAGAGGAAAGAGCCTGCAAGGAGACATCCGGGAATGCACAATCCCAGTCGTTAGAAGCGAAGAACCTGTCAATCCTGGTTAATGTAGGGTTGGAGGTGCCAGACGACCAGGTGAAGTTTCTTCCCAGGAGCCGGATCTCCTTGAGGTTTACCGCATTGATAGCGTTTCTAAAATGCTGCATCATATGTCTGTTGAGGGGTCCTTTGTTTTTATCCGCCGCCTAGTAAATCAAGTTAAAGTCTCCCAAGCACAGCCATTGTGACTCGACCTCTCCCTGTAGCTGGATTAGTTCTTGAAGGAACTCAATCTTTTCTGCATCTAGCTGCGGTCCGTAGACCCCTGTGCAAGACCAGGCTGTCTAGCCCTCTTGAGTGGGCGTTAGCAGCACGGTGATAGTATTGTTGGTGCACCTTACCTGTGAAATGCTATAGTCATGGATATCTGCTGCAAGCAAAATACCACCTCTGGTTCCAGAAGCTGGGAGCATAGCGAAGTTGCCCTGGAAGGCTGCTCCCATCACTTCTGCCACGGTGCTGCTATTAACAAGTTGAAGTTTAGTCTCCTGAAGGCACACAATATTGGCCCTGGTTTGCTGGACCAACTGTTTTACTACTGCTCTTTTGGCCGGGAAATTTAGACCTCGCACATTCCAGCTAAGCACTTTACAATCAGTGGACATGTAGAAGTTTTGGCACCCTGCTTATGATTAAAATGTTCACTAAAGTAAACCCAACTGGCCCAAGGGCGCGCAGCGCCAGCCCAACAAAAGACATCAAGCGAGTACAGAAGAAAGGGGTGGAGACCAAACCCCCGACAAAATACCGACAACAGACTAAGACGAGCATAACCTGAAGTAAGACACTGGAAAAACAGTGCTGGGACAGAGGGAGAGGGACCCAAAAGACAGTACGCAACTGATTAAGGCGGCTCTGGGAGTGGGCTGAGCTCCACCAGTCTGCCTTGTTCGCCAACACCTCCATCATTAAGCCGGTTGCGACTCCCACGCAGCCACGCCTGTGGCTGCCGCAAGGTCTGGAGAAGCCTTGAGACCGGCCAGCTGCTCAAAAGCTTCGATAACCTCCGGCAAGAGTGGCTTATCAAAGAGGCCAACGAATTTTTTCAGCGTCGTCTCACTGGCCGATTCCCCGCGCGAGAGGATGCCAAGCTTTTTCATGAGCTGTAGCTAGGCCTTCTCCGTTGCCGACAACTTGGGAACTACTTTGCTGGCCAGGCGGTTACCTCTGCGCTGATAAGTCACCCTTGAGGACCGATCTTTCTGGGCGATGGGTGGCTCCGTTGCAAGGAGCGGTTGAGACAGGGGGACCACCGCCGAGGCGAGGAAATCATTGTGGGTCGGGTTTCCGGTCTGATGTAATACCTGCAACTGTTGAATCTGCTGCTCTCTGGGCAACATTTCCTCTAACATCGGATCCTGCCGAGACACCTGTGAGAGGAGATCTTGAGGGGCAGGGGTTAGCTGAAAGTCTTCAAACGGTGTTGCATGAGGGGTAGAGAGGCTTGGGAGAACAACAGATTTGTTGTCATCAATGCACAACAAAGCGATAGAAGACTCCATCTGGGAGTAGAACCTTGTACAGGGTGACCTGGTCCTGTCTCGGCTAGGTGGGCCTGAGCGCGGGCGGTTGCGGGTGCGGCCTCTGGAGGGTGGAGAGGAGCTCCTACGAGGCTTCGACGAGGTGACTTCCTTGACCAAAGCTCCTGCTCTACGCCTACCCCCAGAACGGGAGGTGCCAGCTCCCTGGCTGTTAAAGCGAGGGTCTCTGCGAGTGCCTTCACGACGGCTTCCCAAAGGGGGGACATCCCATCCGGAATTCCTCCTGCGCTCCGGTCCCTCTGGCGGTGACCTATCCCTGTCCCTGTCACGAAAGGCAAGACGGTCATGCACAGAGCCCCTTCTCTGCCTGGCGCCGTCCACAACCCCAAGCCGCCAAGGAAAGGTAAACCTCTTGGGTATTTCTTCTGTGGAGGAGGTATCGGAGGGCTCCCCACTCACGTCGCTATGCCCTGGGCTAAGCCTCCTCCACACTGGAGAGCGAGCCTCTCTCGGGGGGTCGAAGTCGAGCACCTGTGTTAAGTGAATGATAACTCTGTAGGTTAGGAAAGAGGGTGGTTCTCTCAACGGGGGCTGCTGCCGATGGATCCCCAGCTCTGGGAAGTGCGAAGGTTATTTTAGGGTTGTGTTTTTACATATAGAAATTTTTATGTGTAATCTGCATTCCTAATTTAAGAAATAGATCAGTAAGTATGAATTGCGATTCACTAGTTCTTGTTCTTTATATTTTCGTACAATTGCTTTCTAGTTTGCTTGTTTTTTTAGATAATAGAAGATTAGATCTCCCAGCCTCTGCATCCGAAGATGCACACAGCCATCTAGTTTGCTTGTTTATTTTAGTTTTCTTTTTATGGTCTTAATCTTCTATCTTAGATTGATTCTTTCAGTTTGATCATTATTTTATTGATTTCTAGAATTAATAAAAATATAAAAAACTTGGTTTTATGCGTTAGTTTGTACAAATTCACCTCCTCTCTCTTGGTGTGGCTCGATCATTCATATTATTTGAATCAAATTGCAAAATTCAGATGGTCAAATATCTAATTTTATAATTTAGATGTTGAATAGACTTTCGAGCAAAATTTAAGATACTATATGGACTTTTTCCTTTCCTTAACCAACAATTCTTCGTCGTTAATTTGCTTGCAAGTTGAAACCAGCCACAGGTTACTATAAATTTCTCTATGAACTATGGCACTTTTCGAAGCTGGGAAGGTATGTGAGTACTTCCACTGCAGACATGCAAATCTCTTTTTTCTTTTACGTGGTTACTAGGAGGTAGTGGGAAGATACTGAAAAAAAAGCTTATTCTGTTTATATGGAACAACATGCTCAGGCCTGGTAGGATTAACCAAGCTTCAGCATCTCAACCTAAGTAACAACTGCTTGGATGGTCCTATCCCATCATCTCTTGGGAAATTGGGTTCTTTGGAAGTTTTACATCTTGAGTCTACCGGTATGGTTGGATCGCTTCCGAATTCAGGTATAAACACTACCTTTGCTACAGATGTTTACGTTTTTATGTTGGTGCAGTTTGTACTTATTACACATTCCAATTGCTTTGCAGCTTTCGAAAACCTCAGGAATCTGCGAGAATTGTATTTGAGTTCCAATCAATTCAATGGAAGCCTCCCAGCATCCTTATTTACACTTCCGCATATTGAACACTTGGATCTCTCACAAAATCTCATTGAAGGAAGTATTCCTATGAGCTCGTCTTCAAATCCATCTTCATCACTTAAGGCTCTAAACTTTACCATGAACAGGTTAAGTGGTAACTTTTCATTCTTCTCGCTGAGAAACCTCACCAATCTCGAGATGGTAGATCTTTCAAGAAACGCTGATTTGTCTGTTGGTGTCAATTTCCCTGGATGGACACCTTCATTCCAATTGAAAGAGCTACTGCTCTCTGGCTGTAAACTTGACAAGAGCATTATTGAAAAACCTCATTTTCTTCGTACGCAACATCAGTTAGAGGTGCTTGATTTGTCCAACAATAACTTGCCTGGGAGCATGCCCAATTGGTTGTTTACAAAGGAATCAAAATTACTTTACCTCAACCTTGGAAATAACTCTCTCACCGGATCATTGGACTCTTTACAGTACGCCCAAACGAATGTCATAGCTATCAGCCTATCTATGAACCATATTTCGGGATATCTACCGGCCAACATCGGCTCAATGTTTCCAAATTTGACCTTTCTAGATTTTTCTTCCAATATGATTGCCGGAGATATACCCTCATCGTTGTGCAACATTAGTAGCATGGAAATTTTAGACCTGTCAAACAACAACTTTTCATGTGAAATGCCAACTTGTTTGCTCACAAATTATACCAATCTGCAATACTTGAATGTATCCAAAAACAAACTTGGTGCCCCCATGTTATATATATCTAATGGATCTCCGTGCCTAGATTGAACTCCTAGAAATACAGCTTAGTATTACCTTCGGGATTAGCAGACGATGAGGCCATTGCCGATGACGAAGGTTCGCAGTGGCGGTGGAGAGGGGAAGACCTCCGTCCGACCTTCGTCTTGGTGGTGGCCTACAAAGAGGGCGTCGGAGTGGTAGCAGCCTTTCCCGTTGCTCCCGTGCGTGTGGTAGATCGGGTCTGTTAGAGTCTGTTGGGAGAGACACGCTAGAGAACGTTGGTTCTAAGTCTGTCCTCATCCCTTCTTATATAGCACACAGAGCAACAGGGGGGCACAACCATTAGGTTGGTTGCACCCCCGATCAGGGTGCCAGAGATCAACCCAACATTCTCCCCCTTGATCTCGTGACTAAAAAAATAGTTTGACTTAATATCATCCCCGCTTCTTAATAGATTAGTGCATCAAGACCAAAGTGTTACAACAACCAGTTACGTGTTGTTGAACCCAATGACTATAATACACTTTTCTATTTCAAAACGGAAACTTAATCTTGTGGGAGATGGTTGCTTTATTTGACCCCTTATATCCAGAATCATAGGCTTTCCAATAAACCCATGTCGGCTATGTGTTCTCTAAACACATGTGGTGGTAAGCCCTTAGTCAACGGATCTGCAAGCATTCGCTTGGTACTTATATGCTCAATTCTTATAGTTTGATCCTGGATTTTCTCCTTTACAACATAAAACTTAATGTCAATGTGTTTGGCAGCACCACTTGACTTGTTGTTATAGGAGTAAAATACTGCTGGTTCATTGTCACAGTATAACGTGAGTGGTCTTTCAATGATGTCTACCACTCTCAATCCCTGTACGAATTTCTTAAGCCATAGTGCCTGCCCGGTTGCCTCATAACAAGCTACAAACTCAGCATGCATTGTCGACGATGCAGTGGATTTCTTAGTATCTACACACCCCGCAAAATCTGCGTCAGTAACCCACAATCTCGAGGGTACTCGACTTTCTATACGTTAACATGAGGCTTTTAGTCCCTTGCAAATATCGCAAGGCTTTCTTAACTGCTTTCCAGTGATCTATTCCTGGATTTGACTGATATCTGCCAAGCATTCCGGTTACAAATGCTAAGTCAGGGCGAGTACACACTTGAGCATACATTATACTTCCGACAGCTGAAGTGTATGGAACCGACTTCATTTGATCGATCTCATATTGGTTCCTGGGACATTGAAAGTTCTCAAACTTATCACCCTTGACTATTGGAGCAGGCGAAGCCTTACACGCATGCATACTGTATTTCTTAAGAACCTTTTCTAAGTATGCCTTTTGCGATAGGGCTAATACCCCTTTTGTTCTATCTCGGTAAATTTCAATTCCTAAGACATAAGATGCCTCACCGAGATCTTTCATATCAAAATTTGAGGACAAGAAACTCTTAGTTTCCAAAAGTAGATTTTTATCGCTGCTTGCCAGCAGGATATCGTCTACATACAGGACTAGGAAAATGAATTTTCCATTCTTAAACTTAGCATAAATGCAATTGTCCTCCTCATTTTCCTTATAGTCAAAATTTCTTATAGTCTCATCAAATTTAAGGTACCACTGTCTAGACGCTTGTTTTAGCCCATAAATGGATTTCTTCAGTCGGCATCCCATGTTTTCTTTCCCTTCCACGACAAAACCTTTGGGTTGAGCTATGTATACATTTTCATATAAATCTCCATTAAAGAATGCCGTCTTAACATCCATTTGATGTAATTCTAAATCATAATGTGCTACAAGCGCCATAATGATTCTGAAAGAATCCTTTGTCGAAACAGGTGAGAAGGTTTCATTATAATCGATCCCTTCTCTCTGAGTGAACCCTTTTGCCACGAGTCTTGCTTTGAACCTTTCGAGATTCCCTCTGGAGTCACGCTTAGTTTTGTAGACCCATTTACAGCCTATTGTTTTGGCTCCTTTAGGAATTTCTTCTAGGTCCCATACCTTATTGGTGTCCATGGACCTCATTTCATCTTCCATGGCTGCGAACCATTCAGATGAATAGGGACTTCTCATGGCTTCTTTAAACGAGGTGGGATCACCCTCTGTTTCTAAATCTGCACTTATATAAACTTCATAATCAGCAGAAATAGCTGATTTCCTGTTCCGTTGTGACCTCCTAAGAGGTTCTGGAGCAGGTTCGTTGTTCGATACAGGAGGCTGTTGTGGCTCTTCAGGTGCAGCTATAACAGGTTCATGGGGCTCCATGACAACAGGAACCTTAGGAATGTCAATGGCTGCATTAGGAGAGCTGACGGCAGATGTTGCAACCACTGGAGGTGCAACAACAATAGGTATCGAGAAAATGGGCTCTTGAATCATCGGAGTTGGGGCACAGACCCGCTTCTCCTCAAGACTTATTTCTCGGGATACCATGCTCCCCCGGATCATATCTTCTTCTAAGAACACGGCATGTCTCGTTTCTACAAACTTAGTCTGTCTGTCAGGACAGTAGAAACGGTACCCTTTTGATCTTTCAGGATAGCCAATGAAATGGCAACTGACTGTCTTAGTATCTAACTTTCCAATATTTGGATTGAATACTTTGGCCTCAGCTGGACAGCCCCACACATGTAAATAATTTAAAGAGGGTGTCCTCCCAGTCCATATCTCATATGGTGTTTTAGTCACCGACTTATTGGGGACCCGATTAAGAATATGGGCAGCGGTTTTTAATGCCTCCATCCATAAACAAACCGGTAAGGTGGAGTAGCTTATCATACTTCGTACCATATCCATTAAGGTGCGATTACGTCTTTCAGCTACTCCATTTTGCTGAGGTTCGCCCGGTGTTGAATACTGGGCCACTATGCCGTTTTCCTGCAAGTACCTTGCAAAATGTCCAGGAACTTGGCCATAAGGGGTATGTCTACGTAGTACTCCCCTCCACGGTCTGATCTTACTACTTTGATCTTTAGATCATGCTGATTTTCAACTTCAGCTTTAAATATCTTAAACTTATCTAGTGCTTTCGATCGTTCTTTGATCGGATAGATATAGACATAACGCGAAAAATCATCAGTGAATGTTATGAATGAATCAAAACCATCCACCGATTTCACAGGAAAATGACCACAGATGTCTGTGTGAATGATTTCTAGAATTCCTGTGCTTCGTTTGACAGTCTTCTTAATTTGCTTAGCATATTTGCCCTTAATGCAATCAATGCAATGTTCTGAATCTGAGAAGTCTAACGGGTGGAGAATATCTTCTTTGATTAATCGCTCAATCCTCCCCCTCGAAATATGGCCTAAACGACAATGCCATAATTTCGAAGACGTCTCGTTTGCTACTCTTTTACGCTTTTTACATTCATTCACAGATGAAGAGGCATTCACAACATTCACATCATTGCTTTGGGAAACTAAATAAAGCTTGTCTTGCATGAAGGCAAGACCAACATCAATATTATTGAATTGAATCAAACATTTCTTATTCCCAAAATGACATGAATAGCCATCATCATCTAAATAGGATACTGAATCAAATTCCTCCTCATGGAGGGTCCAGCTAAAACATTATGTAAAAGAAGAATGAAGCCATTATTTAATTCTAATGGGAGTTCTCCAATAGCTTCGACTTCAACTTCGATGCCATTGGCGACTCTAATGCTTCTTTCTCCTCTTTTCAGGATCCTCCTCATATTTAATCCCTGCAAAGAATTTGCAACATGAACAGTTGCACCTGAGTCAATCCACCATGTATGAGTGGGAAAGTCTAAGTACAGGGATTCATCTATGAATGTAATCTTATCCTTACCATTTTTGTTCAGCCATTTGAGAAATTGAACACAATCCTTCATGCAGTGCCCTGTCTGATTGCAATGCCTACATGTATCCTTGTCTACCTCTGCTGGAGCATTGCCCTTGCCTTCATAAGGCTTCTTGTCCAGGAAAAATTTCTTATTGTGAGGTTTGCCCTTATTCTTAAAAGAAGGCTTAGATTTGCTCTGTAAATCGCTCATTTTCTTTGAAGATGACTTGAAATGATTGATATGGTCAAGTCTTTGGGCTCTAAGCCTTTCTTGTTCTTGAGCACACATAGCCATCAATTTTTCTATACTCCATTTTTCACTCATGGAGTTGTAATTGACTGCAAAAGTCTCATATTCCTTTGGTAAGGAATTCATGATAAATTGCACCAAATACCCTTCTGATATTTCCATTTCCATGGTCTTAAGTCTGGCAGCTATGTTGCTCATTCTCAGAATGTGCTCTCTTATGTTGCTTTGTCCGTCGAACTTCTCATTTGAAAGCTTTTGCATGAGAGAGCTCGCGTACATGTTAGTAGAGCCAGTGAACTGACTCTGAACTTTTCTAAGGTATTCCTTAGCACTTGCACATTCTGGGATGGCACCTCTTATTTCTTCCATGATGGAGTTTTTGATCACCATCATGCACTTACGGTTGGAATTTTCCCACTTCACACGCTCAAGATCGTATGCCATTCTTATTGTTGGATTATTCTCAGCACCCAATTGACCATCAGGGATCATCTGGGGCTCAGTGGGACGATCATGCGTAATTGCATAATCAATGTCCGAGAGGGCGAGTGCCATCTCAATCTTCTCCCTCCAAGAGGGATAATTCCCCCCATTCAGGGGCTCAATCGCAGAGATTAAACTCAGAACGTTCGAAGTGTTTGAACCTTCGGAAAGAAAAAAATACAATTTAATCAGAATACTAAATTAAATGCATGAATTAATTTAACGTTGGTTCAATTAAAACATGCTCTTAATCAAAATTGTTCTACTTCTAAATCACCGTTGGACAGAATTAGAATAGAACAAAAATTTAAACTTAATTATGGCAAATTTTATCATCAACGTTGGTCAGAAAATAAAATTTCCATACTAATGAAGCAATCTTAATACAATTTTCCGATTAAATTTATATGTTGGATCCAATTTAATCAAAAGAATAAACTTAAACTTAGCAGCGGAAGAAAAATAAACTAATTTACTTAGTGTTTAAACTGATTGAGTTAACAGGTTTAATACAATTTTCCAGTTAAATTTTCATGTTGGATCAAATTTAATCGAAAAATTGAACTTTAACTTTAGTAGCTGAAAAGAAATGTAACTAGATACTTAAATTAATCAAGCATAGCAAATATGAACTTAATCTTAAAAATAACAGAATAAAATCCTAATTTGTTTGGACCGAAATGGCCCAAAAAAAAAATTCATGCGTCCTGGGCCTTAATCCCCCCGCGTGGGCCTTTAGATCTTTCAGCCCATGGGAAAATAGGGCAAACGCGCGGATGAACCTGTGCCGTCCGATCAAATCGGACGGCCAGGAAATCTTCGTGGAGGCAGTATAGCCACAAAAATTTGGCTGCCTCCCCAAAACCCTAACAAACTTCCAGAAAAAGCGGATCTCGAGCCGCTGCAGGCGCCCATGGCGGCGACGCGGCCGGAAGCACGCCGGCGGCATGCGGGAGGGCGCAGCGCACTCGGCGGCGGCGGCGCGTGGAGGCACGCGCAGCGGCGCTGGCTCACGGCGCACCGCGGAGGCGCCGTGAGCGGCGCTGGCCGACGTCTGGGCGCAAGGCAGAGGCGCAGCGTCTGCGGCAAGGACGCCTTTACGCGACACGCGTCGGGGCGCCAGACGCGCTCGAGGCAAAGGCTCGCATGGAGCAAAGCAAGGTGGTAAGTTTCTCCCCCTTTTGCTTTTCTTGGTCTTCTGATTCTTAACGATTTGGGGTTAGGGTTCTTTGGTTTTGGGGATTTCTTCATCTTCTAATTGCTATACACATATACTCGAATGGATCTATTCTAGGGTTGCATCTAGGCATTACAACACTGCTCTGATACCATTGTTATATATATCTAATGGATCTTCGTGCCTAGATTGAACTCCTAGAAATACAGCTTAGTATTACCTTTGGGATTAGCGGACGATGAGGCCATTGCCGATGACGAAGGTTCGCAGTGGCGGTGGAGAGGGGAAGACCTCCGTTCGACCTTCGTCTTGGTGGTGGCCTACAGAGAGGGCGTCGGAGTGGTAGCAGCCTTTCCCGTTACTCCCGTGCGTGTGGTAGATCGGGTCTGTTAGAGTCTGTTGGGAGAGACACGCTAGAGAACGTTGGTTCTAAGTCTGTCCTCATCCCTTCTTATATAGCACACGGAGCAACAGGGGGCCACAACCATTAGGTTGGTTGCACCCCCGATCAGGGTGCCAGAGATCAACCCAACACCCCATACTTGGTGGGACGAGTCATTTGTCCATCAACTTCGGATTATACATGGATGCCAACAAATTTGAAGGACCACTACCTCAAAATCTAACAGCGAATTTTGACTCTCTTACAACAATGGATTTCCATGATAATAAGTTGTCTGGCAAACACGATTTTTTTTTTATCAATAGGACATCAAACATTGATGCCCCAGTTCCATTCAATGAAACTGAGAATAGTTATAGCATTTTGGCGGAATTACAGAGCATCAAAATGCCCAGACCACACCCAGACCCCAAAGGCCAAAATACATATCACCAGGATCGCCCAGCCCTAAGCCATCAGCAAAACAAACTGAAGCAAAAGACTCCAAAATCAACCATTGTTCTCCAAACAATGGCTGCACTCAGCTTACAGTAAAGGAGACAACCACAAAAACATAAAAGAGACAGCTGCGATCAGGAGCATCAGCGCTTTTTCCTTGAGGATATAGACCAATCCTTAAAAAACAGAAAAGAGACAAAATCTGTGTCGAGGTAGCCGAAAGTCTTCATCTGCACTCCATCATCCCTCTAATTTTTGTTCTCCACACCAAAGACAGCGGCAAACGATCTCATCTCCTCTGGAACCGTTTCTTCCTTGCAATCCCTATCCACAAAATCTTCCTCTTTGATCAGGTTCCTTCCAAAGCCAGCAACAGAGGACTTCGAATCTTCATTTCTAATCCCTTGCAAAACAGATTTATTTGTTCCAACATATCTTCCTTGTATAGAGGGCTCCACTCTTTTAGTACCATGAGCACTTTCCTCCATATTGTTTTTATGTTCAGCCAATTCTGAGAATCAAAGATCAAGCCATTTCTATTAGTCCACAAACTCCACAAAATAGCAGCACAAATAGTATTTAGCACAACTTTTTTCTTATTGTTTAACCAGAGACGAGCAACTGATTCATAATCACAACCAATGTTCGAATGACAAAGCTCTCCAGCAACACTCCAAGTGTTTTTGGCAACAATGCAATCAAAAAAGAGGTGCACAACAGATTCATTCTCATTACAAAAACTGCACATAGTCCCTTTATCAATCCCTCTTTTCAACAAATTATCTCTAGTCATTAATTTGTTATGCGAAAGAAGCCAGAGAAAGAAATGAATTTTTGGAGGGACAATCAACTTCCAAATTGCAGAAATAAATTCAGGTAAAATACCCCTAAAATTGATGATAGTATAGAGAGATTTGACCGAGTAGATCCCATTATTATTGTACTGCCAAATCAATGTATCCTCATCATTTGTAAAATTTATGTTACTAGCCACATCAACCAACTCATACCATCTACTCATCATCTTTTCCGAGAAAGTTCTTCTAAAAGTACATTTCAGATTATTGCAATCCCAAATATTCGCAATTGTATAGCCTTTTTCATTAACCAAAGTATAAAGATCCCAAAATTGGGTAGCTAAGCATGAAGAACCACACCAAATATCTTCCCAAAACTTAATCTTATTCCCATTACCCACATTCCATCTATACCCAAACTTAGTGGATTGCATAGCCCAAAGGACCCCTTTCCAAAAAGCAGAGGTATGATCAGATTCACAATAAAAAATATTAGGACTCTCAGTGTTATATTTAAACTTGATTAAATCTTTCCACTGTCTATTACCGTTGGAACTGTATCTTTTAATCCAAGATGCTAATAGGCACATATTGAGATCCCTAAGATTAGGCAAACCAAGCCCTCCATAACTTTTTTCCATACAAACTAAATTCCAATTAGCAAGGTGGAGTTTACTGTGACCTTCAAAATCATTCCAGAGACAATTTGCCATGCGGGAGTTAATATGGTCTAAAGCCCATTTAGGAAATTTGAAAAAAGAAAGAAGATACAGAGGGATACTAGAGAGGCAAGACTTGATTAGAATTAATCGACCACTATGAGAGAGAAGTTTTCCTCTCCAACCCGCGATTCTTTTCATCATCTTATCAATTAGGGGTTGAAAATCTTCCTTTTTGATTTTATCACAATGCAGAGGAATGCCAAGGTATTTAATAGGAAATGAACCTACTTTACAACAAAGGATATCTTCATACTTTTTAGTCTCACTAGTATCACAACCCATCGAAATTAGTTCACTTTTATGGAAATTAATTCGCATCCCAGACATCTGCTCAAAACAAGTTAGGAACCATTTAAGATGTAAAACAGTTCTTTCATTATTCTCAACAAAAAGGAGAGTATCATCGGCATATTGTAAGCTAATTATACCTCCAGGGCAAAACTCCTTACATAAACCATTGATCAAGTCATGATTAGCAGCTTTATATAATATTCTAGAGAAGACATCGGCCACCAAATTAAACAAAATCGGAGATAAAGGATCGCCTTGTCTCAAACCTTTACCAGTTTGAAAATAGTTGCTTTCAACATTATTAATTTTAACTCCTACAGAGCCTTTATGTAATATAGAGGCAATCCACCTTTGCCATTTAGTCCCAAAACCCCTTTTAGCCAAAATCTCTAGAAGGAAACTCCAATTAACTCTATCATAAGCTTTCTCATAATCCAGTTTAAGTACAAGACCTTTTTTTCCTTCTTTATGAATCTTGTGAATCACTTCATGAGCGATGACTACACTTTCCAAGATATATCTATTTTTTATAAAAGTCGTCTGATTGTGGAGAATAATTCTATCACAAATACTACCAATTCTATTAGTAAGTACTTTGGTGATTATTTTGTAGCTACAATTTAGTAAACTAATAGGTCTATATTGTTTTATGTTTTTGGCATCATTTTCCTTGGGAATCAAGGAGATCATAGCAAAATTGAGTCTAAATAAATCTAGATCACCTTTTTCGAAATCTTTAAATAGATCCAGCAGATCTTTTTTAATAATGTCCCAAAATTTCTGATAGAAGAAGAAAGGAATACCATCAGGGCCAGGAGCACCATCAGAATAAGAATCAAAAACCGCCTTCTTAATCTCTTCCTCAGTAAAATCAGATTCTAAGGCCAAATTCTCTTCAACAGTAATCATATCATTTATATGAAAGAAATTATCCCCTAGATTAATGTTAGGTTTGGCTTCAAAGCCAAAAAGTGATTTATAATAGTCGCAAGCAATGTTAATCATACCATTATTATCATAGACGGACCCATCAGGCCCCTCCAAAGAAATAATATAATTCTTTCTTCTCCTCTCATTAGCTACAGCATGAAAATATCTAGTATTCCTATCCCCTTCTTTAATATCTCTTTCCCTAGCTCTTTGTCTAGCTTTTGTTTCCTCAATCGCCCATATTTTCTCCAATTCATTTTTAGTATTTAAAAATCTATCATTCTCAGTAGAAGTAAGAATTTTAGATTCAGAAAGCACATCTAGTTTATTAAATTCATCCAACAGTAACTTCTTTTTCTTTCTATTTTCAGAATCAATATTCAAACTCCAACCTTTCGTTACTTTTCTAATTTTCCTGATCTTATATTGCCATTTATCAATGGCATTCAACCCTTTACAAGAGGAAGTCCAGGTTTTATAAATTACATTATCAAAATCTTCATGTAGAAGCCACCCTTTCTCAAATTTATAATTTGGTTTCTTCCAAGTCACCCCATTCCCCGAATCCCACAGAATCGGTGAATGATCGCTTCCAATTCTAGCAAGCGGGAAGAGTAGAGCTAGGGGGAACTTTTCCTCAAAGGATGTGCTACAGAAAACTCTATCTATGACAGACATGATTGGATTAGAGTGATTGTTAGACCATGTAAAACGCCTTCCTGTCAAAGGCAATTCAATAAGTCCCCATATCTCTACCCACTCATTGAACTTCTCACACCATTTATTATCCACCCTACCATTACTTTTATCAGATTTATATCTAACCAAATTAAAGTCTCCTCCAAAAATAGTTGGAACCTGATTATCCACCACAAGAATTTCATGCAGTTCGGAAATGAACGCTTGTTTACCCTCCTCATAAGGGGAACCATATACCGTAACAAGTCTCCAATATAAATCATCCACCTTGTTCTTAATTAAACATTGAACTGAAAATTCTCTAATATCAACATGCACCACATCTAGATTTTCAGAACTAATTCCAACCAAAATACCACCAGCAGTGGATTTGGCTGGGAGCCAATGCCAATTAAAACTCTTGGAACCACTGATTTTCTTAAGGAAAGAAACACTAAAATTATCCCTCTTAGTTTCTTGAAAACCAATAAAATCCAGATTATTATTTACAATGAGATCTATTATACATTGTGTCTTCCCAGGTTGTCCTAAACCTCTAATATTCCAAAATAAACCTTTCATATCTTCTTATTTTTCATGGAGTGCTTGCTCCGTTTAGATTTACTAATATTAGTCCATTCTTCCAGATTGCTACTGTCATCAAACTCATATACCTCCTTCAGAGGGACAGGGGACATTTCAGCCTTTTTAGCCTTCTCAGATTGACTATCAACATTATTTACTATGTCATGATCAAGAGAACTATCTCCCACAGAGATACTATGTTCAAATTTCTCCACTCTAGCAGCATCATGTTCTTTGCAAACAATTATATTATCCAATATTTCTATCTCTGATTTCCCCATCATAATATCCACAGTATTAGCTAAAGCATTTAATTCACAAACAGAGAAGGAATCAAAAGAACTTTTAGATGTTATACCTTTAGGTTTTGGGCATTTCTCCAGATTCTTTTGTTGCTGAAGTTCTTGCGCCTTTTGCAAAACTGTTTTACCCTGATCATCAATCCTCTTACTTCTTCTCTTGCTTGGGATCGGCCCCCATTTTTTCTGTCTCTTTTTCATAGCCATTCCCTGCATAACTTCAGAGCTTTCATCACCTTGAAATCCTCCACTTTGACTCTTATCATTCATATCTTTTTTACTATCATTATCCTCTTTTGTAATCAAGTGAGGAAACAGATTTTCCTCCATGGGTTTTTGTATTTGGGATCCAACATCCAAATATTCTTGTATAATTGTTATCTCCTCTTTGTATTCATCAAACTCCCCCTCAGAGTCAATCATTTCCAAATCTCTAAGAATATTGAAAGCTCTGTTATCATCCACTATCTCATCTTTATAGGCTTTGTTGACATTGGATTGAAACATCTGTAGCCAAGATTTCCTTCCATTATCCAGATTACCCGAAATAACTGAACCACCCATAATCACAGATTTTCCTTTAGAAGCCTCAGACTTACTGTTTTCTGACTTTGTATCTTGATTAACATAAGGACTAGCTTGTTGAACCTCTGTGTGATTCTGATCAGTATCCATTACATCTCTCTTTTCTTCATGTTTCCCCTCCTCTTCGTGTAAATCATCAAAATCATCATCACTATCCTCCTCCTTTTCATTGTTCTCTCCTTCTTTACTTATCTCATTTTTTTCCACAGCAATATTTATCATGAATAAAATTTTTTCAACCCCCATCAATCTTTGTTGTGGTATCTTCTCAGGATCTCTGCAAGCAATTTGAATCCTAACCACCTCATAAAAACTTTTGAATAAACCAGTCCAATCAACATCAACTAATAAGCCAAAACATGAAGCCACCTGCTCAAACACTTTCCAAGTACACCACTTAGGTGGGATACCTTTTATCTGAATCCATACTTCCTGCAACTCATCAAAGACATCCAAATCCCCCTTCCAAGCTTCAATGTATACTGTCACTCCCAATTTATTCAGATTAAAACTTGGTAGAAGAGCAAGATCTGACACTTTCTTTTGAGGAGGGAAACGAACTAAATATCTAAAACTTTCTAATTGCCTAATCTGCCAAGGCCAGTGAGTATCAAATATATCAGCTAGATTCTTTTCCAATTCAGCTAGAGTAATATCCCCTTGATCAATTGTAATAATTCCACAATTGTTAAATCTGAAAGAGGAACTTCTGCTAGATTCAGGAACCTCAAGATGAAAAAAACCCAATCCATTAGCACCACTGCCAACATATCTAGCTAACTGTTGCGACTTATGGCGAATAGGGCAGTGGTCTACCTGATGTCCTGGTTCTTCACATATGAAACAGAGCTTTGGATTCTTACAATTCCCAACTAAGTGCCCCGGTTCTCCACAGTTGTAGCATATTGATTTCACATAAGGCGGAGCTACTTTTACTGAATCGGTTTGAGAAATACCTTTGACCTGCTTATCTTGATTCAACGCAGAAGTTTGAATGGTTGGATCAGCTGCTCGTAGTACTTGCGGGCGGGGGGTCTGAGTTTGTGCTTGCGGAGGAAGACGCTCTGGAGGATGATTCGGCGGGATCCATTGATGACCTCGTTGAGGGAAGCGCCCCCGCTGCATCCGCTGCCCTCGGAACGGAGGCGGAGGACGCCATCCACGCCCATAGCCACCACCACCGCCTCTCCCCCACTGATTCCACCGCTGATCTGCCATCTTCACTACAGAAGCAAACGACGGGTTCCCTTTCCCTTTCCCACAAAAATCTTTGACAAAACTCAACACTCTAGGATTGGGAACAAGGGAATCTCTCGAAGACACTGGGAAACAATCGGAAATGGAAAATCTACCAGTAGAAACCAAATCCCCACGGATCCAGACGAGCGCTTGTCGCGCCGCCGCAACCTTAACGCGAAGGGGATCTGGGACTAACCAGAGTTGGCCGAAAAAGTCTTCGAGGTCATCACCCTCATCTCCAACTGCTTCTGGGCCCAACGATTTGGACCGTAGCAGATTGGTTTCTTCCCGGAAATGCCCTTCTGTAATCTCCGGGCGGAGCTTTCCAGGTGGCGATGATCGGTGATGAGAGGGACGCACCTCGGGATGATCTGGACGGAGAAAAGTCGTTGTCGCCGAGTCGCACCTCTCCTCTATTTTGAATTCTCTCATCTCTCGTCCGCAAACACGATTTTTCATTGTGGAAGCTTCCAAAAATGTCGACTTTTGCTCTTTCTGGCAATAGTTTCACCGGTGAAATACATCCAAGCATTTGCAGTTTACCTGGGTTTATGATTTTAGATCTTTCAAATAACAATCTTTCAGGAGCTATACCAAACTGTAGCACTACAATAGTGAGTGAGTTTTTGAACGTCTCTGGAAATTCCTTGACAGGTGATATACTACCATACTGTTTTTCCGCTGTCACAGCTTTGGACCTCAGTCACAACCAATTCACCGGAAACATTGAATGGAGACGAAATCTAAGTAGAATTAGGTATCTTTCCATGGGCAGCAATAAGTTTGAAGGGCAAATTCCTCCTAGCATATGTCAACTCCAATCATCGAGGATAATTGATTTGTCGAACAACAGTCTATCAGGGTCATTGCCATCATGCATTGGGAACCTCCAATTTGAAGAAAATTCAAACAATCTGTTGTATTGGTCCGTATTCTGTAACCCTGACTTCCAATATCTATCCTTCAAGTATATCACTTGTTACCAACAAAGAGGCTTCCGCTTTGCTACTAAATGGAATCTTTACACATACATGCGTAATTTCATCAATTGGATTTCTGGTATCGACTTACCTGCAAACAAGCTGTCCGGAGAGATTCCTTGGGATTTAGGAAATATGAACCACATCAAGGTGCTCAATCTGTCCTATAACCTCTTTACAGGCCAAATTCCAGCAACTTTTGCAAAAATGAGCGAGATTGAAAGCTTAGACCTATCCCACAATAAGTTGAGTGGACCAATACCATGGCAGTTAACTCATTTGTCAGAGCTGGCTGTGTTCTCAGTGGCATACAACAACTTATCAGGGTGTATACCAAACTCTGGTCAGTTCGGCACATTTGATATGGATAGCTATGAGGGAAACAACAACCTATACAATCCGTCACAGGGGAGTGGATGCTATCAGGTCCTTCGCCATTACAAGACAGTGATGAGAAAGAAGGTGATCCGGTCTTCTACGCGGTCGGTGCTGCCTCATTCGTGTTGACATTTTGGGTCACTATTGCATTCATATTTTGCCATTCGTTTGGTCAGCGTGTAATACTAAAACTGTAGCCCGTCAAATTAACATCCTCCTGCTAGCGGTTCGTGTTACCAACCGGTTGTAGAAGCTCAGTTTTCGAAATAATAAAAGGAATGCATGTCCTACTCTATCAGAGATCTCGCGTGGGTGGGTTGGTTAGATGGGTGAGGCGTGGATCACGAGGAGGGGTGAGGTCGTGGGTTCGAATCCCATTCCTTACAATATTATTTTCTCTTTTTAAGTGGCTTCTACAAATTAACATCCTCCTGCATGGCAGGCATGTAATCATCAATCGTACAATTCTGCCCTAGTTTATGGAGTTTCTATGACGTTTATATTTTACCGAGCTTGTATGCGCAACCTAACCTACATGAACTACCACTGTACTGTATTTATCCTACTGCAAAGCTGTCCCGTGCATGATTGTATGTGATGGTGAAATAAATTGAAGGATTTTGGTTCCTATTAGTCATTCTATTTTTCTCTTTTTATACATGCTTCTGATTAACATTATGATGTATATTTAACAACCATCGTGCATGTTCGTTGAGTTTGTGTCGAGATGAATTTGTGTGTTGGCTGGTTGGAAGGTGGTTGGAAGGTGCATGTCGAATTGGACTTTCAAAATGGACCATGGTTAGAGGACCGAGCGTTGGCTCGGTGGCCAAGTGCGTGCAGTGGCGCGCATGCCACCCGGGTTCGAGCCCGGGTGCTCGCTGAAGGGGCTATTTTCGCTTGGATGTGTGCGTGTGTGTGTGTGTGTGGTGTATGTGTGTGTAGGGTGCGTGCGTTCGCGTCTGTAGCTCAGCAGTTGTTCTCTCCTTCTTTACAGAATTGCCAGAGCTCCTGGCCAAAATTCAAAAAAAATGGACCATGGTTAGAGATTTGAGGGAGAATGGAGAGGACAGACATGTCTGAGATACCCACTACTAGAAAAAAGAGCATCACAAGCGATACCTCTACAACCGGTAAATTTAGACCCCATTGTGATAGTGCATCACAAGCGGTTCAATAGCCACAAGCCAGGAGATGGCTTTTACAACCGGTTAGGGACACCAACCGGTTGTAAAACCTAATTTTTGAACGTCTCTGGAAATTCCTTGACAGGTGATATACTGCCAGACTGTTTCTCCGCTGTCACAGCTTTGGACCTCAGTCACAACCAATTCACCGGAAACATTGAATGGATACGACAACTAGGTAGAATTAGGTATCTTTCCTTGGGCAGCAATAAGTTTGAAGGGCAAATTCTTCCCAGCATATGTCAACTCCAATCATCGAGGATAATTGATTTGTCGAACAACAGTCTATCTGGGTCATTGCCATCATGGGAACCTCTCGTTTGAACAAGATTCAAATTATCTGAACTATTGGTCCTTAATCTGTGAAGCTGGCTTCCAATATCTATCCTTCAAGTATACAACTTGTTACGAAAAAAGAGGCTTCCGCTTTGCTACCAAATGGAATCTTTACACATACAGGCGTAATTTCATCAACTGGATTTCTGGTATCGACTTATCTGCAAACATGCTATCTGGAGAGATTCCTTGGGAGTTAGAAAATATGAACCACATCAAGGCGCTCAATCTGTCCTATAACCTCTTTACAGGCCAAATTCCAGCAACTTTTGCAAACATGAGCGAGATTGAAAGCTTAGACTTATCCCACAATAAGTTGAGTGGACCAATACCATGGCAGTTAACTCATTTGTCATCACTGGCTGTGTTCTCAGTGGCATACGTCACAGGGGAGTGGATGCAATTCCATTCCAGGATTAGGTCCTAGCTACGCCATTACAACACAGCTATGAGAAAGAAGGTGATCCGGTCCTCTATGCGGTCGGTGCTGCCTCATTCGTGTTGACATTTTGGGTCACTGTTGCATTCATATTTTGCCATTCGTTCGGTCAGCGTGTAATACTAAAACTGTAGCCCGTCAAATTAACATCCTCCTGCATGGCAGGCATGTAATCATCAATCGTACAATTCTGCCCTAGTTTATGGAGAGGGCTTCTACAACCTGTTAAGGACACCAATAGGTTGTAAAACCTAATTTCTACAAGCATTTTGTGTCCCTAACCGGTTCTGGACTTCTACAACCGATTGGTAACACGAACCGCTTGTAGCGGTTCGTGTTACCAACCGGTTGTAGAAGCTCAGTTTTCGAAATAATAAAAGGAATGCATGTCCTACTCTATCAGAGATCTCGCGTGGGTGGGTTGGTTAGATGGGTGAGGCGTGGATCACGAGGAGGGGTGAGGTCGTGGGTTCGAATCCCATTCCTTACAATATTATTTTCTCTTTTTAAGTGGCTTCTACAAACGGTTCTAAAACCGCTTCTGGAAGTGGTTTCGAACCGCTTGTAGAAGTCCAATCTTTAGTAGTGACCCTACGAATTGTACAGATTTGTAGAACCTCACCTTCGATTTTTGTATAGTAATTTTTTAAGAATTTTTGAAAATTTATTCATATAACTTTTTTGGAGTTTACATGATAAAAGTGGTTTGCACTAGATATATGCCCCTTGTTATGAACAAAGAGGCTTTCGCTTTGGAGCTGTTCCATAATCTGGCCCCCTCCTTCACTTTTTACAGGACTATAGAAGCCCACCTCCCCTACGTATATTTTTTTTTTTTTTGAGAATTTTTGAAAACATATACATATAATATTTATGGAGTTTACATAATAAAAGTGGTTTACACTGGATATATGCCCCTTGTTACGAACAAAGAGGCTTCTGCTTTGGAGTTGTTCCATAATATGGCCCCTCCTTCACTTTGTTTTTTATTTTTTACAAAAATGGCTTCATTCCTAATTTTTTTTTTTTTACAAAACTAGCCCCCTAAGGCTCTGACCACCACCACAAAAGACGCCTTTCACGCTACAGTACCACAGGAACAGTGCTACAGTACATCCTTCCGCTCTACAGTGCCGCGGAAGGGACTGTAGCACACGACTTCCAACGCTCCTGCTCCTCGGCAAATGGCTTCCCACACTCCCAATCCACGGCAACTCGCCAAATTCCTCACCCGACGCAACGTCCCGTGCTTGCGAGCCTCCCGCACCACGCACGCGCAGGCGCGCAGCAAGCCGGTCTTCTGGCACGGAAGGTGCCATGTGTCACGCTCGGGTCCTTCCGCACCGGAGGTTAGGGCTATTTTTGCAAAAAAAAAAAAAAATCGAGAGAGTGCTATTTTAAAAAAAAATCGAGAAAGTACTATTTTTGAAAGAAAAAAAGATAAGAAAAGAAAAAGATGGAAGAGGGGCCAAAACAATAAAAAATTATCCGCTTTGCTACTAAATGGAATCGTTACGCATACAGCTTCATCAATTGGTTTGGTATCGACTTATCAACAAACAAGCTATATGGGGAAATTCCTTGGGAATTAGGAAATCTTAGTCACAAGTCACAACACAGATAGAAAAGGAGTTGGCATCTGTGATGGACTGATCCATGTGACTTCCAGAGTTAAGGCAAAGCCTATCTGCAGAACTAGACGGGGGAAATGCAGAGAGGATAGACAAAACAATACAGCTGCCAACTGAAAGAACCATGGATTGAACAAGAAAGGGTTGCGTCGGGGACCTTCTTCTTCTGTACAGTTGGGTCATCTAATCCCATTACAGATTAGAGACTACTCAAATCCGATCATCCACAGCTTTGTACTCTCTCTCTTCTCTCTAGTCACAAATACATATTGTTTTGGATATAAGTGTAGTTGAACTTTTAAAATTTTAACTATCAATATCTTTTTAAATATTTAAATTAGATACATGAAAATCATATGTGTAGATTTGTCTCGAAAATTATTTTCTTCACATTATAATTTTATTAGGTTTTATAAATACATTACGCTAGAAATTAGCGGTCAAAGTCGTGTTTTAATGAGCGTGTTGATGGATAGTACTCACTTAAGTGAGTCCTGGTCTAAGTAAACTCGCTTTGACCCTTCAGCTAACCGTGTTGGCCAATTTGTAACTTGGACGTCCCCACAATTAACACGAGGCGGCGAAAGACAACAGATTGCCACGGCAAGTCCGCAGCAGAACGATAAAACCACTCATCAGTCATCTCTCTCCTCTGAAACCTGAAGTCTAGTTTCAAGTTTCAACCGCATTATGCGCCCAGGACGAGGCGGCAGAGCTAATTCTCAGATGGGCAGCTACTTGTCATGGAGATCAGTGCCTTTGGTCCTGTGCTTGTTACAGTCAATGTTTCACATGTCCTCCGGCTGCTTCGAGGAGGAGAGAGGGGCTCTAATGGATATCCGGGCTTCTCTGATGAGAGCGCACTCCCTGGTGCTGCCTGATTCATGGGGACGGAGCGAGGACTGCTGCTCGTGGGAACGTGTGAAATGCAACAATACCACTCGACGGATATCTCATCTTGACATTTCCAATCTATATCCGCCTTCGATGTCGATTGCAGATGATAGATGGTACTTAAACTCGACGGTGTTTTCTCCACTCCACGAGCTTCAGTACCTAGATTTATCATTCAATTGTCTCAGTTCGATAAGCTTGGATGGTATGTACTTCAAATTCTCTCAGAACCCCAACCCCCACAAAAAAAAAAAGAGGGAGACTAGGGAACGGTATACCGTTCCAACGGTATAGCCGTGAAACTTATGAAATTTATCAATTTCAGTGCTGGTTTCATGAGTTTCAGTGTTTCGTCAGTTTCATGTTTCATCAGTTTTTAGTGCTAAGTTTCATGAGTTTCAGTGTAAAAATTCATGAGTTTCATGAGTTTCAGAGGTATACCGTTTCTTAGTTTTTCTTGAAAAAAAAATTTGTAAACTTGTGCTCGCTTCTTATTGTCTTAAAGATTTACAAACAAAACCTCTGCAGGCTTTGTTGGACTAACCAAGCTTCGATATCTCAACCTCAGTGGAAATTCCTTGGGAGGGAGTTTCCCCGTATTTACTAAAGAATTTATTTCACTAGAAGTCTTAGATCTCAGCTATAATTTCATCAGCGGAACTCTCCCTGTTACAGGTAAAAAAGGATAATACTTGTATTCCAAAAAAAATACTAGATGTTTTTTAAAGAGAAAAAGGACTTCGTGTTTCATAACTTGAAGATTTACAAACAAAACCTCTGCAGGCTTTGTTGGACTAACCAAGCTTCGATATCTCGACCTCAGTGGAAATTCCTTGGGAGGGAGTTTCCCCGTATTTACTAAGGAATTTATTTCACTAGAAGTCTTAGCTCTCAACTACAACAACATGACCGGATGTCTTCCAGCCGCAGGTACAGATTTTACTGCTAGTACTTGTACGAAGGTTGAGATTGACATTTCATATTCGTAATTTTTATGCAACCTACATGCTTTGCAGCTTTTGAAAATCTTAGAAACTTGCGAGAATTGAATTTGATTGAGAATCAGTTGGGCGGAAACCTCCCGGCATCAGTATTTGCACTTCCTCGCCTTAAGATTCTTGATCTCTCAATGAATTCGTTCAGAGGGAGAATTCCAATTATTTCATCCTCGGGGCCAATTTCAATTGAAGTCTTAGATCTCAGCTATAATTTCATCAGTGGAACTCTCCCTGTTACAGGTAAAAAAAGGATAATACTTGTATTCAAAAAAAAAATACTACATGTTTTTTAAAGAAAAAAAGGACTTGGTGTTTCATAACTTAAGTTTGTGCCGTCTGTAATTATTACACCACTTGTATGCATCGCAGCCTTCAAAAACATCAGGAACTTGTATTTGCGTGGCAACCAATTCAAAGGTGCTCTCCCTGCGTCATTATTTGCGATTCCTCACCTCAAGGTCCTAGATCTCTCGCTAAATTATTTCGAAGGGCAGTTTCCTATTAGTTCATCTTCGGAGCCAGCACCACTTGAAATCTTAGATCTCCAAGAAAATAACATGAGTGGAGCTCTTCCGACTGACCGAGGTATAAGAATGAGCATTTCCAGCTTATCACTAAAAGTAATTTGCCTTTGTTTGTTTCTAATTATTACATGATCTTCCTATGTTCACAGCATTTGAAAATCTTCAGAACCTACGAGAGATGTATCTGAGTTCCAATCAATTCAGCGGAAACCTACCAACATTCTTGTTTTCACTTCCACACATTGAACGGTTGGATCTCTCAGCAAATCTCTTCCAAGGACCTATTCCTATAAACCCATCTTCGAATCTTTCGTTGTCGCTGAAGAGTCTTCGGTTTTCCCATAATAATTTGAGTGGTAGGCTTTCTTTCTTTTGGCTGAGAAACCTCACAGAACTCGAAGAGATAGACCTTTCAGGCAATGCTAATTTAGGTGTTGATATCAATACTCCTGGATGGATACCTCCGTTCCAACTGAAACAGCTAACGCTCGGTAGCTGTGACCTTGACAAGAGCATTATTGAGGAACCACATTTTTTACGCACACAGAGTCATTTAGAAGTGCTTGATTTGTCCAATAATAACTTATCAGGGAGGATGCCTAATTGGCTGTTTACAAAGGAAGCAAAACTTCTTGACCTAAATCTAGGAAATAACTCGCTAACTGGATCGCTAGACCCAATATGGTATACCCATTCTTTTCTCTACTCTATCAACATATCCATGAATCGTATTTCCGGACAGCTACCAGCCAACATCAGCTCAATGTTTCCAAATTTGTTTGTTCTAGATTTTTCTAATAATAACTTTTCTGGGCATATACCAACGTCGTTGTGCAAAATCGACTTCATGCAATATTTAGACCTATCGAATAACAAATTTTCTGGAGAAGTGCCAGGTTGTGTGTTCACCAATTATCCCATGCTAATGACCTTGAAGGTCTCAAACAACAAGCTTGGTGGTCTGATTTTTGGTGGGATGAATAATTTGTCCATTTTGTTTCAATTGTACCTGGACGGTAACAAATTTGAAGGGACGATACCTCATAATCTGTCAGGGGTATTATATGTCATGGATTTGCACGATAACGATCTGTCTGGTAAACTTGATTCTTCATTTTGGAATCTATCTTCTTTGGTAGTCCTGAATCTTGCTGGCAACCACCTAACTGGTGAAATTCATCCGCAAATTTGTAGCTTAACAAGAACTCGACTTTTAGATCTATCGAGTAACAACCTTACAGGGTCTTTATCAAACTGCAAAGGTACATCAGTGCTCCATTTTCTTAACCTATCGGGGAATTCCTTATCTGGTGATATCCCTTATGATTTTTTCAATGCATCCAGTCTTATTGCTTTGGATATCAGATATAATCAGTTCATGGGCAACCTCAATTGGGTTAGATATCTTGATAACATTAGGCTACTTTCCTTGGTCGGGAATAAGTTTGAAGGGCAGATCACTTCAAACTTGTGCAAACTCCGGTACTTGAGGATAATCGACTTCTCACATAACAAACTTTCAGGTTCTTTGCCAGCATGTATTGGTAATATCTCTTTTAAAGGTGACACAGATGATCAAATTTTTGATTCAGTCTTTGCGAGTGGATCAGACACTTACACAACCAGTTATGGCTTAAGAAGCTTCACCTTTGCTACCAAAGGCAATCTTTATATATACGGGCGTGGTTTCTTCAGTTCGATGTCTGGCATCGACTTTTCTGCAAACATGCTGGATGGAGAAATTCCTTGGGAGGTAGGAAATCTGAGCCATATCAAATCCCTCAATCTGTCATACAATTTCTTTGTTGGCCCAATCCCAACAACCTTTGCCGGCATGATCGAGATAGAAAGCTTGGACCTATCCCATAATGAGTTGAGTGGACCCATACCTTGGCAATTAACTCGGTTATCGTCATTGGAGGTGTTCTCGGTGGCGTACAACAATTTATCAGGATGCATACCAAACTCTGGTCAGTTTGGCTCATTCAGCACGGACAGTTACCTAGGCAACATCGACCTTCACAACGTATCGCAGGCGAATAGATGCACTCTCAGTCCAGGTCCTATGGCAGAGGAAGATGTGGGAGAGACTTCTGATGATCCAATCCTCTACTCGATCAGTGCTGCCTCCTTCGTATTGTCATTCTGGGCCACCGTTGCATTCTCATTTCGCCATTCGTTCGGTCTGTGACCGTGATACTCGAACTGTAGTCCGTCAAAAGAAACAACAGCTAGCTATGTGCCTATGTGTAACAATATAGCCATAGAATGTTCTGAAATTTCTTTCAGGGTATGTAATGTAAACTATGAGGTTTTCGTTTCTGCTTTCTGTGTGCATGATGTCCAAGTTCCGAATTTTCAAAAGCATTCTTTTCTTTTGGGTCAAAAGAAACAACAGCTAGCTATGTGCCTATGTGTAACAATATAGCCATAGAATGTTCTGAAATTTCTTTCAGGGTATGTAATGTAAACTATGAGGTTTTCGTTTCTGCTTTCTGTGTGCATGATGTCCAAGTTCCGAATTTTCAAAAGCATTCTTTTCTTTTGGGGGAGAATGTATCAGATTGTACCTTTTCTTTTTTGAGAATGTATATTATATTATTGCACTTGATCAGTACAGACTAGAGATAAGAAAAACTAACAGTAATGCGCGTAATTAGGATTCTCACAGAAAGGTTCGACACAGAAACGCCTGCTAGTCTAACACACCGGCCTGTTATATATACAGGGAATAGTGGGGATTCGTGCTTCAACTTTAAGCAAAGCTGCCACTAGTTCCTCTTCTTGCCTGCTCTTGATGACCTTTTACCCTTGGTTCCAGAATCTGATACCATGGGAAGTGGCACCAGCATACCTCCTTTGAGATCATCAGCATGCGTATTCTTCTGGATTGACTTCTGTAACTTGATAGAAAATTTGAAATCTTTTATCTGCAAATTATATAGGGAAGTTAACTAATGGCCCTTGTATTGACACCTCCCTAAGGTATAGTTTTTCATTGGAAAAATAAATAAGAATAAGCACCTGTTCTTCCAGGTCGCGAATTTGATCATCCTTCAATCTCAATTGTGTTCTCTCCCTGTGAATGTAGATTTATCAAAAGAGAAAAGAAAAACTAGTGGTAATGTTTCTAATTAATAGGAAAGGATGCCACTCAAGCAGCCCTTTTATTAAACTGACACATGAAAATATATATAGTTCTCCAAATTATTGCAAGTATGTGTGTTTATAATGTGACCCACAAATTAGCATGATTGACTTCTTCCCGTAGCACCATTTTGAATGTGGTACATCTGCTTCCATTTTCTGGTGGAAGGATCAAAACATACCTTTCCTCTATTTCTTTCAGTGTCTGAGACCATATATCCTGGCTCTTTGTGAGTTTTTCATTCATCTATAAGATAAAGCGAAGGATTGGAGTTACACCAAGGGCCAAACGGGTTGTGCTTAATAACTGAAAAACACATGATTTTAAAGATGCTCACGTCTGCAATTTTCTTTTTCTCCAATATTACATTTTCAATCTTAAGTTGGATCTCTTGAAGCTTATCATTTACAGCTTTATCCACACCAACCAAAATGTGCTGTTCCCTTTCTTTCTTAGCCTCTGACAGCAGAGCCTCGTAATACTGTGAATATGAGCAAATGTAAGCAGATAAATGCATAAAAAATAAACCACATTGTTAACTATAAAACAAACTTTATCTCTAAAGAAGAAACAATGTGACAAGATCTAGAACACAAATACACGTGGTTAGTGACATCAAAAAATTAGCACAAGGGAGAGAGGACTGCACCTCTCGCTGAGTTTCAAGTTGGCTTGCAAGAAGACGGTTGTATTCATCCACAATCTATTAAGAAAGCAAGGCATGTGGATTTGAGGAACAAGATTACCAACGAGGTGTTGTAGAGATTTGAATTAAATAAACTTCAGATTCTTACTGTTTCTGCTTTGCTGCTGAACATGACACCACCTATATCTGAGTCATCATTGCATGAGCAGTTTACACAGTTGTCCCCGGAATATTTACACTTTGACCTGAACTTAGCATGCTTTACATCGCTTTTGGAGTGATTGAGTCGATGAACATAACTGTCACCAACATAATCCCAAACACGCTGAGTTTCCAAATCAAGTGAATAGCAATGCTGAGTGTCTTTCCAATGCCGAATTGCATGGCCTTCTTTATACCTACAACAAGCAAATTAATAAAGGCAATGTCGATTAGGCATAATGAGAGTGGTAGAAACTTCCAGCATAGTTTTCTTTTAATTTTAACTTCTATCATGGAATAACAGAGTGACTGTCGGTTCAGACAGCAATATTCAGCTCAGTCGGCAGTAGCACTCAGCAGAAATTAACAATTTAACACATTTTCTACATCCAACAAAGCCGTATATCTGTAAGAGTATGAGAGAAGCAGAACTAATCATATAATTAACCACTGGCACCAATATAGGTTTCTTCATTCGAACTTCTACTGAGTACAGCGCACTAAGTAAACATGAAAAATGATTTAACATAGCCTCATTCTTCAAATAGTGGAGTCATTATTGAGCCATGATAGATACTAGTTACATGCCCGTGCGTTGCTACGAAAAACAAAATTAATAACGAAAAATAAAGATTAAAAAATAAATAAAAAATTATTTCACAAGATCAAACATTTATCTTTAACGCTTCGTTTCTTGCGAAAGCTGGCTAATTAAAGCAACGCTTCGTTTCTTGCGTAGGGCAATTAAGCAGGGCAATTAAGTAGGGCAATTAAGCAAGGCAATTAAGCGGCAATTAATGACGTGGGAAGAATTCACCACTGCCACCACCTGCTGCTTTAGAATAGTAGAGATATTTCAGTCAGTAGGTATTAACATACCTTCCACATCCAACAAAGCCACATATTACACAGATCCACAGGTCTCCCAAGGTTTGACAAACAGAACATGTAGGATTTTCAGACTTCCTCTGACCAAACTGACATACCTGAAATGGAAACAACTGTGAGCAAAGAAAACTCATGCTCGAGAAAGTTTAGTAGCACGAAAAGGCAAGGAAATAGCTCAATACATAGTACTGACAAGACTATGTTTGTATCTATTAGTGTTTGTATGTATCTTAGATTCAAACAGCTGACATGAACATTAAATGCTTTTCTTTACATTGAGATGAAATTTATTTATATGAGCGTATACGAAGACAGAGTGAATATTTAATATTTTGCAAATGTGCCTGAACCCTCGGTAAATTCCTACTGAGTTTTCAAGACTTTACATAAGATCAAATCCATGATTTCAGACTCACTAGATGACTGCATATTGGACCATAGTTGTCAAGTCGTAGCCTAGTCGACGCCTAGGCGACGACTAGGCGTCTGGTCGGCCGGAGAGGGACGACTGGAGCCGCCGCCTCGCCTGGAACGAGTTAGGCGCCCGCCCAGGCGTCCAGGCGAGGATTGGGACGGTTGGGCGTCGCGGCGGCCGGGTTTGGACGGGCGCCGAGCTGCGAGCTGAGGACATAAGGGTTGAGAGAGCGAGCTGAGGCTAAAGACCGCACCTTCGTGCCTCCGCCGGACCGCCTCCGCTCCTCCGCCGCGCCGGACCACCTCCACCGCCGGACCGCCCCGCGCCCCTGCTCTCGCGCCTCTACTCCCGCCGCCTCTGCTCCCCCATCTGCCGCCGCCGATCTGCCTCTACTCCCCCATCTGCCCCCATCTGCCGTCGCCGCCTCTGCTGATCCGCCTCTGTTCCCGATCTTCTCCCGCGCCTCTGCTCAATGCCGTGCCCGAATACTGCGTTGATGGCTCTACTGCGTTGATGGCTATGTAGTCTGTACTCTGTAATATGTTTTGTGCCTCTACTGCGTTGCTCTGTAATATGCTTTGGCTAATGTTTGATTGCTCTATAAATTGTCAGTAGAAAACAAATTTGATAGTGTTTGATATTTGTCAGTGGAATAAAATATGGCTAATGCTTGATGCTTTGTTATCAGTTATGACTTGTGAACTTTGATGCTTTGTTGTGCTATTTGGAACTACTTGTATGTTTTGTTGCTCTATTTGGAACTATCTATGCCTTTCTATTTGGAACTATGTATTTGCTTGCTTGTCATCTCTAATTTCCTTTCATGAGGTATATTTCAGCATACTCGACTTATTCTATGTCATATTATTTATTATTTATTATTTTTATCGTCTAATCATCGCCTAGGCGTCCAGGCGGTCTGGGCTCGCCGCGCCAAGCCAGACAGCCGTGACAACTATGTATTGGACATTGCCATGGACTTCCAACTACTTCATTAACCAGTACCACAGAAGAATACTCAAATGTCCAAAGCGAACACAACTAGAAATTAGAAATTTATATAGAAACGATTAGTTGTCATGGCAAATTCAGTGCAGTGTAAACATCAAAACAAGAAAAAGATCACTTTAATCCACAATGAAGCGATTGCTAGCAGGCCTACTTGAGCAAATAATGAAACAGTGACTGCCAAAAGGATCCTTCATTACCGGACAAGATGAATTGACCCACATTGAAACGCACGAACACTGGAAAGAATGATCACAAGTAGTTGCCACAATTCCACTGATGTCTTGATCCAATCTCTCTGATTCATCAAACACATAAAAGATGGTAAGGAACAGATAGGTCACCTAATACCTTACGCTAGATAGATAATTAAAATGGCAACCAACAGATTCCAAAAATTAAAATACTAAAAGAAATGGTATATTAAACAAAATAGTATCAAAACTCCACTCAATAAAAGAGAGTGTGTGTAGCTATGTATGAGATCCACGTATGTACATAAAGATACTGAAACAAAAGAAGTTCATACATAAACCTGTTTTGTTTTTTACTCTAAGATCGCAGTAGCTTAGAAAAATCGCATCAAGAAAGCAGCTGTAAGAGAGACATCAACAAATCGATAGGCACTGTAATACCCTTCAAAATTAAGGTTAAACAGATGTGGTGAAATTAAAACTCGGCAAACCCATAAGTTTGACATTTGCAGAGCTTCTCAAACTCACAGGTGTAGTTTCTCGGAAGATAAGTACCTAATCTATTGATTGGAAAGTACAATAAAATTTAAAATTTTGCCCTAGCTAATGGGGAGATAATTAAAAAGCAATAATACTATGCAAAAATTTCAAATATGATGTTATAATAGCATGTGCATATGTGTGTGCACTACCGAAAAACAAACACGAGAAACCATATTTATAAATCCCAGACCAGCCGAGCGGTTGGACCGGAAAAACCTAGACCCAGAGGCTTTGCCGGGCTGGGCACACCCACAGGACCGGAGATATGATTGACCCGGGGAAACCCGGCCGACCTGGCCGGTTTTGCTTGACCCGGCCTTCAAATGAAAGAGCTTTTCAAGATAAATAGAAGGGCATGTTCGTACTTTGGATACTGCTAGGGTATTAGTAGGAATCCACTTGTGAAATTGGCAGTTACATGTAAAAAATTTCCATCCTTCTCACTCTCTAGCTCCAGCCAGCAGCTCCTCTGTTCTCTGCTCAGCCTCGCCTTCATCAGGAAGATAGGATGCATTTCCCCACTTGCTTACCTTGCTTAGTCTCTACTCTCGTCTCTAGTTAAGATGTAAGTGTAGCTTTCTACTGTTCTATTTTATAATCAAAGATTAATATAGTCTAATCTAAGATGTATATAGTAAGATGTAAATTGGCAATTCATGTATGAAGCCAAACCTATAGTGCATATGGATGTGAAACGAATTGGAGCATATTTAAACATATTCATTCAAAGAAGCAAAATAGACTAGAACATCAACGGTTCAATGATCTGGTTTATGTGTGAGCCTATGATGTCATACATTGACAGGCATAATTTGTCATCCAGAACTCAGTTTCTTTGATAATTATCTTATTACGTTGATTTTCCCTATTATATATATATATATATATACACACACACACACACACACACACATACATATAGGAAAATGGTATGAAAATTGAATTTAAAAACATGTGGTCCGACCGGTGACCCAAGACATCGGCCGAATCGATGACCTGGATGGGGCTGATAACAATGAAAGAAACAGCCATAAGCTGCTCACCTATGCAAACAGGACATGTCGGGAGCTCAGTGGATCCAACTGGTGGAGTCATGGCAATCTCGGTGGATGGTGTATATTGCACAGAAACTATAAATAAAACATGGCAAACCTCTACCTGCACCATGGAACAACAACCAAATTTAGCAGCAGTATTACACACGATCAGCAAACTAAACTAACACCCAATTGAGAACATTAGCAACCTCCGAGGATGAGAACCTCCATCCATTAAGGTCAAGGTAGAACCCGTCGGCACTCTTCTGATCCTCAAACTCCACAAGAACGCTGTACCGGTCCTCCACCCCATCATCCCTACAATCATGACGGCACATATAAGAGAAGTGTTGCTTTATTACGCGCAGAATCAGATGCAATCAACTCCGAACAGGACAGGGCATTCACCTGATGACACAGATATCCGAGGCACGGTCGATGTAGGGGCCGCAGAAGCGGACGAAGTCGTCCGGCGAGACGCGGGTCGGGACGGCGAGCACCAGGAGGCGTGTGCCGCGCCATGGCTGCGAGAGACAGGCAATGAGGAGTGAGCACGCGCGAAAACAAGCAAAATGGTAAGAAACCGAGGAAGAGTGGATACCGGGAGTAGAGAGTCGGAGGTGAGCTGTGGGGCGGTGAGTCCGGAGGAGGAGGAGGAGGTGGTGGCAGCGGCTACGGCGGAGGCGTAGGAGGAGGCGGGGGAGGAGGAGGAGGAACGGTAAAGGTGGAGGATGCCGCGGGTGTGGTGGATCCTAGGGTTTCGGCCGGACGCAGCGGAGGTCGCGCCGGGCAGCTCGAGAGGTGTTGTGGCGGAGGCGGAGGTGGTGGAGGGGAGAGGGTGGCTGGAGTGCGGGGAGAGGGGGTGGGCGGTGGTGACGCCGCTGCTGCTGCCGACTTTGTCGGCGGCGGCGGGGGCGGCGGAGGCGGCGGGGAAGTCGACGGATTGGATTCGAAGGCTAAACATGTTTGTTTGCTCGGCTTTTGGGCCGTTTCCCTATCTTTGTACTGATGGGTAGGGCCTGTTTGGAAAGTAGATTTGGATCCAAATCCTTTGGATTTTGAACTATAAATCCTACAAATTTCTAAAGCGGTTTTCCTATTTCAAAAGAGGCCCTTAATTATAGTTTTGTACGCAATTTCGGCTTTAGAAAGGTTTGATTAGCCTTAAAAACAATATATGACAAACACAAAGCAATGCCTTAACCTTTATAGGCATACTTTCGATGGAGTGTAAAATGTTGCCAAATTTCCCTTCACTTAATTGTTTTGTCAGACCCTCACTTCTAGCGTGGAATACCATAGGGTCTCATGTGTATACCGTATTAGTTATATGATCAATAGCTAGTACACATATTCATAATATGGTTATCACATCCATACACAATATAACATAAACACATAGGCTGATGATATATAGTTTTTACAATAGAGCCTTAACGACCAACCAAATTGTAGCAGAAAAAGTAGTGGAACATCAAAGTACATCAGTGTGCCTTAGCCCAAAATATCCACATGCAACCGACAATCATTAATCCTATAAAAAATCGTCGATGTATCCCCCGGTGACCTATGATAAAGTAGGAGTCATCGAAGACCTCGGTTTCTTCGTCCATTGAATATCAATAGGTGTATATACATATAGCATAACATATGAACAATTCACAATCCATCATGATTGTGACTAACAATTCGTTCCCTACCACGCTTGGCATACTATCTGAAACATGCCACCCACCATTTTTCCAATTCAACCCTTTTGTTAAACTAAAAAATATAACAAGTATCAGTGCACCAAGTCTCTTATAACTATGAGCATGACTTTTTGAAAAGATTTACATTCTGTAGAGGCATACATCTTTGCTCACAAGATATGACCATTTTTGTTGCCACTATTTTCACACTTTTTTTGGTGTGTGGCAAATAGATCATGACAAGAATCGTTACATGACCTAGACCTAACTTTGCACCAGCCGGGTGATGTTTGACCCTTGCTACGATTGCAGAAATTACATACATATAATTAATATTAACAATGGCAGTCTATCCTTGTCATAACCATTTCCCCATAGTATGGCATGCACCGTTGTATCGGTAAGCGTTATTTTTCAAGACCTCGGTGTGGGCATCCCTTCGAGTAAAACTATATGGAATGTCCGTACTACTTCGGCCTTCCACTATGCAAAGCTAGACCCAATCAACTTAATAGGTTAAGACCATTCCATAATAGCACTTGTGGTTGCACGGAATGTCTTGTATTATACAATACTACGTTCGGTCTTTAATCGACCTGGGTGAGAACTCTCCCTATACTATGTGCAAGCCCGTGCACTTCACAGATTATGTAAATAACTCGCCCTTGTCAAATCCTAGTATTCATTATTTTATTTTATTTTAAAACAACATAGACAACTTTCTCAATATGCCAAAGTTCTCATTTCTGAACAAATAATGTAACCGATCATTTACTATCCTAAGTCTAAAGCATAGTTAAGCAAATATTTACATATTCAAGTATATCCAAGTTTGACATTATTTAATGCGTAATCCCTACCTTATAGATTTAAATGTTGATATTTACGTATTTATCAAGGAGGTCTCATGCAGCAAGTAAGAATATCTATTGATACCCACAATATAGTGATTTTTACTAAAAGTAATTTAAACGAACTAATAGGATCAACATAGTCAAAAGGGTACTTGTCTTGCTCGTTGAGTTATTGACTTGGTTTGGTGATGACGAGGTGGGTTTCCGAAGCGTTAATATCTACACGCAGTATATCATAAAGCAATAATAAGAGCTAAATGAATTCAAATAGAGATCAAATTCAAAATTTTTTTTATAGAGATAGAAAGAGCATGATTTATAAAAAGAGTTTATTTACAAAAGTTATGAGTATTTGAATTTCAACCGGGTGAAAATTCCCTAAAATAAGAAAGAAGATGATGTCGAAGCCGTATTCTTTGGAAATTACGTATTCCAACAGAGAATACATATTCGACTTTGAATTGAAAGCATATTTCTAATCTTTTAGGTTTTTAAACTCATTTTATAGAGGTTGATAGGTGGGGTCCATCAGTCAGGGTTTTTTTTAAAAAAAATTACTGAAATGTGGGGTCCACATGTGAGTGACTTATGTTTTAATACTGATTTGATATACAAAATAAGTTTTTATTCTCTCTTGGGCCCACATGTCAGTGACTCAATTTTTATTTATAGTTTTAAAAAGAAAAACCAACATGTGTGGACGATTGGTTTGTTAGTGATTAGGAGAGAAAAAGCTGTGTGTGTGCCTGACAAGTGGGGCCCACTATCAGTGACTCAAGACAGCAACGGTTCGGGTGAGGCTACTGACAGTGAGTTGTGCGGTGTGGTCGGTTGGGATAGCAAGAGGAGAGCGAGAGGAGCTCAAGGGAGTGGTTAGCAGTGGCCGGAGACGGTCAGAATTGGCTGGCAACTGAGCTTTGTGGTGGTGGGCAGTACGGAGGAGCTATGTAGGTGATGGTGCTCAATTGAGCTAGGGGAAAAAGCTTTTAGTGGGGTGGTGAGGTTCCATTTTGGGGGTCGCGGCGAAAGGATGTCACTAGAAGAGCTTGGCGGTGGTGACCATGGTCGGTGAAGAAGATGGTCAAGGCAACGGTGTTCCCGTGGTGCAAAGCTGGAAGAAAGGCAGGGGAAATAGTCAAGGCACCCTGAGAAGGCTTTAGCTCAGAGTAATTTGCAATTGCTCACTAGTGAAGCTTGATCGAGCTCCCCTCTAGTTCCTTGCTTGTGGCGTCAATGGCGCTTACCAGGGCTATAGCATTGGGCCCTGGGCAGGAGGAGGAACAGGGGTAGCATGGGGAGCTAGAGATGGCCATGGAACCCTATTATAGTCGCGGACAGGAGGCTTGGTGCTTGGGCCTGTGGACATGGCATCGCGCCTAAGGGGAAAAGGATGACAGCGGCAGGAATCCAGGAATTTTCGATGTGTCGTAGAGCGCACAGAGAGATCATTGATGGTGTGGTGATGGCTTGACGAGGAAGACAACCTTACAGGCAGTGAGCTGGCGGATGGACAAGGGGAGGTGCAAGTTTTGGGGCTCAATGCGGCGTGGCCGAGGAAACGTGGTGCTGGCAAGGCAGTAGAGCGGGGGCGGCGTTTGTGGTGGCGATTCCCTGTGTGCACGCGTGGGATGGCGCGGCGTGCGCGTGCACGACGCGGAGCGTGCTTTGGGGCTTTGGGCCGAGTGGGATATTGACAAGTGGGTCTGACTCGTTAAAGAGAGGCAAGAGAGTGCTGAGCCACAAAAAGGGAAAACAAATTCTGCCTTATTATGCCTTCCCACAATGAAGGCGATTCCCGTGAAAGGCGCTTACCATTTTTGGATGTTAAACAATTTTCGTTTATGCTTTTAATTGCTGCTTAGGTATTGATGTCTCTATAAAAATTTCAAAACATTTGAAGTTCAAAGTTTTTTGCAATATTTCTTTTAGTGTTCTAGTTTTAATAAAATATATAGTATTAGATTTTCAAAGAATAGCAACTTAACTCCAAAGTTCATAAAACTTTTTAGAGAGGCATTTAATATTATTTATAACTTATACAAAATATTTTATGACTCTGTTCTGATTTGAATTTTAAAGCTTAAAAATCAAAAGAAGTTCCTAGGTTATTGGAAGGTATTTGCTTTAAATACCAAAATTCTAGAAAAGATAAATAAATTATAAAAATTTATAAAATAACTTGGCAATTTTTTTTCATTTTGGTGCAAAAATTTGGGATGTTACATTGTTTTGGTTAGGGAGCAATGTATAAAACACAACAAGATAAAGTCCATTCATTTTCAAAATGCAAAGGTCGGATTATTTTTTTTATAATCCTCATACTAAAATTTGAATTAATTTATATTACAATATATTAGTAATGGCTATAAAAATATCATTATTTTAAAATAGTTACATGAAAAGTATAGTGTGGCACTATTTTAATGTGGCTAGCTGTTCAAAGTTTTTAGAGTTTGACCATAAAAATTAACCAATTATACCTCTCTCATTTAAAAAAAATGCAATTTAGTTATTTGGTAAACACCTTCACTTTAAGAGGAGCAAAGGCGTGAATGAGAAAGGAATATATTATATAAATTTTGGCCTAAATCTTATAAACATGTACAATAGTTGGCCTCAAGATGTTAACATGCGATTAATGTTCATATGTACTATTCACAACATAATTTCAGGATTTTTTAATTCTACCCCCACAATTCTTTATGACAGTAATGTAATTGCATTTTATTTGAGTACATAATCAGATTTCAAAAGGGTAGATGTCAGACTTAACATGTTAAGCAGATAAGGTAAATGGTTGGTTAGAGAAAGAGAAAAGAAGGAGAGAGTGTGTATATGTCTCACTTAAGCGTGTGAATTTAGGGTATATAAACAACACAAAACAACATTGTATAAGTTATTATATATAACAAACACCTTTTTATATCATAATTAAAAGATTATAAGGTCTCAAGAGACAAACTTAACAAACAAAATATCATAGAATTATCTTAGTTTGTCTCTAGATAACATCACTACTACAAAAAGGCTTAATTAGACCATTCATCATTGATGGTTTTGAAAAACCCTTTCATCTTAGAATCGTCAGTGATGGAGGTTATATAGGGTTTATGTGGTTCAAGCTAGGGCGTGCGGTTCATTTCACCCCTAACCCTAAAGCGTCACACACCTTCCCCATCAGGCCCCGAGCTCCTCACCCCTCTCCCTGTCGACCCCCTTTCTCCACGCCTTCGCCTCTGGCCCTCCCTCGACTTCTATTGGCTCGGGTGAGCCCATCCATCGCTGGATCTAGCCCTCGGGCCACCTAATTAACCCTAAGGCATCACCACCAGATCCATGGAGGAGGAGTTGCGGCCATGGAGGAGAAGCTACATGTCCTGCTCCACGACCTTGACGTGCTCAAGCAGTGCCCCGACCCGCCTCCATCGATCAGGTAGCACACCAACTCCGCTTCTTATTGACCTTTCCCCTTCTGTTACTATCTGGTCATCATCGTCATCGTCTTCTTTTTCTGGCTACTAGATGTGATACACATTTTGGAGGCGGTTAAGGTTAGGTTGGAATGAATCATACATATTCATCTCACATAATCTAAATCTAGCACTTATTCATATATAATCTATGTGCTACTGCTAGGTTGGAATGACCAAAACAGATGTAGCTGTACAGACACTTTCTGGAATAAATCCTGACACTGTGTTGGAGGTGAGAACTATACCCAATCTCATTCTTTTATGTGTATTTCCTTCCCCAGAAATCAATTATTTCATCTGATTCAGTACTTAAGTTTTGGTAGAAGAGACAATCCGATTCAGGTGTGCTTGTCTACTGTATTGTGTGCAATGCCTAGACTTGCACAATGCTAATTGCTGAATTTACAGAGTTAAGACTTATGCAACATAGCATATTTTTCTTAGTATTGCAAAGTTTCATGTACAAAGCAAGAAAAAAATGTCGAGTTGCTATAATCTTCTATTTTAATGATGACCTTCCAGCATTTCTCCTCCATAACCACCTCCACTCCCAAATTTCTTTTCACAGGCCAGCTCTTAATCGTTTTCTTAGAACTGATATTATGTTGTTTGTAAAAGTATCATTTGCTTTCGATCTTGTATCTTAATTACTAACGAGAGGTGCTTCTATGCTCTTCCTTTTTAAAGTTGCACAAATATTAAAGCATGAATGAAGGGTGGATGAGGATTACTTACCCCTTCGTTTGCTTCAAGATTTGTGCAACTTGTATTAGCAGGAAAAGCATAGAAGCACCTCTCATTACTAATCATATGAGTCATTTGATGACATTATACAATTATCATTATTGTTGTTCTTATCTTGTCTTAAACCATAGTATGACATTATTGTTCATTTATTCTCTTGTATTGTCTCTTTAGATTGCTCAATGGACAAACGATTCCCTATGTGATCTCTCTAGCATTTGGAATGGAAGCTCTAAGGGTATGGAGCCTTGCACTTCAGATATAAACTACAGCTACTTCAAAAATTAGAACACAAGGTTTGTGGATATCTTTGTTTTCTGATCCTGGAATATGAATATCTTTGTTTTCTGACGGCATTTGTGATTTTTTAACAGAATAGAACATACATGATTAATGAGAAGTGAGAATTGCAGGAGCTAATCCCCAATAGCACCAAAGTAAATTCTTACTGATTAGTTAGTGATTTACTTACTTGTTGGCTGATCAACAGTCATTCTAAAAGGCATCAAGTATATTGATCATTTATTCTTCTGCATTTGGTGACTTACTTTGGCTACAAATCAAGGTATTTGTGATGATACTTTCTGCAGTAGTGTCAGTGTGTTTTAGCTTATTTCTTGTTGTTAGATTGTTAATTACGGTGATTTATGTCCAATCTTTTAGAATTTGGAAATGTGTGTTAGATTCAACCTAATAGAATTAGGATTCCTGAGGCTAGCCAATTAAATGAAAAATCTTCAAAAGTACAAGTAATTTGGGTTCTAGGTTGTCATTAGAGACACTTCTAGGCTAGAAGTATCGGTGATGCTCATCAAAGACACTTTTAGTCTAAAACTGTCTCTGATGAGCATCAGTCTAGAACCGTCTCTGATGTTAATTTCACAGACAGTTTTAAAACCATATGTGATGTACTTTTCTAATTAGTGATACATATTTAGAGACCGTCTATAATGAGGTTTTTGAGCTGTGTGTTTTTGTATAGTAACTCAATATGCATACAGCGATCATGTTTACTTTTATATATGCTCTAGCATCATGCAAGTACACCTGCTTGAACTGCGGTGGCCAAGTTTATATACGACTTTGCCCCCAAAATCATGCTGTAGGGTAGGGACGTCGTCGGAGAGGCGTGCTCGACAGAGGATCGGTCAACATCCCCACCACACCCCGTCAAATGATGAACGACTCGTCCGGTCAGAGCAGAAACACGGAATCTTTGGATTCGTACAGGTTAGCTGATCGGCTACTTCCCGCCAAAAACACGCCAGTCTCCTTTCTCTCCACCCAATGATCAGGTACCGACTAACAGAGCAATTGCTTTACGTAATTACCTCACGGAATCACCTTTGTTCCAATGACAGCTTTGCCCCACATGCCTGGGACCTTCTTACCACCGAAGAAGGGTTGAGACCCAGGAGTACCTCATGGTTTCTGCAGACAACGCACCATAATCTACAGCGCTAATTGTACTAGGCTCTAGCTTTTGGAAGTAACTCGCCTCGGTAAATGTGACGCTGCAGTTGAACTAATTTACGAGACAAACGGGCAAGTAAATTAGACGATGATTAAAGGCATCCTATCCTAATTCCTAAGCGAGTGTGGCAACTTTTGTCTATTGACGCGACCAGAACTGACGCCGAATGGGTTAGCCGCGCCACTTGTTGCTTGCACGCGCGCTCGCCTCGGCACAGCTCCACCACTCTCCCTGAGCAGCCAGGCAAGCGCGGCGCGCGAGCGAGCTGAAGCCGGCCATGTTCACCGACGGCATGTCGAGGCTGGCCGTGGGGGTCAGCCTCACGGTGGCGCTCAGCCTGACCCTCTTCCTCACCATCCTCCTCCTCCTCCTCGCCGACCTCTTCTGCTCCCACCTCCGCCGCCGCCGCCTCCGCGCGGCGATGTCCCGGCCGAAGCTCGGCCCGACGTCGTCCCCGGCGCACACCGCCACGGGCGACGACGCGTCGGTGGCGACGACGGCGCGCGAGGCGCTCTCCAGCACCCCGCCGTTCTACTACGCGCAGGGCGTCATGCACGCGCCCAACCCCAAGGACCTCCTCCTCGCCATCCCCAAGCTGGAGGCCGCCGTGTGGAGGTGGTCGCCCGCGCGGCGCTCGTCACCGTCGCAGTCGGAGTCCACTGGCTCCTCCGCGCACAGCGACGGGTTCGTGTGCATCTCCAACCCGGTGTACGAGCGGGGCGCCCCGGCGGCGCCGGTCGATGGAGATACGCCGTTCGAGACGCCGGATGCTTCGCCGTCGCCGTTTGGGATTACAGAGGAGGAGGAGGAGAAAGAGAAGGGTGAGTTCTCGCCGCCGTTGGCCGTGATGAGGAAGCTCCCGCCATTGGGCGTCGTGGCGTGTCCCCCGCCGTCGCTGGGCTTCGTTGATGGCCGGCCGTCGCTGGCGGCATGGCCGGGAACGGTCACCGACACCAACCGGGCGTCCTCCTCGTCGTCCAATCTTACCACCCACTTCTTCTCTTCATGGTCACCGAATTAACAAGTACCTTGTATGCAAGAGTGTGAATGATGTACTTGCTAGCTAGAGCTTGATTTTTTATTAATTATTTTGCTCCCTTTAATCTATCATATATCGTTCGATTTGTTAACTCTTTCTCTAGGCAGAGTATAGCCTTATTTCCTCTGGCTGTTGTTGGCTGCAGAATCAAACGTTTTATCTACAGAAGTACTGAAGCCACCAACACTTTTCACTACTCTAACTGAGGGGAAAATGCTTACAAATCAAACGAGTTTACTCAGAAATCTCTGAATCGAAGGACTTAATTGCAAAATGGGGCTCATGCACTGAAACAGCTCCACTGAAGATAACAAGCCCGTTCTCAATTTTGCACTGTTCATAACTTGAATACCTTTTCCTCTGAGCTATTGCCGGTGTCGTTCAGAATCCGAAGACCGATACGGTAGGGGGACCCGTGCTGTGGTCAGACTCAGAGACCACTCCTTAAAAGTCAGTGGGTCCTGTTATAACCGAAGCAAAACTGTTTCCTAACCGGGGTGTATCCGTGTATGTAACTTTATGGGACATTTGTCAAAATGTTGGGTAAACAACACAACTGCCATTGCATGTAAACCTCTCACGGCCAAAGTGTTCGTGAACACAAAGGATCGGCATGTGGTCGGTAACTTTGGTATTTGGTGAGACTGAGAGTAACTTGGCGAAGAAGAGGCCATGCATATCTTGGGTTCTTCAAAAGGAGGGCGATCCATAGACCACCATAGTCGTCGCAGCGCTGAGACTTTGGAAAGCCGTGACATGTAATTATTTGCCCGTATGAAAAGCCTGGTCGAACGTGCATGCTAAGGCCTTTGGCGCCTTGGGGGTTGGCTTCTAGCTCCAGGCATTCGTAGCAACAAAAAGCTTGATTGGTCACGCCCCCTCAGGTCCTCTCTCTCTTCCACACCGTCGCTTTGTCTCGGCGTTGGCTTTCCCGGGCTTTTTGGCAGTCGTCGCTTCTGCCCCCCAAGCTGTTCCTGCGTCCTGTGCACCTGCGTTGCCTGCCGTAGCTTGGCCTCCTCTCTCTGGCCGAGTTCTGCTTTGCTGCTTGCTTTTTACGTCGCCAGTTCCACTGTCGTCCAAAGTTTATAAATGGTGCGACGTGTGCTGATTGTGATGCCGGCAGCGTACTTGCTTTTGTTGCTGAGAGAGTACATGCATGATGCATGCATGCAACGGGTAACGACAATATCGTATCGTGTGCCCAGCAGGCAAAGCGTATGACAGAGAAGGGTGACGATGACGGCCTGATGGGTGCATGGCTGCACTGCACGCACCGATTTCTTATGCCACAGTGTTGAGCGGTTTCTGCGTAGTGGCCACGAGGGAGCAGCCCAGACGGCGCCGGCCGCGGCACAGGCCAGGGCGGAAACGAGCCGTTTCCCCTCGCGCCGCGTGCGCGGAGGCAAAAACGGTCCGAGTGGCCGAGCTGCCCGAGCACCTCACCGGAACAAAATCGTAGCACCGCTGCGTCGGCGCACTTAGGTTTGATTGTTTTAACTTCTAAATTATGGATTCTAGATCGTAGGAGAAACTGTTTATGATTATAGGAGAATCAGATCAGATTAACTGCGATTTCTAGGTTTCGAACCGGGCCGTTGCTCCGCCTCCTGATGGCGTCCTAGATGCGGCGAGATAAAGGCCGTGGAGTTCCGTGGATATTGGGGTCTGTCTCTGCTTTCAAGGAATCGGATTGACTGCTGCTTCTAACCTTCAATTCCATGCTTCATGGTTCGTCTTTCTCCAATATATCTGGAGGTGTTCAGTAACTGTTTGCTTATTTAATTTCTCCGCTCAGGCTTCTCTGATTTCTCTTTTTTCTTGAAAAATATCTGGCAAAACAAGAAATACGTACTCGGGATTGTCCATATATTCTCTGGATTGTGGCGAAGGAGGAGGAGAAGAATCTGAGAGACCGTACGACAGATGAAGATTTTTCAGTGAAACAGGAACACTCTGGTCACTAGATGGCTTAGGCTCAGAGTTATTTCCTGCACTCATGCAACACCACATTTCAGCTCATCCTTATAAAAGACAAATACAAGCATAGTTACAACATCATTATATATTCAGTCTTCACCCTTCAACAATGTAATTTGCCGTCTCTTGGAGAGAAAAAATGAGAGAGAAGAGTGTAATTTGCCAGCTCTAGCAATCGGTGTACATCCAATTAATCAACAAGTGTGCATGACGAGCATATATAGCAGCGTTTCAGCCAGGGTTATTGCCTTATCGATCGGCCCTGTAAAAATTATCATCCAAGTGCTCCATTCGTTTCACTTTTGCCAAAAAAATGATTTCCCAACGAAAAAAAGAATGGAGATTAAAAAAAGTATAGGCTCGATACATACACTACTGTTGCTGCACTTGCTCACAAATGCATTCGCCCCGTCAAGAAATAATCCGCTGGTGAGGTTATGTACTCACGGTCTAACGATGGATCGAGTAATGAATCGTGGTTGATGAAAGCTAGTCTACTACTGAGACTACCTTTGATTGTGCATCGCTCGCTCGCCTCACCCCCGACGTCGCCCCCAGCTTGCTCCCCGCGCCTCCTCGCTCTCCCCGCAGGTGCCCAACCTCGTCCCCACAGCCGCCCATATCCTCCCTGCCGCCTCGATCGACCCCCGGTGGATGAGGACGACTCCCGGAACGGAGGAGCGGAGGAGGGACACGGCAGCGTGATCGAGGTTAGGGCGGCGCAGTCTAGGTCAGGCCAAGTGTCGAGGGTGGCATGGGCGAGGTCGTGGCGGCGCGAGCAAGGTCGGGCCAGGCGTCAAGGGTGGGGCGGGCCAGGTCGGGCCGGGCGACGTTGGGGTGGGCAAGGAGGGAGCGGAGCGCGAGGGTGTGTCAGTGAGGGAGCAGAGGGTGAGGGCGAGGGGAGCGTGGGGTGAACAGGGGGACGGCCATGGCCAAAGCCAATAAAAAGCGGAGTTTACCAAACCGTCAATCAAGAAAGCTAAAGCTATCAGCAGCAGTTTTATAGCCTTATAAATTAAAGACCGATTTTTTTTTTTTTTTTTGTATTCTCTAAAAGCTGATTCTGGATTATAGTGGTAGAGAAGTTGATTCTCCAAAAACTAAAATCCAAAAGTACGTATGGAGTAGATTGTGGATTCTAGTGTATATGGATAGGGATGAAAACGGTACGGAAACGGTCGGTAAATGACTGTTCCGTTTCCGTTTCCACATTTTTTATCGGTAACGGAAACCAAATCGGAAACCCCGGAAACGGATACGAACACGGATAGTGACGGAAACGAAATCGAAACGGAACGGAACGGAACAGATACGGAAACGAAAGCGAAAAATTCCACAAGAACATAGTAGAGAATTACAATATACATGACCACAAAAACAATATAGCTCATTCCGCCTCTAAGGTGGACACAAGAATAGTGCTATGTTCACTGATATCACTAGAAAATTTTTCTCAAGTTTGTCAGCTAATGGCACATTATTTGTCTCTCATATCAGATCATCATGTCCTCATCCATATAATTATCATTCATATCCTATTGCTACACCAACTACAAAGGTTTAGCACCCTAAAATTTGTATATTATTATTCGATATTCATTTACGATTTTTTGAGATTTATCTTGGATTTTCTGGAGCCTATAAATACTATTTTGCATTTTTTAGATTTATAAAATTAATTTATTTGTAAAAAAATTATGCTGAAAATAATTTTTCTAGGTTCAAAATATTCCAAAGTATTTTTGAGAATTTTTGTGGAATTTTTGAACTCTATTTAGTATTTTATATAAAACCCTTTGTATTTATGAAATTATTTTAATTCGAAAATAAATATAAACTCTCTTCTCATTTTTGGGCCAAGCCCATTTCCCTTTCCGGCCCGTTTCCGTTTTTAGTTTCCGGTTTCACTTATACGGAATTTCCGCTTCGCTTCCGCTTCATTTGGAATTAGCTCTCCCGTTTCCGTTTCCGTTTCCGACAAAAAATTTCCGTTTCCGTTTCCGTACCGATATTTTCCGTTTTCGTTTCCGAAAAAGAGATTCCGTTTCCGTTTTTCTTCGGAACGGTCGGGAACTTTCCGTTCCGTTTTAACCCCTATATATGGATGGGCTGAATTGTAAAAATTAATTTTTGGAATCGGATTATTTGTTTTTTATTCAGCTTTTGAGACCAATATCCAGAATCAAAAGTAAAAATAAATAGATGCTAAAAACAGCCTTTTAGTTCAACCATGTTCCCTAACACTTGCCATAGACTTCTAGTGCGGTCGTTTTGGAACTAGAGGTGGCCAAATGGGTCGTACCACGGTCCGTCACTGTAGGCACGGCTCGATCGTAAATGGGCTAGCCTGACACGTTCCGATAGTTCATGCCGTGCTTGGTCTGGCACCTCTGCACGACCTAGAATGACCCGTTTAGGCACGACACAGCTCGTTTATTTGAAATATAGTTGTTTTTAGCCCTTGGAGGCTTTAAAAAAAATAAAAACAATCTCGAAAAATCTCAAAAAAATTTCTGTAAATAGGGTAGCACCTCCCTCTCATTTCCCCACCAGCACATTTGCAATTTCTCCTCTTCGTTCTCTTGTGAAAAAAATTGTGCTCTTAATGATAATTTGGCAAAATTCAAATATCTGATATGTGGATTCCAACTTGTCAAGAAAACAAGGTAAGAATATTGATTTAATTTTATAGTTTTCTTTTTTTCAATGATATGAAATTAATAATAGCTCAATTATTTCTTGCAATTTTCTTAATGGAAAATCAAGATTTTTCGTCCTTCACAGCTTCTGATTTCGGGATTTCAACCGAAGAGCTTCTTGCATCCTACCAAGCTGAAGAAGCTGCAGTACCTATACCATCCTCAGGCTCTACAAGTGCTACTACGTCGGCAAGCACCGGGGCAAAAAGATCAAGACGCATTACATCGGGAGTCTAGGAAGATTTCAATCAAATTTTCGAGATATCAGAGGGGTTTTAGAATGTGTATGCTATTTATAAATATTGTAAGCATAAATTAACTGCGAAACTTTCATGTAGAACAGGGTACTTGAAGAGATATGCCGAGAGTTGTAGAAAAAAAGCAGGTCTGTCTATGAGACAGACGCAGCTGCAATACAACCCCGATGATACGGTGCGTCACTGGGACTACAATCCTGAGGTAGCTCATGAAGATCTTTGCCGTTTAATTGCTTCCCAAGATCTACCTTTAAACTTTGGTGAGTCACCAACATTTGAAAACTATATTAAGATCGCTCATAATCCTATGTTTTCTTTAGTTTCTAAACAGATAACAACTTGAGATTTGATTAAGTACTATAATAATTATCGTGGTAAGCTAAAAGAGCTCTTTAGTTCTTGTGCTTTTTCTATGTCTTTGACATCAGATATGTGGAGTGGTAGGGCTAAAGGGGATTACCTTAGTGTAGTTGCTCATTTCATAAACAATAACTAGCAATTGGAGAAGAAAATTATATGATTCAAATTAATTGACATAGCACATGCTGGTGAAAAAATTGCTGATTGTATTATAAAAGTTGTGAAAGATTTTGGCCTCATAAATAAAATTCTTGCAATAACATTAGATAATACTGCAGCAAACACTTATGCGATGAATATTCTTACTCCACTTTTTAGTATGTATGTCCAATCTTTCTTGTTACATTAGCGTTGTGATTGCCATATTATTAATTTTATAGTTAAATCTGGTTTAAAGAGGTTAAGCACGTACATTGAACCTTTCTGTATTGCAATATTTTCATTAATAATTATAATATACGAGTAGCATCATATAAGAACTATTGTCTTGCAATGGTGTACGCCCACGTAATTTTGGTGTAGATATGCTAATTAGATGGAACTCTATTTTCTTGATTCTTAAGCAACCCATACTCTATAAGGACACATTTTCTATTTTTATTAATACGAACTATCATACTTAGGATGGTCAACCGCTACTTAGAAAGCAACATTGGTATGTTGCTAATTACTTGCAGTTATTTTTGGAATTTTTTTTAGTGATGCGGCTTGTTCTTTATCTAGAGTTTATTACTCAACCCCTCCTTTAATTGTGCATAATATTTTAGAAATTGCTACTCACTTAAAGAGCCATGAAAATGATAGTATTTTGTGTGAAACTGTTTTTGCTATGAAAACTAAAATTTTAAAATTTTGGAACGAAATTTCTATGTTATATGCATTCGCATTTATTTTAGATCCTAGAGCTAATATTCGAGGATTTGGTAACGTTCTCTCATTTCTAAGTGATGCGATATGCACTGATTATTCTAGTTATTTTTCAAATGTTCATCTAACTTATTTGAAGTTTATGCTAAATACGGTCATAAATTTAGTGGAGTTCGTCTATAGCGACCTTTATCACCACCCAGAACAGGTAAGAATAAAACTGCATGGAGAAAGATATGGGGTGCAGGTTTCTCTACCTCAAGGAGTTCGAGCACAACGACGTCAAGTTCGGACACAACAACAGGTGGTGAGGAGCTGGCTGCCTATTTCAACAGCGACACTGTCAACTAGCAAGAGCAGCAAGAAGAGGACTTCAACATTTTGCAGTGGTGGCATGTGCACAAGATAACATATCCGGTGCTTTCCATATCAGCACGTGATGTGTTAAAAGTTTGTCTCCATAATTTCTTCGGAGTCTGCTTTCAGTTTATCCGGAAGAATAATTGAGGAGAGAAGAACAAATCTGACAAGTGAGATTGTGGAAATACTTCTCACCATGAAAATTGGGAACAAGCTGAACAACTAGCTCAACATACTACATAGAATGTTGAGCTAGCGGTGACATTTGAAAATCTTTATCTGTACCACCGGGCTATAGGATGTACTCTTTTTCCTTTGCCAAGGTTCTCTCGTGTTGTGATTTTACTTGGCAAAGTTTTAATGAGGCAGCCAAAAATCAATAAAGCTTATTATTTAATTTTAATTAGCTGTCTTATTTTAGAATTTATTTCATATTTTTAGAATTTTCTCAATTTACAATTTTTTTAAAAAAATTTCTACATCCTTTGAGTTTTTAAAATTATTATAACTTTTCCCATTTTTTTCTATTTTTCCAAACTTTTTTGATTTTCTAATTTTTATAACATTTTTTTGGATTTATTTATTCTGATTTTTTAAAAAAATTAAAAAAATTTAGCACCAACAAGCCAGCGTGGCCCGTTTCAACCCATCGGCCCGTGAGTCAATAGGCTGGCATGGCTTGATCTGTTTAACCACAAGGCTGTGCTTAGGCTGGCACTCCAGCATAGTATAAACTACTCCAGCATAGTAAGGGCAGCCGCAATGGTAAAGTGAGTTGCTCTCTATAATAAAGGTCCACGTCATCTATAGACTTTACTATAGTGAACCTATGCAATGGTGTGTCTATACAGATGTCTATAGCTGTTTTTAATTCTTGCATGTACATACGAATGACAATGATCTGTACTGCACATCATCATTGTAGCTAAGTATATGTCCATAGAAACACAACCGTGCGAAACAATACTTCACCACTTTCAAAGATAAACTTGGTACCACTGTCAAAGATAAACTTCATACCAAATTCGTCGACATATTTGGAAATATATAGTTGTAGCATCGCAACAATTAAAAAGGCAAGAAGTGCAGGAAATATATAGTTCTAAGACTAGACTAGTTCCATTTAGACCACACAGCAACTAGAAGATGTTATTCCTGCGAAAGAACCACCAAATGCCCATAGCCACCAAAAGTCCATCACCATCTGACAACAGCAACCTCTTTCATAACCTGCCAGAAGGAATAATCAGCCTCTGTTGTTTTTTCAGCCAAACAAAATGGGAACAACAAGATGGCATGTTTGCAAATTTCAGAAGATGTGGGCGTTAAATAACCGGTTTTGAGGTTGAGCAGGTCATTTGGACTTTTTCAATATTTCAGGGGTGAAAAAGTACTCAACTCTCTAGTATTAGCGTAGCTGAACTGTTCATGTGTATTAATTAGTACCTAATCACAAACAAAAATTAGTACTCTTGTATTAGCATAGATGAATTGTTCACGAGAAGAGTATCCATTTCCAGTGATGTATTTTCATACCAAAGCCAAAGAGGTGAGGCAAGGCAAGCTCAAACTAGAAACTTCCATTGGGAACTCTCATTCGAAATCAGTTGTTCTAAGAAACAAAACAAAGTTCTAGAAAGAAAACCAACCTCATTTAAGTATGACACCAGCAGTCTAGTAGCACATCTGAAAAAATAAAAACAAAAGGATGTAAGTCAAAATATTCAATATAACTTTTTGCATTTACGAGATGAGAAGTACAGAGAAAAGCTTACATGCGAAGATAAAGGAACAAAATTGATTAGTTATTTTTCCTCCTGGCATTATGTTGCCAAATGTGCTCAATTAAATCATTTTTCAGTTGGGTATGGACTGAGTGAGCACGGATAGCAGAATTTCTATGACGAATGTCATCAAAGCATGGGTTACTGTTAGTGGCTTTTTGCACTTCTGGTGGAAGTACAATTGATGTGCTTGGGATAGCATTCAGATCAATAGGCTCCTCAGCCATTTCCCCCTCATCTTCCACTATCATGTTATGGAGAATAACATAAGCTTTCATAATTTTACGAAGAATCTTCATGCTCCAAGAACGTGCTGGACGACGCACAATGTTGAAGCGAGCTTGTAGCACCCCAAAAGCACGCTCCACGTCTTTCCTTTTAGCTTCTTGTTCCATTGCATACAGCTTGTGCTTCTCTAGTTGAGGTGCCCTTATAGACTTAACGAAGGCTGCCCATTCTGGGTAAATTCCATCGGCGAGATAATATCCAGTGTTGTACTGTCTGCCATTGACAGTAAACTGAACACGAGGAGCTTCACCCTTTATTGCTTCGATAAACAAAGGGGACTGATTGAGCACGTTGATATCGTTATTGGACCCAGCAACACCAAAGAATGCATGCCAAATATGGAGGTCATATGAAGCTACCGCTTCAAGGATGACTGTTGGGACTCCATGGTGACCGTTGGTATATTGCCCCTTCCATGATGTTGGACAATTTTCCCACGTCCAGTGCATGCAGTGGGGTAGTCCACCAACCTACGTGAGAGACAATCCATCATCAGCACTGCGACTCGAGTTGGAAGCAAGCAACAGCAGCAGCCACCACAATCATGTTTAAATTAACAAAGTCGAAAGCAAAATGACCAATTGAACATATAGCTTCTGTTGCTATGTACAACATTCATCTAACATGCTTGATATTAAAAAGGAACTATTTTTGGTGTGCTTTCCGGCTTTCCTTGCCAACAATCACCCAATCAGTACTTGTGCGATGGCTAAAGCCAATTTTCCTCTCAGAAAAGAAGGGATTAGTAAAGCACTAAAGCCTGACAATATAGCGATGGTATACAGAGATGGACAGTCAGCAAACAACGGTGATTTAACGACACAGTGCTGCATTACTGCATACATACATAAAGCCTGGACAGAAAGAGGATTGAGATGAAAATAAAAGGCAGATCATACGGGCATGGTAGGTCCCCTCAAGAAAGAGTAGAAGCCGATTTATAAACTACCACTATGGTACTGCCATTTTTTGCTGCTCTGAAATCATCCTAACAGGCTAAGACAATTGGGAGCTACAAAGAGGCTCCACGAGCTGCACAAAGAGCCTTGTCATTGAAAGGATCACAACAAGCTGGAAGAATAAATATCCCATCCTGTTGGTGGTTGCGTTTTGAAATATTAGAAGCATGGAAGTTGGCAAAGACAACACGAAGAAAAACTAGAGAGCACTTCTCCTTTTTAGAGAACACGCAATAGAATTGCTTGTCTTTGCATTAAGAAGAAAACAAGCGATACAAAGATTAAATACAAGGCAAACTGCCCAGCAGGAACAAAAACAAAAGAAAAAGACAACAGACTATGAATAGTAAAAGTAGTAGCGATACTAGTACTTTTCAGAACTAATCAGAGAGACGCCCGTGTAAATATTTCGTGTGTAATGGCGTTTGCTAATGGAACTTCATCTGATGTTATACAAGAGAAAAAGGCATTTTACTGGTATATGGATGGTGCTTCTAGTCTTTTAACTCTGCACAACCTACTAGACCCAACAACTGTCTCCCCAAGCCAAGAACTCGCAGCGCCGTCTCTGCAGAGGGAGTTCGAGTTCTTTTACAAGGGGAAGCTCTTGCCACTGCACCTACCGCTGCGAGTCCAGATGGTCGAGGAGCTCCTCGACGGTTGCGTTGGGGCCGGCATCGGGTGGCTGGTCCTCGCCGTAAGCACCGCACCGGCGACGCCGTACGAGTCATGCAACGCGTCGCCGGCAAATTCGTGCTACTCTAGCTATGGATTGAAGAGCGTTTTACCTGGAGGCGGAACCATGACTTCACCAGATCTTGGGAAGGCGATGTTGGGCTTCAATGCAGTGCCCCACCAAGGAACACTAGCTGCCGGAGCTTGAGGCGTTGGAGGAGCAACCTCCCGCTTGGAACGATGGCTCATCGCTTGCAGAGATTTAGGGATTGGGGATGCTAGGTTTTTGGGAGGTCAAGAGGCAAGAAATGGATTTAACTGGTGTGTGGGTGCTGTGGAGGGAGGGATTTGGGGCGTGGGTGCTGCGGAAGGAACGATTTGGGGCGCGGGCTCCACGGAGGAAGGAGGGATTTGGCGCGCGCGGGGAAGAAGCAGGCGTGGGGAAAAAAATCTGGGGATGGAACCAGAAGGGTTGGAGGTGGAGCAAATCGATATGCGCGAGAAAACGCGTTGTGGAGCGACGGGAGAGTCGTTTGTGCGTCGTTAACTCACCGATAGGTGCCTCGTTTTTCTCTATCGGCTCTCGCCAGATCTGTAGATCGTTGTATTCTCTCTCTTTAATTAATCTCTTCCACGTAGGACAGATGATGACATGGACTCTCTTATAGAGAGCTGATCTGGCACCATTGCGGCTGCCCTAATACGGCATAGTTCATTTATTAACTGGGCCTAAAAGGGCCGATACCGTCGCGGCTACCGAGGCCCGCAGCGAAAGTGAGGGAATGGCCGAGACGGCGCTAGCCGAAAGCCCGAATCGGTCCCTCCCATGCGCCGCCGCACGCCCTAACCCGCCGAACCGCCAAAACCCAAATCAAAATCCCACGTCTCGGCGGAAATCCCCAAATACACCGACGAAACCTCAGCGGCGGCCAGCGCCCAAGCCAGCTAGCCAAGCCCACCGCAGCGATGGCATCTCAGGTCGTCCTCGTCGACATCCCCTCCGACCCCGACGACAACGACGACACCGCCGCCACCCCTTCGTTCCTCCGCAAGCGTTTCCATGCTGCCCTCGCCTCCACCTCCCCCGACTCCCTCGAGGACTTCTCCCCTACTCCTCCCCTCACGAAGCGGCGCCCGCCGGCGTCCCCCATCGTCCTCGACGACACCCCCACCCCGCCGAATCGACGGCCGTCCGCGGCTCCCGAGCGTCATGTTTCCGGCGTGGCCGAGACGCGCCAGTCGGTCGTCCCGTGCTCGCGCCTCTTCCGTGCTGCCGTTTCGGAGACCCCCGGATCGGCTGTCCCGTGCTCTATCGGCTCCGACATTGTTGTTGCTGAGACCCCGGGCTTCACCTCCCCGCGGTCGGCTGGTCCACCCGCTGCCCCTGGTTTACCGTCTGCTGCTTTCGCGCGGAATTGGTCTGGTGAAGTTTCTTGACTTGTAGTTGCCTTCTGTTTGAGTCAAGAATTTACTGATCTCGCTAAGCACACCAGCTTCATCCATGGAAACTGCTTTATGGCAAGATAGACGCCAACTGGTTGTGGTAATGCTACACAGCTACAGCTCATTACAGCTACAGCTCATTTAGGTCTTCTTCCTTTTCTTGGTATATGTCAAGACAGGCAAAGGAATAATTGAATACAGTACCATATTGGTGAAACTATTAAGTATATCGGATCATAGCACTAGGCAATTTTGTGAAAGTTAATCTTGGTGATTAATATCAGTCATTTCCACAGAACACCAACAATAACTGGTTTTGTTTACGTAATCTGAGCTGAATACTGTGTCATTATTACTTGAACATCTGTTATATTCATTCCTAATAGTTGCAATTTTCTGGGATAATTAATCCGGCCAAGAGAATTGGGAATTATCAATCATGAAGTGTGTTAGATTATTTTTCTGAGCATTTTTTTTAACTACAAGATATATCAAGAATCTTTAATTTGGAAGTTTGAACGCTTTGGCAGTTTGAAGAACTACATAAGCAACATGCCGTATTTTTTTAAATTTGCAATTGTATCATCTTGAGCACATGTGAGATAAATAGCTCACGACTATCTCTATTATATTGAGTTTGGATAGCTTATTGGTTCAGATAATACTGTATGTCCAACTGTAACCAACAATTTACCTGTTGTTAAAGTTCTTCATTTATTAATTTATTAGCACCATAACCATGAACTCCATATCTTAGAGAGATTTTGTCAACCTCCCGTTTCTTATGTGGGAAGCAACCTATGCTATCGCATTGATCACTAGATGGTAGCATATTCTCTAGATTCATCACGGTTTTTCTCCAATTTGTTAGGAGCAACTCTTGTTTCTATTTTACAGGAGTTTCTTGTCCAATATCTCTGGACAGTGATGATGAGTTGGATGTCACACGTTTAACCAAGTTACCAAGCAATACAACAGAGTCTGAACCTGTGATTCAACCTGGGACTACCTCCTGTTTTGATAAAGTGGGCAGTGCAACAAATACAGATCAGAATGACTATTCAAAACCATCTGCTGGACATCGGACAACCTTTTCTGCACGTAAAAATGGTGGTAAGAAAAATTTAAGTGAAAGAATAAAAAGCAAATACTTGATAATGATATTCAGAGTAAAATTCTTGGAGTATATTTCTGATTGAGAACCAGTGTAGGTCAAAAGTTATTCTTTAGCAATTACCACATTGATTATCTATGCTTTCATTAGGCAGAACCAGCTATGGACAACCCGCTGATTTGCCTTGTGAATGTTCTAGTTTGCATGATGCTGATGTTTCCAACGAAAAGTACAATCCTAAGGTATGTTAACTCCAGTAGTTTCTGGTTTGGTTTGACATAAACATATAACCAATAAATCAATGATGACTTTTCTTCTTTACATTCTTGTCTTCTGATGTAAAATTAAGTTATGTTCAAGATTCTGGTTTACCTACCCTATTTTTGATATGTTGTCTGGGAATGTTCCATGATGATCTAAAAACAATTTAGGATGCATATGCTAATGAGAGAGGAACAATGGAAAAGGAGGATGCGCCAATATAACATTGGTGTCATAAAAAACGTAATAAAACATAAATTTGGTATTTTTGTGGAGTTTCTTGTAGACTATAGTGACTAGTTATATATATTTATATAATGTCACACTAGAAAATAAATTTAGTAGAATGTGATGTCATGCTTTCATTAATTTGTAACCCTTTTTTTTATCTTACATCTGATGGATTGGCATTCCAGTTGTCTATGAACAATGGCATTTCTTGATGGCAATTGATGCATCATATTTTATATGTGTTTGGTAGACTGGATTGTGAGTAAAGCCACTACTACAGAAAAGGACATCACAGACGGTTCGGAACCGTCATCACAAACGGTTTTCCGAACGTCTGTAACCATGTGTCAGTGATAATCGTTGCACATCACATATGGTTTATGATAATCAAGCTGTTCTAGTCACAACCCGTCTGTAATGATCTGTTATCACAGACGGTTATAGCTAATAACCGTCTGTGATATGCATAAAACCCACACTGGTTCAACACTACAAACATATGATACATCCTCCAGATTTCCAAACTTGCCATGACTTAGATGCTTCAAATGTTGGCTAAGTCTCCAAATTTTGGCTAATTTTAGAACATCCAAGTCATGGCATATTTGAAGACTTCGCCAAAATTTAGAGTATCCAAGTCATGGTAAATTTGGAGCAACGACTGGGTTAAAGAAAAAAATGGAAAACAGCTGGTATTATATTTGGGGCGGTAGCAAAGTTTTACACAAGTAGGAACAATAGACCATACAGGGAAGATAATGCTCGGTTGCATAAAGAGAGGCAAAACTTACTGGTTGTGCATGTGTAGTTAAAAAGAGTAGATATCTTAACATGCCTGATAACATTCAAGTGACAGCGCATTCTTGTGTTATATAGGAAGAGAAGAAACGACAGAAGGAAGAGAATGCTCGACTGGTTGAAGAAAAAAAGAAAAGACAACAGGTCTGGCTGAGTAAGCATGTAAAAGAACAAACTTGTTATTTCAAGTGTCACAAATGATGCAGTTTGAGCCATGAGGCATTCTTGCATTATATAGGAAGAAAAGAGACTAAAGAAGGAAGAGAAAGCTAGACTGATTGAAGAAAGAAAACAAAAACAACAGGTTTAGCTCATAAAGCATTTTACAGAAGGACATATCTATTCATGTTCAGTATAGAGAATATGAGAGCATATTGTTTATTTTCCAGGAAAATAAAATGCAGAAGAAAGCTATGAAAGCTCAACTAGCAGAGGTGAGGAAGTTAGACAAAGAAAAAAAGCAGTGGGAATCAGGGAAATTTGCTTCAAAATCAATTGTCGCTGAGATTGATTCAAGCGTTATTGAAAGTGGCTCAGTTGGAGGTTTGTTGAACTATCGTAAATCAAGTAGTTGTGCCAAACTACCAATTATTGTTCATTATTTCCATCTTTCTCCACTGCTGAGATATCTGGCCCTTTCCAAACAGGTCATCTTCTGTCAAGGTTTGCAGAGAAGGGCCTTTCCTTTCGAGTTACGCCTAATGCAATTAGGGGATCAATTTTGTGGAAGATGGGAGTTCCTGAAGAACTTTCTCAAGAACTCTCTCAGGTGCTTATCAATCGTAAGGACAGCTGTGATATAGTGATGCATGTTTCTTTTGTTCACCTTTGGCCTTTAGGGATTGTGTCCCTTGATCACTTCTCCAAATGTTTGGTGACTTGTTTTGGCTCAATCACCTCAATATTACTCCATCCTATAACATGTGTGCTAAAACAATCTAAGTTGTAAACTTTTACTTGGAAAGCAAAAATTTTATGTATGCTTGATTTATTAACTGGATGCATCTTTACAGACCTTTGCACAAATGCATACCTATGCTTTTAGATAGTGCTAGTCGTGTAGCTGAGCAGCCAATGCTGCTTTCTCAGGTGCAACTTCTGCTTCAATTAATTCAATTAACATAATAATCATGTTTGATGAAGGGTTTATTGTACTTAGTATTTATGGGAGGTGTTTTCCAAAACCAACATGACCGTTTACACTTTGAGCCAAACTTGAAATTAAATTGATTTGACTGGTTTGGGTGAAAAGTAAGAATAAGATTACCGGACAGATAAGATGGGCTTCTATCAGTATGAACATGTAGACATCATAGTAAAATTTTGATACTGTGAGCTCTCTTATGGAAGGCAGTGGAAGGATTAGTGATACTTGTGAAAAAAGAACGATACAGAAGAGAAGTTCTATTGATCGCAAAACTGACTATGTAGTGGTCCGGTGAACGAAAATCAAGATTTCAGGTTGTAATATACATTTTTAACCTATTACTTTATTAGCTATGTTGCTCTAGCAAATGATTATGTGGGAAAATCATAGTTACCAGATTCGCTGTAAACTCGCATGAATTGCGAACCAGATTCGTTGAATTCTAACCTGTTTAGGGTATAGGGTTCGTGCTCACAGTGGAAATTGGGGAATAAAAAAGTGGCGAACCATGAATCTGAATCCTGTACCGTGACTTGGACGAATCGCAATTATGGTAACCATGGGAACAATTTGTACTCCTTTTTTTGTTTTGTGAAAAAGGAGCAACTCATTAGCCAGCCTTTTAAAACATTAGCAGTATGGGGTCAAATCCTGGAAAATCCGCATATAATCCACCTATTGTGCAGTTGGTGGGAAGTGAATTCTGGCCTATAGCTAGACAACTCATGTGGCATGCCAGTTGGATTATCCAACATTTAAGTTATATGGGAAGTATGCCATAGTATCATTGTTTCAGAAAGATCTGTGGTTCTATATACATGCCAGAATGGCATGTAGAACGGAAGCTAAAATAGTTTCCGCTTGTGCCAGTCCTGTTATCTTGGAGAAATAAAAAAGATATCCTTATATTGGAAAATTGCAGTAATATGGAGAGGTCCAAGTTACTGTGATATTGCAAAAGTCTGCACTATGATAACATCATTATATCCGAAAGTGGCATATCTTTCTGGCTTTCTGCAAAAGTCTGCACCATAACCACATCATGTATCCTAAAGTGACACATATTTCTGCAGCCCCAAGCTTCAGTGTTAGAAGTGCCATATATTTTATTTGTGTTTCAAGCTGAGGAATTCTGTGATCTTGTAAGCGGTGGATTGTTCTTGCAACATGTTTGCAAAGTTCGAAGTTACTATCCAACATTCACTATTTGCTACGTCACTAACAAATTGATGAACTACATAAAAAAACGGTTAGTTCCTTGAAGTCTTAATTATCATTTGTTTACTGTTTTTTTGTTGGATATTTACCTTTTATGTTGATTGTCTACAAAGTCCCTTGGTCTTCTTAATGCACCAAAAGGTATGTAGCTGACAATGTTATTAATGGCTTTGGCATGCTAATGTTTCTTACTCTTCATTGGTTTATGTTCACCTGAATTATACACAGTATGTAGTTTTTGACTTGTGTAACATGTTGCTGTCAGCTTGCATTTTATTGTCCTTTTGCCCTATTTATTCTATAAACCATAATAGATTTGCATGGTTGTTTTGCCTTTTCTTTTGTTCCACTTTCCCCATAATCCTGCAATTTTTTAGCAGTACAACATGTAACCATCTATCCCTACCTAATCCTGCCAATATGTTCTCTCCTTGTTTTTTCTTTTTTGCATGTCAGTGAGCAAAGTCAGTATAAGAACCCATCAAATTCTAATAGTTGGAAACGTCCACCAGTGGAAGAGGTTTGTTTTCAACTGTATCTTTATTTACTGAACTTTTTTGGGAATGTGTAACAGATTTGTTTGTTTAGGTTTTATGCAAATTAGCAACACACTATGTTAGAGTTCACTCAAGGCAATGTGCAGATGAAGCTGAAGTAGCAGAGCATGTTGTTGGCTTGACGTCTAGTCTTGCAACTTGCAAATTCAGGCAAGTTACATTTGTTAGATGAAGATTGTTAACTTCATCGATGGTTTCTACTGAATTAAAAGAATTTGCAACATATCTTTATTTTTTTTTGCTTCCCTATATTTTGTATGCTTCGTGCTGTTATTGCTATCCAGTAATTTAAATACGGGACCATTTCTCTCATAGTAAGTAAGAGTGCACATATGCCCTGTGGCCTTACTGGATTCTGTTTTTATTGGCAATAACAGCGGACAAGAAAAGGTATTTGGAAATGTTCTGTTATGCAGTGTCGAAAAAACTTGTGTACTTTCTGCTAACAGTAATATTCCTATTGTTGATCATTGGTATGAGAAGTGAGAAAGAGAAGTGAATAGGTTAACATTTGTTTTGGCTCATGATTATGTCTGCTTGATGGATGTACTTGAATATTAGTACTGGTTTCGTGCATAAAGCTTCAGTTGCACCAATTTCAATTCTTGTGCTCGCTAGTGGCTACTACTTTCCTCAATGGTCCTTCACATTCAAAATCATGGGATAAATATGTCGAGCCTCCTATCAACATTTACGTTGCAGCTTTCACACTGTCAGCTTTCTACGTAAAGGCACAAAAACACAATACGTCTGTTATCAGAGTAAATCTCTTCCATTATGACCTTGATGTATTATTTAGCAACCGGTTTCTACTCACTAATTTTGCTTTCCCTCCATGGTAATTTTTTATGGAATGTATACCTCAATACCTGATAATTCCTTTAATAGTTTAATATAGAGTAAATTATACTTTGCACCACTCTAAGTTAATTAATGTTGCACTTCGCACCAGGTTTAAGCCAGTGGCATGACCTATCTTTAGATCGTTGTTTGTGCGTGCAGCCAACGGTGCAATAGTAGGTGAGCACTGTCGACGCGCGCGCGCATTATGAGCTCAAAAGGCCATGCTACCAGCTTAAACCTGATGCAAAGTGCAACATTTGTTAGCCTAAGGTGTTGCAAAGTGAAAAATATTGCTTGAATCTGGTGCAAAGTGAAACAAGGGGCACAATAACTGGTGCAAAGTGCCATTTACTCTTTAATATAATTATAAACCATTGACATGTAGTTCTATTCAATGCGGAAGCAGTTCCTTATTTTATAAATTCCCCATTGACTGTTCTGCAGGAAACCATTGACATGGTTATCTGTGCATGCTAATGGCTCGATTATCCCTAAAGGTTTCATTGATAAAGCTCTGGCTAATAAAAGCACCTGGTAGGCTTCATTGATACTGGACTAGATTTCCATTTAATGTTCTTTGCTTAGATTTTTTCTTTTTTATTTATCTTAAAAACTATTCATGTTTCTGTGTACATTAAAGCAGCACATTTTAACTTTTTGGCTTTTGCATAAGGTTACTTGCAGCGCAGTTTGGTTCTTACCTTAGTTTTCCTTCAGTGGAATAGAATTTTCATTAAATTTCTAAACTAATAATACAAAATGGGTTGCTTGTTCCTACACTGATGAGGTTTCTCCTTTGCAGTCTAGCCTAGCCTGTCTACACCTGAGTTCTAAGCTCTATTTAGTAGTAGCGTTCTGATTCTGTCCTTTGGAATAAGCAAATTGAATTGTTTGAAATAGAAAACTGAAACTGAGTTCTAAAATAACCTTCTCTAGAAATCTATTGTACCACTTATTTTCCTTGTAGATGACTTAATCTATTTGGCTGGGATTGGCTTGAACTATTGTAAATATGTTATATATAAGCCAATCTTGGTTGACACTGGCTTGATTTTTATTATGGCACTAACTGGATCTAAAGAAACCACATGCTTTTGTTGCTTAGCAAATTTCAGCAATAGAATCACAGTATCATAGGATATCTGCCCTTTAGCTTAAAATGTTAGCCATGGTAATTCTATATCATGTTGTTTGATGTGTGGTTTCCAGTCAAATCAGTGATTTCTTACATAGAATGGTAATTTGTAATTACATATAAATCCTTTGTACCCCCAAAATTAGCCTGGTCCTCCACTTGGCCCCACTTAAAATAACTACCGCTGCTGGTGCAGCGGTGTTGCTATTGATGTTGCTGCCAAGTGACATGGATGAGAACCATAAACGAGATGCAAGATTTTCTGACTGTGTAGCCTCTAATCTGATTCAGCAATGTAAATTTTCCGACTGTGTGACCCCTAAATTTTCCGATTATTTTAGGTTCCAATATTCAGACGAGAGTTACAGGTTTGTAGTGTGTTTGTATTCTAATTGTTCAAGAAAATCATCCGTGTCAGGTTGAAGTCCTTAATAGCTATCCCTAAAGTCCAGCCAAGACATGCTCTTGCAATCTATAAGAAGTACCCATCCATGAGATCTCTTCTGAATGTATATATGGATCCCGGTAAAACTGTGAGTGCTGTCCTTTTAACAGTTTCAAAAAGAGCGCAAAAGTTCGACAATCAGGCTTTTGTGTTCTTTAACTTTGTGTCCTTGTAACAGGTTCGCGAGAAGGAACTTTTGCTTGAAGACTTGATGTTGGAAGATCGCCTGGGTGATGAAAACAGAAGGTTTGGAAAAGCATGTTCTAGGAGACTGTACAGAATTCTCATGGCACAAAATGGAGCAACACAAACGGATGATGTTGAGGAATCCTAATGGCCGATCTTCGTACATAGGATCCTTCTGGTCTTGTTAAACCATTGTATATGTATTTAGTGTTGCGCTATAAAGATGAAGTTTGAAGATAGTTCATGCGATGTTCTTCAGTGCTGAAGCCGCTACTTTGCTGTGTAGTGCTAAAATTTCGTTTTTGTAGGCGAAATTCGAAATTTCGGCGAGATTTAAGAATTTCAGCTAAAATTTAAAAACTAAATTTCAAATCTAGTAATTTTGAAGGCGAAAAAACAAAATTTTGCCTGAAATGACCGAAATTTCGATCATTGGACGACAGATTGTTGCTGTCCTCTAGAGATGGCCTTTCCGGTTAGGGTTCCGTGACGTTGGGGTCGGGGCAGGAAGCTGGTATGGGCCTTCAGTAGAGGAAGGTAGGGGGAAGATGAGAGGAGATTGGGGCTAACCAGGGTTCACCTTACCTTTTAGATCACGAATTTTGCTACTGCGTCGGCACCGAAAATCTTCGATTTTCAAGCGAAAATCGTGAAAAAATCGCGCGAACTTCAAATTCATTGAAAAAAAAATCAGAAGTCGTCGATTATCGTGAAAACCGACAAACTTGGTGAACTTTTTTGACGGTCGGTTTTTTGGAGCGATTTTCGTCGATTTTTGACGAAAATCGAGCGATTTCTATCGATTTTCGACCGGTTTGTAACACGTAATTTTTTTATTCGAATTTTCGGATTTTTTTTTAATTGGACCGGTTTATACCGGTATTTGATATCGGATCGCGGCGATACGGACGAGCATATTTTGATGGCGGCGACGCGTGTGAGTGAGGGAGGAGGAAGAGAGGGTTGGGGGGGAGTTGGTGGAGATGCGCGCGCGAGAGAGGGTAGGATTAGGGTTAGGGGAGGCCGGTTGGACTAAGTTGGTCGGAGAGTGGACCGAATCCAGTTGTAAAAATATGAAATCCGGTCCAAACAGTGATCATCTTGGTCTAAACACTTAAAATTTCGCCCAAATCGCGGTAGCAAATTGAAAATTTTCAAATCTGTTGAGATTTGGAACCTTCACCGACCGAAATATGAAATTTCAACCGAGATTTCCGAAATCTCAACGAGATTTTGAACCATGGGTGCGACGCAATGACATTTATTATTTTGTGTTTTGCTAAAGCTGACAGAAAAAAACGATCGTGTACTGAAGGTATGAAACATGAACTGTTCTGACAGATAAGTGAAAGATAAGCTGTATGTACGTATCCTGCGGGATAAACCATAGGCTACATACAGCAAGGAACCCTAACAAACCTGCAGCTTTTGAAAAGTTTATAAAGGCTCAAGTAAATGGTTGGTACTGAAACCTAAAGTTTTCATGTTACATGGGTCTCTCTCCAGGGACGGTCCTGCATTCGTGCATGTCGGCAGTGTAATGCGAAGTTCCTTAAGGTGTAGCCGTGCAGCGTACGATTACTCGCATTAATCCGCTGCAACAGGCAACAGCTCTCTGCGGAGTACACAGGCAGCTAGAATTGCAGTAACTTCGTCAGAACACGCGCTGTGACGACACATTCGGTTCTTGGAAAATCCATCGATGATTGCCGTTCCAAACTCCGCCGAGGTTTACACGGCGAGATTTCTCGCTCGGTTAAACACACGAAATTCGCATCAGATTTTCTCCCGTCCTCGCTCTTGTGTCGAGGAACAAGGACTTGTTGCGACGCTGTAGGCATTCCGTAGTACAAACATCCCTTTTGTTTTAAAGGAGCCCTGTCTGTACTCTGTACTACGCCTGCGTGCATAGAGCAAGCAGGGGACTGTGGCGCATTGATCGGACGCGGGGGCGATGGCTGATGCGTGGGCAGCATGTGGCTTCAACAAACGGACGTCCAGTCCACTCGTCGCAGCTGCTGCCTGCAGGTGCGGTGGGGGGACACCGGAGACACGCCCGCGTGCACGCAACGCAGAGGCAGCGCGCGCCGCGAGCGGCACACGGCCGTCGGCTCATGCCATGCATGCATGACCTCCTCCATCGATCCAGGTGCTCTTCCAACCCACGACGATGTGCGTGCATCGGTGCAGACGATGCATCCGATCAGATCCAGAGACGTGAACGTGAACGTGATCCCCTTCCCTCTTCGTTGCCAAGAATGTATCTGAGCACAAGCTAGTGAACCATCGCAGCCGGAAGGAGGTATAGTAATCCATTGAAAGAAAGCGTCTTCTCTGAAACACGTTGCGACGCGGAATCATGTCTACTAGTTTGATTTCCGTTTCATCATCTGCCTAGCGATCGAGAAGGAATCCCTCTGATCTTCTCCTGCAGATACGTTGTCATCTTTAGGTTGCCGGTGCCTTGCATTTGAGGTCGACATGTGCCTTGAATCAGGCCCGAGGCTGTGGTTCGAGTGACATGCCCGAACGCCGAAAGGATGGTGGTGGCATGGGCAGATTGGTACGCGATTGTCAGAGAGACCCATTATGATCACATGCAACATTTGCGATGCTCATGATCGGTGTTAGCGAAACCACCAGATTTATGTTTCGTATGTGCGCAGCGCAATGACAAGTTTTTTTTGTCTGAGTATCTCTGGCAAGCCTCGGGTGGACCGAGATGCCAAGATGGGGCCCAAGCCCAAGCACACCCGTTCTCTGGTTGACATGATGAGGTCATGATGCAATTCACAAGGAAAGAAAATTTTTTACATTATCCAGCTACGCGTAGCTTTAGCTTGTGATGGCCATGGTCCATCCTTAATTATAGTAAGGTAGATATTTCTCACGTTCTAGGGCGCGTGTTGGTTTTTTATTGGCAAGCTGTGTGCTTAAGGTTTCTTGAGTACCAGTAAAATCTAGTGTAATATGGCCACGGTTAAACAAACATTCTATTTATTACGAGTTTGGTCTCCTTTTGCTTTCCCTCGCTCCGCTCACAAAACGTCTGAAGTCACCTCGTTGCATGTCACACAACATGGGCGAAAAAAACAAAAAGGAAGCGGGGGAGGAACATCTCAAGAGAAATTGAATATATTCACATGGATACGGCATCACAGGTAGTGACCGTGAACGTTTCTTTACAGGTATACTTGGCTCACAGCCATCTCACCTGTGATTCTGCCGGTCCCAAAGAAAGGAATCCCCAAGAAGGCATGGCCATCTTCACATGCTCCTGTAGCCATATCTCCTACTTGATCAGCATTCAGAGAGCAGATCACTAGTGGTACCTTCACATGCTTTGCTAAGACCGTACGTATACCTACTTCAATACACATGGAGTGTATACGCTTACGTGGTTAAGATTTTTAACAGCTAGCCTACGGCCTTACCCTTTCAGCTTCCCATGTGCCTTTGCTTACACCGGGATATATACCCTCATTGTCATTTGTCAGAGGAAGAGAGGGAGAAAGTTACTCGAGCCCCATGCCTTGGATGGTTCATGGTAGGATGTCACTGTGGCAGTAGCAGGCGTTTAGGCAACAGTGCAGCAGCTAGTATGGTTGAAACTTTACAAGTCGTACTAACGACTGTTGGATAGCCAAACGACGGTCCAGATCTTTCACGAGAGCTTTTCAAGGAGTACTGTAGGAAATATGTCATGTAGCTCACGCACCGTAGAAAGGGCTGCCGGTGAGCGCTGTAGCACTGATCTGGCCGTTGGTTCCGCTGATCCAACGGTGGCGGCGGCTTGCAGCTGCTAGGGCCTCGTTTGGAATTAGGGAAAATATTCGTGATCCTACGAAAAATGAATTGATTTCTGTATATTTCAAACAAACACTAAAGTTGTTCAAACTGCAGAGCAACCTATCCAGTAGCAGGAGTAGTAGCCAATAAGCACCGAGCTCAAGGATAGGGTACTAGTTGTACTAGCAGCATCGTATTTTGACTAGTACTCCCTCCGCTCGTAATCAGAATCAGTTATCGTTTACGGTGTAGGCAGTCCAACTTTTAAAATTTTGATCGTAAATATCTTTTTAATTATTTGTGATGGGAGGAGTATTGTACATGCCCTTGTAGGGCACACCAGAAATTTATGGACATGTTCTTTCAATGCCAAGTTTGAACTTTCAGGCTTTGCCAATTTCCAGTCATTTTGGTCATTATCATGGCAGTCAGGATCCGTTTTGGTCTGCCTAAATGGCAAGTGAAATGCAAGTTGAACTAACGTTTGTTGGTTGCCGTTACGTCATGGTTTATGCATCAATGCACGTCCGTCCCCACTGTCACGATGTCACTGCTGCTGACAAGAGAGGCAGAGGGTTACGATGTCACGGACTGCCAAAGATTATCATCAAGATGGCAAGATACCGGTCAATGCTCAAATAGTTTGATTAGTTTCCCCTGCACTGTTTAGCTGCTGAATTACATCGACCTATCATGGTGGGCATAGCTAAAGCCTAAAGACCTGTACGTTCTCTCTTTTTTCTTCTCCGTGTTAAAAGTTAAAAAACTAAAAACTAAATAAATATACGATTTTTTAAAATGATTTTTAAAAAAGTTACAAGATCCTATAACTAAAAGTCAAGAGGCATACAAGGACGAGATGTGATATTTTAGCTCATTGAGTTAGGGCTTGTTTGGCAACAAAGTATTTTCATAGTTTCTAGGCAAAACTATGGTTTTGAAGAATACTATGGTATTTTTGGCAACATGGTGTTTGGAAGCAACCCCAAAAACTCTGTTTTGAAAACCATGGTATTGCCAATACCATGGTATTTTTGGAGTATTGAAAACTCCACTTAAAGTGGAGTTTTGGGCTTTTGGTGGTGGTGTAGAGAGTGAAAGGTATCAATACTTTGAAAATACCATGCAAAATACTTTGTAGCCAAACAGCTTGTAGTTCCAAGAAAAACCATGTTTTCAATGGTGGTAGGTGAAACCATGGTATTTATGCCAACACAATTTTTAAGCCATAACTTTGTAATACCATGGTATTGAAAAACTTTGCTTCCAAACAGGGCCTTATAATCTAAACCAATAACGCTGAATTTAAATTAATCATATCTACCAAGTATAAAACTGAGCTGCTTTTTAAACTGTTTAAGAAAAGATCTAGCTTTAGCCTAAGTTTAAACAAACATAGCCTCCTAAGGCTATACTATTCTGAATGCACAAGTGGATGTACTACCTTGGGCTCCGTTGTACCGTGTTTGGCTTTGGCATAAAAACCGGTGTAAAGAAATGGGAAAGCGCTGGCGCTGCTGTTTGCTGCGTGTGGATTGGGTCGCGCGCAGCCGGCGGAACTGCCGACGCGGGCGGTGAGCGAAGGGAGGCCGCGATTCCCCAGCCCGGCCGGCCGCGGCCAGCGAGCCACCAGCCGCGCACGCCGCGAAAAGGCCGTGAGAAATGAGTGGCGCGGCGCCGCGCCGTGTGCCGTTGGCGCGGACGCGGTGCGTGTTTTTCTTCCTCGCTGGTGTCGTGGGTAGAGGTGGGCATTGGGCCGGGCTTTTTTGGGCCGGCCCGAAGCACGATGGTATGGCACGGTTCAAAGCACGGCCGGATTTCCGGGCGGGGCCGGCCGGCACGCAATCATGCCGCGGACGTCTGCCCGGAACCAGTGCACGACAAGCAGACGCGACGACGGCTTTAGGCGGGCCGTCTGCGGCAAGACGACGAACGCATGAAATCACGGATTAAGGCTTAAAAGTTGGCGGATATTGTTGATTCAGGCATCTTCAAGCATTGCATTTATGTTTGACATTTTGTTGATGTGATTAGTCTCTTATGTAATTAAAATAGGTAGTTTAGTAGTAGTGATTTGTTTTATTTCTTTGTTCGTCACAATAGTAAAAATGGGTCGGGCTTGGCAAGACGGCGACGGCTGTGCACGGTTAAATGGGCCGGGCTTGGGCTCGCCAAAAGTGAGTCGCCGGACGCCCAAGACGATGCGTCGTCGTACACGGCACGGTGTCGGCCCGAAGCACGATGGGCCCGGACCGGGCCGGCACGGCACGGCACGACGCCCACCTCTAGTCGTGGGCTGTAACCTGCCAACGCAACGAGCCACCCGATCACGAGCCTCGCATCGCATCGGTCTGCAGGCTGCGACATCCATCTTTCAATGACAGACAAACGGGTGTGAGGCTGGCTGTAAGCAAGGCATGATTGCGATTACTGCGTCGCACCGAGTCTCGTGATGCGATTTATTGTACCCTCGACTCGAATTAGTGAACGCCCTGGGTCCGGGGCTGAGTTATTTCTTCCATTCCTTGGTGTACCATGCTGCAAGGTCCTACACGCAGGAACGCGACCCCTAGGAAGGATTGGAAACAGGGGGGAAACACAGGCAGCATTGGGAGGCTATAAACGCGCACTGTGAAACGACTGTTCCCCGGTAAGTACCCACGGGCACGTCGCTTCCTCCATTAATTTACGCATTTTTAGCCCATGACGCGAAGTAACCGGGCAAGCAGGCAGGCATCGCGTTGGGACAGGCGCACGCAACAGGATCGTGATTCAGGCAGCAAGCAGAGCATGACCAGCAGCTAGCTCGAGCCGTTCGCTCTCTCGCTCGCTGTGCAGCGTGCACCCCTCCAACCACAACACATTGACGGAAGAAGCCACCCGGAAATCACGACGATCTGCTCTCTCTCTCTCCTCTCACACACGCTCCCAATGTCATCTGTCATGGTGTACCAGCGGCAGCGCATCCCAGTTTTCCGATGGCCCCCTAAAAGCGTAGGAGAAAAGAAAATGCGCTCACCAAACGATGGCTGACGGCCGACGCTTTGGGCTGGAAAAGGAGGAGAAACCAGGAAGAAACCATCGGCGGTTCACATTTCGCCATGACCGATCCCCGGCATCGGTCGTGCGCGCACTGTGGTGGTGAGAGGAGAAACCCCGGTCAATCTGGTTGGTGATGGATGGTCCAAGAAGTGTCATGCTTTGTGTGCGTGTTGTGCTGCTGGCTTACTCGGCCCCTACCTCGTTTGGACTTGCGTGTCCATGGATGGATAAGATGTGTTGTTTTTCCAGGCAGGTACTAGCGTTGTGGCCTGGGAATAAAGGCGCACTTTGAACAAGCACCATTGCAGGGGCTAGTAGGAGTAGTACCACCTGTTTAAATAAATATAATACACCAAGTTTGATGCGTATGCACGCATTGACTGCTGCTGTGCTGCTTGGCGTGTTGGTGAGCGGAGGAGAGCTTTCGGCTTTCGAGCAAGGTGTGATGATAAAAGCTGAGTGACTTGAGGTCAATACAATACGGAGTGGCAAAAACGGGCCCTTTCTGAATTATCTTGCTTTTGCTATTTCCTTCGTAGGATGGTATTTGATTCCCTTGGCCTGTAGTAATTGCTCGGTTGACTCGATGGTTTTGCAGGGTAGTGTATTCCAAATTATGCTTGCTATCCAGTTTAATAGCTATTTTTAGTTTTTTTTTCTTCAAATTAATATAATTCAATATAAAATTATTTTATTTACCATTTAAGTGGTTATTTCAAATTCAAGCTAACGAGCTACTGTCGAGCTGAGTTTTGTTAATTTTTTTTCACTTGAAATGGACTTATTTCAATTTTAAATCTATTAACTGCTGTATTCGAAGAAATTTTGATTCGAACTTTAAGAGCTTTTTTGTCGGCTCTAATTTCAAATGAACTCACCGGGGATAATAGGTCAAAAAAAAAAAGGGGCAAGACTCTATACAAATTCATGCATGATTGGTCCACAGCAACAACCAACTAAACAATTTACACACAGTCAAACTTAAAAAAGGAATACAATCTCAGAATTTTCTTCCAGGGAAATCTCACATTTTTTACGAGATACTTTCATCTTCCTAGATTTTTTTCGAAACTGGTGGCAGGAGCTCTGCCTATTCATCTTCCTAGATCATCTTTCACTAATAAGAACGTCCATGTACATACGTGGGTGCTGAACTGCGGATCATATTGTTTGAATTGAGCAGCATAGACTACGGATCTTCATTACTGCGACAACCTTTCAGGCATTAACCGTCCATAGTCAATGGCCTTAAACAGTCCAAAGACGAGAAGCCAAAATGGCCCCTACCTTCTCTGTCCATGGTAGGCACTTCGCAGCTTTTAAGCAGTGTCCATGTCCATGTCTCCCCCTCGCCCCCACCCCACCCCACCCTATAGCCCATGGAAAAAAGAGGAGAGAGAACACAAAACCTAGCAATTAGGCTAATCAGACAGATGCTTAGAAAAACTAAGAAGAAAATCATGTAAAGACATGCATCACCTAAACATCTACCAGGTGCAAACTAAAGCACTAATCAATAAACTGATATATGCGTATACTATTGTGGATGCTTTCAATGGCACCAACTTTACATTTGCCCATCCATGCGTGCTCATCCGCCTACTACTCACGTTCTTTACGTTTCCGCTAGGGAATGGCGGCTGCACCGTGCTCCCGGGTTGTCACACGACTTTCCTCTCCAGAAGCATTTTATATGGGAGAAACTTCCACCCGGACGTCCGTTTTCTTTGTTTTTCTTGGACGCCGTGCAACATTTTTGTTTAATGTAAGAAACATTTTTTTTAAACGTATGAAACATTTTTTTACTGTTTATCGAAGAAAAATGCTTCACTACGTAGAAAAAAATGTTTCACGCGTGGAAAAAAATATTGCGAAAAAATCTACCGTCCGATCCCTAGCAATACCAATTTTCTATCGGTACATCCGTACATGCTTTTATCAGGTTTGGGTTGGTTGACTTGAAAACTTGTTGTATGGCTCAGTGAAAAATCTATGTATGAATTTTTTTTTAAAGCCGGCCTAACACTATTTTCAGCAATTTTCCTTCATTCATTCCTTTTCCTATTCTCTTCCTCATATTCATTCCCTTTATTTCCTACCATCTCCAGCAGCATCCCCTCAAGGGATTTGTGAAGGGATTGGAGAGAGAATCCATTTCTAAAGGGATTTACTGTTTGAATCCCTTCCGAAGGAAATCGTGAAGGGAATCCGCTGGAGCACTTGGGATCTGTTCGCGAAGGGATTTGGAGGGGAAGGAAAGCTGCTGGAGATAGTCTAATGGCAATGGAAGTGAGCTGGAGAATAAGCCGTGCTTTTTTTAAGCCTCTCATTGTGCCCGCCTTGTGAGCCTTTTGCTTTCAAGAAGCTATTGCCATCGTCAGTCATGTAAGCTACAACTAGGAAATCAGATTCCTTACTTTTATTCATCCGATTTTCACTCATTGGAAAGACAATTGCTAGTAACAATCATAAAGACAGGCTTCTATCTACTGTCTTCGAAGTGGTCAAGAGCACTTACTCCGGTGTCCGGTCTGCCAAAAGATAACACTAATCTATACTTTTTCATCTGAAGAAGTGCACAAGCTGGCAATGCATTTCGGTGGGGATCGGGTGGAACACTGCAGCAGTCTGCAGCTGAGGTTCTTTACGCAATTTAGCCCAAAGTGGCAAGAGGAAAGAAAGACTAGAGACCAGGGAATCCAACCCAAATGGAGATGGAGAGAAACCAGGAAAGGAAGAAAAGCCAGCGAGATGAATGGCAGGGCGCATCGCCACCGTATATTCCCTGGGGAGTGGCCGAGTGGGGAGTACACATTGCACGAGCCCCGTCAGAAAAGCAGCAAAGCAAGCATCAAGAAACAAAAACAAGAATTCGAAGTACTGTTTTTTTTAGCATGGATACTGTTGGCTGATATTTGTCGCATGCTATCGGATCGAAAATAAATACAGATTTTTCTATGAATACGGATATAAATATGGTAGTTTACTATCTGTTGAATACAAATACAGACCCGCATTGTCTAGATATTCACATCGCATATCCTTTATTTCAGCTCGGTCCATTTACATGATAATTCAGTAGCCAGTTATATATTAACATGTACATTAATATATGTAGGTAGAGAAGAAACCTTGGTTTATATGAAGATTTCATGAATGTTCTTCATGAATATTTGGATCAAATAAATTATTTATGTTTTTTTGCTTATTTTACGTGTACAACTTAAATAATTTTAATATTTGTATTGGTATCATATCCGACAAAATATAAAAAATAAATATGACGAAGCTAATATCCATCTGTATTTGATTCGTTTCACATCTAGTCAAGAGCCAGGTAGGCGAGCAACAAATAGAGGCCATAAGGAACAAGGATGCCCATCAGTTATCCTGATTCCTGAAACTGTGGGTGCAGATAATATCTCATGAAATGCTTATGAGCAGCCACTGATAAATCAACCTCTTTCACTGCATGCTGTTGGTTCAGACAAGAAGAACAGTTGAACATGTAATTTAAACTCAATAATTTTCAACTAAAAAACCTGGTAGTCTGAGTAAGTTCTAGTGATACGGTAAGATGCAGTCTTCGTGTGAAATTTTACATATCGGTTTTGGTCGCTATAAACAAGCGTTAATTTTCTGAATTCTGATGGTATGGATGACATGGTCGAGATGGCACATGCCATGCATCTCGATCCTCAAGAGCGCCGCTGAACTGCTGAAATTCAAATTTTGTTTCGGTATAAATTTTGGAGGCGACCGAAATCCGAAATCTCGGCGAGATTTCAGAATTTTAAATAAAATCCGACCGAAATCTAAAATTTAAATTTCAAATCCGGTCTTTTTTAGACCGAGAAATCCAAAATTTCGGTACACTTTGAACCGATTGAAAAATGGTCATAACATATCAAAAAAATTTGTTTTTTTTTGTGGATGATCTTAACCCTAAATCCAATCAAATCCGGTCAAGAAAATTCAAAATTCGGTAAAAAAAACACCAATATTTCAGCCAAAATCACCGAAGTTTCGGTCGAAATCTCGTGAAATTTGTATAGATACTGTAGCATTTAAATAAATAATTTTTTTTTTTACCTTACCGAGATCTAGAATCTTGGAGGGACCTGAAATCCGAAATATCGGCCAAGATTTCAGAAATCTCAAATTTGAATCCATGTGCTGAAGACACGTATCAGCTTTTGACTCCACTCTTATCTCTATGATGGTGGCATGGTGGGCCCCATAATTGTGTATACTATGGCAACGTGAGACGCTGATGGAGGAGGGCGAATATTTCTGCAAAGATATCGCGTTTCTACTCCGTTTGAGAAGGAAAGAACCTGAAATGCACACAAGGAGGAATATATGTGATGAGTGGTGACTTGGTTCATTGGTTGCATGATTTTCATGCATAGAACATGGACGTTATGCTTGCTAGTTCCTGATTTTTCATGCGTGAGAATGTGTGTTTTTTTTAAAAAAATGTTTTTCTCTCTTTTTGTTTGCGACAAGACATGGGGAGCACGGCAACGCCACCACAGTTTCACTTACCCTTATTTGGGAAATCGTGCGAAAATTGATTTTCGAAAATCAATAAAATCGAGCAAAAGATTATATAGTTTTAAAATTCAAATTTTTTGAATAAAATATCGATGATTTTCGTGAAAAATCGACAAGACAGTATAACTTATTTAGCGGTCAATTTTTTGAGTGCTTTTCGTCGGTTTTTGACAAAAATCGAGCAATTTACACTGATTTTCGACTGGTTTATGCTATGTATTTTTTTTTAAAAAAAACTGAATTTGTTTAATTAAACCGATTTATCGAGAGGTTTCGATACGAATGAAAAACAAACGATTTTCGTCTATTTTTGAACCCTGAACGCCACACATGGAAATCCACATTTTAAGCATTCTCACCCGAATATATGCGTGTGTCAACCAACATGACATAGGGAGCACTGCAACGCCAGACATGGAATGATTTTCTTCCAAGCAAAAGGCTTGTGATTTTTTAACTTGTAGGTGGGGGAAAAAAATACATAAGAGTATCCAGTAATCTAAGGACCTGTTTGGATCCATTAGCTAGTTAATAGTTCGTAGCTAATATTAGCCAGCTAACTATTAGCTAGCTAACTATTAGTTAGAGGGTGTTTGGATCCACCAACTAATATGTGGCTAATAGATGCTATTGTCCAGAATACCTATACTATTAAATGCTATTGGTGGTAGACGCGAAGGGTATTTTGATTAAATGCCACCTATTAGCTGCTATTAGCTGGGTTTGGCTAGCTAATGAGATAAGTTAGCTGGTCTATTAGCTGGGGGTGTTTAAATCCACTCAAGCTATGGCGAACTTTTGGTGGGGTTCAGGGGGGCATAAGAAGATTCACTGGACAGCTTGGGAAAAACTCAAAAGGCCAAAGGAAGAAGAGGGGTTAGGCTTCAAGGACCTGGTGGCTTTCAATCAAGCTATGTTAGCTAAACAAGCTTGGCGCTTAATAGAGTGTCCAGACTCTCTCTGTTCAAAAGTCCTTAAAGCAAGGTATTTCCCTACAGGAGATCTTATTTCCTCAGGATCCCCTTCTCAAGCGTCTAACACCTGGAGAAACATTCTGTATGGGCTAGAGCTCTTGAAGGAAGGTTTGATTTGGAGAGTAGGGAATGGAGAGAGCATAAATGTGTGGTCAGACAACTGGATTCCGAGGGACGGGGTGATGAAGCCGGTTAGAAGAGACAAACCCAACATGAAAGTTTCCATGCTCATTGATGAAAGGCTTCGGTCATGGGATGTGGATAAGGTGAGAGCCTGGTTCTATGAGTGTGATGTGCAAGACATTCTCAGCATACCACTCCCTCAGGATCTACCGCAGGATATTCAAGCTTGGGCGTTTACCCGAACAGGTTATTATACAGTAAAAATAGGGTATCACTTACATCAGAAAATAGCATCCCAGAAAACAATTATCAGTAGGGAGTGTGGCCCTTCTTCGGTGAATTTTAGGGAGGTTTGGAAAAAAATCTGGAAGTTAAAGATACATCCAAGACTCCAGCATTTTGTATGGAGATGTTGCAAGAATAATCTTTCAGTCGGAAAAAATTTAATACAGAGAAGAGTAACAGAAAGACCTTTGTGTAGAAGCTGTACAGTTTTTGAGTCAGAGAAGCATGTTTTTCTTGAGTGCCCGGTGGCTGTCAAATTTTGGGAATGCATTAGAGATTGTTTTGGGGAGTTCAAACTTCCGGATTCAGAGCAGCAAAAGCAATTACCTTTTCATGATTTGATGAAGGAGTGCATAGAGAGAATGGCTCAAGCCGAACTGATGGTGTTCATCTTGGGATGTTCGGAGCTGTGGCATCACCGCAACGCGGTGATCTTCCAGGGGCAGCCGGAGTCAATCAGTGCCATGAAGTGCAAAATGAAAAAATTATACGACGAGTTATCAAATCAGGTGGTTCTGAATTCGCTTAATGTGAAGGACCATTTTGATATGTCGAAGAAGGGATTTACTTGCCTTGTATATGCTACCTTTGACCCAATAACTCGTGCTAGCTTTGGAGCAGCTGTGTATCTCAACCAGGACAAGAAAATCATGGCGCTTCGGTGAAGAATTTGGGAAACCCTCGATCCGGAAGCGGAGGAAAGCCTTGATTTCAGCCCTGGAATTCGCAAAAACTTTGAACATGGAGGAAATTGATTTTAAGACAGACTACATCAACCTAGTGGGGAGGATCCAAGAAGCAAACCTGGATAGATCTTGGCGAGGTGTGCTGGTGCGGGAGGTGAAGCGGCGACTCTCACCGGCGATCTCGGTGAGCCATCTTGGCGGCGTCTTTGGAGTGGAGGTGGCGATCGAGCCGCTCATCGGGAGCGTCGAAGACGAAGGCAGGAGAGTGGTGTGCTACTTCCTCGAATCTTCCGGTCGATTGTTATCTAGCGATGGGAAATGGCCCGATTCCACCGCCGTGGGTAGATGCTATCCAGTGGGCCGGTGGATGGGCTGGTTTAAATCCTTCTTTTGTAAGTCTTAACAGTGCAGCTATCCTTTAAATAAAGTGCAGGAGTTAGCTTTTCTCAAAAAAAAAAAATCCACTCAAGCTAATTTTTAGCATCTAACTATTAGCTGTATGGATCCAAATAGCCCTAACACTCCTTACAAAGAACAGCTCACAACTCGATGCAATAATGGTAACCTGACCCGAAGTTTATTCAGAACACCTCACTCCCATATTTCCTTCCTCAAGAACTGCCAAATGTGCAGCCAATACAAAATCCAACCAACCATATCACATGACACTTGGATTACACGTAGAGTTATTTAATGCTGAGGACGCCCAAGCAAGGAAAAATATTCAATGCAAAGGGTGAGAGGATGAGCACGCAGGGAAAGAAGAGGTTTGCAAAAATGCAAAAGGGGAAGGGAGGCCATGCGAAAGACAACACAGCAGTACAACACACAGGCCTTTATCTAATCTAATCTTTGGCCGTTCTTAAAGGGGTGCTAATTCTAATGGGGAGCATTTAAAGGTTGGGTTTTTAGTGGGGGAGGAAAGGGAACAAAGGATCCTTCTAAGAGAGAGAAGGGAAGGGGAGAGAAATAAATAAACCCGAATTCCGCTTAACTTCTCTCTCCCCTCTCCCTTACATCCTCTCATCACCACCCCCTCCTCTTGTCTCTCCCCCTCCCCCTCAACCTCTTGACAAATCTTCCTCCACCCATTCCCTTCCTGTTCTTCTCCACCCACCCCTCCTATCTCTCTGAATTCGGTCTCCACTTCCCTACCATCTTTCTCTCGTTCCCTCTCTCTCTCCCCCCCATCTCTCTAGCGATTGGTTTTTTTCGTCCATTTTTTGGGTTGATTCTTCCTCTGTCTCGGTTGGAGAGGATCCGGAGACGAAGCAAAGAGAGGAAGGGAAATCGAAAGAAGTTTTCTTTTCCTGGATTGCTGTTCTCGGGAGTTGTTGAAAAACTTGGGGCCAGTTTCTGGTATGGTTTTTGTTGCATCTCTCGTCTGTCAGTCTGTGTTTTTTTTTTGGTTTCTCTTTTCCTGTTTCTTGATTTTATCTACTAAACATTCATCCTCTTCCGTTGAAGCCCATGATTCCTTTGCAGTATGCGGTTTTCTCTTGTTGATTCCTTCATGGTTCATTCCACCATATCTTTCTCAAGCCTGGGATATGTCATATGCTGTTAAACTGTCAAGAATTCTTGTTTTTCAAGAACAAAACTCTCCAACCTCCGGATACTCTTTTGTATGGTGTGAGACCGAGATGTCTTAGGTGTCCTTGGTTTGGTTAAATTTCTTTCTCTGTTGGTTATCTTTCAATTTTGTGATAAGAGAATTGATCTCCTATGAAACCGTGGATGGCTACTTCTACCTTCTCTCTTTATTTTCGCTTGTTTTACGGCGTCTTTTTTGCAAACCGAAAGGGGATGGAAATAAATGCAAAAGAAAAAAAAGAGAGTATTTTTGAGCGTCCGCAATCCACAGAAGTAGTGGGCCCAATCGTTCATGCAGTCCATCTGTTTAGCTCGCCTGCAATGTACAATCACCGTGTTTTTTTTTTCACCCATTAACATGCATGCATCAGCACCGCCTGTCCTTACAGCAGCATCATGCCAAACCATCAACACACCACATCAAATGCGGTTCATGCCAAGATTACCGCAGTTGAATGAGTGAATACTCTCACGAACGAGTTGCGATCTTGTAAAAACTCAAATGAGGGTACAACTACAAGAGAGAAAAATGACTTCTTTGTTCCACATTTGTGTGGATATTGATTTGGTAGAGATAGGCATCAGAGAGGACTGGAATCGCTGCATTGCTTTTGAGAGCAAATAAGGGTCAATTGTGTTGATAGGGAGCATTTTTTTTTGTGGCAATTGGCAAACCTAGTTAAAGGTAGCCTAGCAGTATGCGACAAATCGTAGCATTCGGCATTCCATACATTTGAGTCTGCTATGTGCTTGTTTCGCTCTAGGAATACGATAACAAATTTGTTGCCTAAATTTCTAATATGCTCTTTACATTTTCAGGTTCCTCATAAATCACTGGAAAGAGATGAACAGCACCTGAGATGCTATTGGGACAGATGAATTGATAGCAAGAACATACCTTCAATAATGCAAGGACAGAGGAATTCTTTTGAACAGTTTGCTGATGTGTTTGAATTTGACCACGGATCTAGTTCAGGCAACCCTGTCATGGATCAACAAGCATATTGGAATAGCATTCTTGGATCAGTAGAATCACAGAATCACCAAGGTTATCAAATGAACGGCAGCAATGTAGCCATTCCGTATGGAAATGAGGCACATCAGGATGTCCCATTTTTAGGTTTCTGGGAGTCAGGTGAAGCTAGTTCAAGTGGCAGTTCACTAAATTATGGGAGCTCCAACGAGATCAAAAGGGAGCACCTTAATATCGATGGTGGCCTGACGATTGGTGAAAGGCGTATGGTAGCTGAGCAACTTTCATTGGACAATGTGGATATAAACCTTAACGCCAATGTCAATGATCTATGTGGTCAAAATTCCAATGCAAACAGTGCCCCTCAAGGCTCAGAGCAATATGGGGCCTGTTCTCGTAATGGTACACACGCTCAGGCTTCCGAGCTGAGATTACATCCGTACAGGACATTCATATTAGGTGCGGAGCAGCCAGAGTCTTTTGCTTCGTTGAATGCCTGTGAAAATCCTTTGAGTAATTTTCCATTAATGACAGAAGGCATTGATCAAAGACCAGGTAGTTCCCTGGATGGCCGCCGTCTAGCATGCAAGAGGAAAAATATTGAAGGAGTCCATGGGCAGTGTTCAGCAGGTGCTAGCACAAGTTTACCCCACAGGAATGATAATGTATTCCATAACATCGCTTCAAGTTTCAATCCTGCCCCTAGCACAAATTTGTCCTCTCCTAATTGTTTCTTGGCTCCAAGTTCCATTGAGGAACAACTCCCACATTATGGAGCTACTGCTGGATTGTCATCTAGTAGCTATGATCCTAGTGGAGGCAATAATAATTCAGGACGTTCACAAAGAAGTTTCCGGGCAAGAAATACCACAGCTCAACATATTAGCCCCCATGGTGTATGGCCCTCTTCAAGTGCCATCAGGCATTCAAATTCATGGAATCATCAACCGCCTCCCCTTCAGAGTACATTTGATGAACCACAAGAGGTTATTCCCGTGGTTAGTAGCCTCAACTTGCAATACCAACATCCTGTAAATGTTGATCCTGGTATTCCACAAACTGCACACCGTTTCACTGGTCATGGAGCTTCATCATCGAGACCAGGCAGTTTGGATAACAGAGTTCTTGGTAGTCAGGAAGTTACTGGAAGGAATTCAGTGGCTCCTAACTTTCCTGATTCAGTTCTTCCTGCCGCAGTCAATATGAGACATTTGGTGCCAGAACCACCCAATTGGAGTTCCGATGGTCGTGGCACTGCCATTGCAGGAAATATTTCTTCTGTATCAAGATCTAATACCAGTTCAATGGTTCATCCACCAGCAGGGTCTCCATTTGTCGCTCATCAAAACCTGCATAGACGCCATCCTCGAAATATGTCAGAGGTAATATTTGTCTATCAATAGTATGTTTAGTTTTCAATTTGATTGCTTTTCTTTTAGTAATCTGCTGGAATTGCATTTTCTTATAGGAGATAGGTCGTCTATCTGGAGCACTTCGGGGTCATCAGCACCCACGCTTAAGGTCAGGGTTTCTGTTGGAGCGCCAAGGTGATGGTGTTTGGGGTGTTCCTTTACCAAGGACCAGGGAAGGAAGGAGATTAATAGAGGTGTGTTGACAGGCTCTGTTATTTCTTGCCTTTTTCCTCCTCCTCCTTTATAAGTATTATCTCCAGAAAACGCTTACATCCATGTGGTGACATATCAAAGCATCACCAGGTGTTATGGTGACATATGGCATTTCTAAACTTAATACCTGTAAAGGTCTTTCTTGTTGTTTGTCGTCACTTATCTGCAAATGTTATCAGTATCGCCATTTTTTTCTTTTTGGTTCTGCTCTACGTTACACTGTTACTTTACAAAACTGGTGTCTCAATATTGGATAATATATCAGATACAGATATGACCCCGATACATATCCCGCTTGCAATGGTGAATTTCCTGTTTTTTTTAAAAAAAGAATTAATTGATGATACTTCCCAGATACTTCCACGATATCTCAACCCTAAAATCCCTTTTTCGACTCAGCAAGGCATGCCTGATCTGTATTTAGACATGACATTAATGTTATGCCATGTCTTTTACCTGGCTATTTTATTGTGTAATATTTATGCTCTGTTGAACTTGAGGTCTTGACCGTTTCTACTTATTTAATGAGCTGTATCTCGTTGTATTATATATGAATTGGTTGTGGACTTGTCTGATCTATGATTATCATATTATCATATATATAGAGAGACGTATCGCCATATCGGTGCTTTTGGGAAAATGGTGTATTGGCGTATCGCATATCCTTATCGGGGTATCTGGGCAACATAGGTTCTACTAGAAACAGTTACCTTACCAGATATAACCTGTTATGTATGTATGATCATCTTATAGCTATACCCGGTAAGTCTAGCAGGGTCTATAGACATTTTCTTGTGGCACAAAAAACTATAATTGTGATGTACTGTTTCATCTTATATTTAAAAGTTATTCTATCATGCTGTGCTGCTGTTTTTTTTCCCCCCATGAAATGTCTCGTGTTTGCTCTCCGTGTATTCTGTTTTTAGTCATGTACTATTCTACAGCTAACTAGTGAGCCATTTATGGAACGAATACATAGTTCATTGCTTGTTTTTAGTCCGGAATCATGAGCAAGACTATGCCAGTCCGTATGGTTCTTACCTGTTCACTTGTCACCAGATCCGGAATGCACTTGAAATGATTCAGCGAGGGGAGAACGTAAGATTGGAGGTCAGTAATACTGTGATAGCACTTATGAGTTTCCTAGGTCTATTTCCTATTTTTATTTTGGTCAGAAAAACAAAATAAGTAAAAATGCAATATGGATCTTTGAGCATTGTTATTTTCCTTTGTACTACTTACTGGCTTTACTTGCATTGTGTTGTTATGTTAATGAACCGTCTTCTGTCCTCAAATTTCCCAACATGACTAGCTAACTGAGCATACTAATTGTTTGGTAGCATCACACTTTAGTGTTACTATTACATGGTGTTAACTTTGCCAGATTCTGCTTCTGTAACTGTGGGAGTAGTAGATAGTACTCGACCATAATCAAACCGAATCTGTGGTTGAGAAAAATACATACGGCTGAACTTTCGCACCGTTCCAACAAAAAGGAAGCACAGTCAGAAGTTAGAACATAAATTGGACCTTGATTACTCTACTGTGATTTATCGAGTCCAAGACCACTACACAGTACACACTAAGTGGCATATCACATGCTGAAATGGTTGATCTTATCCTAAGGTGATAAGTTCTCGACTGCCTTCGTTTGGTATTTCATGAACATACATCCTAAACAGTTAATATAATTGAATCATATGAAATGCTTTTACTTGCCCTTGAATTTTTATCTTTGCTTATTCTTTGGGGATTTACTTCTTGCTCCATATCTATATGTTCTTGAAGCAGTCTATTTTCTATGGCGGTGTCGACATTCATGACAGACACAGGGATATGCGCCTTGACATAGACAATATGTCTTATGAGGTTAGTTCTCCTTAGTGAAGCATTACTTGTATATCTATCCAGGTAAATTATAATCAAGATGGTTGTCATCTACTCATGTTGCAGGAGTTATTAGCACTGGAGGAAAGAATAGGAAATGTTAGCACTGGACTCGGTGAGGAAGCGGTGATGAAGCTCCTGAAGCAAAGGAGATTCTCATCATGGAGATTAGAAGCATCTTTGGAACATGAGCCATGTTGTATCTGTCAGGTATCAGTATACTCCCAAGACCTATTAAAGTTTCTGCCCTCTTTAGTTTGTGTATTTTGCCGCGAGTAGCTAACTTGGAGACGTGAAGCAGTTTATGCTTACATAAAGTATGTGCGCTTAGTTTTGTCTCAAAATAGGCCACACTAATTGATAATCAATTAAATCAATCAGGTCTCTGAAATATAGTTTGGAGTTGTGGACAATGTGGTCAACATTTAACTTGTAGTGGAACGGTTTCGAGTGTTGTTGTCCATAATGTGCACAAGCTTTGAGTTGGGTATCAATTTGTTTGCCAAATGTTTTTTTTTGGGTGCAAAAACTCGTTAAGATGCCTTTTATTATTCAACCTCATACCTAGTGTTTCTTTTGGACAACTTTTCCCTACACCTGTTAGGTTCTTGCCTCATTCTTTCTTAGTTCTGAAATCGGTGAAAAGATAAGGCTGCACATTCTCCAAACAGACATTTTTATATAATATTCCTTAACTATGATCGTTCACCCTGTTTATCCAGGAAGAGTATGTTGATGGGGACGATCTTGGGACACTCGACTGCGGGCATGACTTCCATGCTGGTTGCATCAGGCAATGGCTAGTGCTGAAGAATCTGTGTCCAATTTGCAAAAATCCTGCTTTGAAGACCTAAAACAGCAGATAGCAACACCCATGTTCATTCGATCGCAAGATCATTTACTGATTCATATTACCGTGCTTTTTGGTTGGAAATTTTGCCATTCACCTACAATTCGATAAAAACTGGTCCCTGTAAACTGTGCCGGCAGTAAATAATCCCTGGAATCTGTCTCTGCATTTAATCAAATATTTATGGCTGGTATAATGGATGTAGGCTCAAAGAGAGGACATAATGTCATCCTGTGCCATAATTTTGCGTGATCTGGTACCATGTGCTCAGCTTATCAATATAGTATTTGATTAACCGTGGTGTTTGCATTCTACTTGTTGTACTGGTTTGGGAGCCGGGAAACCAAAATTCACCTTGCCAGGCAGCTCCAGCATCTTGGTTATCTTGTGGAAACACGGTGTCATGGTTGTCTCCCCTTGCGGCAGTATCGGTATGGTTTTCCCAAGCTCGGCTGCCTTCTCTATCTCATGCTTTCGTTGCACCTGTATTTGTTTCTTGTCGGCCACAGCCGCCGTGCCGCGAAAAGCCGGCACGCAGTTGTCGACGGTGTCGCTGTCCGTCCTGGCGAGCCGCTGGTCTCTAGTGATCACCAAGCTTTGGGGGGTTCCTTCCTGGCCACACGCCGACGTCTGCGCCGCGGCCGTGGCAAGGCATCCATCGGCACGGAGAACGACCGCACGACGGGATTGATGGGTATCTCGGCGCGCGAGGCCGCGCAACTGGCAAAAAAAGCACACGTCCAATTCGGCGTGACGGCTCAGTCGCCGTATTCTCATCGGCAGGGCACCGTCTCCGCTGATCAGCCCAGTTGAAGCGCGCTTTGCTTGAGTTGAGCCTGTTTTTGTAGCTGCAAAGATTCCGAGGGCTTCCAGTTCTTTCGATCTCTAGAAGACTACTAGAACAGTGCCTCCTTGCTTGCCCTGTCAAACGTCAATCAAATCGACTTTAGCGATGGGCTACGTAGAACTGATTCCACGCCTTGATATGTTCAGAACACTGCAGCAACGATTGATGAGATACGGTTCTGTTTCTCCGTTACGTCGCGTGTACAAGTAGAACAGTTTGGTCTGTGCAGCCCAGGAAAGGGCCATGTTTATTCGAGAATGGGCTCCGATTCGGTGGCTCCAGGAAACTGCAATGGGCCCAGTGCGGTGAAAACAGGTTGGATATTGTTTTTTTTCTGTATTTTAATATATATATATATTTTATATTCAAAATCGGATACGGATATGAATTCGTGTTATTTGAGATACGGACACACGGATTTGGATCGAAAACGAATAATGCACGTATATATAGAGCAATATATGTTGAATCATACCATATGAGTAGATAACTATTAATATCAAGTTATATATAACAAAACCCTAAAAACATCATAAAAAGAATATACTACTTGAGGATCAGCAAAACCAACTAACTGTCAAGATAAATGAGCTACCATGGATAACATGTAGGAGCTTTCACCCTAGGCTACCCAGGCCAAAAGCCACTTCCGCGGGCCAACGGGATGCCACGGAGAACGGATACCATGTAAAACATATAGGCGCTGTTTGGTTGGCTGCTTCCTTCGCGCCTGGCGACGCGTCGCGTTAATGCGTCTTTGGCTGCTTTGTTTGGTTATTTGGTTCTCACGTCTGGACTTGGCCTGCGCATGCAAAGCAGAGAAGAAATTCACGTTCAAGATGGCGCACGCGAAGCGGTGGCGGGTCCGTTTCCCACGGGCCTGGCTGGGGCGGGCCAGGCGTGGATGAAGCAGCCATCCAAACACGCGGATAATGCATTGGCTGGGCCAACGGTCAAGTTCTTTGAGATGGATCAATATAGCTGCCGGATATCCAAATATTAAAAAAAAAATCCTGATATCCAGACCCCTTTCCGTATTTGTCGTATATTGGCCGCTTCGAATTTGGTCCTGAATCTGAATTCAAAAATCTAGATCTTATCCTAGATCCGACCAGTTAGCCAGATCCCTTTTCAGACCGACTGATGTAAATATCCTAACCGTTTCACCCCTACTCACGATCGACATTCGGTGAGCGACAGGGAATTTTGGGTGCGGCTGGTCGGGTGGCGTGTGTGCCCCAAACAGGACCCCAATTGACGTAGCAATTGGCAAAATAGAGCATCCTTGGCGTGCTCGTTGTTAGACAACCTCGCTATCGAATAGTCCGGGGTTGCCTAATAGATCTAAACTGGAGAATAGAGAGAGAGGGAGAGAGACACAATATGAGGAGGAACTGCTCTGCTTTATTATTCTCATTGCTTGTGTACAATGGGGTGACCCCCTGCCTCCTATATATAGCGGTTCTGCTTAGAGATAAGGAAGAGTCCATATCGGATACGAATCCGTTTCTTAACAGGATACGAATCTGTTTCCTAACACTCCCCCTTGGACTCTTCACTGCGAGATGCATATGCCTCATTAAAACTCCATAAAAACCCAGTGGGAAAAATAATTGGAGAAAGAGTACATCGCACACGCTTGCTGTGTTGCACGGATTGCCTCATCAAAAACCTTATGTAAGAAAACTTCAACGAAAAACTTACTTAAGGAAAAGAGTACAATCCACCCAAACTTCAATGTTAATCTTCAAGATTTACGTTGGGTACTCAAACTTCATGTTTGAGATTTATGTAGGAGTATGTGAAAATTCTCCCCCTGAAATCTGCACTTCTCTAAGCCTCAACATCCCGATTCCTCTAACACATCTTTCAAAGGAAGATGCCGGGAGTGACTTAGTGAATAAATCTGCGAGATTTTCACACGACTTAGTATGCAAGATATCTTTATCTCGTTCATCTTATGCATTTCATGAGCATAAAAGAACTTGGGGTTGATATGCTTTGTAAGGTTACTCTTCACATATCCCATTTGTTCTTGTGCAACACAAGCTGCATTATCTTCATAGATAATAGTGGGGTTTGTTCCATGTTCGGACCACATGACTTACGGATGTGGTGAACCATTCTTCAAGCCATGCACATTCCCGAGAGGCTTCATACAATGCAATGATTTACGAGTGGTTAGTCGACGCCGAGACAAGAGTCCGCTTAGACGACTTCCAAGAAATTGCTTTGTTCCACCGCAAAGGAAAACATACCCGGTTTGTGACTTGCCGATATGCGGTCGATAGGTACTCAAAGATCGGCGTAGCCAACTAAATTCAATTCATTGTTTCTTTTGTAAAACAAGCCGAGGTCTTTGCTTCCTTGAAGGTAACGGAAGATGTCCTTCACCCCTTTCCAATGCCTTTTGGTGGGTTACGCCTGCATCTGCGCTAGCAAATTCACGGCAAGCGCAATGTCCGGCCTAGTGCTATTCGCAAGGTACATGAGCGCTCCAATTGCACTCAAGTATGGGAATTCCGCTCCCGGGACTTCCTCCCCCTCTTCTTTAGGCCTCAGACGGGTCTAGGTCTGCTTGGAGTGACCTTCCGACCATTGGGGTCTTTGCGGGGTATGCCTTTTCAAAGCCAAATCTCTCCAACACTTTCTGCGTGTAGGATGCTTGGTGTACCAAGATTCCGCCTTGGACATGTTCAAGCTGTAAGCCTAAACAGAACTTGGTTTTACCCAAGTCTTTCATTTCAAACTCAGATTTCAAGTATGTGCATGCTTCTTCAATTTCCTCATCCGTCCCAATGATGTTCAAGTCATCTACATAGACGGAGATTATACAAAATCCATTCGTGGATCGTTGTATAAATACACATGGACAATCTTCATTGCTCGTGTAGCCTTTCTTGCAGAGAAAGTCACTCAAACGATTGTACCACATTCTTCCCGATCGTTTTAGCCCATACGTTGATTTCTCCAATTTCACCTTGTATAGGTTTCTGTTTGCTCTGTCTTGGTTCGGGATAGGGATACCTTCGGTACTTTCATATAAATCTCCGAATCCAAGTTTCCATACAAATATCTTTGTGACAACATCCATTAGCTTCATTTTCAACTTCAAGTTGACTGCCATTGAGATCAAGTATCTAAAGGTAATTCCACCCATGACCGGAGAATAGGTTTCTTCATAATCAACCCCAGGACGTTGAGTGAAACCTTGAACAACAAGCCTTGCCTTGTACCTTACAACTTCATTGTTTTCGTTTCTCTTGCGAACAAAAACCCATTTGTGACCTCACGGGTTTATATGGGGCGTGCGGCACACAGGCCCAAACACCTTTCTTTTGTTCAGAGAAACTAACTCTGCGATGATTGCCTTCTTCCAATCTTCCCAATCGAGCCTTTTCTTGCACTCTGCGAAGATGCGGGCTCGGGATCATGATTAATGATCGTGGCAATATTCTTTGCAAAGTATGCATCTACATTGGCTGTTGCTCTATTCATCGATTCTCAAGTTATTAAAAAGTTTATGGCAATTTCATCATGGGGTGCTTCGTGCACTTCTACTTGCTCTTCATTGCTATTTCCCATTCCAGGAGCAAGTTCCTTTAGTTTTTCTCCGCCAATGTGTGCGCACACATTATTTCCGGCGGCTTCTTCCAATGGAAGGTTCAGATCTGGAATTGCCTTTCCCACAGGCTTCTTTCCAAAGGCTGTGTCTCAAGCGGCTCCCCTTCTTGCTTTGGGGCACTTTTGTGATTGGTGTGGTAAGTCCTCTCGCTTGATTTTCCCAGACGTCTCCGGTACTTTGGGTTTGAGAAGCCGAGATCTCTGTTCTTTTCTTTGAGGCCTCCGAACAGGATGAGGATACCTTCGCTTTCTTTGGTATTTCCACCCTCTCTGGTGCATTTCTTGCTGGTACATGCGACTTAATCCACGCTCTTGAGATCACAAAAATGATCAGGCGGTTCATTTGCTAAATTCTCGCAAATCAATTATCTTACGGACTTCTTGATTTGCTTCATTAGTGCGAGGATCATGCGGGGATCCCATGGAATGCCATACTATTTCCGGCATTTTTCATCCAATGGTTGATTCTCTCCCCTAATGACGGAAATGGTCCTCGTCAAAGATGCAATCGGCGAATCGAGTGTGTGCAAGTCTCGATCATGGGTTCCAAATACACGATTATGGATGCACTCTCATAACCAACGTATATCCTGGACTTGCGGAGAGGGCCCATTGCAATCCATTGTGGGGTGGTATAGGTACATATACCATACAACCAAATTTTCTAAGATGGGAAATCTTCGGATGACCCCTTGCACTAATTGCATTGGTGAATGGATGTTGTAGGCCGATGGTCTATAATTGATGAGTCTTCGCTGCGTGCAGGCTGCGTGTCCCCAACAAGTGTTGGGCAAGTTACAACTCTGCAAGAGCGGTCCGGCAATGAACTTAATCCTTTTTATTAGTGCTTGACTAGCCCATTTTGCGTATGGACGTGCGGTGCAGAGTGCTCAATGATTATTCCCGTTCTTTGTGCAATAATCATCAAATGCCTTGGAAGTGAATTCACCGGCATTGTCCATTCGAATGGACTTCACGCGATGATCGTGAAAAGCATTCTTAATTCGATGATCTGCGAGATCGCTTTTTGAATGCATGATTCCTTGTTGACAAAGAAACATGTATGCGACCATTTCGAGGAAGCATCAATGAGCACCATAAAGTATCGAAACGGCCCTCGACAAGGGCTGAATCGGACCGCAAATATCCCCGAATGCGTTCCAGGAATGCAGGGATTTCATGTTGCACTTTCATAACAGAGGGTCTAGTTATTAATTTCCCGGTGGCACATGCATGGCACACAAAATCTTCGTGATTCGGGAAATTCTTAACATTAATGCCATGACCTTGTGAGTTGTTAACTATATTTCTCATCAATCTAAGACCAGGATGACCTAATCTACAATGCCATAAAGCAAATAATTGAGCTTCTAAAGACAGTCTTCAAAGAAGTATACCTTTGCGTGTGCATTGATTTTCGTGTAGTACAACCCAGATTCATATGAGGGACATTTTTCTAGTACCATCTTTCCATATTCCGCGTGCTTCACTATGCACAAGTGTTCTTTGCCATTTTCTTCATTGGTTTCTACGTGAAACCCATTGGCGCGGATATCTTTGAAACTTAAGAGAGTGCGAGTTGATTCAGGGTACAAGAGGGCTTCTTCAATTACCAAAGTTGTACCCATTGGCAATATAATTGTGGCTCTTCCTGAGCCTATTATATGCGTATCGCTTCCTGCGATAGTTGTAATCCTTCCAGCGTTCTTCGTGATCGTCTGGAAGTATTTCGACTCTCTTAAGATGGTATTTGTTGTGCCACTATCAACAATGCATATTACCTCCATTGGGCGCTACACGATTTCTAGATGAAAAGAAAAATAATTCTAATCATATAGTGGCAAAGTGATTCAAATATTGCTTACAAATAAAGAATCTTGGAATAAAGAATAAATTGCAATTCGATTCATGAGAAAAGAAAATGTATGCTCTTCGAGAGCTTACAATTTATTACTCAAAATTCATTAACAACCACTGTTCTATAGCCTGCAAACTTCAGGCGAACCCAATCTTGCTGTGCTTGGAGCAAGATGGTGGGCTTGAGTTTCTCGAACTGCTTCTGAAGCGCAGTCCGTAACTCAGGTGTACTCACCTCAGCCATGTATTCATTATTCATAGTGGCTGAAAAGTGATACCGGCAAGACAAAATTTGATCGCTTTTGCTCGGCAATAGTTTGCGTGTCCTTCGAGGACCCTAAGCCATGGCGACTTGGAGCTTCTTGCTCGCAAGTATGATCTTCAAACTCGATGCCCATGTGAGATAGTTCGACCTTTCTGGTCGCTTCTTCAAACTCACATTTAATAATGCTGTATTTGCATATTCAAAAGATTCTTTTCATTAGATTACTTCGTGTAATTTAATAGGGAGTGGTTGCAAGATTCATAATTGCATAATTAAATTCTCATAAATTCCAGTAAACTAAAAGAAAGCAATAATTTCAAGATTCATAAATACAAGATTCATAGATGCGAGATTCATAAGTGCGAGATTCATATATATTCAGAATAAACAATAATTGCACAATTAATAAAATCATAAAACAGGAAATAAATTCTCAGAAATTTCCTAATTTTTCTTAGTATTTGGCAATTTTCTCGTTAATTATACTGACAATTTTCCAAAGATCACTTGATAACAGAAAATAAATTGCAACATGAATTAAACATGGCATAAGTCTAATTACAACTTATATAATTCTTGTTGGCTGGGAACGAAAACAGGTAATGAATATCTCTGTCAATTTGACTCTTGGCCAGGTCAACCTGCCCCTAGGGCTCACATGAGGGAGGGAGCACTTCCCGTTTCCGGGTGCCAATTAAAGAACCAAGCCTCATGTGTGTTTTCCTAGACACCAATTGTCTCATATCTGTTTATTCATTACCAAAATCAAATCCCAACCACTCATGTTCTCATTTTATGCCATATGAAATATTCTGAAATTTTCCTAGCACTTTTCATAATTCCTGCTAATTTCCAAGCAATTTTCGTAATCATATCAGACAACAGGAATTTGAATTTCATCAAATATCAACATGACATAATTCATAAATTCATAAATTCGGAAAATAAATTCTCAGGAATTTCCGATATTCTAAACAGGCAATTATTGCAAAAAATCATGCAAATATTCATAAATACAGAAAATAAGGCTAAGTACAAATTCAAACAGAGCCAATAAAATTTTCTGGACTTTTCTAGGAATTTTTAGAATTTTCTGGCAATTTTTAATCAATTTTTCTGAATTCTTAATGCATTTTCAGTAGAAAAAAAAAAATAGTAAAAGTAGGAAAAGAAAATGGGGAGGGCAAAATGGTAAACTCCCATGCCCTCCCGTGCGCCATCACCAGATTCATTCTGGTTTTGAATGGATAGACTTCATCTTCATGTCCAAAGGCTATTGGACTTCAAGTCCAAGTTGCATGTTCCTTTTCTTCTGGACTCCATGTCCAAATTTACCGAGAATAGCTCGACGGTTTGCCGGGTAACCTGTGGCGACGCCGGCAGCCACGGTGACGAGGTCGGGAACAAGCGGCGAACGCCGCCGGCCGGCAAGTCTTACGGCGAGCATCGCGGGAGGCCGCGGTGGTCTTGATTCATCGGCTGGCCGTGGCGGGCGGCGGCCTATGGGCCAAGCCAGCGGGACCGAACCGGCGGCATCGGCGGGAGCTAATCGGCCGCGTTTGGGCATCGGCCGGTGGAGTTCGAGCGCACGGCGGCGAACGGATCGCGATCTGGGGGCCGATGGGCTTGAGCTCGGGCCGAGGTTGGGGCGAGGCCTCGGAGTAGCCGGCGGTGGGCTGCGGGCTTCGAGCTCGGGAGTTCCACCGGCGACGGTGTGCACGCCGAGGCCGGGGAGATGGCGCCGGGCGCGGGCGAGTCGGCCGGTCGTCACTCCGGCCGATGGGCGAGGAGACTGCGCGCGCGGTGTGCTTCGGCCGACGAAGGCGCCGAGCGCTGGCTCCGGCAAAGACGGTGACATGGCTACGGCGGCAGGCCATGGACGTGCGGCGCTTCAAGCGCGCTTGGGCGACGGCGCCGGTTCAGGATAATACGCCAGGCGGCGCGACTGCGTGCGGGCCAAGGCGCTGGCGGCGCTTCAAGCGCGGGGAGGGCAAGCTTCGGCGACGGTGGCTGCTTGCCGTGGGGCCGGCCGAAACGGCTTCGAGCTGAAGGGACATGGCGGCCGGTCCCGCGACGCACTGCGGATCCGGAGGCGAAGCGCGGCTTCGTGCCTTGCGAGGCCAAGGCCGGCGAGCCGACGGCCGCAGGGGTCGGCGCTTCGGGCGCCTGCCATCCAACGGCTTTGTGGTGCCGACGACACTTCATGGCCGTGGCAGATGAGGGTGTAGCTTCGTGCTAGATTCGTAGAACAATGGCTTCGTGCCAATCTGTAATGTTGCTTCAAATCGTAGCTTCGTGCTACTTGATACGCAGATTAGATGCAAATCCAAGCGAGCGATCAAATTTAATCCTCATATTGTCACCTTTTTCACTTTTTCAATCTGCTTTCCGGTAGACTATCGCGTAGGATAGAGTCGCGTAGGACTTTTATTTCGGCAATCCGAGTGGATGCCGGCTTGATGGCGAGTTGATTGCAGATCGGATCGAGCGATCAATCGCCGGTAGTAGACGTTCGTCGTCGTCGATGATCCTTCGCTTCTTGTCTTTTCTCACCTTTCAATCTTTCTCCGGTAGAGCTTCGTGCTGATAACGTGTTAGACAACCTCGCTATCGAATAGTCCGGGGTTGCCTAATAGATCTAAACTGGAGAATAGAGAGAGAGGGAGAGAGACACAATATGAGGAGGAACTGCTCTGCTTTATTATTCTCATTGCTTGTGTACAATGGGGTGACCCCCTGCCTCCTATATATAGCGGTTCTGCTTAGAGATAAGGAAGAGTCCATATCGGATACGAATCCGTTTCTTAACAGGATACGAATCTGTTTCCTAACACTCGTTTCCTGGATCCCTTGTTGGATATGATTGGGGGACGCCAAAATGGCCAGAAAGGGAGTTGATAACACCTTCGGACAGGGGAAGTCGGTCTGGCTGGCTATGGAAAGGAAAATCTAGAAGAGGGATCCAGGAGAGCTACAAGAAGTTGAAATCCATCGGCATAAAAGATGCAAAAGAAACGCAGAAAGAATATTTTCATTTTGATAAGAGTTTTAAAAGGGTGTGTGTATATACAGTAGCGCTATTCTACTTCTAAACATAGAATACCTATTCTGCGCTTCAATCGGAGAAGTGTATGCAAAGCACACCGCACTGATTGCTACTAATTCGGTAGTAAATTATGAATACATTTTACTATAGAACAACAGATGTAGCTACTACCAATCAGTTAATAGTTAATGCGTTGGTCAGCCCGACTAGTTAATGCATATATAATTTGTACATAAATATGTTTTTTCTTTATTTTAGCAATATCTTTTTATTGGTAGCTCGAATTTGCAAATAGTTTTCACCAGTAGCTTACTGACGACGAGAGAATATAATGGTATAAGTCTTGTTGTTAAACAATAATTTTTTTGATTGGTAACAGAAATTACTATATCTACAACTAAAAATTATTATTATATAGTATATTTGAAAAATCCTAAACAGATCAGTCATTTTGCAGTAAAAATTCCTAAAAAATTATGTGTACAAATTCTAAAAAATTATCATATGTAGGGGATGTGAGTTTCTATAGTCCTGTAAAATTTGAATACCAAACTCAGTCGCATTTGAAAGATATGGAACGGATAAATTTACTATTCATTATTGATTAGCGCTTGTTAATTTTATACCTTTAAAATTAGATTGATTTTGATCTTCAAATGTTACAGAGATGTAGAATCTCACCTCCCCTACCTACAGTGAAATTTTTTTTATAATTTTTCAATCATTTTACTAATAGGCCGACAAATAAAACTAAACCTTTTTCGTGAAAACCACATGTACAAGTTTTCAAAAATTATATAAAAAAAAAATTACCATAAGTAGAGGAGATAATATTCTATATTTCTATAAAATTTGAAGACTAAAATCAATCGATTTGAAAGATATAAAATTGATAAGCGCTAATCAGTGATGAATAGTAAATTTATCATTTTCGTATTTTACAAATGCGACTATGTTTGGTATTCAAATTTTATAGAACTGTAGAATCTCACATTCCCTATGTATGATAATGTTTTGAGAATTTTAAAAATTTATACATATAGTTTTCATAGACTTATACTGCCAAATGACTAATCTGTTACAAACTGCAATATGTATATATTTACTATTGGTAGTAAATCACCAATATATTGTACTATAGAACAACAGATGCAATTACTTCTTTTTTATTTTGGACATAACTTTTTATTGGTAGCTCGGATTTGCAAATGATTTTCGCCAGTAGCTTACTAACGATGATAGGAATAAAATGATATAAGTCTCTCTATTAAATAGTAATTTTTGCTAACTGGTAAACAAAATTACTATTTTCATAACATGAAATTACAATATCTGCAACTAGAAATTATTATCCTACAGTATAGTTGAAAATTCTACATAGATAAGTTATTTAGCAGTAAAAGTTCATCAAAACTATATGTATAAATTCTAAAAAATTATCATATGTAGGAAATGTGAGATTCTACATCCTTATAAAAGTTGAATACCAAAATCAATCCGATTTGAAAGATATAAAATTGACAAGCGCTAGTTAGTGATAAATAGTAAATTTGTTTTTTTTTTTAATATTTCCAATGCAACTAAGCTTGGTATTCAAATTTTACATGGCTGTAGAATCTCACATCCCCTGCGTATGGTAAATATTTTTTTTAGTATTTTTCAGAATTTGTACATATATTTTTCATGGACTTTTACTGTCAAATGACTAGTCCATATATGATTTTCAATTATATTGTATGATAGTAATTTATAGTTGTAGATGTTGTAATTTTTATGTTATAAAAGCATTAATTTATTTTACGAGTTAGCAAAAATATTATTTAACAACATGACTTATATCATTTTATTCCTCTTGTAGTCAGTAAGGTACTGGTGAAAATCATTTGATAATTCGAGTTACCAATAAAAAGATATGGCTAAAATAAAGAAGAAACAGATTCATGTACAAAACAACAATACGTATTAACTAGTTAGATTGATCAACGTATTAACTAGTAACGAATTCGATAGTAATTGCATTTGTTGATCTATACTAAAAAGTATTTGTGATTTACTACCGAATTGATAGCAATCAGTACGGTATGCTTCAAAGCTGGAACGCCACGACCCGTAATCCAGCAATCCAGCTTATCCTCATAGATAGATAATGCATAAGTAATAAATGGTCTATGCATCTATACGCAAGTAATAAACAAGGGTAATACGGCTCGATAGGATTCCTTTGCTCAGCGAAAACTTTGTAGCTACAGCTCGTGTTTTCTATGTGCCAGTAGCAGGCACCGTCCGATGGGTCTGCCACCCTTGACGCACTGCTAGATTTAGTTAACTAACAGCATGCGGCGCAGGTAGGGGTCATCCGAGTCCAATCCGGCGGGATTCCCTTGCTGCGACCCTACTGTGCCGTGCGTACTGCCCAAGTTCTTAGTTGAGCTAACACGAAGTGCCCAAGTGCTTACTTGAGCTACACAAAGTTGGCGGTACTGGTACAGTAGTACTAGCCCGATCAGCGCATGAAGAGCAACGCAAGTAAAAAAAAAATGAAACCAATCATGACGCTCTGCTTTCCAATGTGGTGGCCTAACACCGACCCAAGCACCCATACTACATACAACAGCACTTGCACCGGTACAATTCCTTGTCTAATTGCAGCCTCATGATACTGCAGCTCGTACTTAGTGATTAGATTAGCGACAGATCAAACACGCACGGCTCTCCTCCCCTTCTTGGTGATCCATAATTGCATCTGCACATTCACACGTAGAGAGAGAGGGGGAGAGAGAAAAAGGCGAAGTAGTGGCTGATGCCTAACCTAACGCGGATCTGCTCACCAGCAGACAAGTGGATAAAGATTAGATTACGCAGAGGCGAGGCGGACGAACAACTGGATCAAGCAGGGCAATTATATATATACTCGCGGTGATGTAGCAGTAAGTAAGTAAACAGAGAGGCATGGTGGGGTGGGGGGGTGCAAATGGAAGGATTAATTAAAGCAGTGGTACTAATCGCTGCTTATCTACTGGATAACAAGGAGGAAGAAAAGGATGATGACTTGTTTTTATCACTGTTACAGCTGTCTTTTTTGACGTTTGGAAAGACCGCCACTTGTGGCGTCCTCCTCCTCGCCCGTCTCCACCTCGCGACGAATCCTCCCTCCCTGGTTCTTATCCGAAACGTATCGGAAGATATCGCCACCGAAGCAGCGTCGGCGCCCGCAACCGCCGCCGCGGAGATGGAGATGGAAGAGTAGGTAGGTGAGCGGATCCAGTAGCTGTGCCGATCATACGCTGCTCTTTGGAGGCGTACTGCGTGTTTCTTGGTGCGGAGCGAAGCTTCCTGCGGTGGTTTCTTGCTTCACTCGGCGTCGGAGCTCTCCGGGCTCGGCGCCTGGTTTAGATCCGGGTTCTTGGCCCGGCCGCTCCACGCCGTCCGCTGCTGCAGCTGGTGGTGCTCTTCGCCGTGCAGCTGCGGCTGCGGGTGGCGGTGGTGGTGTTGCTGGTGCTTCTGCCGCTCGCGGTGGTGCGCGGGCGCGACCATCATGCCGGTCTGGAGCGCGTCGACGCGCGAGCCGACCTCGATGGCCTTCTTCCGGATCGACGCGGCGGACAGGGCGGCGCCGTCGGGCTCACGGAGCTCGCCGCCGCCGCCCTCGGATGACAGGGTCAGCGAGGAGATCTCGTCGGGGAAGTTGAGCCGCGCCGACCGCCCGCGCAGGTAGAACACGGCCGTGTCGTAGGCGCGCGCGGCCGCCACGGGCGTCGCGTACGACCCCAGCCAGATGCGGGTGCGCTTGTGCGGCTCCCGGATCTCCGCCACCCACTTGCCCCACTTGCGCATGCGCACGCCGCGGTACTGCCGCCGCGGCTGCTGCTGCTGCAGCGGCGCCGCCGCCACTGTCACTTGCTCCTCCTTGGCCGCCGCAGCCGCAGCCGCAGCCGCCGCAGCAGCCGCCGCCAAAGGAGCCATAGCTGCCGCCGCCGCAGCAGCCGCTGCCGCCGACTCCTCGCTGGAAGAGCGGTACTCGCCCTGCATGAGCGAAGCTACCTAGCCGCCGCCTCTGCTTCTCTCTCCTCTACCTCCTGTGCCGCGCAGTAGTATTGGAGGGGTAGCTTTTGGCGTTGGCTTGGTTTTCCCTTTCTTCCTCCTCGCTCTCTATTTGTTCGGTGGTATTTGTATTGGGATTTTGTGGGTGGGTGTGTGATTAGAGGAGCTCGGTTGGGAACGTGGGACAATGATAAAATAACTTGGGGGCAAGAAGACGTCGACGGCAGGAGACTGTACTGTGCTGTTTGGAAGGGAGCCTCCTGGCGACGAGCCGAGCGAGCGGCAGCGAAATTGCTAGGTCCACCGGCGAACTTGCATCTGGAGTCTGGACATCGGATAAGGTTGCATCTTAGAGTACGACTGTGCAGGACAACACTACGGTGGTACTTATTACTCCCTCTGTCTCACAAAGAGTGCATTTCTAGTGTTTAAAATTTGTCCCACAAAGAGTGCATCTTTAGTCTGTAGGGCCCAGCTGTAAGTGTATGCATGCTCATTTAAGTGCCTGTGGAAATCGAAGCATCAGCATGCTTGTGTATAGAGTAATGAGGGTCATATTAGTCATTTACCTTGCACACTAATCTGTCTTAAAAAACCTAGAAATGCACTCTTTGTGGGACAGAGGGAGTATTTATTACTCTTTCCGGTTTTATATTTCCTGATGCTAGAGCGTTCTGTAGTTTGAACATTTAATGACATCAGATTTCCAAAGCATACGTATTGATTGCTGACGCTTGAGCTCTGTATGCACACATAATGATTAGGTATCCTTGCTTTGAGAATTGGGATCAAATCATTTTCAAACTATTTAATATAGCCACATTAGAAAATTAGCACTCTATTAATCACTTCTTGGTATATGTGAGATTATGTCTAAAATAACAGAAAATATGAAACCGGAGGGAGTAGTATTGTTTCGAGGAATGCTCCTATGTTTTTCTTTTTAATACTAGGTTGTATAAATTTTGAAGAAAATAAAAAGATAAGTAATCATCATCTACCACTCACTCATGGTTTAATATTTGTGCAGCTTTTAAGAAGAAAAGCATATAAGCACCAATCGTCTTGTTTTTCTGACATAATACTCCCTTCGATAAAAAATAGCTCTTGTTTTAGACGTAAGTGCAATCAAAATTTTGAAACTTTAACTATCAATATTTTTAAAATGTTTAAATTGGATACATGAAAAACATATATATATATATATATATACATATATATATATATATACATATATATATATATATTTGTCTTGAAAAGTAATATTATAATTTTATTGACTTTTATAAATATATCATAATAGAAATTAGTAGCCAAATCTATGTTTTGGAAACCGTGTCAATATGTAAAATAATAATAACTGTACAGCCAGCACCATCAATTGGAAACACCGTGTCAGAGGTCAAGGAAAGATCACGAAATAATTTTAGTTGGATTATGGCCGTCTCCGTGTCACAATCTATACTTCGTTGTTCGTCACCAACCCTCGTGCACACTTGTTGCCACATTGTAATTGTGTTGACCTTGCGTGATACTCTACCGCTCGTAGTTTAAATCCAATCCAAGTGCTTTTGCTATCTAAGTTTTATTCACATTTAGGAGCAAGCGCAATGGTCTGACATACGAAATTGTGTTGACCACAGTTTGTCAAAAGCTCTGCGCACATTAGTTTTAGTTATAACCACTGTCGTGGAAAACGGCCGACTCGACCGATTAATCAGTGATGGTGATTAAACCGTCACGAATAGTTTAATCATAATACAATTAACGCAGTCGAACAATTAATTGATCGTATAATCTGATTAATCGACCATTTTCCTATTAATAATCCTTTTTACCATATAACCATGAAAATAACTTATTTTTATCCACTAAGTACAATAAATTAGTTTATAATAGTTACATGCCCGTGCGTTGCTACGAAAAACAAAATTGATAACGAAAAATAAAGATTAAAAAATTATTTCACAAGATCAAACATCTATCTTTAACGCTTCGTTTCTTGCGAAAGCTGGCTAATTAAAGCAACGCTTCGTATCTTGCGTAGGGCAATTAAGCGGCAATTAATGACGTGAGAAGAACGGACCACTGCTACCAAGTGCTGCTTTAGAATAGTAGAGATACTGTGTCATAGTGTTCAAAGCATGTACCTTTTAAATAAGTACAAAAAATAAAAATACAGACCATGTTTGTTTTATAGAGCGATAATTTACGATAACCGTCGAGCGCATACCGTTTTTAACAACGCCGGTTATAGCGTGACATTTTTTTTTCCCAGAACGAAACGTTAATTCCAAGCCATGTAAGTCCACGTCCAATACTTTATGCTAATTTGCAATACTGATAATTCCTTCCTTTTAGGTGGACTAGTCAGCGGCCCCAACGCATAATTGGGGGTGGGGGGATAGCTGGCCGGCCGGCCCGGTCTTCCCCGTACTAAAATCCAAGACTAAATCATGCAAATCTAAGCGAGCTGGGGGACGTACGCAACAACCCTTGAGATGTCTAGCATCGCTAGTACACGGTGCCCCCCCGTCAGTACGTGCGTATGCATGCTGAGATTTGCGTCGTTCCCCGCGGGAGCGACGTGGCCGGTGGCGCAAACAGTGATGTTTGAGCAAGGCACACGCAAAGGGGGCCGGAGGACGACCGACGCGGCTTGTCGCTTGCGCGTGCGCGCGGCCGGGGGCGTGGGCTCGAAACGAGGCCTTAGACCGCGCGTTCGATCGAGCGCGCTAAAGCTAAGGCTAAGCTAGGTGGACAATAACGTTGTTGTGCTACGAGGGCGGCTGCTCACCTCGATCGAGTACGTTGCATCGGGCTCGTGAGGCCAGTAGGCTAGAAATAGGATATACATCTAATCTAAAACCCTCTTTCTTTAGGTCAACAAAAGCCGGGCTGCACGCACGAAAGGCGCCTTTCTGTTCCCTTTTTTGCCGTGGTGGATGCCAACAGCACGCGCGGTTTAACACCCTTAATTCCATGAAATCCGAAAATAAAAGGCCAACTGAACTGGACTCATTATTTCAAAAAATTTGGATCTAATTTATTTCCTAACCATAGTACAATAAATGCATAAATTAGTATCTTCTCCTCGTATTTTTTTTTCTTTTTTTTTTCTTATCGATAATCTCTCTCTCTCCCCCCGAAACACTACTACAAATCCCCATTTTCCTACTACAAAATATACCAAGGAACCGCCGAATAACGGTAGGGAAACAATTTTTCTAGTGGTATTTCTGGGGAACAAACCCGCAGGAAAATAATGTCAGGAAAGAAAATGTGCCCTGCGGTTTTCTCGGAAAAACCTAGGGAAATAATCGTTCCCTATGGTTTTGCACGGTAGGGTAATCTTCTCTATGCCATATTTGCCTAACGTGTAAAGTTTCTGACGAGTACCCATGCCATGGGTACCCCCATCAGCCCGGAAGCGCGAACGGGCTGACCAACCACAGCAAAGGCCCAGCACCGCCGAAAGGTACTTGGGCCGCGGGGAGCGAACCCGACCTGTGCAGGGCCGACCCTGGACGGTCGGCGGACTCTGACTCCGGGCGGTCGGTGGGCTCCGACCACCTAACATTGGAGCTCATGGCCAAGAAGCTCCACCACAAGACGAGCAGGCCCACGCTAATGTCGCGGGCCGCTTTGTGCGCAGCTGCCTGGCGTCCGTACAGGGTAGGCGGCTCCTTCCCGAGACCGCCGAAGAGCCACCGAAGAAGTCAAGCCTCGCCCCGCCGCCTGGCACACCGCAGAGAGTACGCCCACTCCGAGGCCAAGGCAAAGTCAAGCGCTATTAAAGCCACCAAGGCCGACAGAGCACCACGCGACACGCCACCTGTGACAAAGACTACGCAAGATCGCTCATCACAGAACCACCAACCTCGCCGGGGCAGGCGGTCGATCGACAAGACAGAACCAGACTTCAAGACGTGCAGGCCCCTTTCCTCGTAGCTTTCCCAACTCCTGTGTAACCTGCCTCCTCCATCTATATAAGGAGGGGCAGGGCCCGAGAGGGGGCGGAGAAAGCGATCTTCTAGGTAGCCTCAACTCCCTAGCGAAAACATCAAGGGATCGGGCGTGACCCTCCGCCTCGCTTGTACACCCCTTGACCGTCTCCCAAAGATCAATACATCCACACCGCACTAATCGAGTAGGGACGTTCAGCCCGAACCAGTATACATCTTCTGACTCCTTGAGTCGACCATTCGGGGAGAGGGAGCGCGCGACCCCATCCGACCATAAATTCGTATTGCCGGTGCACGAAACACCAACAGTTGGCGCGCCAGGTAGGGGTCCTCGCCTACCTCAAGCTAAAGATGCCAGGGCCGCAAGGTGTCATCACCGTGGCCACATCTTTCCAGCCGCTTACAATCAAGGAGCGGCAAAGCGAGCCGGCCTCGAGCTGCCGCTTCCGCCGAGCTCGCCCAGCTCCAGGAGAAGGCCCCCGAATCCGCCCCCGACTCCGGCAAGTCGGGGCCAAGCTCCTTCAAGTCCGCAGAGGACACGAAGGAGGTCGCGGTGGATCCCGAGGACCCCACCAAGACCGTGCGGATCGGGGTCGCCCTCACCACCAAATAGGAAGGCGCGCTCGTCGACTTCCTCCAAGTAAACCGAGACGTCTTCGCTTGGAGACCCTCGGACATGCCAGGAGTCCCAAAGGAGGTCGCCGAGCACTCCCTGAACATTCGACCGGGATCTAGACCGGTCGCCCAGCGCCTGCGCCGTTTCGACGAGGAGAAGCGACGGGCCATTGGGGAAGAGATCGCCAAACTTTTGGCCGCCGGCTTTGTAAGGGAGGTGCGTCACCCCGAGTGGCTCGCCAATCCCGTCCTTGTAAAGAAAAAGTCGGGGCAATGGAGAATGTGTGTTGACTATACGAGCCTCAACAAGGCCTGTCCGAAAGATCCATTCCCATTACCTCGCATCGACCAGGTCGTGGACTCCACCGCCGGGTGCGAGTCCCTTTCTTTTTTGGATGCCTACTCAGGCTATCACCAGATTGCGATGAAGGAGTCCGATCAGCTCGCAACCTCCTTCATCACCCCGTACGGCTCGTACTGTTACGTCACGATGCCTTTTGGTCTGAAAACGCAGCGCCACGCACGGCGTGTATGCAGGCATGTTTCTCAGACCAAATTGGCCGTAACGCCGAGGCCTACGCCGGCGACATCGTTGTCAAAACCAGGAAGGCCGATGACCTCATCGCCGACCTAGAAGAGACTTTGCGAACCTCCGACGGTTGCCAAGATAAAGCTCAACCCCGAGAAATGCGTCTTGGGGTCCCCAAGGGCAAGTTGTCGGGATTCATCGTCTCTCGCGCGGCATCGAAGCCAACCGAGATAAGATCTCCGCTATCGCAAGGATGGGGCCAATCAACGATCTGAAGGGAGTTCAAAGGCTGATGGGATGCCTCGCGGCACTAAGTCGCTTCGTATCCCGCCTCGGCGAACGCGGGATGCCACTCTACAACTTGATGAAGAAGTCCGACCGTTTTACCTGGACCAACGAAGCTCAGGAAGCCTTTAGTCGACTAAAGGCCTTTCTGACCTCACCTCCGGTCCTGGTCGCCCCGGAGCCACAGGAGTCTTTGCTCCTCTACATCGCCGCCACGACTTAGGTCGTCAGCGCGGCACTTGTTGTGGAGCGAGCGGAGGAAGGCCGCGTTTTCAAGGTGCAGAGGCCGGTCTACTTCATCAGCGAGGTGCTCTCCGAAACGAAGGTCCGATATCCCCAGATACAGAAGTTGCTGTACTCGGTGCTCATCACCAAGAGGAAGCTTGCCCATTACTTCGATCGACACCCCATCTCCGTGGTAACCTCCTCACCGCTCGGAGAAGTCGTCCACAACCGCGACGCTTCTGGGAAGGATCGCCAAATGGGCTCTCGAGCTCAACGGCCTCGACATATCGTGACGCCCCAGGACGGCGATCAAGTCCTGTGTCTTGGCGGACTTTGTCGCCGAGTGGACCGAGGCGCAAGTCCCTGCGGCGGTCGAGGACCCGGAGTACTGGACGATGTACTTCGATGGGTCTTACACCAAGAACGGGGCCGGCGCGGGGGTCGTCATCATCTCCCCACTCGGCAACAAACTCCGGTATGCTATACGACTACTCTTCGACGCCACCAACAATGTCGCCGAATACGAAGCCCTCGTCAATGGCCTTCGGATCGCCGCCGACCTGGGCGCACGACGGCTCAACGTTCACGGCGACTCCAAGCTGGTCGTCGACGAAGTGATGAAAGCCACCGAGCCCCGTGACGCTCGGATGGCCGCCTACTGCTTGGAGGTCCGCAAGCTCGAGGAGAAGTTCAAGGGTTTCGAGCTCCATCACAGCTACCGACGCTACAACGGTGAAGCCGACTCCCTCGCCAACCTCGCCTCCGGAAAGGGGCCGGTTCCCCCTGGAATCTTTGTCTCCGACCTCAGCAGCCCTTCAATCCGGTTGACCCGAAGGCCGAGGGCGCCGCCGACTTCAAAGGCGGCGGCCCCACCGATCTTCGGCCGATGCCCACTACCGGGTCGGACTTGGCGTCTGAAAGGCCGAAACCGATCGAGGCAATCGATTGTCGATCGGTTGACGAACGGATCGCCTCACCGATACCACCGAGGCTCGGCGCCGCCGGCGGCTAAGTCTTTCGCCCCGATCGAGGGCGCCCTATACAAGAGGAGCCCGTCCGAATCCTTCGGCGCGCCCGACCGACCAAGTGAAGCACCTTCGCTGGACATCCACGACGGGTGTGCGGGCACCATGCCGCGCCGCGTCCCTGGTAGGAAAGGCCTTCCGACAAGGTTTCTCTTGGCCGATCGCCGAGCAGATGCAACCCAAATCGTCCGCACTCGCGAAGGATGCCAATTCTTCGCCAGGCAGACGCATCTTCTGCAAGCAAGCCCCGCAGACGATCCCCATCACGTGGCCCTTCGCGGTTTGGGGGCTCGACACAGTCGGACCCTTCAAAAGGCGCCGGGGCTTCACTCACTTGCTTGTCGCCGTAGACAAGTTCACAAAGTGGATTGAAGCAAAGCCATTGGCAAAGATCACATCGGCGCAGCAAAGAAGTTTCTTCCGCGACATTGTCTACCGCCGGGTGCCCAACTCCATCATCACCGACAACGGACGCAATTCACGTGAAAGGAGTTCCTCGAGTTCTCGCAACGATTTCAACATCCGAAGTCGATCGGGCGGCAGCGTGGCACACCCTCGAGCCAACGGACAGCCGAGCGAGCCAACGGCATGATCCTCCAGGACTCAAGCCGCGAATCTTCACCGATCAAGAAATTCGCGGGACGGTGGGCCGCCGAGCTACCGCCCGTTCTTTGGAGTCTACGAACCACACCAACCCGGTCGACCGGGTTCACTCCTTTTTTCTTAGTATTCGGAGCGGAGGCTGTCCTCCCGACCGACCTTGAGTACGGTGCGCCAAGGGTGCAGAACTACAACAGCGCACGGGGGACCGAGGAGCAGCAGGATGACCTCGACCAACTCAACGAGGCTCGGGATGTCGCGGTCTTGCGGTCGGCTAAATATCAGCAGACGCTACGTCGCTACCACAGCCGACGGGTCCGCGGCCGCTCGTTCGAAGTCGGCGACTTAGTGCTGCGTCAAGTCCAGTCCGCGAAGGACAGGCACAAGCTCTCCATACTGGAGGGCCCTTTCACCATCGCGGAAGTCCTCCGACCCGGCACTTTCCGCCTCAAGGACACCGAAGGGAATCTCGTGACAAACGCCTGGAACATAGAGAAGCTGAGAAGGTTCTATCCTTAGTCGGCCTCTCTCCTCTTTTTTGTACCATGCGAAAAACACTTGAGCAAAGAAAGCTGCAGCAGTCGGACGACCGACCGGGTGGTTTTTTCTCTCTCTCGAACCTCTCTCGTTTTGTTGATCCGGAGCACTACGACCTCCGCCCCGAAAGCAGAGGTCCCGAAGCTGTCCTCCTTTGATCACGTGCGAAAGAACGAGGGCTAGATCTCAACACAAAAAAGAGAAGAAGGAGCGAAAAGAGACGAAAAGAGAAACACGGCCACTTTATTTATTTACAGGAGGAACATCAGCCCAACCCAAAAAGGAACCACCCGCCAAGGCGCGATACTCCTCCTGGTGTGCGCCCAGCCAGCCGACCGACGCGTGACGTCGCTCAGTCACCGCCCGGATCAGCGGCGCCCTCACCTCCCACAGCCGGGGAATGCCCGCGACAAGGATGCCGACTCACCGCGCATCCCCACGCACGGCTTCGGCCTCGACCTCCGCCACCACCCGCAGCCAGGCTTGCTCGTCGCCCACCTCCTCTCGAAGTTGTGTGTAGCGGTCCGCCATAGCACGCGAAGCAAGTTCTTTTGGCGGCAGTCTTGGCGAAGTAACGAGCACTCTGGCGCCTCTCCTTTTATAACCTGCGGCACGGAAGACGAAGCGCCCCAAGTCGCCAAAACAGTGCGGGAGGAGCAGAAGACGAAGCGCCTTGGGGTCACGCAACGGCGCAGAAGACGAAGCGCCCAACATCAGTTCCGAAATCGGCACGATCCCCCAGGCGAGTTAACCCACACTTATCTCCAAAAGAAAACTTAAAATCCTTCTGCGGACTCAAGCGGTGCGTGGCGACTGTACCCCCAGTCCCCACGCACCACTCGGGGGCTACTTCCCCGACCTCAGGGGTCAGCGACCTAGATCGATGACCGGTAACCACTCCGACCGGGCTACCCCCTCATAATAACCTCTTCAAACCCAAAATGCTACAGCCCACGCCCCGCTGCCACGGCTCCGAGGTAGCACTTTGAGCAAAAGGGAGGTTACTTGAGCAAAGGGCCAAGCGGCGGGCGGATGGAGCCTTTCGATTTAGGTCGGCAAGCCGACCGATCAAACAAATCTCCCTCGCGGCAGCCTCCTCGAACCGAATGCTACAACCTAAGCCCCAGCGGCTACGGTTCCCGAGTAGCATTCCACGCAGAAAGAAAGCCGCCCGAGCAGAAGATAGTTTGATCGACCAGGGCAGACCAACCCCGGTCGTCGTTAGAAAGCGTTCGGGTCGCTAACCCAAGCCGTACTCCGACCGACCGAGCTATCTACCTCATGACTTGTTTCCCCCAGCCCAAAAGTACTACGGCCTACGCCTCCGCGGCTACGGCTTCGAAGTGGCACTCATGGGGAAACGAGTCCTCTGAGCAAGAGAAGCTAGGGACGGTCGAAGCACCTCCGCTCGGGTCAGCGATCTAACCTCTCAAGCGCAAGCTTCGCAAAGAGGGCGGTCCGACCTAGGCACCCCTCCGCAAAGCTATCGCCCGAGATAGCTCGTCCTATCCCGTGATCCCTCCGAACGGGATTGAGGCAACACCTACGCTCTCAGGGCACCCCCGTGGGCCCTGTAGCTATGGTCGTAAGATTGCCCAAATTCATAGAAGAAGCACGGGATAAAACGAGCAAAATAACTTAGAGCAACCCGACACTTCGAACTCGGTCAGGGTAATCATGTTTATTACATACACTGCCAAAAAAGCAAAAAATAGGGATACTAATCGTCTCCCTCCGTCCGACGGAGGATTTTTCGCGGCGAGATCCGACCGGCAATCTCTTGGGCGCACGGATCGACCCGGGTCATGAAAGCGTCGACTTCTTCGTCGCCGGCCAGTGACGCCGCCGCTCCCAACCGCCTCAAGGTCGACGCCGTCATAGTAAGAGACGGTGTTGACCAGGGCCGAGGAAGCGCCAAGCACCGCCGCTTCCCGCACCGACGCCTCGACACGCTCAGGGACCCATCCAAGTATGGCGGGGATGGCGCTGGGGCCCGGAGTAAGCCCGACGACCCGATCGCAGACGGCCTGGATGCCCACATGGAGGACCGTCGGCTCGGCGTCGTATCGCCGCGTCCTCTCCGCCACCCGCTTACCCACGAGGGCCGCCTCACGTGACTCGACCGCCGCATCCCGTTCTTCCACCGCCGCCCTTCGCGACTCTAGCATGTCGCTAAGGTCTTTTCGCAGACTCTGCGAGGACACGTAAAAGAGAGACGATGTCGAAGACGCCCGTCGCGGCGCTCCAAGGGGTTGAATTACTCACCGCCACGGAGGCCTCTTTGGCGCCGGTTCCTCCTCGACCTTAGCACGTGCGTCTCGATCGGCCGCGGCACGGTCGGCAAGCTCCCTCGCCGTCACAAGCTCCCCTCGAGCAAGATCCCGCTCGCCGCGAAGCCGGTCGGCCTCCCTGCGGGCCGACTCGCATTCTTCTCGGAAGAGGGCAGCCTCGCCGGCGGATGTCGCCACACTTTGCGAAGTCTTGGCCGCTCGCATCCGCCAGGGACGACTGGCCCTCTCTCCTCCACGGCCAACGACTCCACGAGTCGCCGAGCCTCCCGCAAGGCTTCGGTGACTTCCCGGCCCGACTGCCGTGGCGGCCTTCCTTGCTCGGCAACAAGCGCCTCCGAGCATCGAGCAGCTCTTCCCTACGGCACTCCCGGTGTGCAAGTGCCGGAGGAACATCGACTTGCCCACCGCCGGGATGTCAAGCGCTGCGAATACCCGCCTGGTCGATCACCATTTCCTGGCCGAGAGATGCACAAAGACAAATCCTCGCCGACTTACCGATCTGACCGAGCGGGACTCTGAGCAATGGACTTCCTCGCCTTGGACGCGGCGTCAACAACGAGTAAGGTCGGCGTGGATCCTTCCCATCTCCTCCTCCGTAACGCCCCAATCCGCTGCGCCTCGCCGCCCGTAACTAACGCAGCGGGACCCCGGCCGGGTCGGGCTAAGTCAGCGGCGATCGGCGATCGCCCCGACTTGATTTCCCCGCCGGACGGAACGCCTGTAGCGGCGGCTGCCAGCGCTTCTTCGGCGACACTCGGACCAAATCGGCGGCGGCGGGGGCGGCGGATCTCGTCCCGCTGGTGTTGCGAATGCCGCAAACCCCAGTGCTTCCCCCGGCGACAGGCTCGCGCTGACCTCCACGGTCGGCAGCACGGGGGAAGGCAGAGCCGACAGGACTTCGCCGGTCTCATCAAGTTGGCAGACGGCGAAGCACACCCGAAGCTTCGCTCAAGACGGCCGCATCCGGCAGCGGCCCAGATGCGTCCCCCTCCGGCAGCGTCTTCTCACCGACGGGCCCTACCGCGGGGAGCGCATCCGGACGATCCCCGCTCCCGACGACCACCGCACGCCCCGCGGACAGGACCGGGAGGGGGCGATTCCTCACCGCCGAAGTAGGACTCAGTGCCCTCCCAGCGCTGGTGAGGCCCCTGCGCACAGCGGTCGGTCAGGAATTACAGAAGAAGACAGCACCGGAGGAATTGCCAAAGTCACTTACCGGGAGGAGCGAACAACCGGCACCTGACGTGCCCTCTTCGCCGGACCCCTGCGAGGAGGCGACAGGGATCTGCGCTTCCGCAGGACAAACCCTGCGCCCGCGGTTTCTTCCGAGGAGCCGCGGTCGCCGGCCCCGCGGCTGGGACCCGCGTCACAGCCGCCAGAGTCGTCTCCGGCAACTTCTTCTTCTTCGCTCGACGACGACTCCTGGTCACCCTCACTCGAGGTCTCCTCCGAGACCTCCTCGCCACGCGCGGCCTGATCCGCGCGCTCTTTCCTCTTCCGCGTCTTGGCGGCCACCTTTTTCGCTAGCAGGGCGGCGTCCTGCTTCTCCTTTCGCGGCGGCGCTCTCAACTCCTTTTCCCCGGCAGCAAGGGGCGGAGATCGATCCACCAAGCCCTGCGAGAACACGCCGGATGAGGCGAGGAAGCGTAACAAAACAAAAGCAAGCGAAGCCACCGGACGTACCAAGTCCGGAGGATTCTCGGCCAGAACGGCAGCAGCGCCGCTCGCCGCTTTCAGTATCTCCCGCGATGGAGATCAAGTGACACGCGCGCAAGGATCTCCGACGGAGGGAGCTCCCGCTCCGATGACCTTGCAGGGTCGGTCGGCCCAATGTACTCAAACATGGGACGCGACCGGTCCTTGAGGGGTTGGATGCGCCTCTCCATAAACGTGCTGAGGACCACCTTGCCTGTCAGGCCCCGCCGCTTCAAGTCCGCAAACTTCCCGAGAATCAAATCCACCTTCGACCGGTCCTTCGCGTCGGGACCCAGTCCAGCAGGATGCGACGGTGGATTCTCGCCGAAGGCCGGGCGCTGTCGCCGATGTTCCGGACATAGAACCACTCGCCGTGCCACCCCCGGTTGGACGTCGGCAGCTTCACGTCGATGTAGGACGACCTGCGGTGGTTGCGCAGTTGGATCGCGAGGGCGCCGAGGAGGTCGGCGGCATCTGATGGCGGCCTCGCGTAGAAGAAGTGGCGCCAGAGCCCCCAGTGGGGTTCGATCCCCAGAAAGGCCTCGCACAGCGTCATAAAGACCGCGATGTGGAGGACTCCGTTCGGGTTCAGGTGGTGAACTTCCCCACCGTAGAAGTGCAGTAGCCCCCGGACGAACGGATGGAGTGGGAGGCCGAAGCCCCGCTCGTAGAAGGACGCCAGCGAGACTATCTCGCCGTCTTCCAGTTCGGGGACCTCGGTCGGCCGTGGCACCCGCCAATGGATCGAGGCCGCGAGGGAAGGAGCTCCTTCCTCTCCAAGCCGAGGTAGCGACCCGCCGCGGCCGAGTGCGGGTTCAACGACATCTCCAGATGAGCGTGGGGGAGCGGAGGACGGCATGACGAAGCAGGAAGTTCTTTCTTCTTCCCCTTGCGTTCTCTCTCCTTTTCTTTTTTCAGAGGACACGAGCAGGAGGATTTGCTCCCTCCGCGCCGCCTTCTCCCTCCTTTATAGACGCCTGGCGGGAACGGACGCGCCTCCGCGCCCAACCGACGCCACCTCGCGCGGACCGACGCGATGTCAGCCGTCGGCTTCTTCTGCGCCACTACTCGTGAACGTGTCGCAGCCCATTTAAACCCCACTAAGCATTAATCAAGCCCGACGGACGGCCGCCAAGGCCAAGTGCCACGCCGCATCGCAGGCCCTGCCGGCCACAACGGCTACGCGCCCCATGCCAAGAAAGGTAAAAAATGGCCCATGGGCGCCGCCTCGGGAAAGCAAGCGGCTGCGGGCTCGCGCGCCGAGGCGACTGCGGCCGAGGGTTACGAAGGCCGAATCCAGCCACCGAACGAAAGCCGCCCCAACACGTAAAAAGAGAGCGAGGCGAAGTCGCGGTGAGCCCCAGGAGGCCACTAGTTAGGGTCGGCGACGACCCAATCATTGCGGCCGCGTCGAGACCATACCTCACACTCTCGCGGAGCTCATCGATGAGTGGCGCCACCGCGCTCCGGTTGGCTGACGACCGGCAGCCCGATGCGGGACGAGTAAGGAAAGGTTTTTATGGAACGCCCCGGCGGTCCTGACGCCCACGACGAGCTACGTCCGCTTGGAAACGATCCCCTCGAGGGAGATCGCCAAGGTTCCACTCGGATTACCCGATAGTAGCTTCGCGACGAGCACGACGTTCAAGCCGACGAAGGCAAGCGACGTTCGCTCACCCGACTACGAAAAAACCCACGAACGGCGTGGCTTGCCAGGTCCGATCGGGCTAAACCCCGACCGGCTCTCCGACTCCGCTCGGGGCTCTGGCTACACCACCGGGTGCTCGCACTTGCCGGGCTCTTTCTAGGATGGCGCGGCTCCCAAGCGATCGCTGAGCCTAAGCCGCCGACTTCTGTCGACGATTACCACGGCTAAACCCCGACCGGCTCTCCGACCCGCTCGGGACTACACGCCAAGGCCGCGCACCCGGGCTCTTCCTAGGCTAGGCGCGGCTCCCAAGCAGTCGCGCCGACCTAGGCGCCGCCGACCTCCGGGTCGACGACTACCACGGCTGGGCTAAACCCCCGACCGGCTCTCCGACCCGCTCGGGGGCTCGGGGGCTACACCCACCGGGTGCGCCTTGCAAGGCTCTTTCTAGGTGGCGCGGCTCCCCAGCGATCGCCGACCTAGGCGCCACCGACCTCGGCCGACGGCTACCACCGCCCGAGTTAAACCCCGAGCGGCTCTCCGACCGCTCCGGGGGCTCGGGCTCTCGACGAGTACCCATGCCATGGGTACCCCATCGGCCGGAAGCGAACGGTGACCAACCACAAAGAAAGGCCCAAGACCGAAAGGTACTTGTCGCGAGGCGAACCCGACTGTGCGGGGCCGACTCGACGGTCGGCGGACTCCGACTTCCGGGCGGTCGGTGGGCTCGACCTTCCTAACATTGGAGCTCGCGGTCGGCAAGCTCCACCAACAAGACGAGCGCCAGGCCCACGCCAATGTCGCGGCCGCTTGTGCGCAGCTGCCTGGCGTCCGTGCAGGGTAGGCGGCTCCTTCCCGAGACCGCCGGAAGAGCCACCGAAGAAGTCAAGCCCCCATCCCGTCGCCTGGCACACCGCAGAGGAGTACGCCCACTCCCGAGGCCAAGGCAAAGTCAAGCGCCATTAAAGCCACCAAGGCTGACAGGAGCACCACGCGACACGCCACCTGCATAAAGACTACGCAAGATTGCTCATCACAGAACCACCAACCTCGCCGGACGGGCAGGGTTTGGCTGACAAGACAGAACCAGACTTCAAGACGTGCAGGCCCCTTTCCTCGTAGCTTTCCCAACTCTGTGTAACCTGCCTCCTCCATCTATATAAGGAGGCGGGGCCAGAAGAGGGGCGCTGAGAAAGCTTGATCTTCTAGGTAGCCTCAACTCCCTAGCGAAAACATCAAGGGATCGGCAATGACCCTCCGCCTCGCTTGTACACCCCTTGACCGTCTCCCAAAGTTCAATACATCCACACCGCACGAACTGGAGTAGGGACGTTCAGCCCGAACCAGTATACATCTTCTGACTCATTGAGTCGACCATTCGGGGAGAGGGAGCGCGCGACCCCATCCGACCATAAATTCGTATTGCCGGTGCACGAAACACCGACAGTTTCTTTCCCTAGGTTTTGTTAATGCCACCCTAGGGAAAAATATGAACGAGTTCCCTACGACTCCATCTCTGTTATCCAAGGGAATATTTTAAATTGAACATTACTTTCCTTTCCTAAATAGAAATTCTTTCCCTATGGTTTCACACAAACCCTTGGGATATTGATTTTTTTTATACAGCATTCAAATATTGATCAACACGAACTATAACATTAGACAACACACAATTAACATTATCATTAGCACTCAAAACAAAGGCCATATTGAAGATGAACATAGCAAATTTATATGTAAACAACAATTTCTTGCAATTTTAGGCACATTTCCATGAATACATCCTTTTTAACATCTCTAGCTAGCAAGACTCCAAAAGAAACACACACACACACACACACACATGCGTACACTATAGCACACATGCATACATCAGCCACTCGTAACAAAAGTTTACCTTCCAGAAGTTTTTGGACAACTTGACTTCAAAATGGGGTGAGATCATCATTCAGAGGAGAGTAACTTCCAACAGCACTACCTGATGTGTTAACATAACCACCAAACATTCCTTGAGCGATCCTATTCAATGTGTCATCTGCATTCTCTACTCCGACAACTGAACCAATTGTGTGCGCCTATAGAAAAAAGAAGATCAAAGTTAAAAAAAAATATGAAAAGAATATACAGTTATGCTACCTATTCATTTTGTGGTCCATGTAATCATGAAAAAGATGCCTAGGCACAATTCTAAGCTAGAATACAATTTGATGAACAAAAATTAGTTCATGGCAAATTGTGGTTAATTATCAAGCAAAACTATTTCTATGTCTAGATTTGTACATTTGAGAAAAAATGTAATGACAAGGTGTAGGATCGAAGTATACGAATATAGCAATCAGAGGGGGGGTGAATGATTGTGCGGAAGCTAAAACCAAATTCTTGATCTATTAAAAGTTCACCCCAAAACAGAACCAAATAATTCCCTCGTTTTCGACAAAAACAGAACGACAGAGGTTCGGTAAAATGCAAATTCTCGAAGATCCATCCGTCGGAACGATCTGAAATTTGGACACAAGAAACTAGATTCCAATACGAATCAAACCCAAAAAGAATCAGCTCGATCGGACTTACGGATCAAAAGTTATGAGCTTCGCAATCTTGCTGATCCAGAACTTGACGAGAATCAATCTAATCAAAACTTCAAGATTAAACAAGATCTTCAAAAGATTAATCAACTAGACTTTGAGAAACTCTAAATCAATACCCTAGAACGGTTTTTGATGGATCAAATCAAGATGATACTCAACGATCAAAAACCAATCTAGAATTAGAACAAGCATGCAAACAAGAACCAAAACAGAAAATACTGTAGCGACGTGGTTACTGTAGCACTCAAAAATATTGGAAGAATTGATCTTTATTTCTTGTCTAAAATACTCTCATCAAAAGAGTACAAACCCTAAAACCAAGCTCAAGGCTTGATGCGCTCAGCTCTACTTCGTGTCTTTCAACAGGAGACCCCCCACCTATTTAAAGCACCAACCCACAAAGAGTTCTGAATACGATTCCTATTCCCTAGAAGGAACTGTGATTCAACACAACTCTACTTGGCCCAACCTGGCCGAGTACAACTCTTGCACGCGTATGGCAACCCTACCATACTCACGTGACTAACACTTTGCACGCGTATGGCCACCTGCCATACTCACGTGACTAACACTTTGCACGCGAATGACCTCCTGCCATTCTCACGTGACTAACCATTCTTCATGTGCACCATTCTCTTAGCCCGAATGTCCCGCATGACATCCTTGACCACCAAGACCTCAGTTCCTCCTGAACCTAGTCCCGAACCTCAGTTCCTCCATGAACCTAGTTCCGGTCCCGTCATCGACCACATTCGTCTTCGAGCAATACCTGCACATGAACAAACCACGAAACAAATCCGAGCACAAGTCCACGACTTGACTCAAAGTCAATCCATGCAACTACTCACATGAGCATTGCATAAAGTCCACTTCAAAACAAGTATCATGAAATCATCACAAATTTCATAATCTCAAATTCAAACCATTTCAAATCTTGCAAAACATCCAAACCGAGCAAAACACGTTTACAACGGACCAAAATCAAAAACCCTAGAAAAAGTCCATTCACGACGGACCAACAAAATCGGTCCGTTGTACAAGTGAAACTCTCGGTTCCAAAAAGAAATCATTCCGGCGAAAACACGTTTACGACGGACCAACAAAATCAGTCTGTTGTACATGCGAAATCAATCCTCAAAAAGCCGTTCACGACAGACCCAAAAACTTGGTCCGTTGTACATGCAAAACTTACTGGTTTCTTGTAAAATTGAGTTCGGCTTATGATCTGAAAAACACGTCCACGACAGACCCAAAAACTTGGTCCGTCGTACATGTAAAACTTACTGTTTTTTCAATAACTTGGTCTGGCACAACAACCTTCAAAAACACATTTACGACAGACCAAAAAAGTTGGTCTGTTGTACATGGAAGAATGAGGTTGTCAAAAGCAAGTTTAAAAAGAACCAAAAAAGTTGGTGCGTTGTACAGGGAAACTTATCGCTTTCTATAAGTTTGGTCCGGCGCCAAAGCGAAACTTACTGTTTCTTGTCAAATTGTCAAAACATATGAACAAACACATTTTGCAAATTTAATTCTAAGCCAATTTTTCAGCACATGATTTCACAATCTCCCCCTTGATGAAAACATTGGCAACACCACTTAGAATTGAACATTTGGCATTCACTTTACAAAGATTTTGAATTTCAAAGGATCAAGGACCAAAAAGAGAAAACACAGAATTACCCCTTTGACCAAAAAGCGAAACAAAATCTCCCCCTGAGAAGGAAAATGTGTGTGAATGTGCAATGTGCCCAAAAATTTCAAAATTCTCCAAACTTCTCCAAAATTCTCCAAACTTCTCCCAAAATCCTCAAATTACTAAAAACAACTCCCTTTTTTTTTCTTTTTCCTTAAATTTTTCAACGATTCCCAAATTTCTCTCCCCCTTTGACAATGGATTCATCAAGAGTACAAAAGAGAAAACATGTTCAAAATTATTCTGAAACAATGATTTCACAAAAGGAAACAAAGGAGTGCCAAGATAGGAGAAGATGAGCTCATTCGATCATATAACCTTATATATCACATAATATGCAAAATATATGATCTTGAAGTGATTTTAGCAAGTTAGGGAATGACATGCATCTCAACCTCAATTCAGTCAACTATAGCCAAGTACTAAGCAAAACCTTTAGTAGAAAAACAAAGGCTCAAAGTTGAAGCAAATAACAAATCAGGGCGAGCAAGTAGTTTCAACTCCAATCTAGTGGACCAATTTAATCTTTAAACAATAAGTTGCATGTGGCATGCTTGAAGCATACTTCTTTTATTTTCTAGGAGTGGCATGCTTGAAGCATACATCTTATCTTTGAGGGAATGGCATGCTTGAAGCATACATCTTATCTTTTTAGGGAAAGCAAGCCTGAAGCACATAACTTGAGGTTTTTTGCTTTTAACAACCCTTTTTTATTGATTCCCTTTTCTTTTCATTTTTCTTTGATTATAAACATGCAAAAGTGATTAAAAGGTCTTATGAAAGAGTAAAGTTGAAACCACACTTGCTTCATAGCCCAAATTTGTCAAGAGGATTCAATATCAAGCCTAGAAGAGTAAGATATCACAGAATATTTAGCTATAGGTAATCAGTCCAGGGAATTCCTCAATGTCATTTTTAGTTCAAGTGAGATAATTAGATTATCATATATTAGCTCAATTACATAACATATAAAGAAATATGATAAAGTGAGCTCATTAAGTGAAAGAACTTGGCAAAGAACTCCCCCTCAAAACAATCCCATTGGATGAACAATTCCAAGTTCTCCCCGAATAAAAGCAAAACGAGAAGAAGACAAAGGTTTTGTGAAAATGTCTGCCAATTGATGTTCAGTATCCACATGATGAAGCACAATGTTGCCTTTTTCAACATGATCTCTAAGAAAGTGAAATCTGATGTCAATATGTTTTGTTCTTGAATGTTGCACAGGGTTCTTAGCAATGCAAATTGCACTAGTGTTATCACACGTAAGAGGAACACTATCCAAAATAACCCCATAATCTTTAAGTGTAGCTACTATCCAAAGAATTTGAGAACAACAACTAGCAAAGCAGCCCACATATTCAGATTCACAGCTTGATTGTGCAACAGAAGATTGCTTTCTAGATGACCATGCAATGAGAGAATTTCCCAAGAAGTGACATGAACCAGAAGTGCTCTTCCTATCAATTCTACATCCTCCAAAATCAGCATCGTAAAAGATCTCAAACTAATGCATGAGGAAGCGTAAAGCCAAATGCCAAAATCTTGAGTTCCATGAAGATACCTGAAAATCCTTTTGACGACTTGTCGATGTGAAGCACGTGGGGAAGCTTGAAAACGAGCACACAAGCACACAAAGCAAATTGTATATCCGGCCTTTATGCAGTTGAGATACAAAAGTGAACCTATCATGCTTCTATATTCCTTTTGATCAACCAGCTCACCATCTTCATCGTGGTCAAGTGCGCAAGTGCTCTCCATAGGTGTCATGATCGGCTTGTCGTTTTCCATCCCAAAACGATGTAGCAAGTCTCTTGTATATTTGCTTTGATGCACAAAAGTACCATCCTTCGTTTGCTTGATTTGAAATCCCAAAAAGTATGTCAACTCACCCATCATACTCATCTCAAACTCCTTCCTCATTGTTTCGAAAACTTCAGACACTAAAACATGAGATGAACCACCAAAGATAATATCATCAACATAAATCTGAACGAATAGTTGATCATTGCCTTGCTTGAGTAAAAAGAGAGTTTTGTCAACCTTTCCCATTAAAAAGCCCTTTTCAAGTAAAAAGGTTTTTAGCCTATCATACTATGCTCTAGGGGCTTGTTTCAAACCATACAAAGCTTTTGTTAGTTTGAACACATGATTTGGAAACTTTGGATTTTCAAAACCAGGTGGTTGCTTGACATAAACCTCCTCATTTATGTAGCCATTCAGAAAAGCACTTTTCACATCCATTTGATACAATTTGAAACCTTTGGATGCAGCAAAAGCTAAAAGGATTCTAATGGCTTCAATTCTAGCAACAGGAGCAAAGGTTTCATCAAAATCTAAGCCTTCAATTTGAGTGTAACCTTGAGCAACCAATCTAGCCTTGTTTCTAACAACAACACCATCCTCACTTTGTTTATTTTTGAAAACCCATCTAGTTCCAATAACATTAAAATCTGGAGGTGGTGAGACAAGTTTCCAAACTTTATTTCGTTCAAAATTCTCTAATTCTTCATGCATGGCATTGATCCAAGATTCGTCAGATAATGCATGAGATATATCTTTGGGTTCAAAAGAAGCAACTAAAACAGAATGAGTATGAGTGTCAGAATGAATAAACCTGGATCGAGTGACTCTCTCATTTAGGTCTCCAATTATTTGTTCAGATGGATGCATTTTCTGAATGTGCAAGGGAGCATTGGCTTTTGAGACTTCTCCTTCTCCTTCTTCATTTTCAGCATGTACAGATGATGTTGTAGCTTGAGGATGGTTAGCTGTAGGTGATGTAGTAGTAGGTGCGAAAGGTGCTACAGCTTGTTGTGCATTAGAAATAGTCAAGACCTCATCTTCAACATCATCATTATCTTCAAAGATTTTCTCCCCCTGAACATATGCGTCAGACTGCATCACTTGGACTAGTGCCTGGACTAGCCTCATCAAAAGTAACTTCACAAGTTTCCACAATTTTGTTAGTCTCCAAAACAAGCATACGATAGCCACGAGTATGAGCAGGATATCCAAGGAAAAAGCCATCCATTGATCTAGCTTCAAATTTATCAAGATTTCCAGATTTCAAGACAAAGCATTTGCATCCAAAAACCCTAAAGTGAGAAACAGTAGGCCTGTGGTCCAAACCGAAGCTCATATGGAGTCTTACCCAATTTTGATCTCAAAAACACACGGTTTGAAACATAACATGCAGTTGAAATCGCTTCAGCCCAAAAGTTTCTAGGAGTGTGATGTTCATCTAACATGGTTCTAGCCATCTCAACTAACGTTCTATTTTTCCTTTCAACTACACCATTTTGTTGAGGCACTCTAGGAGATGAAAATTGATGATCAATTCCTTTTTCAGTACAAAAGTGATCAAAAGAAGCATTTTTGAATTCAGTTCCATTATCACTTCTAATAGCTTTGAGAGCTCCTGGATGATCAATAGAAAGCCTAAGAACGAGACTTCTAAAATGACTAAAAGCCTCATCCTTAGATGCCATAAAGTATACCCAAGAGTATCTAGAAAAATCATCAACAATCACAAGCACATACCATTTGCCTCCAAAGGATTGGACTCGAGATGGTCCAACTGTATCAAGATGTAGAAGCTGTCCTGGAGCGTTTGTCATCACCATGGTAAGAGGTGGATGTGAACCTGCAATCATCTTACCATGTCTACAAGAAGAACATACTAGATTGCTATCACCTTTAAGCTTAGGCAAGCCACGTATAAGATCTAAACCACTTACACGAGTAAGATGATCAAAACCAACATGACCAAGTCTACGATGCCAAAAGAATAAATCTTTAGAAACATTGGCAATTAGACACCTATGCTTAAAAGAAGGTGATGCATCAAAATCAGCTTTAAAGACTCTTCCAAAACGAGAAATTTTGAACACAAGATCACCTGAAGCATCTAGCACTTTGCATTCATTTTTCTTAAAGCTTATCTCAAGATCTTCATCAAGCATTTGAGAGACAGAAAGCAAGTTATATTTCAAGTTTTCAACAAGAGCCACATCCTTGAACATAAACTTGTCACTTACCTTTCTTGTACCTTTTGCCACAACAAAAGAGGAAGAAGCATCTCCAAAAGTAACACTTTCGGTAGCGAGATGCACGAGTGAGGAGGAGAACCAATTCTTATCACGGACATGTGGCGTGAGCATCCGGAATCCACTAGCCATATGTTCTCCTTCCTCGCGAGAAGCCTACATAGCAAAACATGTCGAGGTCTCAGATCTTGGGGTTAGGAATGAGATTTTTGGGAATCCAAAGATCGAGACACACGACGCACAACAAGAGGGTACAACACGATAATTTTTATGCACAAAATCAGATTTGCCTTTTCCCATGTTTCTAGGAACAGAAGGTGTTTTCATCACTCTAGGCGCATAAAAATGTGCTTTGCTGAAATTTGACCTAGCCTTTGTTCTTTCCTTCTTTTCTTTGTTTGGCTAGTCTAAAGCAAAAATCTACTAAGTGTCCATCTCTACCACAATGAGTGCAAGTGTACTTGACATGATGTTTAGCTTTAACAGTAAAAGCACATTTTGCATTCATCATAGTAGAAGATAAAACCAAAGCAGATTGAAAAGCAATTTTCTTAGGCTCATTAGATAACTCAATTTTGCAAGGAGCCTGAACAACGGTCACGAGGTTTAGTTTCATATGTGGCATAAGGATCAAAACCTAAACCTCTCTTGTTTGTGCTAACCTTAGATTGATCCAAAATCATGTTCAACTTCTTCTTGCCATTAGTGAAACGTTCCAAAGAATTTTGCAAGTAATCAACTTTCTTAGCAAGAGTTAAACAATTATTGCAGGAAACATCTACTTTTCCTTTTTGCTTGCGACAAGTTGAGCATGAGAGAATTTCATGTGAAAGCAAATTATCGCTTAATTGAGAAACCCTAGCATTTGCATCTTTCAATTTTAATTCAAGAGTTGAGCATTTAGAACAAGAAGTTGAACTATGCAAATCATCGGTGGAACAGCTAGCATGTACAACATGTTTCTCATTTTTCTCATTTAGATGCAACAGAAGAGCGTGTTCTTTCCTAAGCAAGGTGAGCTCATTGTAAATTAAGTCACATGATTTGCAAGTATCATCACTAGGAATCAAAGTCTTAAGTCTAGCAATTTCAGCATTCAATGTTTCAACAATGAAATCATGTTTTTAATTTTCTTATCACGCTTGTCAAGCAATTTTCCAAGACGAGCAACAGCAATAGCTAATTCATCATAAGAGGGATCTACCTCATTGAAGTCATTTGTCGTGATCGTCCTCAGTGAGGCTATCCTTGCCGCTTGCCATGAGACATAGTCCCATCAAATCATGCTTGCTTGGAGTTGCATCATCTTCGCCGCTCTCCGAGTCCACATCGCTCAAATTGACTTGTTCAAGAGCGGAAAGAACTCGTGAACCACCTTGCGGTTGATGAAGCTCTTCTTCTTCCTATCATTTGACGAGAACCTTTTCTTCTCATTCCTTCATCGTTGTCCTTCTCCTCCTTTGATGTTTTTCCTGCAAGCTTAGGACAATTTGTGCGAATATGGTTGAGGTCACCACACTCATAGCATCTTGGAGGACCACCTCTCTTTCTCATTCTCACATTCTGCAAAGCTTTGTTAAAGCGAGAAGAGAGTAGTGCCAGATTTTCTTCGGGAAATTCTTCAAGTTGCTCATCTGTTAAAGAAGACATGGAAGACAAGGCAAAACTAGAAGAAGAATTTGTATTTGACATGTTAGGGTTAGAGATCAAAGCAATTGATTTAATGTTACCCTTCCTGGCAAGAACATCCAACTCATGAGTTTTCAACTTAGAGTAAAGAACATCTAATGTGAGTGTGCTCATGGTAGTAGATTCTTGTATGGATGTTACTTTCATTTCCCACACAGACATGTCCAAAGCACTAAGCAATTGTCGAGCATTTTCAGCATCAGTGTAGCTAACTCCAACAAAGACGTAGATTGCTAAGAATTTTATTGAAACGTGCAAAGAAGTCATCTACAGATTCACTAGGTTTCATCTCAAAACGCATGTATTCTTTTTTGTAAATATCTTGGCGAACCTCTTTGACAGTGTTAGAACCCTCATGGTAATCACAAAGAGATTTCCATACCTCATATGCGGATCGAAGATGAACCACACGATCAAAGTCGCTGCGTCCCAAGCCTTGGATGATCAAGTTGCGTGCCTTGCTATTTGCTTCAACATGTGTGCGATTGGTGTCGTTGACGTTGTCGTTTGCAGGGACTTCATATGGCTTGTAGACCTTCTCCCAAATTGTGAAGCCCTGTGCTTGGATGAACGCCTCCATCTTGGCCTTCCAAAACTGAAAATCAACACCATCGAACACACATGGTTTTGTCGAATAACGATCCATTGATCTAATCACCGGTTAAGATAGAATAGAGAAACCTTCCTCTGATACCACTTGTAGGATCGAAGTATACGAATATAGCAATCAGAGGGGGGGTGAATGATTGTGCGGAAGCTAAAACCAAATTCTTGATCTATTAAAAGTTCACCCCAAAACAGAACCAAATAATTCCCTCGTTTTCGACAAAAACAGAATAAAAAAGGTTCGGTAAAATGCAAATTCTCGAAGATCCAACCGTCGGAACGATCTGAAATTTGGACACAAGAAACTAGATTCCAATACGAATCAAACCCAAAAAGAATCAGCTCGATCGGACTTACGGATCAAAAGTTATGAGCTTCGCAAGCTTGCTGATCCAGAACTTGACGAGAATCAATCTAATCAAAACTTCAAGATTAAACAAGATCTTCAAAAGATTAATCAACTAGACTTTGAGAAACTCTAAATCAATACCCTAGAACGGTTTTTGATGGATCAAATCAAGATGATACTCAACGATCAAAAACCAATCTAGAATTAGAACAAGCATGCAAACAAGAACCAAAACAGAAAATACTGTAGCGACGTGGTTACTGTAGCACGCAAAAATCTTGGAAGAATTGATCTTTATTTCTTGTCTAAAATACTCTCATCAAAAGAGTACAAACCCTAAAACCAAGCTCAAGGCTTGATGCGCTCAGCTCTACTTCGTGTCTTTCAACAGGAGACCCCCCACCTATTTAAAGCACCAACCCACAAAGAGTTCTGAATACGATTCCTATTCCCTAGAAGGAACTGTATTCAACACAACTCTACTTGGCCCAACCTGGCCGAGTACAACTCTTGCACGCTGTATGGCAACCCTACCATACTCACGTGACTAACACTTTGCACGCGTATGGCCACCGCCATACTCACGTGACTAACACTTTGCACGCGAATGACCTCCTCGCCATTCTCACGTGACTAACCATTCTTCATGTGCACCATTCTCTTAGCCCGAACGTCCCGCATGACATCCTTGACCACCAAGACCTCGGTTCCTCCCGAACCTAGTCCCGAACCTCGGTTCCTCCATGAACCTAGTTCCGGTCCCGTCATCGACCACATTCGTCTTCGAGCAATACCGCACATGAACAAACCACGAAACAAATCCAAGCACAAGTCCACGACTTGACTCAAAGTCAATCCATGCAACTACTCACATGAGCATTGCATAAAGTCCACTTCAAAACAAGTATCATGAAATCATCACAAATTTCATAATCTCAAATTCAAACCATTTCAAATCTTGCAAAACATCCAAACCGAGCAAAACACGTTTACAACGGACCAAAATCAAAAACCCTAGAAAAAGTCCATTCACGACGGACCAACAAAATCGGTCCGTTGTACAAGTGAAACTCTCGGTTCCAAAAAGAAATCATTCCGGTGAAAACACGTTTACGACGGACCAACAAAATCGATCACATTGTACATGCGAAATCAATCCTCAAAAGCCGCTCACGATGCACCCAAAAACTTGGTCCGTTGTACATGCAAAACTTACTGGTTTCTTGTAAAATTGAGTTCGGCTTATGATCTGAAAAACACGTCCACGACAGACCCAAAAACTTGGTCCGTCGTACATGTAAAACTTACTGTTTTTTCAATAACTTGGTCTGGCACAACAACCTTCAAAAACACATTTACGACAGACCAAAAAAGTTGGTCTGTTGTACATGGAAGAATGAGGTTGTCAAAAGCAAGTTTAAAAAGAACCAAAAAAGTTGGTCTGTTGTACAGGGGAAACTTACTGTTTTCTATAAGTTTGGTCCGGCGCCAAAGCGAAACTTACTGTTTCTTGTCAAATTATCAAAACATATGAACAAACACATTTTGCAAATTTAATTCTAAGCCAATTTTTCAGCACATGATTTCACACAAGGATATGGAAAAACACAATTTACTTACTATCCAATAACTTAGAATTTCACCTGAACTCATAAACAATCAATAGGAAGTCAAAATCATACATTTATAGGAGAAGGATTTTGAGATGTTGAATCTTCATATGTAGGGGGAGGAGGTGGTGGAGGCGGCGGAGGTGGAACTGCACTTGAAGGCATTCCCATATGTTGAGCTACTTTCTGCAATTAGAAGATATAAAAGCAAACTGGTTAAAAATATCTCAATAGCTATCATTCGAAAGTAAACAAAAAAATCTAAATGACATAATGCCCCTGCATAAATGTCTGGATGCTGCTATTGTAACTGTACACACTACTACTCCACTCTAACACATTATGTGCATATTCCTTTGCTATACGAGCATTTCGAGATTTCCTTCTTCTTTCATTTTTCTCTTCTTCTCGACGTTGACGCTTCGATGTTGGTAAGTAGGCATGATTTTTCTTCACCTCATTAAGGGCCACTGTATCATCGACAATCCCATTGAATGTGGCTCATTTACCATGTGGTCTACCACAAGAGCATTCATAAAGGGCTCTTGCATCCACAAGGCGGTGCAACCAATCGAAGCCCTCTCAATTCAACTCAATACACTTCCTTTTATATTTGTCATGCCCATTAAAGTAAGATGTGTTAAGGGTTTTGCAGAAAAAAAAATTAGCAAATAATTGCACATTAATTTAACAATATAATATTACCAAGCATTCAGTGGCTTCTTTTGTGTTCAGTGAATCAATATCTTGCACATTTTGTCCTCTATGTGTATAGACCCATGCTTCAATGGCCAATACATCTCGCCCTTCTTTCTCAGACTTCATAAAAAAATGATGTCAAATTAAAAACTTATACAAGGAGTGTCTAGTATATTAAGAGAAAAGGCTTAATATGTCACTAGTTTTTGACATGTTGTTGCAATTGAATTGGATCCCCCTTTGTGAGGCTTAAATCTAGTAGTGTAGCGATTGGCACAATTTGCCTCAGATTTCTTAATACAATCTGGGTTGCACCATTCATCAATCATAGCGTTCCAATGTTCTGAATATAAGCAGCAGAAATATTCTTAGTAGAAAGAAACTATTACTTGGCAAAAAAAAAAAAAAAAAGGAATCATCTCTTGACCCTCTGCAGGTCCTACCATCAATTTAATCCACATAGTGAGTTATACAAGTAGGAATAGTCTACCTTTACTATTATTTTTTCTATTACCTTTTTTTATATATATGTCTATAATATTGTTCCCTTTCCTTCCTAACGAGTACCGCATTCATGGGTACCCCGCCCAAAAGACGACGGGCCGACTCCAGTTTGGCCGAGGCCCAAGTCACGATCACCAGGGCAAGATCGGAAATCACGACCAGGTCTTCGATATCGAGAGAAGCGACGGCATTTATTGCGTATCGAGCGCATTAAATTCCAGCCATAATAACGATGACGTAGCGGCACAAGTTCCCGACCCTGCATTTATCGCGAGCGACGCAAAGAACTACGGCGACCAAGAGAGGCAAGGAGTCGGCGGCCACCCCATCACCCGCCACTTCCGGACGACCGAGAGCACAGTCTTTTCCTCTTTTTTCTAACCAACAGTGTAACCTTCCTCCTCGCCTATATAAAGGTGGGAGGGGCGAGCATGTAAAAGGACGAACAAACAAGAGAAGAAGATCAATACAATCCAACTCACACGAACTGGAGTAGGGACGTTTTGCCCGAACCAGTATACATCTTGTGCTCACCCGAGTCAAGCCGTTCGAGGAGAGGGAGAGTGCACCCCCGTCGACCTATACAAATTCACTAGCCGGTGCCCGAAATACCGACAGTTGGCGCGCCAGGTAGGGGGTGCGCACGCCGTCGCTGTTGCTTTCCCGCTCAGCTTCCTCGACGGTCCTTTTCTTCAACACCGCCATGCCGACAGCATCGATCCGCTTCGGTTCCCTCGACTTCATCACCACCGCGGCGGGACAGATGGTGATCGTCCCCGCTGTGCTCCGGCGCCAAACGCCCCCCGTGGACCTTGGCGCCGTCTCGGCGTCCTCGGTGACCTTCGGCTCGAGGCCCTCACACGACCCCGACGCCAAGCACGCCAAAAGCTCTTCGCCGGACGACAGCAGGGCGCCGAGTAGCGGCGGTTGCGCCACGCGCGCCTTCACGCCAGAGCGACGGTCGGCCACGCGCCCGACGACGACCATTCGGACAACTCCTCCGGCCACGGCTCTAGCGGAGGGAGAGATAAGAACAGACCGCGCTACCGCGAGCCCGACATCGCGGCAGGCGCGAACAACCCCTCCGCTACCCCGGTCACGCCGAAGACTCTCCTCCAACGCACCGAGGAGGGCCACCAGACTCGCCGCGCCGACCTTCAACGACGGCGCGAAGAGCTGGAGGTTCAAAAAGCCGAGATCGACAAGCTCCAAGCCGATCTGGATCAGCATCCACCCGCAGTTCTACCCGCACCTAGCGGCGCACGTGCTCGCGCACGCCAGGTCCACCACCTGCTGGCCAAAGGGACCGACGATTCGTCGTTCTTTCCGCACGCCGGCCAAAACATCGCCGCGGTGGCAATGTTGCTCCGCGGCATCCCTGAGCCAGATGATCCCGCGGCCAAGGCAACCCACCAGAATCTCCGAGCGCTGGTGGAACGAGCAGCCGCAAGAACATGCGCATAGCTCCGGTCACAGCTGCCGGGCGCCAGACGGCCCGCGACCGCGACGCTTCCGGCCACCGGAGCAGAACAAGGCGGCATCGCTTCGAACAACCCCAGGCATCATGCACCCCGGCGCCAACGCTGGGTGATTTAACGCGACGCTCGCCACCCTCCAGGCACGAAGAAGGGCAGGAACGACCGCCCGACGACGCCGCCGATCTTCACGATGGGACCGCAGCCCGAGCCCCGATGGCCCCGGGCCGCGGGCATTCTGTCAAGGAATCCGCAGCGCGAGGTTCCCTGCTAGGTTCCGAGCGCCGGTCAACATAGCCAAATACGCGGGGGCCACGAACCCCAGCGTGTGGCTGGAGGATTACCGGTTAGCATGCCGAGCAGGGGGAGCCACAGACGATCTTTTCGTGATCCAGTACCTCCCCATCTACTTGGCGGACTCGGCCCGAGCATGGCTCGAGTACCTGCCCGCCAACATCATCAGGGACTGGGCCGACCTCAAACACCACTTCGTTGGCAACTTCCAGGGCACCTACAAGCGACCAGGGAACTCCTGGGACCTGAAGAGCTGCAAGCAGCAGCCAGGGGAGAACCTCCGGGACTACATCCGGCGTTTCTCCCAACAGTGCAACGAGCTCCCTGACATCCGTGATGCTAATGTCGTGGGGGCGTTCATCTACGGCACTACCTCCAAGACCCTAGTCCACAAGCTGGGATGCGCAAAGCCCAGAACCACCATAGAGCTCTTGGACATCGCCACCAACCACGCCTCGGGCGAGGAAGCCGTAGATGTCATCTTCGACAAAGGGAAGTCGAAGCGAGGAACTGGCGCCGAGCCCAGCCCCTCCTCCGACCGCCCCGACAAACGGAAGCGCCACGGCAAACAGGTCCGCGAGGACCGCATAGTCGCGCCGCGACGACCAGGGAAGCCGCAGAACCGGCAACCCCCCGACCATTTCGAGAAGCTGATGGAGAGTCCGTGTCCGAATCACGGATACCCCGTCAGGCACAAGTACCGGGACTGCGAAGTCCTAAAACGTTTCCTTTCCGGAGCCCCCACGACGCCGCGGGGCAAAGGGAAGAAGCAAGACCCAGCGCCAACTGACGGGGACAAAGGGGCAGACGCCGGCTTCCCCGAAACCGACGGATGCCTCATGATCTTTGGCGGACCGGCAAGCTACGCCGACCGAAGGCAGCTCAAGCTTGCCTACCGGGAGGTGCTCGCGGCAAACCCTGCCATACCCAAATACCTTCGATGGTCGGAGTCCCCAATCACCTTTGATCGAACCGACCATCCCGACCACATCCTGCAACCAGGGAGGTACCCGCTTGTCGTCGACCCCATTGTGGGGACGAAGCGCTTGACCAAGGTGCTCATGGACGGCGGTAGCAATCTCAACATTCTTTATGTCGAGACCCTCGACGCCATGGGGATTCCCCGCCCAAGCCTCCGACCAAGTAGGGCGCCTTTCCACGGGGTCGTCCCTGGCCAGGAGGCCCACCCGCTCGGGCAGATCGACCTGCCCGTCACATTCGGGAGCCCGGCCAACTTCCGCACCGAAACCCTCACCTTTGAGGTCGTGGATTTCGCCGGCTCCTACCACGCCATTTTGGGAAGGCCATGCTACGCGAAGTTCATGGCGATCCCCAACTACACCTACCTGAAGCTGAAGATGCCTGGGCCGCATGGGGTGATCACCGTGACCGCGTCTTTTCAGCTCGCTTACAACTGCGAGAAGGACAGCTGCGAGTTGGCTTCGGCGGTCGTCGCATCCGCCGAACTCGCCGGCCTCCGGGCCACGACCCAACAGTCTGCTCCCGACTCCAGCAAGTCCGGGTCAGGCTCCTTCAAATCCGCCGAGGACACGAAGGCTATCCAGGTCGACCCCGAAGATCCGATCAAGACCGTTCGGGTCGGGACCACGCTTCCTGCCAAATAGGAAAGCGCGCTCGTCGATTTCCTCCGCGCCAACCGAGATGTCTTCGCATGGAGGCCCTCCGACATGCCAGGAATCCCGAGGGAAGTCGCCGAGCACTCTCTGAATGTCCTGGCCTGCAGGTCTAGACCCGATCGCCGTCTGCGTCGCTTCGACGAAGAAAAGCGCACGGCCATAGGAGAAGAGATCGCCAAGCTCTTGGCCGCAGGGTTCATCAAAGAAGTTCGCCACCCCGAGTGGTTAGCCAACCCTGTACTTGTGAAAAAGAAGACTGGGCAATGGAGAATGTGTGTTGACTACACAAGCCTCAATAAGGCATGTCCAAAGGATCCGTTCCCCTTGCCCCGCATTGATCAGGTGGTAGACTCCACCGCAGGGTGCGAGTGTCTGTCCTTCCTGGACGCCTACTCAGGCTATCACCAGATCGCGATGAAGGAAGACGACCAACCTGCGACCTTGTTCATCACCCCGTACGGCTCGTTCTGTTACGTAACGATGCCGTTTGGACTGAAAAACGCGGGAGCTACATACCAACGATGTATGCAAACGTGCTTTTCCGACCAAATCGGCCGTAACGTCGAGGCGTACGTCGACGACATCGTTGTCAAGACCAAGAAGGCCCACGACATTATCACCGACCTGGAAGAGACTTTTGCGAACCTTCGGCGGTTCCGCATTAAGCTCAACCCCGAAAAATGCGTCTTCGGGGTACCCAAAGGGAAGCTACTTGGCTTCATCGTCTCCGAGCGCGGCATCGAAGCCAGCCAAGACAAGATCTCCGCAATCTTAAGGATGGGGCCGATCAGCAACCTCAAAGGGGCCCAGAGGCTGACAGGATGCCTCGCGGCCTTGAGTCGCTTCACGTCCCGCCTCGGCGAGCGTAGTTTGCCTCTTTACAAACTCCTGAAGAAATCCGACCAGTTCAGTTGGACGAAGGAAGCTCAGGACGCCTTCGATGCGCTAAAAGTTCTTCTAACCTCTCCTCCAGTGCTGGTCGCCCCGGCGCCAGAAGAGCCTCTGCTGCTCTACATTTCCGCCACGACCCAAGTCGTTAGCGCGACGCTCGTCGTAGAGCGAGCAGAGGAAGGACGGGTCCTCAAGGTCCAACGGCCGGTCTACTTCGTCAGCGAAGTACTCTCCGAGTCCAAGACGCGGTACCCACAGATGCAGAAGATGATCTACGCGGTTCTAATCACGAAAAGAAAGCTGGTACACTACTTCAACCGGCACCGCGTCTCCGTGGTGACTTCTCTACCACTTGGCGAGGTCATCCACAACCGCGACGCCTCCGGGAGGATTGCCAAATGGGCACTCGAGCTCAACGGGCACGACATAGCATACATCCCTCGGACCGCCGTAAAATCTCAAGTTCTAGCCGACTTCGTCGCCGAATGGACCGAAGCTCAGGCACCACCTCCGCTCGAAGATCCTGAGTACTGGACAATGTACTTTGACGGATCTTTCACCAAAAGCGGAGCCGGAGCCGGGGTCGTCATTGTTTCCCCACTCGGAAACAGGCTCCAGTATGCCATCCGATTGCTTTTCGACGCGACCAACAACGTCGCCGAGTACGAGGCCCTCGTTACCGGTCTCCGCATCGCCGCCGACCTCGGAGCGCAGCGGCTATACGTGCACGGCGACTCGAAACTGGTCGTCGACCAAGTCATGAAGGCCGCAGAACCTCGCGACAGCCGGATGGCGGCCTATTGTCAAGAGGTACGCATAACCGGAAGCGAAGTTCAAGGGATTTGAGCTTCACCATAGCTACAGACGGAACAACAGTGAGGCCGACCGTCCAGCCAATCTTGCCTCTGGCAGAGGGCCGGTCCCGCCTGGGGTTTTCGTCCTCGACCTACACCAAGCGTCCATCCGACCCGATCGTCCAGACGACCGGATGGGCGACTCGCCGAAAGCACCTCCGCCAGACGACCAGCGACCGGAGGCTGAGATGACCAAGCCAAGCCGCGACGTCCTGATGACCAGCACCGATTGGAGGAAACCCTTCGTCGATCGGCTGACCGACGGCTCCCTCCCTGACGACCCGACCGAGGCCCGCCGCCTCGCTCGACGGGCAAAATCCTTTGTACTGGTCGGTAACGACCTCTACAGAAGGAGCCCCTCTGGGATCCTCCAGAGGTGTATTCCGGCCAGCCAGGGAAGAGAGCTGCTCCACGACATCCACGGGGGAATTTGCGGACACCACGCTGGGTCGTGGAGCTTGGTCGGGAAAGCCTTCCGATAAGGCTTCCACTGGCCAACTGCTGTGGTCGACTCTGAACAAATTGTCCGGACATGCGAATGGTGCCAATTCTTCGCCCGGCAGACTCATCTCCCAGCACAAGCCCTCCAGACGATCCCTATTACCTGGCCTTTCGCTGTTTGGGGACTCGACCTGGTCGGGCCTTTCAAGAAAGCGCCCGGGGGCTTCACCCACCTGCTGGTTGCGATGGACAAGTTTACCAAGTGGATAGAGGCTAAGCCGATCACGACCATCACTTCGGCGCGGGCGGCGAACTTCATCCGCAACATCGTCTACCGGTTTGGAGTCCCGAACTCCATCATCACCGACAACGGAACGCAATTCACGGGGAAAGAGTTTCTCGAGCTCTGCGATAGGTTCAGCATTCGCGTGGATTGGGCGGCCGTTGCCCACCCACGGAGCAACGGCCAAGTCGAACGCGCGAATGGCATGATCCTCCAGGGGCTCAAACCGCGGATCTTCGACCGACTGAAGAGATACGCGGGACGTTGGGCGACTGAGGTGGCTCCCGTACTTTGGAGCCTGCGAACCACCCCAACCCGGTCGACCGGATTCACGCCATTTTTCTTGGCGTTCGGGGCCGAGGCCGTCTTGCCAATCGACTTAAACTACGGCGCCCCAAGGGTTCGAGCCTTTGACGAAACCCGGGGGCTCGAGTCTCACTGTCTGTTGTCGACCGGCTCGACGAAGCGCGGGATGTCGCCATCATCCGCTCAGCCAAGTACCAGCAGGCACTGCGGCGCTACCACGACCGCAAGGTTAGAGGTCGAGCGTTCAACGTAGGCGACCTGGTTCTGCGCCAGGTTCAGTCCAACAAAGACAAGCACAAGCTCTCCTCTCCTTGGGAAGGCCCCTTTACTGTAGTAGAAGTCCTTCGACCCGGCACTTACCGGCTCGAGGATCCCGATGGCAACATCTTGTCCAACGCTTGGAATATTGAAAAGCTAAGAAGATTCTACCCTTAATCCTTTTCTCTTTTACCTCGTCTACTACCGTGAGCAGCCCGACCCTCGGTCGGGCCTATGCGTAGCGTTTCTACCCGACCCGGCGAGCGAGGTCGGGGTGCGAACGCTTGTGTTAAAGTTCTTCGCCTACTTTTCGGAAAAACACTTGAACACGTCGGTCACTGCTCGGATGGCCCCTTCGGACCCGAGAACAGTGATCCCGGCGCACTTCATCAGAAAAGCACACCCGAAAAGATAGCGAAAAGGCGCACACGAAACCTCCGAAGAATCCAAACACCTTTATTTCTTCCGATTCGACAGCATTTACATTCTTTAAGAAACGTGAAGTCTAAAACCAAAAAAGTTTATCTTATTCTAGGGTCCTCCTCGCCTCGGTGATCTCCGGACTTATCGTCCCTCTCTAAGCGCGGCTTCGGCTTCCCGCACAATTTTTGCCGCAAAACGCAGCAGAAACTGGTCGGGTCGCCGAAATCCGCGACGGGAGAGCCCCGATCTGTCCGAGTGCGACGCCAAGAGCCGGAAGCCCCCTGCGCCCCCCCTGTGTGACCTCTATGGTTCCCAGGGGAACTCGGGGCTCGCCGCGGAGGGGTCCACCGACGGAGAGGTGTATGGCAACGTGATCGGGGCGACCGGCAGCGCATTCATTAGCACGGGCCTGGATGTCGCGGTGGACTCCAGGCTCCCTGAGGGAGAAGGGGCACGGGGCAGCGCCCTGTCCCCCAATCGCTCGGCGCTCGCGGCGCTTCCCTCGGCTCGGCAGCCGCCTGCCACTCCCGTTCCCGGTTCTCCTCCTCCGCCTCCCGCTCCAGCAGCTCCCAATCGACCCCGTCGTCCGACAGGGCCGCCACTACAAAGCGACCGGCTCGTCGCTCCAACTCCTCGTCCTCCGCCTCTTGTTCAAGGGCGTCCCAGTCGATCTCGTCGATGGGTGGGCTCTGGACCTTGGGGCGAGGTTGAGAGGGCGAGGCAGCCATGAAAACAAGTTAGTAGCAAGCCTCAACGTCGCTGGATGAAGTCCCAGCGCCCACCGCTCGCCTATTTATAGGCGATCCGCAGCCAGACGAAGCGACGCGCTGAGGGAGCACCCGCCAGCATTAACTACGACCGCGCCTTTCCAAGCTGATGGCGTGGAAGCCGAAGCGTCAAAACTGACGGTGCGAAAACCGAAGCGCCGCCGATTCTCCGCGTTGAACAAAAAACGCCTCGAGAACCTCGCCAGCTGCAAAAAAAGATAAGTGAATATCTTCTTTCTCTGCACTCGTTGTTACTCCTTCAAAGTGGCGCGCGGCGGTAACAGCCAAACCGCCTCGCCCCACTCGGGGGCTATAAGAGTCCCGTGGGTTGGTGACACGACCAATTGCCGGGTCCTCCCGAAATCGCCAAACTTTCGACCAAAAGTACTACGGCCTACGCCCCGGCGGCTACGGCTGTGAAATAGTACTTAACGGAAGAAGGAAGCGCCCAAGCGGAGCGACCCACGATTGGTCGAAAGCACCCCTCCCACTGGCCGATCGACCGATCGGCGCGTTCCTGAACGCTCTCGTGTTTTCCCCGCTCCCTTACTTTGTAATGCACACACCAACCTACGCCCGACCCCTGTGGTCCCCAAGGCTATGGACGGTAATAGTGACCATCACAAACAAAGGGTGCGAAAAGCAAGCACGGGGCAAAACACATACCAGTTCCTTACAAATCTAGAAAGAGCAAAGAAAAAACCGTTTAAATTCCCTTTATCATTCATCTGTGAAGGACGTCGGTCAAGGAAACCTGGTCGGCAATCGCCCTGGCGTGCGGTTCGACCCGAAGCTCCAAGGCGTCGATTTCCTCCTCGGACCGGTTCACAAAGAACCCCGCCATCGACAAGATCAAGGTCGATGCCGTCGTAGTAGGAGAGCGTACAAACCAGTGCCGAGGCAGCCCCGAGAATAGCACCGGTCGCCACTGAAGCCTCCACGTGGTCGGGCACGCGGGCCAGGGCACTCCCCAGCGAGCTCGAGCCTGGTTGAGAGTTCACCGGCCCGAGCACCCGATCACGGATCTCTCGGCCGACCGCTCGCAAAGATGTCAGCTCGGCCTGATCCTCCTCCGATACCGGTGGCGCTGGATAGGGCCACGTCGCGTGGCATAGCGGCCGTCGCGCGCCACAACGCCTAAATCACGCGCCTCCTCCGCCACCTTCCGCGCCTCCGTGGCGCTCCCGAGGTTCTTCTGCAACTCTGCAACAAGACCAGTGGAATCAGAAGGCCACGGCAAAGCAATCCAAAAAGTTAAGGACACCAAAGCTGAGGCACTTACCCGACACAGCGTCAGCCAAACTACGAAGATCCTCCTCGACCTGTACCGAATCGCCTGATCGCGCCGACTTGCGCCAAAGCGTCGCGCTCGATAGCCGCGTCCTGGGCAAGCTTCCCAGCCGCTTCAAGCTCCCTGCTGAGACGAGCGGCGTTCGACTCAGCATCCCCCTTCGCTCGGTTTGCCCCCGCCAAGAGGGACTCAAGATCAGACACCTTCTCGTCCGAAGCCCGCCGCTCGACGCTCCGAGCAAGGCGTCTTTTGTGTCCACACTCTCTTGGCGGGCCCTCGCTTCAACTCGCTCGCGGTCCAAGGCACTGAGCCTCCGATAGTTCGAGCGCTTGGCCGTCGACTCAGGCTTCGGCGGACGACCCTCGGCCAGTTACGAACCCGGATGTACCCAGACTTGAACGCCGACCGGGTCTTCAGAGTCTAAAGGACAAAAGACACCCATCAGCCCTCAACCCGACCGACCAAAAGGGAAGACACGCAACGGAACAAGCTGATTACCTCAACTCTCCGAAGCGCCTCCCCAGAGACAACCCCCCGCCTTGCGTTAAAGGATCGAGCGGCCGAAGGCGCCATGACCTCGCGGACTCGATACCAGTAATCGGCCGGGCAGATCTCTCCGATCATGGTCCACTCGTCCCCTCTCGCTTCGTCGTCAGACCACCGGCGACGACGGGTAGACTGGGATAGGAACGCGAGCAGGCGCCCCGGCTACCCGCGAGGGCTCGACAACCACCTCCTCCTGCACCGCCCCGGCGACCGTTTCCATCGTCGTCTCCTCCGCAGCTTCAACCGGAAGGAGGGCCTAAGCAACAAATAAGAACGAACCCTGGCGCGAATCGCGCTTAACGGGGTCCGCCGGGCAGCTGGGAGCTCTTCCCCGCCCGCTTCACCCTCCGGAAGCGGACCCGGCTCGACTGAAGCGCAGGGGTCCTCCTCGGGCCTCGGCGTGATCAGCGGCCCCACTTCCGTCTCGGTCGCCGGAACGATCGGCGGCCCCGACGGTTGCTCGGTCGCCAACCCCGACACCGCGGCTACCACCGCCTCCGCTGCCGGCAGCTCGGTACCCCCCGACCCAGTGGGGACCACCACGACCTCCGGCTGGTCTGCCTCGACCAACGAGGCGCCCGCCGACGGCGGCGGCGGCAGTTCCGACCTCTGCGCGGGAGCGGCCGTATGCGCACCGGCCACCGCGACCGCCCCTGTATAGACTCTGCACACGACGACAAGTCGAGAAACGGCAAAGACAGTCTTAAAGCCCGCAGACTGACCGTCAGGCGGGGGGGAAGCACTCACCGCATCGAGCGCTGCAGATTTTTCGCTCTTTGCCGACCCCGGTGATGCATCGGCCCTCCGTGTCCCCCGAACGTCCGGCGCCACCTCCACGGCGGGCTCGACAGCGGTCGCGACACCGTCATCCCCGACCTCTCCACCTCCGGCGTCCGTGTCAGACACAAGGGGCCCACCGTCGCCATCTCCGCCCCCGGAGATTGGGGATGACTCCGGTCGCCTGATTCGCATCGGTCAGATCGGAGACGTCCTCACTGCTGGACCGCCAAGGCCCCGCCGCTTTTTTCTGCTTTCGCAGCCCTCTCTCTCTCTTCCTTGCGGCGGCGCCTCGCGCCTCCTCGGCCTCGAGCCTGGGCCCTCGCTTTTTTCCCCGGCAAGTCCGGGCCGGAAATCATCCGTCCCACTTCGCAAAGAAACTGTAGAAGCTTGGCCACACCGGCCGGAAAAAGGAGAAACAGGCAGAGGAGCCCATTTGCATACCAAGTCGGAGCCGCGACCCGCCATTAAAGGAGCAGGGGCTCGAGACACCGCCACCAACGCACCGCCACCCAGGACAGAGAGGACCCGGGCATCGACCTCTGTCGAAGGAAGCTCGGGACCCAGCATCCTCGTAGGGTCGGACGCCTGTACTCAAACATGGGCGCGCCCTCTCCGCGAGGGTCAGACGCGCTTTCCATGAACGCGCAGACAACGCCGCTGCTCAGGCCGCGCGCCTTCAGAACCCGGATCTGGCCGACGATCAGGTCCACCTTCCGCCGTTCCCTCCGATCAGGCCCCCAAGCCCAGCATTCTCTGCCCTCAGGAAGCAGGCCGGAGAAACGCGGAGCGCCGTTTCCCACGTTCCGAACATAGAGCCACTCGGAATGCCAGCCCCGATTGGACTTAGGGAGCTCCAGGTCAAAAAACTCCAACGCCCGGTTGGAGCGCAGGTACAACGCGACGCCTCGAAGGTGCCCCAACTCGTCCCTCGCCCTTCACCAAATGGGCAGAGAAGAAGTACTTCCACAACGCCCAGTGCGGCTCGATGCCAAGAAACGCCTCGCACAACGTCATGAACACCGCGATATGAAGCACACCGTTCGGGTTCAGTTGGTGCACCTCCACCCCGTAGTAGAAAAGGAGCCCCCGGACGAACGCGTGAAGAGGAAACCCGAGCCCGCGCTCAAAAAACCAGGCGTGTGCCACGATCTCATCGGCGTGAGGCTTGGGAACCGACCCCACCGCCGGAACCCGCCACCCGGAGACATCCCGCGGCGCAAGAAAGCCTTTCTTCTCCAGGCCGGCCGCACGAGAGGAGCGAGTGGAGCACTCCTGCCACATCCTCGAAGCGCTGAGGCGACGGCGGCAGCGGGAAGCTAGTAAAACACCTCTTCTCTTCTCTCTCTCTCTCTCTCTCTATCTATCTCCTGTTGCAGGCAAAGGCAGGGGGAACCGCAACTCCTCCCACCCTTCCTTTTGTATGAGAAGCGGGCCGGTGGGAGTCGAGTGGACGCGGGTCAAGCCAACCACGAAAAGCGGCACGTCATGACCACCTATCCACGTCGCGGTAAGTACGCCGCCATTACGAACCCCGCAAAAACGTTAAATCTTTGTCAGAAAACCGCAGGAAGAACAGGCGCCACCTCGAAAGGCGCTCCCAGCGCCCTCTCAGTCTCCACCTCCAGGCCGGGCCGGGGACACGATCGACAACACCAAAGCCTCAGGGCCGTCCAAGAGCTCGACGGACCGCGCCTAAGGCCCGGCCCAGCGCTTTAGGGGTTCGAGAAACCGACCGCAAAAACTAATCTGGCTCCACCATGGCGAAAAACGAGCAAGAGGTGAGGACGAGGCGAGCCCCCAGCGGGCCCCCAGTTGGGTCGGCGGACGACCCAATCGCCTTAACTCACGTCCGGGACCATACCTCACGCTCTCGCTGAGCCGTCGACAGGCGGCGGCAAGATACACCACTGGATCGGCGAACGATCCAAGGTCCGATACGGGATTGAGTAAGGAAAGGTTCTTCATGGATCGCCCCCAAGTGGGGTCGGACACCCGCGCCGGGATCGTCCGCTAGGGGACACCCCTCGCGAGGGAGGCCTCCAGGTTCCACCCGGATCACTCGCTTGAAGCTCCACGAGAGCGGCGCTCTAGCCAGCGAAGGCAAGCGCGCGTCTCTCACCCCCTCCAGGTCCCACACCTGTGGACGGGGCGTAAACACGGGACAGACGGTAAAACCCCTCCGCCCGACAGTAAACTCGCCCAGCTCTGGCGTGAAACGAGCCACAACTAGCCCCGCCCCAGGTCAAGCGCAAGCGTGCGAAGCATGGGCGCCACGTGCCCGCCGAGGCGACCAGCCTACTGCGCGCCCGGCGGTACGGCCCGAACGCCACGTGTTCGCCGAGGCGATCAACCCATCAAGGCGCCGGCAGATGCGTCAACGCCACGTGCTCGCTGGGCGACCATCATCAGCGCCCGGCGCAGACGGCCGAACGCCACGCGCTGCCGGGCGATCACCATCGCGCGCCGGCAGATAGCCCGACGCCACGTGCCCGCTGGGCGATCAGCCATCGCGCCGGCGGTATGGTTCGACGCCACGTGTCGCCAGAGGGCCGATCGGCGCCGCGCCACGCCCCGGCGCGCCACGTGTCCGCCGAGGCGACCGTCGCACTGAGCGCCTGATGCCGCGGCCTGCGTGGACGTCCGGGTGCAGAAATATACCGCGATTGGACCTCTCCGACACCGCAAAGCAACAACCGAGCAAGGCGTAACCCCCCGACCTGCTCTCCAACCAGCTCGGGGGCTCGGGGCTACACCCATCGGTGCGCCATACAAGCACCGGTCGAAGACTCTCCCGATCAAATCGGTCCAGAGTCCCAGACGGCGGCAAAGAATCCGGACAGCGTAACCCCCGACCGCTCTCCAACCGGCTCGGGGCTACACCACCGGTCTTCGCCAAGACCGGTCGAAGACTCTGATCGAGCCAGGCGTACCACGGCACGGAAGCAAAACCCCCAGGCATCTCTCCGACCTGCCCGGGGGCTCGGGGGCTACTGACGAGTACCCGTACCATGGGTACCCCCCGCCCAAAAGACGACGGCCGACCCAGGCCGGTCGAGGCCCGAAGTCACGACCGCCGGGCAAGATCGGAAATCACGACCAGGTCTTCGATATCCCAGAGAAGCGACGGCATTTATTGCGTATCGAGCGCATTAAATGCCAGCCATAATAACGATGACGTAGCGGCACAAGTTCCCGACACTCGCATTTACTGCGAGCGACGCAGCAACTACGGCGACCAGCAGCAGGGCAAGGGGAGTCGGCGGCCAGTCCCATCAGCCCGCCACTTCCGGGCGACCGAGAGCACAGTCTTTTCCTCTTTTTTCTAACCAACAGTGTAACCTTCCTCCTCGCCTATATAAAGGTGGGAGGGGCGAGCATGTAAAAGGACGAACAAACAAGAGAAGAAGATCAATACAATCCAACTCACACGAACTGGAGTAGGGACGTTCTGCCCGAACCAGTATACATCTTGTGCTCACCTGAGTCAAGCCGTTCGAGGAGAGGGAGCGTGCACCCCCGTCGACCTATACAAATTCACTAGCCGGTGCCCGAAACACCGACACTTCCCTTCATGGTAAGTTGAGTGGTGAATAATAGAAGATGTGCTAGCTTTTTTTTAGTAGTAAGCTACTAGAGAATGGTACTCTCAAATAACATTGTATTACATTTTCATGTTTTTAATTTTGAAATATGATTTGAGTTGTGACCCTGAGGAAAGAGATGTGCATAACTTAGCTGCAGATATTGGCAGGAAACTTGGCATTGCTCACCACCTAATTCCTGGAGGCGTGTTGGGTTCTTTTTCATCCTATGAACTTGTGTGTGATGGTAAATAATTTATGCCAGAAACAAAGTCATATTGCTACATTCCAATGATGATGTTGAGGGGAGCGACCCTCATATCCCGAGGGGGTTCTCTCAAGGAAAATGTGTGGAGGGGTCCTCGGTCCTCCTAGAACGATCTCTAACAGTAACATCCAATGAGACAATAACAGTAACAGATCAAGAACGATCAAGAACGATCTCTAACAGTGCATTAGATCAATACATCTAATGAGACAATCTGTAGGATTTTGATCATGCGCGATTACTTACGTTCTTGATGCCGGATGTGTTGATTATCGCGTAGGACTTTTTCGGCGATCCGAGTGGATGCCGGCTTGATGACGAGTTGATTGCAGATCGGATCGGGCGATCAATCGCCGGTAGTAGTCGTTCGTCGTAGTCGACGATTCTCCGCTTCTTGTGGTAGAGACTCGTGCTGATAACGTGTTGTGAAACAAGATCGTTCACCAACGCCAATTCACGGCACGCTAAGCAATCACGCGAACAGAAGAAAGGAGAAGCACACCATACAAGGGGGAAACCTCTCTCTTTATTAGATTGATTGATTTCTGTACAAGGCAATGCCCTATATATATAGTGGAGGACCCCTGGAGATAAATTCGGATTCGCCCACCATGGATAGAGTCCTTCTCTCCGGGGATACGGATTCTATCCATATCATAACAATACCATGGTCTCCTAATTTCATACTACAAGCCATTACTACGTTTCATATATTATTCTTCCATTATTATATTACTGTATTCATACTTAGTCGTGGCTACCATGAAGACCTTGCTGTTATTGGGTACTTGCTGAGATTTTCAATGTAACACTTATTATTTTTGTTCCAGGCAAAAAGTCATTTGAGTAGCATCTACATGAGCATTGTGTCATGGGTAACACATGCTTCTCTAGCACCGTGGCATTGCAGTCGCTTATTCCACTTGTGTTTTCTATTAAAAGTGGACGGTTTCATGTGTTGAATTTGTTTTGTACTATTTGCTTTTGATGATGACTTTCGTTATTTCTAAATTATTCGTCGTTGAAATATTTAATGGAGTGAACGTTTAAATTCCTCCGGTTAATATCTTGTCTTTATATCTCTTTTGTTAGGACGTTCTACGTAGTATTGTGTTTTCCACGTGCGAGGTGCTACATGCGGTGGCGAGCTCTGCGTACTGCTCTATATATATTTCTTTTCTTTCACGGGGCTGAGTGAATCAGCAACACAAACGCGGCCGTAATTAAGAACTTACGGGCGACAATTCTCTCACGTTGCGTCGTCGCCGTGTACTTTAAATACTTGTCTCAGTATCAAAAGTTGTCTCTGGCCTTGATGCGCGTTCTCAAGTTATAGGTATATAGGGAGAATGTGCCAGCTATGATTTTGTTGCGAAGTCTTCATCACAAAATATTGTCCTTATATACCTTTAATTTGTGGTCCTTTACGTGCATGTAACCTATCCTTGATGGCTAACCTTTCGCAATCGGCACGCTCTGATCAGATTTCGTACATATGCACAGAGGAACAGGAAAAAAAAAATCGCAGAAAACTGAACTAGATGCCATGTCGAGTAAATGAGAAGGGAATCAGCCAGTACAACGCATCGTCAACGGTGTTTTACCGAAGAAAAGAAAAAAAGAGTACTTGGACCGAGACAAACCAAGCGATCGAGCTGTACCCCCAATGATTAGTGGTACTTGCGCTTGCGAATTGAGATTATGAGTGGACAATAACAAACCAATCGTTCGAGTCAAGCACGGCATAAGCCAGAATTCGGTGTACTCCATACCGCACTTGGACTCGCTCGGCTAGTAGTAGGAATGATGAGTGCATCTCACCACCACCAACACGCACGTGTCCTCGTCATTGCATCACAGTAGTAACCGGTGGCCTTGGCGTTCACGTTGCACCAGCATGGGAGTAATAAATAACGGCCGGGCATTCCACCGTACGTTTGGTGGGCGTACCAATTTGGCCGACGCCCAACCGCTCTCGGCTCGATCGCACCGGCGCCGCCGACATGAGACGGGCGGGCGGGCGGCTAGGTGGCGTCGCGGGGCAGGGTGACGCGCGCCGACGTGACGTTCCCTCCCCGTCTACGGCACCCCCTCCCCCTATTCCGGACAAGAGACGTCAATTTGCTTGCCAGCGACGGCAACGCCGGCCCGCTCCATCTAATCCTAATCATGCACCCTGATGACGTCCTCCGCAAGCTTAGCAGCGGCTAACCACGGCCCGTCGCATCCCGTCCACTTTTCATTCCGCCGCGCGCCACCGCCGTCTCCACGTCCATCCCCCCTTGCCTAGGCTGCGATGACACGCGGACCTCCAGGAGTCCAGGTGCTCGTGCTCGTGTGGCGGTGCGATCGTTTGTGTCGGTGGGGGTGGGAGGGACGTCGGCGGCGATGCGGTGGCGCGGACCGGCGGGATGGGAGTGGAGGTCGGTGTGGTGGGGGGGCGGCTAGGAAGGCGACGTGTTGAGGCGGGAGAGGCTGGGGAGGAACCCGTCCGTCATCCGCAGCGCGCGCGGTAGGAGTCGTCACGGGGGAGTTGGGTACGCGTGTCCGTGTGTCTGTCTGTGTACGTTGGAGTGTGCCCCAACCGATTTCAAAGACTTGGGCTCGAGTTCAGTAGAGTTCTGTTAGGGATAGCGCAGCGGCCGCAACGACTTCCAGTTCATGGATGTTGTCGGTGATGTGGCATTTATGGCTGGCCGGCCGCCCCGAGCTGCGTTTGGGTAGGTCGGGTTCAAGAAACAAAAAACAAGATGTGCACGGCAAACCTTGTACTAGTAGCAGCAAAGCCGTACTCCCTCTGTCCCACAAAGAGTGTATTTCTAGGTTTTTTAAGACAGATTAGTGTGCAAGGTAAATGACCAATGTGACCCTCATTACTCCATACACAAGTCTGATCTTGGTTTCCACAAGACTTAAATGGCGTCATGCATACACTTACAGCTGGGCCCTACAGACTAAAGATGCAATCTTTGTGGGACAAATTTTGAACACTAGAAATGCACTCTTTGTGGGACAGAGGGAGTACGCTATAGCTGCATCATCCTACATGTGCTCTGCTTGCTTAATTTGCTCCTGGACGGGTCGGTTTGTGCGTTTGTTTGGCCGATACTCGTGGCCGAATCAACCCGATCTGTCGTTCGTGTGAATAATCAACGTAGCGGGGGCATAGAAAAAAAATTAAATCTCTCCGGCTGGTTGGTTAGTTTTATCCAACAGCCAACAGGGGTGGTCTCTGCTGCCTGCGCTGATCAATACACGCTCGTGCCGGGCTGTTATTATATTCTAATTGTACTACCGCTACCTGACTACCTCCAGTAACTGGCAACCAGGTGCAGCAGCAGCACACACACCAAATCGAGATTCGAGTACTGACGAACGGCCGGCCAGCAGGCCACCTGCCCTGGCAATAAACGCTTGATAGCGAGACCAGCCGGAGCCAGAGATGGATCGATACAAAATTACAAATACAACGGCAATCATGTCTCTATATCTTACTCACAAATCACAATGTGGGCGCTGGTTGTTATCGTCTTCAGGGGAGAGGGATCTAGTTGGGTGAGGGAAGCGAAGCGGGGGCGGGGCTCGCGACAGGGACGCGCAGGGCGGGTCAGGAAGTAGTGGGGAGGTGGAGGGTGTTGCTATCTTATCTGTGACGGCCAATAAACAACGGCGCCGGGTGGAGTAACGAGGAATACAACGAGGCGTTTTTTTCTTTCAAAATAAACAAACCAAGTTGCTAATTGTTTACGAGCGAGGGCTGGCTCGTAATTGGGAGGGGGAGCGACAGATTGGATAATGCTCGTGCTCTGGAATTCCACTGCCGACTCCGCCGGCAGTTGGACGGTTCCAACATGCCGATCATTAAACAACTAGTAGTAGGAATTTTTTTGCTTTTTGAGGCACCCTTATCACAATTTTACGCAAAAATAGCCTCTGTACAAGGAGAATTTCAACTTTAGCGGATGGAGCGTAGTGCACAGCAGGCAGTCAGGTTCACGTCGCTGCAGAGCTCCCAGAGCTCGGAAGGAGCTACCGAGCCCGGTGTGCCGCACTGCTCTGTCACGGCAGCATGCTTCTTCCCGTTTTCCCGCACTTCCTTCTGCGCTCGCCCGATCTACGACGACGCACCTCACCTTCCAAGCTCCCCTAGTGCGATAAGAGACACGTTGCCTGTCACGCTTTCCGAACTCACAAAAGACACTATTTTTGCAATTTCGAAGGAAATGAACCCATATTTATCACAAATGAAAATTTTGACGATTGAAAAAACAGATCACTTCAACAACGAGTGGCTACCTGCCCAGTGCATGGTGTGCCGGCCCCACCGCCCTCCCTTTCAAGTTGACTTGGCGCATGCATGCGAAATCATTGATTATCTAGTCACCGTACTTTTTTTAAAAAATTTAGCTATATTTACAAATTTAGCCCCCTCTTCTATCACGAAAGACAGGCAGGCGATATCCGGTGACCTTCCGCACTTCCCAGACGAGGAAGAGAACATGTGTTGTTGTAATGTCTTTGATGGTAAAAGAGATGATCAAATTTATAATTACATAGTAGTATGCAAATAAGGTATATTTGAAAAAAAAATAGATATATAAGCAGTATTTGCGTGCATGCATGCACCGGCCCGTCCTAGGCTAGAGAGGCATCGCTGTCAGTCTTCAGTGCCTCGTTTCTTCCGCCTTGGTTGGCCTCCCGGGCCGGTCGTTGCCAGGCGGGCGCACCGACAAGACAAGCAGCTGGAGCGCGGGACCACCTACCCGCCTGCCGCGAATTCGGAAATGAATTCCTCCGTTTTTATGGACTCCTGTCGTTTGGGGCGGCGTGGGCGGGCGGCGGCGGCGTCGGAGCTGGCCGCTACTTGGAATTGGAAAGCGCGGCGCGTCGGATCGAGGAAGCGGCACGGTTGGTTCCGACTTGGCAGCACTGTACTATGCGATACCACAACAGGTACTACTAGTACTGTATGATATGATAGCCTTTGCCGGTTATATATGGCATTTTGGGGGCGTGAAATTTGAAAAATTCTTTTGATTTGTTTACAGAAAGAATTGTTGTATGGCATTGTGGCTTTTGATATATCGTTTGGCAAGCAGTGCTGCATTGTAGCTTTTGGGGCAACCGTGTGGGCCCAAGTGATGAGGAGTCGGGTAGGTGGCGGCTGGAGCCGAGGGAGTCAAGGAGGCGGCCCGGACGGGGATCTGACGAGAAGAGGAGAGAGATGGAGGCGAGTAGGGAGGCGATCGAGTGAAGCCACGGTGAAAAGCACCTCCTGCATTTGTGGCTTTTGAAGTCTTGGTATGGGCAAGCACTGCAGCTTTGTAATTTATCTTTGTTTGGGTGAGCTTTAGGTCCAAAGTGACAAATGGTGAGCGCATTTCAAACAGGGCCTATATATTTGATCATCGCTAACATATTGCGGACTTGCGGGTACGGGGTTTACAAAGGTGCGTGTACTTCTGGGAACACTAGAGTGAGACGATCATGCGTCTCCTGCCGGGGCAGGAAATGGCTGCCTGCCTTCCTGCCTGGGGGAAAAAAATGGCTCAAGGTTTCATCGATCATGCACGCCTTCTGCCATCTATGTGAGGAGCCCGCTAGCTCATGAAATACACCTTAATGGGCCACGTCTTACGGTGCGATAGTCGACCGCACCTGACACGCAAGCTGCTCCTTTCTGAGCTGATCGTTGTTCACTTGCTTGAAAAGGAGGAAACCCACTACGGTGCATGGGCGACGTTGTGCCACACATGGTCTCCCTGATGCAAAAAAAAAAAAAAAAAAGAGAGAAAGGCTGCCCGCTCTATTGGCAAATTGACCGCTCATGATTCACGAACGTTGGAAAGGAGCACCGAGGACCACAGGAACGAACAACTCCCACGCTCTTCTGCTCTTCTTTCCAGCCAACTTCAGTAGCTACGTACCACTGCCCGATGCGTTTTTTTTCTTGTAGATACAGCAATCTTACTAGGCAGGTTCACGGATCCAAATCCTGATGAGATTTCAAAAATCTCGGCTAAGGTTTTGGACGCTCTTAGAATCCTAAATCTCGATCGGATAATTTTTTTTCTTTGATATTCAAAATGCTACAGTATCCATCTAAATCTTGGCGAGATCACGGTGATTTTAGTCGAAATCTTGATGATTTTGATCAGATTTTCATTTTTCTGAACTGGATTTGATTGGATTTAGGGTTAAGACAAAAAAAATTAAGTGTTTTTACTATTTTTTTATCAGTTCAAGTGGACCGAAATCTTGAAAATTTCGGTAATTTCGTCCAAAATTTCTGATTTTCCGGTTGAAAAAAAATAGATTTAAAATTTTGTTTTTAGATTTCATTTAGATTTTGTTTGGAATTTTGAGATCTCGTCGAGATTTCATATTTTGGTCACATTCGAGATATATACCAAAACGAAATTTTAAATTTTGGACAGGTCAGGTGTGCTTGCTTCCGGCCTTCCGAGGATCGAAGAGGCGACAAATTGGCTGTTGCTGCTTAATTTCCACGTGGACATGAGCCCGTTTCTGGTTCATCACCGACTGAACCTGCTAGTACAAATTATCAAAGTTGCCTGATGAGTCCTCCCAACAATTGTAAATGTGCAAGTGCTGCATCCTGTGGTGCGTTCAGGCGGCAAATGTGATGGTTCTGTCCGGTAATGGCCCATGTCCAGTTGGATTGTGGCACAGAGCGGGCCAGACAGCAGTAAGACCAAGCCTCCCATAGGCAGCCCAGTCCACGAAACGGGCCTAACAAAAGTCAGACCAATCTTCTCATAGGTACGTAACTTGTTAGCCAAATCCATAAAATCGTGGCCCAGATTCATCCCAGAAAACGAGCTCTGCAACTTTTTCCATACCAATCGGGCAACCGAACAGCATCACTGAAACATACAGTAGCGCTAGCAACTATTCCAGCATCTGGCTCCAACCTCTCGTGCGCTGCGAACCAGCATTCCTGCTGTGCAGGTGAGCCTGCAACGAGCGAGTAGCGGAGACGACGACAACGACCGCGCGCACCAACCGCTGTTCCCCTCCGAGACGGGACGGCGGCTCGGCCAGCAATGGTAACGTCGTCGGAGCACTTCATTGCTCTAGTGCTTTATGGATACTAGGGGCGACGGCGTGGATTCAGGACAAGCCACCTCGACCTCGGGTGGCCTGGCTAGGCGGCGGAGCAGGGAATACGAGGAGGCGACGCAGAGCGGCGGAGCGGTGAACGAAGGGAGGTCGCGGCGGAGTGCGCGTGGAAAGCGGAGCCGATGCGAAGACAGGGGCGAGGGGTAGCGCTCATCGAGGACCCCGCAAGGGGCTAATACCTTCATCCATGGCGCAATGCCTCTGCGCCTCGAGGACTCCGCGAGGACCAAATTCGAGAGGGAGGCGCGATGGGGGCGATAATGAAGAAAGGCGCGGTGGGAAGGGACGGGAGGGAGGGCTCCGCGAGGGGGGCTGATGGGACGATGGGGGGCGATGGTGAAGGAAGGCAGCGGCGATAGCGCCCGGGTGGGAAGGGACGAGAGGGAGAATGGGATGCGACCTCGAGGACTCCGCAATGACCAAAATGATGACGCTTGACGGGCCGGCGAATGGGACACGCGAAGAGGCACGAGCGGCACGCGATTAGATGAAACGCTCTCGCCAAGAACCATCGGACGAGCTGCCAACGACGACCTCCCCAACCGAGGAGGTAGAGATGGCGGGCTGCGGACACGAATGGGGAAGGAGCTCAGTAAAAAAGGCGAACCACGTGGGGAGCTTTGGAAGGAGCAACCCCACGAATCCTTGAAGAGCCAGCGGATGGGGAGCCGGGCCTCGACGGCGACGCAAGGGACAAGCCTTGGGACGTGTGGGCGGATGGATGGAGACGAACCGAGAAGATTGACGGCTAGGCAAGGGGGACCTCGACGCAAATAGGAAAAAGCGAGCGGACTTTCCTCGCGCAAAACACGGACGTGGCACCGCATAGCCGAGGACTCACGAATGCGTTCCCTTATAAGATATTACATAAGGCGAACTGATCTACTGAAGCTAGCAAGTGCTCCACCACCAGCATCCTACAGGAACCTGCCCCCAAGCCCCCAAGCTCCCCCAAGATACCATATTCATCATAGAGGTTTAGAAAACTACCCTATATTAATCTTTAAATTAGAAAAGGCACAAGTCCTAGAAATTCTCATCAATCGAGAGAGAGAACAACTGCTTATTTCGGTGGAACCAAATTATAACAGGGCAAATCAATCATGTATACATATTACATTTCCATCTTAATGAAATGTGCGTTAGGTTTATGCGTGTTCTCTAAAAAAAAACAAAGATTACAATTGTATAATAGATATAACTATAGTTTTGAAATGCAATATAGTTATATAACAAATATACTCCATCCGTCTAAGTTTATAAGGCTTATTTTTGTAATACTTTGGTCCATAAATATAAGATGTATTTTATATTCCAATGCAAAATTAGTGTGATGTTTATCTATCTTTATTTTATATTCTCTATATGTATCCATTAAGTATAATGTTTAACGATAATAATTAAGGATAATCTAATCATTTTTAAAGTCTTCTTGGCTTATGTGCCAAGAAAAAATACGCTTTATAAACTTGGACAAAGGGAGTAGTATGCATTGACGGATCAGTATATGGACAAGGGTGTACAGATGTACACCCAAAATTTTTGACAAAAAACTTAGTATATAATAAATATAGAGGGAGACTAGGAAACGGTATACCGTTGCAACGGTATAGCCGTGAAACTTATGAAACTTATCAGTTTCAGTGCTGGTTTCATGAGTTTCAGTGTTTAGTTTCATCGGTTTCATGTTTCATCAATTTTTAGTGCTAAGTTTCATGAGTTTCAGTGTAAAAATTTATAAGTTTCATGAGTTTCAGAGGTATACCGTAGGAACGGTATACCGTTTGTTAGTTTTTCTGATAAATATATTAGGTGTATATACTAGTAGGTGGATTCAAAAATACATATTTCAACCTCTTAAATCCGTTTTAGCTTGTTACACTCACTCCCTCTCTCAATCTTTTCTGCACGGCCCAATAGTTCAAAGTCCAGTCTTCCTCCATACCTCAAGCCCAACACCCAACTTTGTCTCCATTTCACACGCCCCACGCTCTCTCATTCAATGTGGCATCGCAGCCCCGGCAGCGACGGACGAGGGCTATGAGGTAGGTACAAGTCAGCAGGAAGCAAGGTAGCAAACGAGTGCCAAGCAGCCACCAGCATTGTAAAATGGACGTAGGTTGCAGGGCAGGCGGCGATACAAGGAGCGACGCACGACAGGGTTGGTCTGGCCCCTGTGTTTGCAATGAGCACTGACTTGGGAATGGAGGGTGTGACACCAGCGACGACCGGCAGGTCAAGGCGGCAATGTATGACAGGGCAGGGAGCAGCACGCGGCGTGTTGCAAGGCAGCCCTATGGGCGCAGCGAGCATGGACCAGGGATGGAAGGTGTGATGCCAGCGTCGACCAGTGGGTCAGTGAGGCGACACCCGTCGGGGCAGAAAGGGTGCTAAAACAACAGGTAGCAGCAAAACATTTGGCATCGACAACCACACAGTTGAATTTTATTATTGATTCCCTAATCTGAAATCTCCAATCTAATGGTGATCTGCTAAGTGTTAATGGTGATCTTCGCAGAAGCTAATGGACGCCCCTTCTGTCCTTGCCGGACCACACCTCATGCCAGGACTGAGCCCAGGACCACACCTCACGCCAGCGAATCACCGTCCAACAACCAAACCGAAGGCAAAAAGGGGAAAACAGACGTGAAATCAAGACTCAAGAAAACCTTCCCTTGGAGAGGAGCCAGATACCAAGAAATGGGGGAAGAGAGTAGTTCTCGGCCGCAGGCCCCACACCCACGACGCGCATGGTTCGGCTATGCCGCCTCCTCCTCTGCCGAACGTGTGAGGAGAGGAATTAGTCCTCCTCTCACCTCTTCCCTTTTCCCTTATGCACTAATGGGCCAGGTGCAAAGCCCATTTGTCAAACGGGCCAGCCCAGCAAACTCCAAGTTTTAAATTTTCAGCCATTTTCACGGCAATCTCATGCCCATCTTGAGAGGGGTTGGAGATAGAGTCCAAGTGTTGTGGAGTCATATTAGGGATAAGATAGGATTCAAGTTAGAGATAAACTCTAGATAGAGTTTGGATGTAATTCAATTATGATTGATGCTATAAATAAAGGATGTGGGAATCCGATAGAACACACGAACACACAATGCTCCCTAAATTCAATACACCAAGCAACAGGGTATAATCTTCAAAATATACTTTCAAAAAGCCTATGATAGAATCAACTGGGAGTTTATGAAGGAGGTCTTAATTAAGAAGGGTTTCTGACAGACTTGGAATAATTGGGTGATGCAAACTGTTGAAGGAGGAAGGGTATGTATCAATATAATTGGGGAACAGGGTAAATAGTCTAGGACCTACAGAGGGGTCAGACAGGGTGACCCTTTTTTCCACTACTGTCTAATTTGGTCATGGATGCCATACAATGATTTCTTCAGCCAAAGAGGCAGGTTTTTTTACAGGTGGTAGTGGAGCATTTGGTTCCAAAAGGGATAACTCATCTGCAATATGTAGATGATACTTTGTTGATGATCAAGAATGATGAGTTCAGCATTACAAATTTGAAATTTATTCTCTAATGTTTTGAGGCTATGTCTAGTATGCAAATAAATTTCAACATAAGTCAAGTAATCCTAATGGGTTGTTGTAAAAATGGGTAAAGAGTGTTAGAATTAGCAGATATGAGTTAGCGTATAGATAAGTTTGTTACAACAAACTACCTAACGTATTTGGCCAGGTTACTTACTCGGTCAAAGTTGTTGTATTCTAATCTCTTTCTGCTCATGATATAAAACACGTACAGCGGCCTCTACAGAGGTAAGCAACGCTTCCAATATTTCTTTATGGTATCAGAGCCTGCTTCCTCTAAGATCGCATCCATGGCTACTTCAAGCTCCTCCACTTATAATCTCCCATCCTCTTTTACCATCCCTGTTACCGAGAAGCTCTCCAAGTCCAACCATGTCCTATGGCAAGCCCAAGTTTTACCTGCTATTCGTGGCGCACAACTTGAAGGATTCCTGGATGGATCTAGTGTTCCTCCTCCTCGTGAGCTTGAGGAGAAAGTTGCAGACAAGATTGTGAAGAAGGCTAATCCCGAGTACGCTCGATGGATCGCCAAGGACCAAGCAGTCCTAAGCTATCTCCTCTCATCCTTGACGCGTGAAGCACTGACGAGCGTTGCCTCGTTCCGTACTGCGGCGCAAGTTTGGAATACCCTGGAGCAGATGTACGCGTCCCAGACACGAGCGCGCTCCGTCCACACACGCGTTGCCCTCGCCACGACAAAGAAGGGAGCCTCTTCTGTGGCTGAGTACTACTCGCAGATGCGTGGTTATGCTGATGAGATGGCAGCGTCTGGCAAATCTTTGGAAGATGAGGAATTTGTTTTTTATCTTCTCACAGGTCTTGATGAAGATTATAATCCACTCGTTTCTGCTGTTTTGGCACGTGTGGAACCGATCACCCCTGGCGAGCTCTATGCACAAATGCTCAGTTATGAGCTTCGGATGGAGATGCAATCCGGTGGGCATGGTTCACAACTCTCCGCCAACCTTGCTTCCCGAGAAGGGCGAGGTGCTGGCGGACGTGGCTACAACTCTCGTAGTCGCGGTGGTGATCGCGGAAGGGGACGTGGCCGCTCCAAGGGATTCTATCAAAATTCAGCCCGGATCAACCCCGATTCAACCCAAGCTGGCGCAGGGCGAAACCAGAAGACCACCGTGTGCCAAGTCTGCTTCAAACGAGGTCATGCCGCAGCAGTCTGTTGGCACCGTTTTGATGAAACATTTGTCCCGGATCAGCGCTTGGCAGCCGTTGCAACGTCTTCATCCAGCAACAACTCCATGTGGTACACCGACACAGGGGCCACAGATCACATTACTGGAGAACTCGACAAGTTGGTAATGCATGATCGCTACAACGGGCATGATCAGATTCATACGGCAAATGGTGCAGGTATGAACATTAATCACATTGGTAGCTCAGTTATTCATACCCCTAGCCGTTCTCTCCATCTTCGCAATGTTTTACATGTTCCACAAGCAACAAAAAATCTCGTTTCTGTCCATCGTTTCACCACTGATAATAACACTTTTCTTGAGTTTCACCCTCACTGTTTCTTGATCAAGGATCAGGCAACGAAGAAGGTGCTGCTCCGCGGACCATGTAAAGGTGGTCTATATCCTTTGCCGGCCCCTTCATCTGCGCTCCAGAAGCATGTCCTTGCCGCCACCTCCACTATCACACCGTCCTTCTCCCATTGGCACGGTCGTCTAGGACACCCGTCTTATGACACAGTTCATCGAGTCATTAGTAGCTGTCGTCTCCCTTATTCTAGTGATATTTCTAGAGAGTTCATATGTGATGCTTGTCAGCAAGCAAAGGCACATCAATTACCATATCATGTGTCCACTAGCAAGTCTAGTGCTCCTTTACAGCTTATCTTTTCTGATGTTTGGGGACCTGCTATTGATTCTTTTGGTGGCAAGAAGTATTATGTTAGCTTTATTGATGATTATAGCAAATTTACGTGAATTTATTTGCTTCGTCATAAATCTGAAGTGTTTAAATACTTTCATGAGTTTCAGTCTCTTGTTGAGCGCCTTCTTGGTCGCAAGATTATTGCTGTGCAAAGTGATTGGGGTGGTGAATATGCGCGATTGAATTCCTTTTTTCGACAAATTGGCATCTCTCACTTTGTCTCCTGCCCTCATGCACATCAACAAAATGGTAGTGCAGAGCGCAAACATCGTCACATTGTTGAAACTGGCCTTGCTTTACTTGCCCATGCTTCCATGCCGTTGAAGTATTGGGATCAAGCCTTTCTCACTGCCACCTATCTCATCAATCGACTTCCTAGCCGTGTCATCGACAATGATACCCCTCTTTTTCGTCTTCTTGGTCATCAACCCGAGTATTCCAGTCTTCGGATCTTTGGATGTGCCTGTTGGCCCTACCTTCGTCCCTATAACTCACATAAACTTCAGTTCAGATCGAAACAATGTGTATTCCTCGGGTATAGCAACATGCATAAGGGATTTAAATGCCTCGACGTTGCGGCTGGTCGCATATATATATCTCGCGATGTTCTCTTTGATGAAACTGTGTTTCCCTTTGCTGACTTGCATCCAAATGCGGGCACTCGTTTTCGATCTGAACACCTTCTTTCTAATTCTTTATCTCGGGGTATGTGTACTGACAACAGTGATGATTCTTGTTCACCTAATCCCACTGATGGCACAGGTGTTTGTGTCGAACACTTGGCTCCTACTCATGGTTTCATGCAGGAATATGTGCAGTTTGCAGCCTCACCTTCGGATCGCCCTCCATCAGCTGTGTCATCTCCTGGCAGTTCTAGCGCACCCTTCTGCATCTCCCCTTCAGCGACCTGTCCGCCTGCAACCACTGGCGGATCCGTCGTCTCACCGTCTGCAACTACGGCTGGAGCTCCTTCTCTCGCCACCGAGCCACAGCTACAAGGGGAATGCCATGATGAACCTCACCATGATGATTTTGTTGCTGCACTAGATGATGCGTCCCCACCTGATTCTGCTGCACCAAGCACTACTGTTGCTGCAGAATCCAATCAACCACGGCGTACACGGCTCCAGAGTGGGATCCGTAAACCAAAGGTGTATACAGATGGAACAATACGGCATGGGTGTTTGGCAGTCACTGCAGAACCAAGCACTGTACCGGAGGCTCTTGCTAATGCACAATGGAAAGCTGCAATGGATAGTGAGTTTATGGCCCTTATGAAAAATGGTACTTGGCATCTTGTGCCACCAAATGAAGGGAAAAATATTATTGATTGTAAATGGGTATTCAAGATCAAGCGTAAAGCAGATGGGTCAATTGACAGGTACAAAGCAAGGTTAGTGGCGAAAGGTTTCAAGCAAAGGTATGGTATTGATTATGAAGATACATTCAGTCCAGTAGTTAAGGCTGCTACTATTAGACTTGTCCTATCCATTGCTGTGTCCAGAGGATGGTGTCTTCACCAATTGGATGTTCAGAACGCGTTTCTTCATGGTGTTCTTGAGGAAGAAGTGTATATGAAACAACCTCCTGGGTATGAGGATTCATCTAAGCCACAGTATGTATGCAAGCTGGACAAGGCATTGTACGGATTGAAACAAGCACCTCGAGCCTGGTATTCTTGACTCAGTGAGAAATTATTGTCTCTTGGGTTTCATGCTTCCAAGGCAGATACATCTCTATTTTTCCTTATGAAGGGTTCTGTCACAATTTTTGTACTTGTATATGTTGATGACATAATTGTGACTAGCTCTTCACAGGAGGCAGTAACAGCACTATTGATAGATCTTAAGGCTGAGTTTGCCTTAAAGGATCTAGGAATATTACATTACTTTCTGGGGATAGAGGTCAAGAAGTCAAAAGAAGGCATACTATTGTCTCAGGAAAAATATGCAAATGATTTATTGAAAAAGGCTGGAATGATGAATTGCAAGCCAATTATTACTCCTTTGTCTACCAGTGAAAAGCTTTCAGTATATAGTGGGAATGCACTTGGACCAGAGGACGCAACAAAGTACAGAAGTCTAGTAGGGGGCTTACAATATCTGACCTTGACACGACCTGATATCTCCTTTGCAGTCAACAAGGTATGCCAATATTTGCATGCGCCTACAACTCAGCATTTGACAGCTGTTAAAAGAATTCTAAGATATGTCAGGTTCACTTCGGATGTTGCTTTAAAAATTCAGAAGTCGCCATCTCTACTAGTCAGTGCATTCTCTGATGCAGATTGGGCTGGATGCTCAGATGATAGAAAATCAACTGGTGGTTTTGCTATCTTTCTTGGATCAAATCTTATTTCATGGAGTGCCAGGAAACAACCAACTGTATCCAGGTCCAGTACTGAGGCAGAATACAAAGCAATGGCAAATGCCACAGCAGAAGTAATGTGGATTCAAACCTTGCTAGATGAGTTGAGAATACCATGTCCCAGGAGTGCTCGACTATGGTGTGATAATATGGGAGCAAAGTATCTTTCTTCAAATCCTGTATTTCATGCTAGAACGAAACACATAGAAGTTGATTATCATTTTGTCAGGGATAGAATTCAGCAGAAGAGATTGGAGGTTCGATTCATATCTACAGGAGATCAAGTAGCAGATGGTTTTACCAAGGCGTTAACTCATCAAAGGCTGAAAGAGTTCAAGAACAATATCAACTTAAGGAAGTTGTGATTGAGGGAGGCTGTTAGAATTAGCAGATATGAGTTAGCGTATAGATAAGTTTGTTACAACAAACTACCTAACGTATTTGGCCAGGTTACGTACTCGGTCAAAGTTGTTGTATTCTAATCTCTTTCTGCTCATGATATAAAACACGTACAGCGGCCTCTACAGAGGTAAGCAACGCTTCCAATATTTCTTTAAAGAGTTGGACCCATGGAAAGGAGAATATATGTCATCAGGGGAGAACTGGTTCTGACCAATACCTGCTTAAGTAATATTCCTACCAATCCTATGTATGTTACGGGCTTCTACTTAATGTCTGAGGAAACCTACAAGGAAATGGATATCATTAGATTAAGGTTTTTCTGGCAGGGAGCAAATGAGAGGTTCAAATATCACATGATTAAATGGAGAGTGATTTGCAGGCCAAAAGACTTTAGTGGCTTGGGAGTGCTTGAAAAAAAGGAACAATGAACTTATGTTTGCTCGTGAAACGGATATGGAAAATTTACAATTGCAGAAATGAGGAATAGTGTCTATCACTGTACAAAAAGTACATGCAAAATGGTGATCTCTTTAGATCAAATCAAGTAGGGGCCTCTCAACTCTTGAGAGGTCTACAGAAAGTGAAAAAATGGTTTAAATTAGGAGCTATCCATCAGATTGGTAAATTTCTGGACAGATATCTGGACAGGGACCATTCCTCTAAAAATTTAATTCCTAAATTGTTCAGCATCTGTTCAGATCCTAAAAACACAGTTGGGACAAACCTTACTGATAGAGCTTGGGACATACAATTCAGAGGAACCTTTGGTTCAGAGGAAATCTCTGAATGGAATGAACTCATGACATTATTGGAGGGAGTTCAGATAAGCCAAGATGAGGATCAAGTGACATGGGATTTAGAAAAGAAAGGATTATTACAACTAGATCTCTATACAGATACCTCAGTTTTGGGGGGAGTAATCAACACAAAAATGACGGAGATTTGGAGAGCTGAACTGCCGCTAATTTTTTTTCTTCATGTGGCAGGTTGCTCTGAATAAAATTCAAGTGGGAGAACAACTGAAAAAGAGAAACTGGCCAGGGAAAGGAACTTGCAGACTATGTGGTGATTTGGAAACTGTTGATCATCTGTTATTCCATTGTCCAGTAGCAATCTATCTCTGGGTTTTTTTTGAAAGAAGCCACAGGCTGGAATTCAATGCCCATGTCCTTTTCTGACTTCATCTGGGAGCCAAAAGAGAGTAAGGGAGCTAAAGAAAGGAAGGTAATTTGGTTTTGTGTAGACGCAATATGCTGGACGATTTAGCCCACCAGGAACAAGATGGCCATAGAAGGAAAAAATCATGAAACACCTCATCCAGATTGTGTATAAATTTTTACATTTTTTTTAAGAAATAAGAGATTCTCTCATCAATGGAGGATTCCAGAAAGAAGGTTGAACAACTGGACACGGCTCGCCGAAGACAGCTCTTGTTTTTTTCATATCGAAACTCCTGCTTTTCCTCTGGAAGTTAGGCACAGCCTGCGTTCTAAAAAAAGGGAAGGACAAGCAAATTTGCAAAAGGGAAATCACTCGCATTTAGCCCTGCTTAGCACGTAGCTTGGTCAACAACAGAAAGGTCATCAGAACTGTTGCCTAGTCCTGTTCATATGCAGCTTTAGTCTTGGGCCTAGCATTGTTGCAGAGCTTTTAAACTTGGCTAGGGAAGAATATTCGTACTGGAAATATCTCTCTTAGTACGGTCTGCACAGTGTCAACACACACATGCCAGCTCCGAACTAGTCGATGTAGGCTTCCTCGATCGCAAAATTTGCCCAAGGCCGTATTGGATAGTCAACATCTGCATGGTTAGTTTCACGGGAGAACAGCCCGCACCGGCAATGCTTTGTGTAGTACATGTTTAATTCGTTGCCCCTTGACAAATATAGTTTTTTTTTAATTACTAAAGAAAGTGTGGTAAATCTGTCCATCTATCGGCCTCAAATTGTGTTAGGAAAATCGCGACTGCTACCGGTTGGAATTAATTTCAGAATTAATGCAATAGAAGAAGTTAAAAGGATGTTAAATTCAGAGTACAAGACTTTAGTCCCATATTACTTAACTAAGTAGAGAAAAAATCAATTTATAAGGGGAGCTCTTGTACCGATTTTAGTATGAATTGGTGGCAAGACTAGATATACATACGCACGCGTGTGTATCACATGTAGTCGCGCAATTGAGACGTGCTAAGTGTACTTAACCTTTTGCCACATGTACTGACTGTGCCATATCACCTTATACATTGATTGCCAACGTGGCGCCACGGATAAAGCGAGACACACGTTTCATGTGATTATTCGGTTCGCCATATTGCGAGATTCCAGAGGGTGGTTGCTGGAATTGTGGCAATTTGATTCGTATCTTTGAGAACTTGCGAGGCGCTTTTTGGCTGGCCACGTCTTCATAAAGGAGACGTTCCTGTCCGTGAAAGACTGATGAAAATCGATATCATTTTCTCCAGCGATTTATACTTCCTCCTGTTCCTGCTGCCACCTGAGCCATTATGTCCCTTCGTCTCTGATCTGACGTTGGCCTTTGACGTCTTGCACGGGAGACTGACGATCAAATATCTGGGAAGCGTCGTACCGCGCAAATGATCGTCTTCATCTTCGATCGCCGCATCGCATCGCTCCTACGAAGCTTCCTGTTCTTCGCCAAGCCCGCGGTGTCTCTAACCGATTGGTAGTTGGTCCAAATAATCTTTCCTATTGTGATTAAGGCCCTGTTTGGTAGAGCTCCAGATCCCAGCTCCACCTTGGAGCTGAAACTTGTAGATTGAAATAAAGTGACTTAAGTTTTAATTTTATTCGAAAATGTAAACAAGATGACCCACCTAAACACTCTTAATATACCCACAGCTCCAGCTCCACGAATCTGGTGGAGCTAGGAATACCTAGCTCCACCAACTCCACGAATTTGGTGGAGCTGGAGCTCTGCCAAACACCCACTAAATATGATAAGAATACATGCTGCTATGATAGTATTGTTTACACCTATGTATCAGTTGAACTATCTAGTATGTGTAGGCATATCTTCTTTACTAACATGTTTTATGTTCTTTAAATATCTCCTGGCTTCTAGTACTCATGTTGTAGACGTAATGTTTAATTCCATGTTTTTGTTGCGTAATTACAGAATTAAATCAATGTTATGCCACGTTAATTCCCTAACACTATCAGGTAAAATGTGAGTGAAAATTGCGGGTGTGAGCAGCGAGGAGGCGGCAGGCGCCGGGTTGCCGGGCGAGCAATGGACTGGAGCAGCGGGAATGAGGGCCAGCTGTGGGAAGCGCCGCGACGAGCTGCAGGGGCCGGACCATCAGTGGACACTGAGCTACAGGGGCATACCGCATACGCCGACCGAGCGACGGGCGGCGAGCATGCATCGGCGAAGCGGTGTACGAAGAGGATATTCGGTAAGCTTTTAAACACTCCCTAAAATTTGATTTTAGGTGCACCGGTACGTCTGCCATTGGCCTGTGTTTCCGAGAGGGTCAAAGCGACGGCTTTAGGCCCGTTCGTTTCAGCTTCTGTTTTAGAAAAAAAAAATATATATATTTGCTGAACAGGGGATTCTGGATAACCTCTCTGAGAATCAGAATCTGATTTCTATATAGAATCAGAATCTGGTTGAAACCTGATTCTCACTTATTCTTGCTGATTCTCGCCGGCTCGGTTCGAAACTTAGAAGTTGTAGTCTGCTCGGTCCGATTCTTCCATAATCAAAAATAGTTTCTCCTATAATCCATAATCCATAATCTAGAAGCTAAACGGACTGAGCGTAAGGTGCATGTCACGGCTCGCTCAACAACACCCGAGGTAGCAAAAACTGGCGCGTATATGGTGTGGAGGTGACAGGCAGCGGAAGCAATGTCCTGAGCTTTTCATCAAGGCGTGTGTGGTCGAGGCACTGTGCTTGCCACGTTAACCCCCGGAAAAATGCTTGAGACGATCCAACACGGCGTGCCAGATTTTGCCTCGCCATTTAGTGCAGGATTGGGCCAAGACGGGGGAAAGGAAAGCGCTCCAATGGGGTCGTCGCTTTCCCTTTCGGAGACGACAACAACGAGCTTTGGCGAGCTATTCTGATCGTCCAAGCTGTTGTGCTGTGCGTGTGTGGCCATTGGGCTCGGACTTTGCTGTTCAGTACCAAGGGTAATTTAAGATGTGTTTGGTTCGTGGGATAATGTTGAATAGGATGGGATGATCTTGTACTATTTAGTTCTATTATTTTGGGTGAATACGATGATTCAGTATCTAAAAGAAATATTTCTTAAATTTGTATCACTTGATTTAGGATAGGATGGTTCTATTCAAACAACCAAACACATGAATGACTTTTTTCTTGAACCATCTTATACATGTACCATTTGGTACAGACAACCAAATGTAATCCGGAGATGGTGGTAGTGCTACAGTAACTCCTCTTGGTCGTTGTTTGGAACGCGAAAATTTCCCCCCATTCTTACAGAAAACAAACTGACACTTGTGAAATTAACCATCGCGAATGGGTAGCACCGCAACTCCACAAATAGTCTCTTGTGTTGATCGATCTGGCATGCTCCATATAAGAGAACATAGGGCCTGATAGGTGGATACAGATAGCATCATGGGGTGCTACGTTTGCAGAGAGAGAGAGAGCGCTCGCGAAGTCCTATCAATCCAATGAGTCGTTGATGGAGAGGACTCACTTGTCAGCGAAGCTTTGATCGTTTTTCAGCTACCCACTATTGAGAGTGTTCGTAAGTATTTTGTTCTCGTTTCCGTAAGCATATGATTTTTGCGTATCACTATTCACTATCGCTCGCCGGCTCGAGCAACATCTAGAGTCTGAAGCACTGTAGATGATCAGAAAATTATCAGCGTCTTCCCCGATTAGTCGACAGGTAAGGAAGCTGGAACAAGGTACCATGCGGGTAGGCCTGACGAGCCAGGAGCCGAGCTTGTATATAGTTCGAGTCTAGCTTGGTTCGATTGGTACTCGAGTACGTTCGGTAAGAGTTAATATATATTAATATCTAACTATATTAATATTTAATAAGTTATTCGCAAATTTATTAGGTTCATGAAATATTTAAACTTGATTTGGTGAAACTCGTAAGCTCAAGATCAAACTTAGTTTCACCGGTTTGAAACTCGAATCGAGCGTGGAGTAAATCGACCTCCAGCAGCTCGCGGGCCTGGATTTCTTTTTTGTTACAGTTCTACATGTATGTACCAGGCTTGGAACTCTGGGTCTGTACATCCGTGGACGAAGGTTGGTTGGCTTGTTGGTTTCGACAGGGTAAGAGATGGCTTAGGCATGCCCAAGTTGGCAAGTTCTCCTTGTCCGGAGCGACTGCCGCATCACGAACCATGAAACTTGTGAATTTTTACACTGAAACTCATGAAACTTAGCATTAAAAAATGATGAAACATGAAACTGATGAAACTAAACACTGAAACTAATGAAACCAGCATTGAAACCGATAAGTTTCATAAGTTTCACGGCTATACCGTTGGAACGGTATACCGTTCCCTAGTTTCCCTCTTTTCTTAATCGCTGACGGCTCACCATATCTGACTGACCACATGAACTTCGGGAAATTTGAATGAATGACACTCAATTGGAGTGTCGCGGACAAAATGACATTAAATTGGTCTACCTTTCGCGTAATGACACTGTACACTCTAATTTCTCCGTGGAATGACATTTTCGGCGTTTTTTGGGCATTGTTTATATTATCCCCCGATTCGGCTAGTGACAGGACGAAAATGCCCCTACGGCAGGCCAATTTAATTATTCCTTGTGTTGGATTTGGACGACACGGAGCGACTGCCGCATCACGACGGAGAGCTCCTGCCTCTCGGCGAAGTCAACCGGCTCGCCGTCGGCCTTGCTCCACTCGAACTCCCTCACCAGGCTCGACACCAAGCACTGGAGGTGCAGCAGCGCCAGCGCCATGCCGGGGCAGATCCTCCGGCCCGCGCCGAACGGCATCATCTTGATCTCCTTGCTGCCGGTGAGGTCGACGTCCGCGCCCTCGGCGCCGGGGAGGGCGTCCGGCCACACAGCGTCGTCCAGCACCATGTCGGCCACCGTGAAGTTCACCGACGCGTGCCGAGGCACGCGGGGAAGCCTTCGAGCGACGTGTCCTCGGTCGCAGCGTGCGGCAGCACGAAATGGCCCGGCGGGTGTCGCCGGAGGCCCTCCAGCACCACGGCCTTCAGGTACGGCATCCTCCGCAGGTGCTCTTCTTGAATCCCCACGCCGTGGCCGTCGCCGGCGACTTCGTGTATCTCTGCTCGGAGCTTTGCTTGGATCTCCGGCGGCGGCAACGACGCCGTCGAGTCGGTGCCGGCGGCAACAACGCCGTCATCGAGCTCCTCACCGAAGCACAGTGGTAGAAGAAGAAGAAGAGAGGGGTAATTTGGTCTTTTCATGTCTAAAATGAGAGAAAATGGAGAGGGAAATGGAAGAAAACATTAAAAAATGCCGAAAATGTCATTCCACGATGAAATTAGAGTGCACGGTGTCATTTCGCAAAAGGCAGATCAATTTAATGTTATTCTGTCCGCGGCAGTCCAATTGAGTGTCATTCATTCAAATTCCCCCGTGAACTTTCGGGTCATCTCGCTGATCTACTAGTAGAAATAGTGTCAGGTATGATTCAATTTTGGCGCATTGCCATGCTCCAATTAAACGAAACAACTGGGTAGAAATTACTCACAAATCTCTCTCTGTTTTTTAAGATCGAGACACTGCGCGTTTGTTGGTTGCTGTATCAGGCTGAGAGCATCTGATTTTTTAGTCACCCATTGTACTACAGTGGCACAGTCCAAAGTCGAGGCTCCAAATTAGAGGTGGGCATCGTACCGTACGAAGCCGATCCGGCACGAGCTTATCATGCTTTGGGTCTGAACCGTGTCGGGCCACGACGGCCCGGCTCGCTGGCAAGCTCAGGCACGGTCTATTTGCGCTTTGTGCCGTGCCGGTCTAAGCCCTGCTCATTTGCACTATCGTGACGAAAGAAAAGAACCCGAAAAGTTGATATTGTCAAAGTTGGCTACCACGTTCATAATCTTCGGATCCTCGGGCGCATGTTGTGTCATGTCTTCTGCACGCTCCCAGTCCTTTAGGCATGTAATTACCTCAACCATCTAAGTCTGAGAGGCGGCCTCCTCGGCTTAAATACCCTCCCCACCAAACTGAAAGTAGCTTCCAACGAGACAGTGGACATTGGAACCGTAAGTACATCCCGTGCAAAATGGGATAGTACGGGGTAAATAGGTTAGTTATTCTTCCACCCTAGTTTAGTTGATTTTCCTCGTCCGTGTCAAGATCGGTCTCCACGAAAGGCGTGTCTAGGTAGTGGTTCAGTTATACTCGTGGATTACATGTCGACCTGCTTGGCGATTGGGAAGAGCCAGACGTCTTGCCTTTCAACTTTTTTCATATGTTTGAAGCGGTCGAACTGCCTCATGCTTGTTGCGTTGTTGAGTTAGATCTTCTTGCTTCACTTCTAGTGCCAAACTTATCATAATATTTATCGAAAACTTTGAAAAACTCGTTATAAACATAAGTATTGGCCTCGGAGAAATCAAGATCGAACGGCTCACCTATTCCGTGGAAAGCGCCCTGCAAGTCAGATAATTTTCTCCGAGGATCCAAAATAGTAGCGAAACAGTAAAGATGTGGAATAGCTTGAAAATATTTTGAACATTTTTGCTCCATTAGTCCTATAATGGAATGTAAAATATAATTATATCTATTTTCTTTAAAAGCATTATCAATAGTCCAAAGCCACTGATGACTAAGGAGGAATTTGGGTAGTACACACCGGATAAATCTTTATTTGCATTATAAAAGTTTTTAAAAAATTACAAAAATGATCAGCATTTTACCAATCCACTTCAGTAACAAACGACTCACCATTATTGCAATTGACGAAGACAATGATTGTATGCTCGTAGCCCTTGCACCGCTCCAGCATAATATACATCGAGTTCCATCTAACCTTTATATCAGGGTTTACTATTCTTGGTTCCATATTATTAGCCCCGCGGTACTCTAAGAACTGTGCAAACCTTACATCGAGTTCCATCTAACCTTTATTGTTAACAAAGTGGATAGCTTTGCATATGTTATCCAAACAAGTTTTCATTACAATCAAACATGCCTACCGATACATTCTTCAAGCATGTATTCACGTGTATCTTCAGATGACATGTTCCACCACATGCACGTGCAGATAATTTAGCTTGATAGTATTTGCAAATAGCATACACTACCTCACATCGGCCCACAATTTTGATGGTTTTGTCCATGTGTTGCGAGCACCACACCGTCGAGTGTCGAGTAAGGATGTCCGTCCCGGTTGCATCGTTGTAGCAGCATCCAAGCTTGGTGCCAATACCGACGCTCGTCCCGGATACATCGGTGCGGCGGCATCGAAGCTCGGCGCATCCGGAATGTACGAGCCATCCTCGATGCCGTGTGTGCCGTCCAGATGACGGTTATCCGTGCCATGGTCTCGCTTGCTGGGGGAGAGTTGGCGCAGATCGATTTCTTCATCCCAGCGAAGGGAACTTAGAGAGCGAGGGCGTGCTCTCCTACTTTTGCTTTTGCGAAATATTTTGTTTCATGGAGGAAAATAAAAAAAGAGAGCAAATTTAGGATGTTCTAAACAAAAATAGAGAGGGAGAGAGAGCGGGATATTCTGAGCAAAAATAGAGAGAGCGAGAGGGATGTTGCAAAATATGCTGCACAAATGAGCATCGGGCTGATTTTATAGCGATTAGCGAGCAAATGACTGTTCAAAATTTAAAATCAGGTGCGGCAATCCCTATCTTTATGTTGTGTCATGTCGTTTCATTCGCATCTCTCTCTCTCTCTCTCTCGTTGAAATGCATCCGGCATTCAGGTGCGCGAGAGCGAAATCTAAAAATCGTGCGCGGGATGGAATCAGGTAGACGTTAAAATTAACTTTACATCGCATCTCGCGTCATCACTGTTAATCTGTCGCTGAACATTACAACCTGTGAGCTGCGGAAGAGAAAAATCTCCCTCTCTCTCTCTCCCTCTCTCTTCCCCTATTCCTCTCCTTTATCCTCTCTCCCTCTTTTTTTCACTCCAGCCGGCTACCCCTTGACCCTTCGATTCCCACGCCACGCCACCCCTTCAATTCCCGAGCTGCCAGCCCACCCACCGACCACCATTCTCCCTCTCAGCCTCTTCCTCCCCCGTGCCAGGCGCCACTCCCTCCCTCTCTCTCTCTCTCTCTCTCTCTCTCTCTCTCTCTCTCTCTTCTCCTCCCCATGCCAGTGTGCCACTTTCTCTCTCTCCTAGGGCCCCGCACACCTTCCTCTCCCTCCCGGCGCAGTCGCGCCGCTCCCTCTCCCTCCCCGACGCCTCCCTCCTCCCAGCGACCCAGCCGCCTCCCTCCTCCCTTCTGGCTCCTGCCTCCCGCCTCCCCTTCGGCTCCAGCTCCCTCCTCCCCTCCGGTGATGGGTGAGGCGAGGCAGCAGCGGCAGCTGCGGGACGCCGTGCCTGCCGCCGGCCGTGACAGTGGCTCCATGCCGATGGGTTGGCATGCCGGGCCAGCATGGACTTGGCCCAAACGGCTGTGCCACCCGTCGTGCCCGATTCCCGGACTCGGCACTGCCTAAACTATAGTGTCGGGCTGGCACGGCACGAACCTCTTATGTGTCAGGTGAGGCTTGGACCGGGCCGGCCCAAAAGAGCACAGCCTAGTGCCGACCTCTACTCCAAATTACAAATCTAGTCACTTTCTCAACCACAGAAGCACCGGTAGGTTGGGGTAGGGGTGTAATCGGCTTAGATTCGGTTGGATATCTCTCTTTTCGTATCCTAAATCATATTTTTGTCGAATTCGGAGTCGGGTACGGATTGTGTTGGATACGAATACCGCGCGGATAATATCGGTCACGGATTCAAAGCAAATATGGAGCGAAATCAATACGATATACTTGATATTTTTGGTTGGATACCACGCAAAAATAGATACAGCATAAAACACACAAATAACAATGATTAATCAACCGTATAAGTTTGAATGTAACAAAACTAATGTCAAGAGTTGACATTAGGGTTTTCCACTAGCTTTAAACAAACTAAATAGAGTCTGTTGTGGGAAATCCAGCTCCGCCCTATTTTCCTCTTTTCTTCTCACTTTTTTATTTTCTCTTTTTTCCCCTTCATTTCTTTTCTCTTCTTTATTCTTCTTCTTTTCTTTTCCTTCCTTCTCCTTTTCTCCTTTCCTTCCTTTTGCTTCTATGGCTTCTCCATCTTTTTTTTTCTCCCTCCTTCCTTTTTTTTAACACGTGCTACCTATCGTGCTCTCTTAGCACGACAGGTGGCGGGGCACTACATGTGTCCTCTTGGTATAGTACCCAAGCTCGACAAGAGGGCATCTGTGGACCTGTGGTGCTCGTCCACCCACTAGGTAGATGAGTATGATAGATGATACATGCCCTCTACCGGTACTTCTGTGGTTGATATGAGAACTATATTTATAATTTTATTTGAGAGAGAACAAGAATGAAAAAAAAAGTGCACGAGGCCCCGATAGGCCAAAGCTTCCTCTGTGAGAGCATGTACTTGCATAGTTGCAACTAGGGTGGAAATCGAGCAAGTCCTTATTTTTTTAAGGTTTTTTTTTTTCAAAAATAACATAATTTAATTTAATATTATTTTATTTATAGTTTAATGTATTTTTAGAATCGAGCTAATGAGCCAAGCCGAGTCGAGCCAAAGTAAAATCTAATTTTATTCAAAATTAACTCATTCAATATTTAATTAAGAAATAAGTATAATTAAAATAATTTTGAACCGAGTCACATGAATGATCTTTTTTTTAGCCCTAGTTGCAACAGCCGGACGAGTAGTTGTACGAAGATTCTGAACTGGCAGTTTACTACGTTGGAGATTTCTCCGTTTTGGTAGCTCAACTTGATAGGTTGGTGCTCACAGAGTCACGGACCGGTCGACGTCAGATGGAAGCGCACTACCATGGCAGCCTATTGCCTATTGTAATAGAACAGGCCTACCAATTCTAACACAGGTTTGTTTGTAGTTTTTTTTGTTTTTGTTTTGAGTGGTCGGAACTCAGAAGGGAAATGCGATAACGCAGCTAAAGGCAAGAAACAGTTTTACACCTTGAATTACCACTGTCATTTCGGGAGTCCGGCTTACATACAGAGGCCCCCGCATGCAATATATGCAGGTCCAATAAAAATTGGCCATGTGTCCTAAGGCGGAGCTAGGTGTCAGACTATTAGGACCAGAGGCTTAGCTTAAATAACAGTGAAAAAATGCTATTCATGTTCTATTTGGGTCTAAGGCCTGCACATCTCACTACCCAGTCTGACCTTTTGGCTAGTTGGCCTGCTTGACACGGCTAGGGATGCCAAAAATACCCGTGGGTACCCGATTCGACGGGTTCAGGTCCAAATTTGGACCCACGGGTATATGAGTTCGGGTCTCATGTTGGACCCGTGGGTACTCAGACCTGGACCCGATTCCAAGGTAGAAGGTGAGGTGAGTTCAAAATAGATTAGCATGCACCCATGTCACAAGCCACACTATAGCTCAATGGAAGAAACCATGTGATTTAATCAAGAGGTTTTGTGTTCAAGCCCCATTCTAGCTAATTTTTTTTCATATTATTTGAATACCTCATGCATGCATACTCAACTAACGGGTTCGGATCTGGGTACCCGATCAGGTCCGGGTACTCGTCGGGTCCGGATCCGGGTCCGATACTAAATTTGGGTCGGGTCGGGTCCATAGTTCGGGTCTCGGGTCCGGATCCACGGAGGTTGGACCCGGAGGGACCCGTTGCCATCCCTAGACACGGAGACATCCTGGCCACAAGAGAAACAAGCATCAAACTCTAGCCACCTTCCATGCTGTCGCCCGAGCCAATCTCCTGGTTAGAGCTGGGACATGGTAGGGCTTTTCGGCGGCCCAAGGCGGCCCGACGGCTCTGACCCAAGCAGGCCCGGCCGAACGACCAGTAGGGCCTAGAAATGAGGCCCGTCTGGCGGCCCGGCCCGGCCCGACTACCGAGCGGCCTGTGGCGGCCCAGAGGCCCGTGAGCTGTAACAAGAGCTGACCATTTTATATGAGCACACATGCAAAATGAAAGAAATAGTTACTTAATATCACTATATCAAATATCTTGCCATTCCAAACATTAAAAGAAACAAAAAAATGAAGCACGGGTACAAAAGATAGCATAAAAATGATTCCGAGCGCTTGTAGTTGGTTCAGTGGGCGGCACTGCCTCGACCGCCAGTGCTGGCCGGCGGGCTCTATAAAACATCTCGGGCGGCCACTGCTTCACTTTTCAGTGCCGGCCGGCTGCGATGGCTTGTCGGCGGCCGCCCAACTCCCAGGTCTACTCCTGGTGCCTCAGTCCACGACTCCACCTCCACACGCACCACATGTTATCGCCACACGCCACTCCCGCCCGAGCAGACGTCCGCTGCTGGCCACTGCTCCCGTTCGTCGGTCGTCGCCCTCGTTGCCTCACCGGTTCGCACGCCCACTGGTGACTGGTTACTCCCACGACCGACACTCCCACCCGCTCGCCACCGCCCCTGCCCCGCTTATCCCCCGCGGACCGGCGCCCCCTGACTCTAGCCTAGCCCACTTTTATTTAACCTGCATATATTGCGTGCAGGACCCTGCATGTGAGCCGAGCTCTCATTTCGGTATGACACTAGATAACCAGACGTGAACCGCGACGCGACTGCCACTGCTACACCCCTGGGACGGTGAAACAAAAGCAAAGCTACACCTCGTCCCTGCGCAACTGACCGGCCCCTCTCCCCTCTCCCACCCCCAAAAGGAGAAGACCAGCGGAGCGGAGATGATCAGGCGAGGCAAGATCAGACGATGCAACGAGACAGGGTGCGAATCGAATCGAAACCAAGCGCAAAAAACCACGGCAGCGACAGGGCAGGATGGTTAGCCTGATTAGGGTTTCCCTCTGAATGACGCAACTCCATCACATGTAACGGCATGTTGTGTTTATATCGTAGTCCTAGATGTAGGGTTTAAAAAATTCTACGAAAATTGTTTGATTTTCGTCCGTATCAACGAGATTTGACATCTAAAACCGTTCGGTAAACCTGATAAATTTATTAAAAAAATTAAATTTTTTTAAAAAAATTATGCGACGTAAACCAAATTTACGTTCAATTGTTACTGATGCTTGCTTTACCAAAATTTAATAGTATTAACCAATTTTATTAAATATTTGATCTACAACCAAATTTTGGTAACCTTACCTTCTCTCTTGACTTCCTAGTTTATTTTTTTACCAATATTTAATTAAAATATAACAATTTTTAATAAAATTTGGTTAAGCAGAATTACGATCAAACCAAACAGCCCTTTGTAACCGCACTCCACCGCGCCTCCCCTTACCCCTCCCTCCCAACGTTGGGCAGTAGCGCTAGGTTGCCAAAAAGCCGCAACTTGCAGCAGCAACCTTTGCACAATTGCACACAATCCTCCTCCCTCCCCTCCCCACCAGCAGGCAGCAGCTGCCCTTCGCCACCTCTGCTCTCCTAGGTTAAGAGGGGCTTTTGCTAAGGAGAGCAAAAGAGAAGTACTTTCATACCCCCAACAAGGCAACAGCTGCTGTCTCTCTCTGCTTTCCTATCGTCTTCAGTGGTGGAGTGCTAGCCAGGAAGAGGAAGAGGAAGAGGAAGAGGAGGGGAGCCAAGAAAAGATAGCCATGTGGGACCTCAATGACTCGCCGGCCGCCGAGGGGGCGCCGCCCCTGTCCCCGTCCGCCGACGACTCCGGCGCGTCCTCCTCGTCGGCCGCCGCGGTGGTCGAGATACCCGACGACGACTCTGCCGTTGCCGCGGACGCCGTACTCACGCGCCAGTTGTTCCCTCCGGCTGCCGCCGGCGAGACCGGCCCCGGCAACGCTCGCGCGGAGTTGCTCCGGCTGGCTGGGCCCCCGCCGCCCGCCACGGGAGGCGGCGGTGGAGCCGCGGCGGCCAAGAAGAGCCGGCGTGGGCCGCGGTCACGCAGCTCGCAGTACCGCGGCGTGACGTTCTACCGCCGGACGGGGCGGTGGGAGTCGCACATATGGTAAATTCCGTTGCCGCTGTCTTTTCCTTTCTAGAGAGAGAGAGAGAGCGAGCGCAAACGAAAAGAAGAAGGGATGGGTTTGGTATTGGCTTCGTCTTGTTTGGGCATTTCTTGCTTCTGCTCCGTTTGCCTTTCATAGCAACGTCTTATCAAATTTATTCTCACCATACTCTCCTCTCTCTGGTTGCTCTCTGCCCCCATCCTTTTGTGCAATGCAGGGATTGTGGCAAGCAGGTCTATTTGGGTAAGTTTCGTTCATGTCCATCTTGTCCATATCCATACCAGGGGCTGTTAAGCGCGCGGCCTTTACCATCGACAACAATTGGAGGTGTATCCTATTCCCCGGTCTCGATTCCTCACAATGGCTTGTGACGACTTGCAGGCGGATTTGACACCGCTCATGCGGCGGCTCGGTGAGGATTTTTCTTCTTTCTTTGATCTTTTTTCTTCACTGACCAGCATGTTCAGCTAGCTCTCCACCAATAGCAATCGAATTCGCAGTCAAATTTCTCTTCTTTTGGTTTCCTTACCAACTGCAATTGCAGGGCGTACGATCGGGCGGCGATCAAGTTCCGCGGCGTGGACGCCGACATCAATTTCAGCTTGGAGGATTACGAGGACATGAAGCAGGTGGGATTTTGCCGCAAGATCGATGCTGCTCCAGTAGTAAGATATTTGTGGTGCTGTAACGGTGTTTAGCAACCCTGCAGATGAGCAACCTCAGCAAGGAGGACTTCGTTCACGTGCTCCGGCGGCAGAGCACGGGGATCCCCCGGGGCAGCTCCAAGTACAGAGGCGTGACGCTCCACAAGTGCGGTAGATGGGAGGCTCGGATGGGGCAACTCCTGGGCAAGAAGTATCACCCTCCCTCCTTCAACCACCTCGCGCTTATTTCCCATCCATCCTCGTAGCATCCTTCTTGCTCTTCCTGTTGTTGCGTTTGGGCTACTGGCCTCTCATGGATGGCGCTTGTGCAGGTACGTCTACTTGGGCCTGTTTGACACCGAGGAGGAAGCTGCCAGGTAAAATTATTGGACCGCACTGTGCGTCCATTGTTTCGCGACGAAGCTTTGGGTCGGGTGGTGATCTGATTGATGTCTCGTGTCGATGGACATGTCGGCCAGGGCGTACGACCGGGCTGCCATCAAGTGCAACGGCAAGGATGCGGTGACAAACTTCGATCCCAGCATTTACGCTGAGGAGTTCAAGCCGGCGGGTGAGTGGAGTGCGTGCGTGCGTGCGTGCTTGTGTATGCACTGTGCGTGATTTAGCAGCATTAACCTTTTCTTTCTTTCTGTTCATCTTGGACAAAATCTGTCACTGTGCAGCAGCAGCAGCAGCGACTTACGACGCCGAGCACAACCTGGACCTGTCGCTTGGGAGCTCGGCGGGCTCCAAAAGGGGCAGTCTTGATGGCGGCGTAGACGACGATAGCGCGGCGGGGTCCGAACAGCGCGTCCCCACGGCCTTCGATCTCGACTGGCAGACGGCCGCCCGGAGCACCAAAGCAAAGGTACGCAGCAGCTTGGCCTTGCTTTCTGCATCAAATATGTATCGTCTTTCCTAACGAAATACCACGAGAAGGCTAAATAACAATTTCTCTTTTTACTACGTACTGGCTAGTTCGACCAAATCTCGAAGCATCCCCAGATGCCCCCTGTCTTGCAAGTCTCCCGCCTGCCGTTTGGTCCCAGGCATCACCAAGTGGGTATTTCGCAATTTCAATTTGGAGAGATCAATCTCTCCATTATTTGTTCTTGGTATGCTCCAAGTAACGGTGCTTGCTTGGTTCTAGCTCATGAGCAATGGCGATCCGGGGGCAGCGGGAGGCCTGTCTCTGACGATCGGTGGCGGGCACTGGCCTCCCCAGCAGCAGAGGCTGCACGGCTGGGGCAACGGCGGCGACACAAGCTGGCCGCTGCCGCCGCCGCCGCGGCGGCCAACGCACCTGCAGCATCATCACGATTCCCACCCTATATTGCAACGCAAGCCCCAATCTGGCTGCAGAAGAATGGGTTCCATTCCCTGACCAGACCCACCTAGATATTAAACTATTGAGTAGTACTTCTATATTTTTCTTCCCAATATAAGTTGCATGAATCATAAAACAAATAAAAAGATAAATAAACGTCGTCTACTCTTGATTTATATTTTAATATTTATGTAACAATTGAGAAAGAAGAATATAGAAACACCTTTAAAAGAGTAGTGTGATCTCCTGTTCTTTTTTAAACCAACCGTGTAGTTACTGTCATCGTTAGAAACAAATCAGACGATTATACTATATAATCCTAAAATTCGGCAAATCATATTGTAATCTTATTATTACTAATCCAAAACGTTGAGGCAATAAGTTGTTAATATGATTTAACAATAGTTTTTCTGTTGAGAAATTCAGTTCATTGTTTTCTTAAGGAAAGTCTTATGAACACCCAAAAATTGTTCGAAAGCCTGTCCTTCATCTCAAACTATGAAAACAAATATTTGATCCTCAAACTTTGCAATCCAATTTAAATAACACCATTACCCGGTTTTTGTATGGTGGTATTGTTCACGTGACGTGATAAGTTAGTGATTTTTGCTACGTAGAATGACACGCTAAGAAAGTTTAGGTTAATGACAGGTATGATTAACATCGAGAGGGAGTGAGCAAGCATGATTGGAAGCTCGACAGGGGAGAAGCATATATGGCCTTACCTATTATTGACCTAACTTGCCAGTGCGTTATCCTACAAGTTAAAACCGCTCATTTATTGTGCCACATAGGCAATACTACAAAGCAAAACTGGGTTATGATGTTATTTGAACCGGATTACAAAGTTGGAAAGAACAAATGTCTGATTTCATAGTTTAGGGTGCTGGATAAACTTTCAACCAAAGTTTGGGGGTGCTATATGGACTTCTTCCTTCCTGAAATATACTGCCAAAAAACCCAGTGTATAGTACTCCAGTAATATAGTTGTCATTTTGGACATAACTGCAATCAAACTTTCAAGACTTTGACTGTTAACATATTTTTAAATATTTAAATTGGATGCATAAAAAATTATATGTGTAGATTTTTCTCAAAATATACTTTCATAACATTATAATTTTATTGGGTTTTATAAATATATTATAGTAAAAATTAGTGATCAGTTATTTTTGTAGATCGTGTCGATATTCAAAACGACAACTATTTATGACCGGAGGGAGTATGCAATTGTAAATTCTCCTATTTCACATACAGTATGTCACACTTCCCCTTTATTCATAGATTTTACGGGGAGTAAATCTCACAAAACCAAAAGTTTTTTTACAAACTACCAGAAAACTACATATTTTAGCTTCTATTTCATAAAACTATATATTTTAGGAAAACTTGTATCATAAAACTGCAATTAATCATTTTTTGTAATAGATATGATAGTATGGGCCCACATGGTAGCTTTATGCATGAGTAAAATAGGAAATAGGGGCGTGTGACGCTGACATATTGGTCCACACTATCAGACATGTTTCAAAAAATGATTAATCCTAAAATCTGTAGTTTTATGACACGAGTTCTTCTAAAATCTGTAGTTTTATAAACCAAAATCTAAAACCTTTAGTTTGTGCGGGAAATTTACTCCTTTACGGGATTTGATTTGATCACGTAACCTCCCGGTTGCTAAGCTTCAAACAAAATCGTGCTAACCAACACTGCTAGAATTTATGGTTTACAAAACTTGAAGCAGTAGAAAACCAAGAATTGTTAGGGCATGTTTGGATCCATGCAGCTAATAGTTAGCTGCTAAAAATTAGCTGGGGTGGATTCAAACACCCCAGCTAATAGATCAGCTAACTATTAGCTGGGCACCCAGCTAATGGTTATCTCATTAGCTAGCCAAACCCAACTAATAGCAACTAATAGGTGGCATTTAACCAAAATACACTTCGCGTCTACCACCAATAACATTTAATAGCATGGGTATTATGGACAATAGCATCTATTGACCACATATTAGCTGGTGGATCCAAACACCCTCTAACTAATAGTTAGCTAGCTAATATTAGCTAGGAACTATTAGCTAGCTAGCTAATAATTAGCTGCTAATATTAGCTAGGAACTATTAGCTAGCTAACTATTAACTGCTAATGGATCGAAACAGGCCCTTAGTAACTGCGATTTACTGTAGTACAGTTTCGTAATTAATACTGACTCCAGTCCCAAAAGAACGTCATTTTGGATTACATGCAATCAAACGTTATGACCTTTGGCTATTAACATTTGCTAATACTCCCTCTGTTCGGCTATTCCCCGTGGACGGTGTCATACTCCAAACTCTAAAACAGCCACGTAGCATACATAGTATGATAGTGTTTAGATGAAACACCCTCTCCAGTGTATAGTATCATGCTACAGTATCCAAGACAGCATGTGTCCATTAAATTGTTGCGTAAACCAAGACGCGCCAAAGGAAAAAACGCGTGGAGAAGACACCATAGCCACCCTAGTGCGGTGTCGTCTGAAAACCATGGTGTTGGATACGGAGCCGGAGCAGTCCTATGTGGCACATCAACTCATGTGCCACATCAACAACCTGTCCTATGTGGCAGCATTAAATGAGGATGACACCATGTACTGGGAATAGCCTAAGACGTAGTTTGACTTTACACAAAGATTAATGTTGCATTGAAATTGAGAAAGGTATAAAAGAAAATGACGTAGATGCCCTCACTTAGTTGTCTTAGAAGATGAAAGATATACTTTGTGTGCGTGGTAATAAATAAATGCATGTGGTTGAGAGAAAATAAATAAGGGTATAAAAGGAAAGACATCATTAAATCTACATGCATGTCTTATATTTAGGACAAGATCATTCAAATTATAGGCCTTATAATCTGGGACGGAGGGAATATTTAGTTTGGATGCATGAAAATGATAGTGTCATTTTGGATTACATGCAATCAAACCTTATGAAATTTGGCTATTAATATTTTCTAATACTTAGTTTGGATGCATGAAAATGAAACGTGTAGATTTGTCTTGAAAAAATATTTTTATAATATTATAATTTTATTAGTTTTAATAAATATATTGCAATAGAAATAAGTGGTCAAAATTGCATTTGAGACTGTATCCATGTTCAAAACTTTTCATTTTGTGACGGGAGAGAGTACAGTATTAGAATGAGCAACGTCATTTATTTACCCCGGAAGAAGCATATAATGATATATATTCGCTATTGGTCAATAAAAGAATCTAGTTTCATCGAAACAGGGCTAGTCTGCTAAAATAAACAGATGCATGTATTTATTTTTCTTCGGTTTTTATATCTTTGGGTATGCTTTAAAATGAATTGCCTATGCACCTGCCTGATAAAGAAGAAAGATAATAGTCCCGGGCAAGTGGAGTAACGTTTTGCTAGGGAAAGAGGATTCCTTGTTTCTAATTTGGACATTGCAATAAGTGAAGCGGCCAGGAGCAGCGTTCATCTTATCGTTTAGATCACGAATTTCGCTACTACGTTGGTACCGAAAATCGTTAATTATCGAATGAAAATCACTAAAAATCGCGCGAACTCAAAATTCAAAATTTTTTTGAAAAAAAAAAAATCAAAAGTCGTCGATTATCGTGGAAAATCGACCGATTGTTATGGAAAAGCCACCCCAGTGCGGTGTTGATTTTTTGGAGTGATTTTTGTTGATTTTTGAAAATCGAGCGATTTCCACCGATTTTCGACCGGTTTGTAATATGTAATTTTTTTCGATTTTTTTTTGAATTGGGTCGGTTTATTGACCGGTATTTGATATCGGACCGCGACGATACGGGCGAAAATCACGCAATTTTGGTCGATTTTGTTAACCCTGATCGGTATTTGGTCACCGTGACCTGTAGTAGTGTGCCAGTCTGCCAGAGCAAGTATGTGTATTATGTATGGTAACTAGGGTTCAAATTCTCGCCGAAATCCGGCGAAATTTAAAAGACCATAAAAAATATAAAAGTGCTACAATACCCTATAATTTCGGTGAAATGGATCGAAATCTCGATTTTTTGACCGAAATTTGACCAAAATTTGACCAGATTTGACCGATTGGATTATTCAAGTCATTTTCCAAGTTTGACCAAAATTTCAAAAAAAATTGACGATTTTTGACCACCATAAAATTAAAATTGCTAAGTTCTTATTTTGAAGTCACATCTCTACCGTGTACCGTCTGCATTCACCGCCGCCATCCTCCTTCCTCATCTCCGTCAGATCCTAATTGCTAGTCCATAATAGTGGTAGTAGTAGTAGTAGTAGCAGCAGCAGCAGCAGTAGTAGAATGTAAAATACAATTCACATATAGTGCATGAAAAGGGTTAACAAGGAATGATATTATCGTCTACTATGGGATTATCATGAGACGGTCCAATGCACATAACATTATATCAGTTATCAGAAGCTATGCACGGCTTCTAACAACGTATGTAAACTATTATGCACAATTTTAAGAACTCGGAAAGTCAGAACGGTTTGTTGCACTTGCAGCCTTAATTAGACGCTCCACCCACACTGCATATAACCTTAGTCGTATACTCATATGTATAGCTTAAGTTTTTTTTAATAATGGAAAATTATAATTTCTAGTCTCTACATCATAAGATATACATAACCAACCATTTATTACAAGATATCGCATTCTCAAACAGTATAGCATCCATGTGTGTTTTAATCTGTCCACCCTTCCCCAAGAAATGTACGACATGAGCTCAGGGATAGACACTTTCCTCATTCTTTTTATCAATTTGTGTAGCAACTAATTCCTTCTCAATAGCTGTGTCACCTTCTTTCAAGCTCTGTCGGACACTATCTGGCAAACTACTAACACTAACAACCATCAGAAGGAACATGGGATCAATAGGCAAGAGATGGATCAAGCCGGTAAAAAATGAGGATGCTCTATGGTTCATCCTCTTTGAACCCTGCACACTCATTTGATTTCTCTGTTGCTCCCCATCAAGGAACTCTGAGAAAGGAGCAAGGAAACCTACAACGACATTTTTCTCAGGACAGTGGCACTGTTAAAATTTTATGGGAATATTATGGATGTATCAGGACCATCAAAAAAAAATTAAAAATTTTCTAACATGGTTTACGCTATTTTCCATTTGGTTGAAGTTTGCCGGTCAGCATTTTATCAGGACAATTGTATTGTTAGATTTTTTAAAAATTCCTCATGATTGATCATCATCTGAAATTTTTATGGGAACATTAGTGATGTGTCAAGACCATCCAAAAAAATTTTCAAATTTTTTTGATGTCGTTTGAACCATTTTCCGTTCAGTTGAATTTTACCGAAATCTCGGCTATTTGGGGCGAAATTTCGGTTTTTGAACCGAAATCTCTATAATTTCGGTAAAAAAAAACCGGATTCAAAATTTGCCTTTTGAATTTCGTTCGGATTTCGTCTGAAATAACGAGATCTCGGCGAAAAATCGGATTTCGGTGAGTGACGAGATTTTACCCTAAACGAAATTTTGAACCCTGATGGTAACTCGTTTGCAGAAGTGGGCAGGGCAGGGGCTTAAAGGATGGGACGGTAAGCGGAAGTACCATGGTAAAGTTTAGTATATATTAATAGTAAACTAAAAGTTAATTTATATAATAATTGTTTTTAGATATTGTGTAATAACTATCTCTTCTCTTTTGAATATAAATAATATATCTATATTTTCGTGCAAAACTAGTTACTAAATAAAAGTCAGTTCTGTTCTTTTTTTTTCTCACTCTTTTATATAGATGAAAACTATTATGTATAAATTAAAAATCAGCTAAGACAATTCATTGTACATGTCCTAAAAGCTGATTCGTGTCTCTCTCCTCGGCTCTCTGAATCAGTTCTGTCTGTGATCTGTTTGTCGCTCACGGAGTCACAGCGACGCCCGGAGCGCAGTGCATTGGCTGTCAGGTCTGCGACCAACCATATGCAATTGATCTAAGCTCAACTCGCCCATCCTTATCTATTCTCTTCCTCTGTTCAGTCGTACGTGCTGCTTATTAGTTTCTCTTTCGGAGTAAGGTCACGTTGGTTTCAGCTCCACACAGTTTTTACATAAAAATAGATTATTTATCTAACAAAAAAGATTTTAGATAGTTTCTTTCACAATTAAAAACTACCTTTTATATAGGATCAGAATTCAGCTGAAACCTGATTCTTTCTGATTCTCGTCGGTCCAATCTAGAACCTAAAAGTCGCAGATGGCTCGGCCCGATTCTCCCACAATCAGAGCAGCTTCTCCCATAATGTAGAATCTATAATCTAGAAGATGAAACGAACTGGGCCTAAGCACTTGTAGCTTTGGTCCCTCGTACATTTTTTTTCACTATCAGTATTTTTCAGATGAAATGGTAAATCTATCCTATTCTTGACCACGAAGCATGATTATGCGATACATATCACTTATCGTACTCTTCTACCTCAACAAGTACTTATCGAGCTCAGATACCGTAGCAGATACTTACCGAGCTCGAGTATCATGTTACTCGTGTTGTTGAGCTCGGATATCACGGTACCTCGTCTTACCGAGTTTAAGTACCGTGGTACCCTATCATACTAAACTCAGATACCACGGTATAAGATTGTGTTACCAATATTTTCGTGGTCGAGAAAAGGAATAGACCGCAATTTCATTCGAGAGGATATCAAAAGTGAAGAAAAAAATGTACAAGGAAGCTAAATAAGGCCAATCTTCTGATCTCCTCTCTTCATTCATTCATTTGTACGTGCTACTCTTATTGGTTTCTCTTTCAGGAGCACGCCCTAATTCTTGGGCGCATTAGATGGCCAGGGAAACGTTGCCGCCTGGTGTATGCAACCTCTTGTCAGAATCGTTTTGATGCTCGTTCCAGATTCCTTTGACGAACATGGACGTACGCGTCCTGCTGAATTCCAAGAAATTTCGTGCCCTGCGTGTATTTGAGGCAGTCTTCGAAAAAAATAGTGATTCCGCCGGATAAGGACAGGCCCGGATTAACCGGCTGCATTGAACATCATTTTTAGTAGGTTGTCTTACGTGAAGCAACCATCGGCACTCCATGGCTTGCAAGTCTTGTAGCTTTTCTTGCGTAAAGACCAGAGTGGCTGCGCTGCACATGGATTCTTCTATCCATTAAGTACTCTGCAATAGCACGAAGAAAGAAAATTATTTAATTCCATCGCGCTACATGCCATATGCATGCGGACCTTACAGCTTGTGACATTGACCATCATGACACAGCCAATGTTTAGCATTGGATGCACCCCCCTCCGTCCGTTTCATGAGACGAGATCGAGACCGCGCGCACGGCGTCATGGGATTTACCAAGTGCGCCCACTGTGGGCTGACTCAGCTTTCCCGGCAAAAGGGGATAGGTTGGATGCACGATCGATGCTTCCGCTCGACGGGACACTCGAAAGATATCTCAACTCACGTACGCACCTGCAGACCTGCTGGTGTGCGTGTAGGGCCCGAGCGTGCAAGCAAAAAGGCCAGGCGCGCGGCCGTACGTGTAGCGGCTAGCACACCAACCAAGCCGTGGCTAGGGAGAAGCTAGAAATGAGCCGGCGCGTGCTGGAGATCGATCAGGATTCAGGTAGCTACGAGGTATAGCTGATCGAGCAAGGCTGAAGCAAACACCCATGCAAGCGGTCGATCAATTGGATCGTTTTCTTTTCCCAAGCCTTTTTTCTCCTCTGCTCGATCCGTCAGCAGCTGAGACCGCATAGATCACGAGACCAATATCGACAAGCTGCATGCATGGACGAAAGAAAAGGAAAGCACAAAGGTGGGCGTACGCATGCATGCATGAATGGCCTGGCCAGGCAGCGCTAGACACATGCAGTACCGTACCCATCGATGCAGCTAGCTAGGGCCAGGCCAGCCTCTCTCTCTCCATATATACGGAGTATACTAATTAACAGTATACTACTCCTAGCGAGCTAGGTCCCCTCTGCCAGCAGAGGAGGAGAGCGGCGCATTACTCAGTCCTGAGTGAGGACTGAGGACATGTAGCCGCTCGCCGTTTCCTGTTCACGGCCTGCCCGACCTTCCCGAAAGGGAAAGTGGGCACCGACGCGCGCAGCTACCACGGCCCAGGCAAAAGCCGCTCGCTGTAGTCCAGATCTAGCGCCAGTACGTGCAGGATGGCGACGTGAGAGTGAGGAGCTGCACGAAAAGAGGCCACGACCAGCACGCGCGTACGTACGTACGTGCTAGCCTAGCTTAGCTAGCTGCTCGATCCACCATCCGCCCGTGTGTCTGGTTTTCGTTTCGTCTCCTCCTCCCCTTGCTCGCACTCGCAGTCTGTGCATGGCCTGTGCGTTGGCGAGAGAGAGTACGTAGCCTCGCCCCACCATTTTCCGCTGCTCTGCTTCGTTCCCTCGCTGGGGTATCTGGATGTTGCCATAACGCAGGCGTGGCCCTGGCCCATCCACCGTCTGCCGGTGTGTCTCGCTGAGATGCATGAGAGGCGATCCATGTGTAAGTTGGCAGGGGCGGAAGCAGGGGACCTGATACCCTCCAAAATTTCAAGAGTGCTATAATATAATCTTTTTAGGGGTGTCTAGGGAGCATTTACGTATTTTTTTTTTGTTAAATAGTATTCAAATTTTGAGCCTTTAGATCTAGATTCGATTAATGGAATCAATTTACCATCTCTCCGCACATTTCGAGTGCTCTATGGGCAAAAACAAAATTTGAGTGTTCACAAAGAAAAAAAACACTTGAGTGCCACTTAGCAATTCTCAATCTTTTTAATGAACTAAACTTGTTGATTGAATTGGTTCTGATTTTAGTGGTTTAGGATTTTTTTTTAAGACCTTAGAACTATTTGTATCTTATTTTTAGTAAATTTCAAATATATATATGTTAAATTCACAATATTACGAAATTATTATATAATACTATAGAGTTATACCTACCTGCGAAATGTATATCCTTCACAAAAAAATTTCCAGTTTTACCACGGTCAATTGGTCGGTCAATACCGTACGTACGGGTTAATAGCAGCTTGGACCAGCGACACGTAAGTCGCTCCACAATGGCGATGTCTCGGGTCTGAGCTCTGAAGCACGCTGCGCCAATATCAATACGTACGGGCCTGCAGGCAGCCGGGGCCTGTGGCAATGCAGTAATAGTGTATAAATAAATGTCTGCCTCGTCGTGTTGGTTTGAAATCAAGCTCTCGGAAATGCTCTGTAAAAACGACGGATGCATGCATGCATGCATGGGTCGACCGAGCTATCGAAGTCCCTGCCTGCCTTGGTGAATTAATGGATGGGTTTGCACATTGTACTTGTACCGATCGAGTACACGCAGCTGCCGATTTATAGTTTCTTTTCCAAACGGTGCGTAAATGTGCAGGATTGTACAGTACGTCAAACGGCGCAATGTTTAGATCTGGCCAAAGAAGGCGCTAGCTAGCTCCTAGAAATTGTGGTTGCAGCCTTGAGGAGTTGCCGTGCAAGCACTGAAGCACAGACTTTGACGCCACCACCGAACTTATCTTCCGTACGAATGGTTGACTTGGTGCTGACGGCGTAATAAACACGTCTCAAGGCATTACAGTTCTTCGTCGTCTCGTAGATGGTTGGATTAAACAAATTAGTTTTTTTAATATATAATTTAAAGAGTTTTTTTTATGTTCTGATAAATATCTATGAGCATATTCGTTGCGTATCTACATTCTTTATTCGTATCGAAAAAACTAAGAAAATAAATGCGACAAGCCAATACTCCTTCGTATCCCCCGGATAAGCGGTTTGGTTGGCTACGGTGGGTGCACATATACGCGTGCAAGCCGTGTATCTTTTGGACTCACGCACCGACGCCCGTTTAATGTGGAGAGGACCGATCGATCGACTGGCAGCGCCAGCGCGTAGTATCACGTGTACGTAGTCTGGTCCGGTCCGACTAGCTAGATCGTGGAGCAATCCCGTAGGTACAGGGTGAAGCCGCCGGGCTGTGCACGGGCGCGGTGGCAGTCCGCACAACGCGCGATGCGTCACATGCTCATGCTGGGCACACGGTCGTAACCGCCGGCGAGCGCGTTCGTCCAAGCTGGCAGCGATGGACCGTACCCGCGTTGGACCGCGCGGCCCATCAGAGCATCGTGTTGCCGGACATCAATCAGGAGGGGCAAAGCCCGCCGTTGCGCACCGCGGCTTGAATCACATGTGGCGCTTCCCCCAGAAACAGCCCAATTTGGAATATTCTTGGTATGGGCCGCTGGTCCAGAAGATCTGGGACGGGCAGTTCTGCTCGGTCCACTGGCCAGTTACACTACAAAAAGATCAGTCCCTAAGGTAAACTCTTCTCTTCTAGACTTCTCTACTACGTACACTGGCTTCAGAAGAAAAACAGATGACAGGTGCTTCTATATTTTTTTAAGTTGCATAAATATTAAAGCATAAATGAAAGGTGTATAATATTATTTACCTCTTCGTTTGCTTTAAGATTCGTGCAACTTGTATTAGAGGAAAAAGCATAGAATCGCTACTCAAAATAGAGACCGTGGTAAACCCCACCTGTCACGTCTGTCCAACGGAACAGTAGACCATCAAAAATTGGTAGATGATGACTACACAGTGTTGAGATACGCGGTATGCTACGCTAGCATAAATTAAAAAATTTTCTATCGTATAACCATAAAGCTACTCGCAGAAAGTGGATCATAGATCAGATTACCACTAGACGCGCAGTTGCGGAATTCTTCGCACGTCGATGTAGTGGATCATCCTCTCCACGCCGCAGTCGTCACGTCAATGAAATCGATCGTCCTTCCCTCGCCGCAGCACTCGCGTCGATGAAGCGGATCGTCCTTCCCTCGCCGCAGCCCTCGCGTCGATGAAGCGGGTCGTCTTGCCCTCGCCGTAGCCCTCGCGTCGTAGCAACGTCACCACAGCAGTCCACACGTCTGGGGATGGAATACCGTGCGTCGGTGCACAAGCACCGTGTCGTTCGGCAGGGGCAACAAGAGATGGAGGCTATGGTTCTGAACGAAAGACTATGATCACGCCTACCCTTCTCTTCTCCTTATATAGTCATGTGACGAAACCTTAAGCCAGGGCCCATCAGCGTGTTAAGCCCATGGGGTCCATTAATTATGGATCCAATCCGAATTAACGCATCCTAGCCTGTTAAATGTGTGACCTTGTAGGTACATGTACATTTAGACATAGATTTGGAAAACTCTTTTCCAATCCAATAGTTGGTAGCGGTTTCTTACAGGGCATGCCAACTCCCAAACGCATATGATCAAATCGGACAAAACCTATCAAAAGTAGTCATGTAATAATCCCTTTGCCAAACTATATGAAGATCGAACTCAAGGAGAGAAGCATGTCATCCTTTGATAATGCAATCCATCTCTCGTATCCGTGATATATTAATAAGTTGAGATTGACTCCTCCATCACGGCATGGCCATGCACTTCCTTAATCATATCACACGAGTGACCTAGACATATATTTTCGTTACACTGGAGTGGCAAATTCCATCTTAATTGCTCACTTCCCTCTGCATGTTTCATAATAAACATAAAAGCAACCATTATAACTATTCGGTTATAAAATAGTGTTTGGTAACCCCAAGGTAAATTATTACACATGTAGGGAATGTGACAATCTCTGGTCTAAGGATCATACGTCTACTATGTATGAGATACACTGATGACACATAAGAATGTAACATTCTCGTAGTGTCCCATTACGGGTCTATCTAACACATGTTCTTCAACATGCGTTCACAATGTATTGATGATATCTCCATATCCCATGATCTATGAAACATGATCATCTATCAATACATGTGTTGATATATTCATCATTGCCCTCTACGACGATGTTCAATCAGAGATATTTATAGAATTATATCAATAAATAAAGAGTTTCATAAGCAAGCCACATACTTGCTGGTCAATATAATGATATACATTCATTGGACCAATAATTATATTATTATTCATAAACATAGTCATGCTACAATCATCTATATGATTGCCTCAAAGGCATAACACTAACACATAGATCTCACGCAAACCAATCCATCATAGGCAAGATCGATCACAAGCAAGGTTTTAAATTTCATTTTAGGACTATTTCTCGGAGGGGATCAAAATCCAAAATTTTGGTGAGATTTTGAAATTTCAGATGAAATCTGAACAAAATTCATGCCGGACCCTGGAAAAACACTTATGAAATCCTCTGTATATCCTGTACTAGTCTAGGAAAAGCTAGTGCATACAGTAGAAATGTTATCGCAACATATCCAACGTATTTTATTAAATAATTATTCCAATTTGAAGAACGAGTGGCACGCTTGCCGAAAAAGAAATCAGCGAAAATAAAGTAAATAAAATTAAATCCCAAAATTGCGGCATTAGCAAATTTATCATGACAATAATTCCAATTATATTAAATAACCATGACAAATTATTGTTAACAAAGCATGAGCAAAAATCACTAAACATGATATTTAACAATATCAAAGCATGTAAGCCCATAATCAAGTATTTAAGCAAATGTATAACAATGAACAATAAAAGAGGCATACAACTAGCAATAAGCTCACATTGAATTTCGATTGTTCTTAGATGTTGGATTGCCTTAAAAAGGCCTTCCTCGCCACTAGAAACAAAGTATAGACTTGTTTGTGACAACCTTACCTCAAATTAACAATTTCAATACTTGGTAGTTTAAGAACCTGATCAATTGATCATCTAAAATAATGTAAACATATATATAGGGACAAACCAACTTGAAGTAGCTTACTGGACAAATAAAACAAGACAATAGCATATATGAACAGTATCAACGACTACAAGGATTAATCAATACAATAATAAAGGCTATTGAACAGTGAGCAAACTATCACATATATATGTCATAAGTTACAGTAGATAATCAAATGATCTAACCAAGTAATGCAGTGTATAAAAGCTAATTTGGTTGTCACAAACAATCTACCTTAACCCAAATCCTCACTAAACAATTGTCTACCCACATGCAACGTCTCCAATTTAATTTACCGGCCCCTTTGCAATATAAAGAAAGCGAGTAATCACAGCAATCAAGAATACTCACAAAGCACGAACTGAAAAGTTAGTGCAGCTGGCTAAGCACGTCAAAGACGCTATTCCAGAAAACAATATTGCCGCTGCAATGCCGCCGAAATCACCGGTAATCATTTTGGAGAAACAAAGCCGTAGCCTCCACGGTGTGGCAAACCACTAAGATGCTAAGATGCAGTTAACACTGCTCAAGATCTCAGAACCAGCACCCCCGGCCAAAAGGGATGAAGATGCCGGACAATGCCTAAAGGTCACAAAGACCAATACTGGCACAGGCAACTAACCAAACCAAGAATCTATTGCACACCCACACGGCCGAGCTGTCGTCCCCCTCCTCGATGGCCGTTGAGGCCTCCACGTCGTCCTCTTCCTCCTGGGTGTAGTTGTCATCTACGGGGGAGCTGAGGAGGAGGTCGCCAGAGGTCGGGGGGGAGGGGGAGCTAGGGTTTGGGGGAGATGAAACGAGCTGGGAGCGACCAAGGTCTGCTCGACGAATCTCTATCGGTATACTTATATAGTGGTCTCTTCATGTCACAGACGGTTCGTAGATAAAATCGTCTGCGATAGATACATATCACAGGCGGTTCATAGTTAGAACCGTCTATGCTATATACAGTAAATATCACTGACGGTTTTTATGTAAAACCGTCTTTGATGATGGTCTCATCGCTGACTCTTTTAGTAAAAGATCGTCGGTGATGACTATAGTAGCGATGGTTTTTAGCTATTAAGACCTTTGATAAGGGGTTATTATAGACAATTTTTGACTCGAATCTAATATAAATCTTTTTTCTTGTAACAGTGCTGGTAGCCTGAGCAGCAGTACAAGACCGGATGGGACCTGCCGCCTGCGCGGTGGCCCATGGGCACCCCACGGGACGGGCACGCACCACCGGCGCCACTGCCACGGCCATCTATCTACTCAGCCCGCCCCGCCTGGCCTGCGTCGTTGTTTTCCAAGCGCACGTCCATGCCGACCAGGCCTTTGAAGGAAATGCTCGGGGGAAAAGCGGGGCGCGCGGCCGGCCGGACTGCGGGAGTCTCGGAAAAGAGCGACAAAAGCGCACCGCATTCGCATGGATGCCCTCCTCCTCTCACCTCACCACCCCAACCCAACCCAACCCAGCCCCCGCTCCATAGTGCCGCGTCGCGTCTGACGGCACGGCCGGGGCGTGGGCTCCACCGATTGGACGGCCCGAGCCAACGACGCCATGCATATGCATGCCACGACGACTGAACCTTTGCTTCGCCACTGTTTCGATCGTCTTTTTCATCAGCGTGCAACGCCTTGGCCTTATGCGTGTGTCTTCTAACGGTTTCCCACCTCTCGTTCGTCGGCGTCGCCGTCTAATCTCCCCGTCGTTTCCCCACCAGGGACGGAACGAAATTCTGCTCACGAGCGCGCGCCCGGCTGACTTTTCTGATCCACCGCCGAGACCTGATCGTTCCATCTCTTTCCGCCCCTTTTTTCCGTGGTTTTTTGTTCTTCAAGTGCAGACCAGAGACACCATATGCGACGCATTGTAGATGTAGGTTAGCTAACTCTCAGGTAGAAAGTACAACCAATGTTGCAAATTTCATTTTTAGACTTTATCTTGGAGGGGATTGAAATCCAAAATTTTGACGATATTTTAGAATTTCGGACAAAATTCTGCTCAAATTAAAACAGAAAAATCCAAATCCGGATTGTTTGAAATTTCGTTTAAAATTGCCGAAATCTCGGTAAAATTGAATTGAGCGAAAAATAATCGAAATCATGTTAGAAAATTTGTGTGAATGGTCCTGACACATCACTAATGTTCTATAAAAATTTTAGATAATTATCAAGCCTGAGGAATTTTTAAAAATTCAAACAGTGTCACTGGTAAAACTCTTGAGGCTGTAAAATAACTCCAGTACCCCTCTCAACAAAGAAGAGCAATGGCTGAGTAGTCTAACGCACTAACGACCTACGTAAGGGCGTGGGTTCGAACCCCTCCACTATCAAGTTCTCAACATTTTTTTTATGTTTTAGATGCTACTGTTTTCTCCAAAAAAAAAAAACATGTATATACCGAGGGATCGATCCCTGCACCCTCTTGCTTGCAAAGCAAACGTCCAACACATTTTTTTTTATGTTTTGGATGCTACTGTTTTTTCCACACAAAAAAAACATGTATACTGCGGGATATCCCTGCACCTCTTGCTTGCTAAGCAAACGTCCGACCATCCAAGCTACAAGTATATCTTGTGACATTGTGTATAGAAATATTATTAGCATATATGCATGCTATATAAAAAATGTCGGTTGCCGGGACTCAAACCTCAGTGCCTTGGCTAAGATGTAGCTCTTCTAACCAGCAAATGCACACATGCTCCGGTCGTTAAAGCATCAAATTCGGTAGAGTTTTGTAGTGATTTCAATCCTAAATGTCGAGATTTCGCCGTAATTTTCGAAAATACTGTAGCAATTTGAATTTTCCAAAAAAATTTATTCGGCCAGGTGATTTAATTTCTTCCCCAACCGAAATCCAAAATATCAGACGAAATTTTCAAAATTCACAAAAATTTTGAACCTTGAGTACAACAAATAACCCTCGATCTCGAGGTCATGTAACAACACAGAGTATACTTCTGTTCTGTATTATAAACTTCCTGGACCAAGAATTGTCAGATAGGTTTACTTTAACAATCGTCCATAGGATTAATGATCTAATATCGGATTTGATTCCACTATCTCACATTCTCACTAGTACGTACGGAGTATTGTGCCTTTCAGGTACAGTACCATACAAGCTCTGACCAACTCAATATTATTGGCATCCGAAGCATGTTTTATGCAATTATGACTGTGATGTCACTCGTAGATGTTTAAAGTAAGGTGATGAGGAGTGTATAAAGCTGGAGCCGAAGGGTTGGTCAGGCCATGGAATAATTGGCCCATAAAGCCTGAACTTGCGTAGGCTACAAGCATATATAGAAATGATTTGGAATGTGGGAAATACCAGGCCCTAAACTTATCACTTGGATATATGCAGGTTTAGTTCCTTAATTGGACAGAAAATACATAAAATACATTCTCATTCTTTTATTTTTTGGGCCAGACACTTTGGTGTTTTTATGTGATTAATTACATATTTCACCACTTTTACTTTATTTATCCCACACCAACACTTTGTTGATCTTCACAAAGGTTCTAGTCGGTGTAATGTGAACTCTTATATATCGCCTGCACTCTGACCTAACACGACATGCTAATGTGACTAACAACTGCAGGTGACCACCACTGCTAGGTTGCTAGTAATATGGAGTGCCCTATGTAATAGTTCGGCTGTTTATGTAACACGCAGCCGGATTACATGCACTTTCTTCCACGTGGTGATAGAGCTTAAGAATCATGATGATCGAAAACCTAATGTAGTGTTGAAGCTTACAGATTCTCTGGTCCCTCTTCGTCTTCGATGTTATGATGGTTCACAACCTAAGTTTGCGATATTGAGACGACTTAATTAACTGCTAGTTAAAGTATTAGGACGTTAAAAAAAAAATGTATTACTCCGACTTTTAGAAGATATTACTCCTACTGAGTATAGTAGTATAGTACAGTACTCCTTTGGTTTGAAAACGTAAGGGGAGTGTACAGGCATAAAGTTATCAAAACCCAAACGTAAGACCTAGTACTTTCTTGCCGGATTACATGCACTTTCTTGCCAGATTATAAGGCATGCATGTAGTTTTAATGCTCTTTTCTCTTTTCCCCCTCATTAATCTTCCCTCTCTTCAAAATTTCACTCTACCATTCAGTTGGTTTAATGCGCTCCTTAGTTCCTGTGTCCAAGCAAAATATGCCTTAGGGCATGTACAATAAGGCTACATCAGTTGGCTCTTAGGCCATTCCCAGTGGAGGGTTTCATTTCACGGTTTCCAAGATTGCCATATCATCTAAAGAGATTTGTGTAGATGAATGAAACAAGAGTCACAATGCACAGTTTCATTTCACAGTTTCATATGCTAACCATCGCATTTAATTGCAAATCACAAGATTGGGCGAAGTTGGATGAAATGAAACTCTATAGCCCACAGTGCTAGTTTCAACAGGTTTCATGGTCTTGGAAATAGTGCGCTTGATTTCATCTCGATGAAACTCATTTCCTCTCTCTCTCTTCATAATTATCATGCCATGTCATCTAAATTGCTGATGTGTCACATTATTTAATGGGAATGAAACCCCCACTGTGAATGGCCTTAGCTTGTATATGTCAGTTTTGGTCTATGTGGAAGAGTGAGAAAGAGGAGAGAGAAGATGGATGGCTCTTATTTAGTAGTCAGCTTTGCATGGAAGCATAGGTAAATCATTTATGTATAAGAGATAAGAGATAGTTATTACACAACATCTAGAGACAACTTTTAGAGATAGTTACTTCCTCCATTCCAAAATATAAGGCACAAATTTTTTTCTTTCTAAGTCCCAGAATACAGGGCGCGGCGCCTCCTCGGCTCATGTTCTGGCTTCTCTCACATCTCTCATACGCATGTATGCATGCATTAACCTTCTCTCCCATCTCTCATGCGCATGCATGCATTAACCCCCTCGAGTTCCGCGCGACGCAACTGCTTCCTTGGTCTCTGCGTTGGTAGGAGTTACGCATAATGGGATAGAGGAAGTATTGTACAAGCTGATTTTTAGTTTGTTATTAGCATGTAGTGGGCTTTATTATTGTACTTGCTCTTATAAAAAAACGGAGGGATACTTGAATGTATACTTGAGTACATCGTATATGCATAAATTAAACACCTTTTAATCAGAAGGTAGTCAGTAATCGCTAGTAGGGAACGGATAACTTGTGACCACCCACGACAATGCATTTTCTTAGCAATCCATCCAAACATTAGCAAACCATAATTAATACAAAGCACACGCGAAACCGGCAGAGATTTCACAATGAATATTAACCCAATCCATGGTACCATATATGCATGCATGCAAGACGCAGTATATGCACAACAACTAAGCTTTCCCCTGTGGATGCAACGGGAAGAGCTCCAGGGTAGTCACATCGTCCGTGCAGTCGGCCACCTCCGTAGCCGCATCGCCATGGCCATCACCCCAGGTCTTGCACCGCCGCTTGCAGCTCGTCACATCGGCACACAACTCCTCTGCTCCATCCTATACACGTCAGAGAAAGCAAGGTACACTACATAGTTAAGCGTCATGCATGCATGGATCGATACATCATGCGTGAACAGTGAACACCAGTACACCACTATCCCTAACTATCTCATGCGTGTGATAGCTAAATCGATGTGACGGACGGTGTGCTGCTTACTTTGGTTTGATGAGGAAGCGCGGAGGAATCGAGGGTGCTGAGGGTGAGGAGCGCAGCACGCTTCTGCTTCTGCCGTTCACGAGCCTTGTGATTCTGGAACCAGTAGAAGACGTTCTTGCCCTCGATCCGGCCGTACTTGCCGAGCTCCTCCGTAATGCGCTCGATCTGGAGTGCGCTGGGCGTGCGCATCCCGCCGCGGTACAGCATCTCCAGCACCTTTATCTGCTCCGGCGACGGGTTCCACCTTGTCGTCCCAGCCGCTGGCACTTGCACCTGCATGCATGCACGGAGATCAGCGACAGCCACACACGTTCACTTCTTAGTTGGTTCAAGTGATATTTCGCACGATTAGCTACTCAAATAGTTTTCTAGAACAAGTACGCAGGGTTTGGTTCTCTAACAGTGCAGTTCAGCATCTTCGAAGCATTTCTGACGCGGCCATAGTCAGGCGTCGCGGTCATCTTCTTCGGCTCCGGGAATGAGATCTTCGGCGCCAGCGGGCGGAGGCATTGGAAGGCGAAAGGGAAGGCGGAGGAGTGGAAGGAAGGGGAGGTGGACGGTGGAGACGGAGAGAAGGCCGCTTTCTCCAAGTAGGCCACATGCAAATGGTGAAGCCTCATGCTTGCTTGTGGTTTAACACACAAGGTTTGTATCGGAATGGAAGATTTGCTTGAGATAGGGCTAGGTGGCGGATGTCTCTGCGAGCTTATCTATATATCTATATATATACGGGGGACCAGAGAAGATAAAGGTGGTGAGGCTGGGTTTGAGTGTTGTGTGAGATCGAGGTAACAGTCGAAAGGAGTGCTTTCCTGGGGGCGACAGGGAATGTGGAGATTGGTGATGAAAGGCGTCAGCATTTGTAAATCGTAATCATCAGAGCCACGAAAGCAGGCGCTGTAATAAAGGTAAATTCTCGCATGGAGCTCTCTTTTCACCTTTCTTGTCGAAATTCATGACGATTGATAGGTAATATATGGGAAAAACTACTTGTTTTCTTTTGTGTACGTTTGCATGCCGGAAAAGAAAGTTCAAAGCCAGACACTGCTACTTCTTCACCTACACTTGCATATAATTAATTAACGTTAGATAGATACTGCTGCCTCAACATAATCCACTTAAATTTCCTCTGAAAATTGGCACTACTTAACTGCTAAAGAACTAGCATATTTACCCATGCAACCGCGGTGCTAGATATTATGATACAATTGTCTTTGATATACAGTTATATTTTCTACGATTGAAATACAATTGTATTTGTTATACAACACTAATATCTATATATAATTAATCTGCGCCGTTATAACCTGACACCACCAAAATGAGTGGTGGAGATCATTCACTTTTTCCTTCGATTAATGCAAGAATTTCTATGATTTTATCTTTTTATGATTATTGTGGGATTTTCTTGTCACTAAAATAAAGAAAGTGCATTGAATATTACCGGTCGTTTTTATTTATATAGATAGCTACAATACTTTATGTATCAAATCTAGTTAAGCTAACGTACTAGTTACTACACATACGCACCCTGTCATACCCTAACATTAATTGGTATAATTTCAATAGCTCGGCATGCATAATTATGCTTGAGTTGATATAGTATAAAATTTTCTAGGTCTGAGTTAAGCCTATCAGTTGAGCTAGTATTTAGCAGCTCAATTTGTACTGAGTTAATAATCTTCATCGGACAAATAACCTAGATTACTGTCTATTCTCACTCTACCTAGCTATCTCTGCATGGTGTCCTGCTCTATGGTCTCTCCACTCCATCTGTATGATTGCGCATCATAAAGCCAGATGCAAAAGCAGAGCTAAAATAGCAAAACCATATTCGTTGCCACAATCTCTAAGATTGGGCAGCAATCTTGTATTGTATAGCTAGCTGCACAGGCCTATTGAGGAGACCATCAAAAACCTCCATATCTGCCATCAATGAAGCGGCAACATGCTATATATGATTGGAAAAGCATGCAAACGAAAGCAAGAACCAGAATGATGGATGCTGAGGTTGACCTCGGAGTTAGCTCCTCCATCTATCGTTGAACCCGGAACAGGTGGATGCTGCACATGAACAGCCCCACGGCTAGCACAGTTCCGCTGAAAAATATTCCTCCTGGTTGCACCGCAGCACTAGTGGTACTAGTACCCCATGTATGTATCGCTTTCCGGCCTGAACCCCTGCGAAAAGAGGCCCCCTGGCCACGGCCAGCAAAAGCAGATGTACCTGCAGGTAAGCAAAGCCCATTCCTAGCTAATGATACAGAGTTGGACGACATACGCATCATTCTTGTGCAAAAGTTGCTGGGTACAGTCAGGAAAACGAGGTGCACGCTTCGTAGCTTGTAAATAACATATTGTACGAGTCAATTACAGCCGATCGATCGATGCATGGATGGACGGATCGATCTTATACGTACTGCCATGGACGACGTACTGGTCCTGTGTCACTCCTGACCGGTCGGGCTTTGCTTTCGAGTCTCGATCACTCGCGGCTAGCCATGCATGTCTGCAGTGAGTGCCACACGCAACGCAATGACACACCATGCAATGTCGGGGGGGCGTCAAATCGGTCGGTCTTTTACTCCCCAGTAATGATATAACAAGAGCAAGCTGGTGAGAGGCCCCATCTTCCCCTGACTTTTCGGTGGTGGCATTAGGTCAGGGAATTGAGCGAGCCAGACGTGGGGATTAATGCGTGCATGGTCGACGCTTTGTGGGATTAGTAAAAGGAAAGATTTTGCCAATCCCGATAAAGCGGTGAAAGGCCAAAAGCCCGGAAGAGAGAGAGAGAGAGAAAGAAAGCTACCTCTGCTCAGCTCTCGCCGGGCGCGCGGGCGAGACAGGGAACGCCGTAGTGGTGGTGGTGGTGGTGGTGGTGGTGGTGGGGAAGACGCAGCAAGCGAGCCGTAGCTCGGCGAAAAGATGCAAATGGCAAACAGCGGCTGCCATGTCGCTTGGCAAGCCAGAGCCAGTGCGCTGCCGATTCTGCAGGCTCATGCTGCGACGTGTCCGGAATATTCTCGCAACGGTACACACACTGGCTCACTCTCGCCGCCCGGGGTGGCCCATGCATGCAGTGTATATATGCTATAGATGCGCACGGCACGGCTTAAGTCACGGTGGTTGGAGCTGGCGTTCGACCGGCCGGCCGGCCGGCCGGCCCAATCATGGCGTGATACAGTGGCGTCGGGACTTGCTTTTGAGCTTTTTGAGTAGGTTACGAACACGCCGCTGCATGTCGGGGCGATTTACTAGCATGCATGTATGTTACCTCACGGTAATCATCACCATGCCCCTGTTGCCTCAGACAGTAGCTTAATCCACGTATTACAAAAAAAAAAAAAAACTGTTTAATTTGTTCGAACGGTTAACTACTCCCTCCGTTACTCACTGGAGTACTGGACTTCATTTTAGTTTTTTTCTTCTCACTTCTGTGTAGACACGTCTACAGAAAATTGTATTATGACTTTTCATTATATCTTTAGATGGAATGCCCTAGTTATAAATGATATTAGAAATAGATAACAGAGAATGGTATAGAAAAAATAGTAAAATTACGAACAAAATTTTATTCTCAAAAGATCGACAGGAGCACGAACAAAATTAAAAAACTTGAACAACATGCATTCAAAAACGAAGGCAGCAGATTTTATTGGATCTGCAAGTTCGAGGTGTTTGATAAAGTATAACACTTGCCAGTATATATGACTTGTTTGTCAACTCCATTCGGGCCCCCATGTCTAGCTAGCACTCCACTCTTTGACCGTGCCTTTGAAAGTAGTAGTGGTGGTGGAGAACTGGAGATCGACAGGCATATACCCAACCGGAACGACCTAATAAAAGTGCGATTGAGACAGAGCACGGTTAAGTTACTTATTAAGTACGCGCGTACGCTTGGCACCAGTTCAATGAAACTACAGCGTTTGTCCTGCGCCGGCATGCACGCGGGAATGCAGCCTGTAGACGTTGTCCGGTGCGGTCGGCACCCACGGTCAGCCGGCAGGTTGGCGGCGACGGCGCTACGGCAGTAGACAGTAGTGGAGGCCCGGCACGCCGCCGTCGTTAGAAAGAGATGGCAAAACTAGACGCGGGCTTACAGGCGCTACGCTGTACTTGGACTTCTATCTTTTCTTCTTCTTCTTCTTCTTCTTCTTCTTTTGAGACGTACGTGTAGTTGGACTTATTCTCGGCCCTGGTTTGCATGTTTGCGTTGAACGAACAGGTTCCTTGCATGACCTGCCTCTATCGAAGCCCATGAAGTGAGGTTGCACTACTCGTATCTTCCGGAATTTCCTTTGGCTGGGCTGGGCTGCCCTGGGCTGGCTCGGCTAGCCTAAATAGAAATTGAGGCGTTCTCTACTTTATTCCACACACTGGAAGTCTATGATACTTTCGCTCTTCCTGAATATATGTTATTTTAAGTTATTATATTTTTTATCGAGGTACATCTATAAAATATCATATTATTTCTCTTTATTATTTCTTTAAATGATGAATCTTATTTTAGTCCATGGCAGTAAGTGCCAGGAAATTGCTAAATAAGAGGAGTGTAGAAATACAAAATAGTAAGAAGTAACCTTAAGGGCTTGTTTGAGAACCCTAATTCCGGCCAGAATCTCCTTTCGCGACCGCGCCTCCGCCTCCTTTTGCGACCGCGCCTCCACTCGCACCGCCTCCTCTCGGGATCTCAATGACGCTCGTGGATTGCTCCATCACTATAACCTCCTCCTCCGCCTCTCTCGCTCGTGGCTACCTCCGCTTCCCTCCGCCTCAGCTCCTCCGTCTCACCGGTGAAGTCTTTCGCCTCCTTATCTTCCTCCTCTTCCTCATCTTCTGTGTCTAGCCTATTTTTTTCTTGTCGGCTTTGTCTTAGATCTGTCGTTCTACGTACCTACGAAGGAGAAGAGGAGGGGTTCTCTCAAATCTGCACACTGGGGAGGAGGGAGAGCAAGGATCCGCTGTCCATTGGAGTTTCCCTTGCTGCCAAAGCCCCTGAGGACACCACGACCTGAAGGGAGAGGATGCTGTTGCGAAGTTCGTATGGGAACCAAAGGTAAGGATCCCAAATCCTTGCTCTTTACCTCAAATCTCATGGTAGCTGTCGGGGATTGGATAACTCCCATACTTATCATAATGCCCCGGCGAACCAGGCCCGTCCCGACCATGTGCACCCTCGGAAGTCGTTCCCGAGGATTACTTAAGAAGACCAAGCATCGTTGCTCGGTCCAACCTGGCCGTCACGAGTTCCTTGCCCGGCTAGTGCCTGGGTGCGGGGCCCGAGCATACTTGCTCGGGTCAGGGTCGAGTTAGCTCGGCCATAGCTCGGGATGGGATGCATGGTCGGATGGTCGCGATCGACAGTTGCGCTGGAGTAGCGAGGATCGCGCCACTACGCAGGGCCGTTGCGCAGGTAACGGGGACGTGGCGTAGATCTAGGACTCGGTTGCAGCCGAGGTAGTCGCGGTCAAACGTTCGTGGCTTGAGCTGGAATCGAGGGAATACACTTGTAACATATAAGTACCTCCTAGATGTTGAGAGAAGGGGGGTGATTGATCCGCACATAGACATCCATCTCGGCACTTAGACACACCCCTTTCAAATACACGCAATACATCGCACTGGAGTAGGGTTATTATCTTTCCAGTGAGAGGCTCAAACCAGTATAAATCCCCGTGTTGTCCCCTGAGCGTTCTTGGTCTCGGGCTATCAAGGCATCCTTCAGAAGCAACCCTTCACGTAAGAAGGGGACAGGGTTGGTCCCTCGATCAACCAAGTAAGCTCGGCGGTGACCCGTTCCCCAATCGTCGACGGTAGTGTAATTGGACTCGTACTTGTTTGTTGATAGATCTCGCTGCTAGCCTCATAGAATTAAACATGTGGGATATTTTATGGTTTCATTGATCCAGTGACGAATGCTAGACTATTTAATATCATTGCATCAGTTAAAGCACTGGGATATGGCCAATGATTATAGGATGAGGCCCTGGTAATTTTTATGATTGAGGTCAGAATTTTCATTTTCATGTCAGGTTTCAATACTCTGATCGATTCCTAGTTTTCATAATTCGAAACCAATTTTCTATGTCAAGTTGCTATATTATATTTACTTAGTTGCTAAAATTGTGCAAGTGATGTCTTTCAAATTGTCAAAATCCTGATACTGTTTATATGTTGAGGCCAAAACTGAGAGCAACCTAATACTGCTCATTGTTTGCTATCAATGACATATGCTGTTGGCAAAATTAACATTTCTTCGCACCCATGCATGATAGCTTGATGTTATTCCCTAGAAATAGGGCTGTTGTTGTTTGTGCAATACTATTCAAATATATATAGGGTACACCTTGACAAATATATATGTAGTCATTAGATACTAGATCAACATTTCCCAAGCGTAGCAAGTGCTGCTTTGATCCATATGATTGATCCTTTGGAGTAGCCACCTTAACAAATTTGTTGAAGAACTAAATGAAACAAGAAGACAATGTCAAAATGATGAGTTTTCTATTGGGAAGTGTGTTGCTACTTTGGAATCAATTGAAGACCTAATGGATATGAAGAAAGCAAAGGCACTACGAGTCTATGACTCTTCAAATGTGAGTTGAATAGAGAAATTTTTATCAACACTAAAGACTCAACTATTCGATTGCTTTGGATTAAGAGTGAAATCTCTCCATAAGTAAGTTATGAATATAGTTCTTGGTGTTTCTTCTTTCAACTATATTCAATTCAAATGCTACTAATTGCCTAATTCTCATCGGTCATTCAATTACTTGATTGTCTGTGTTACCTGTGTTATTTTATACAGGTAGCCAACAACCCGCTGGGCATCAGTTGCACTTAGAGTTGGTGTGGGGCTAGAGGCTGTGTACACTAAATGCTCATACATGTTCAATTGTGCTCCTTCAAAGTGGTCACCCAAAGTTTGAACTATCCCTTCTGCTCATTCTGAATTACCAGCTATATGTATTTTTGGAAAACAATCTATACTCTTTATCAAATCATGTTAACATGCACACTATATTTATCTTCTCATTTAGGTACACGCTAATACTGATCTATGAATGCATCTTGTTTTCTTGATCATGCCTTGTGTGAATGCATCTTGTGTTTTGAATGCATCTTGTTTTTATTAGTTGATGCGGTGATTGTTTTGGTTGATACGCACTATGTGGATATTACTCGTGAAGCTGTGAATGCATCTCCCCCAATCATTGCATGGATACAACCAATCTTTGAAGTTTTTGAATGTCGAGAGATTTTACCAATGTGGCTACCAAATAGTGACAGGGAATAAATTTCCCTTGGGGGGAATTTGGCACAGAGATTGAAGGGGATTCAATATATCATCAAAATCCCTTATAGGGAAAATATTCCGTAAGTTTTTTTTCTTAGCATCCTAACAAGACCTAAAATTATAGAATGATTTGTATTTAAAAATAAATTTTGAAAGCTAGAAAGATATGTACTCAGAAACTGGGAGAAGTTTATTCGGTTAGCACTTCGCGAGTCCTCTTCCACCTTCTCTAGGCATACTCCAATCACAATCCGGCCGGTGTTTCCAATTCACAAGAAACCTATAGCGATTGTTCTGTAAACGGCTTCAGCGCTGCATCGGGATTGTCAATTGGATCCTGTCAATTTTATCTCTTTGCACGCGTTTGTCGTGATCCACGGTCGTGTCCTTTCGCTCTCAGCGATGAACACACACCATTATCATCGGCAGACTATCGTGAAGAATTATGGAGCGCATTATAAGAAGAAACTCGATACTTAAGAGTCTTGTAGAAAGTTCAAATTTTGTACTAAACCAAGCATATTGAGGGCGTAGTAGGTGCTAAAGATATATAGCAGCAGCACAGCTCGTCATTGTCAAAATGAATAACTCATAGAAAATAATTTCCATTTATATATAGTGAACACAGTGGATGGACCAACCATCTTGTGCATGGTTTTAGATTACGTATGCCATTGCTACCTATCTTTAAACGATATGCGTAGATATAAGATTCATCCACATTTAATGTATAAAATAGATATATGTTAGATACAAGCAAAGCATCCCAAGAGACTATATAATATGGTTCAAGCTAGCTTACGACAAATTAACAATGGAGGAACCAGACGCCGCAGCTGAAGAATGTAGAGATTGAGAAAACAGAATTTATATGTGCAAGATAAGAAGAAAATGGTAAACTAACCTGTATCCAAGACGACACTGCGAAAGATCTGATCATGCAGACGGGGACATCAGTAGGATATGTCGATCAGGGCAATCATGGTGTGCGCGACGAGCTCTTCCGGCGATCTGTGCACCCCGCGGAAGGAGTGCTGGTAGCCCAGCAGCGGCAGCTGCACTCTTCGCCGGCATCTCAGGTACCCCAGCAGCTCGCCGGCGTAGTGCGACGCTGAGATTGGCATATATGCCACTTTCAATAAGTGGCATCGCTAAAATACCACTCTGACCTACTGTCATAGACACAGATGGTCCTACATGTTAACGATAGCGGAGTGGCATTTTTAGCGAAACCACTTGTTAGGAGTGGCATTTTATCAATTTTTTCGCGGAGCGTGATGCAGACGCGCGGCAGGTGGCGCGCCAGCGGCAGCGTGAGGTTGAACGGCCACAACGGGAACGAGAACTGGAACACCTGCAGGAACCCGCTGGCCACAGTGACGGCCGGCACGGCAACAAGCACCATGTGAACCAGGGGTGGAGCTAGCCCAGGCCCAAGCCCCGGGCTAGGCCAGCTAATCTTATATTAAATATTTGTTTTCAATAATTTTTCGTAGAATTTTAGTAGGCTTTCGGTATCAGCCTACTATGCCCATGATTTGGATCCGCCCCTGATGTGAACCGCCATCTTTACATATTTCTACCACCTCCACTACATGTGTAGTCGAAACTATCGGAGCATAAGAGCCTGCCGGGGATGGATAGATACTTTGCTTGCTGATGGCGAGGGGGCTTTGTACTACCTTTAGGTAGCAAATTTTACACTAAAGTTACACACTGATGTAAATATTGAGCGAGTACAATAAAATCATCTTAGTTTATTATTAATCCATACACATCAGCTTTGTCCTATATGAAAGAGTGAGAAAGGAGAAGAGAGAAGAGAGGTGACTCTTACTCCCTTTGTCACACAAAGCGTGCATTTTTAGTTTTTTTTTAGACAGATTAGTGTGCAAGGTAAATTACTAATGTGACCCTCATTACTCCATGTACAGGCGTGCTTGTGCTTTGGTTTCCATCAGCACTTAAATGAGCATGCATACATTTACAGCTGGACCCTACGGACTAAAGATGCACTCTTTGTGAGACAAATTTTGTACACTAGAAATGCACTCTTTATGGGACGGAGGGAGAATAGATAGTTATTGCACAACATCTAGAGATAATATTTAAATACAATTATTGTACAAGCTAGCTTTTAGCTTACTATTAACCTGCAGTGGGCTTTGCTATTGTACTTATTCTAAGAGCCAGTTCTCTTCTCTTCTCTTTTCTCACTCTTTTATATATGATAAAGCTGATATGTATATACTAAAAATAAGCTAACGCAATATTATTGTATATACCCTTACACAAAGCAGCTGGATCGCTTGCAGGTTTGGTAATAGTTACCTGGCCCTCCAGTAGACACTGCTACACAAATATGGACAGCCGGCCAGCGACATTGTTGTTGCCTAGCGTTTGTGTAGTTTGACGCAATGGGAAAAGGTCACACCGACGATCCCAGCGGCACATCTCGACGCTTCGTCTCTATTGAGCATTATTTATCTGGGGAACGAGTAAAGGAAATGCCTGATTGCAGCCGTATGCACGTCTGTACTGCGGTCATAAGTCATAACTCGTCTGCTCCAACGAACCTCCGATGTACTATCTCCGGTCCGGTCACGAATAGTTATGTTTGTACTTCTTGATTTGTTGATAAGTATATGACGTATTTTAATTTTATATAAGTATTAAGGTTACAATAAAATTGAGAGATTTATATACACTACATCTTAATTGTTTTGGAAGATGAGAGATACACTACTAGAAAACTATGCTTTACTACTAGCACATCACTACCGATTAGATTTCAGCAGTCTTGATAGTGACATCGATCTGGGTTCATTGGCTCTGGTGTAGTGGGCTTTCAGATACTAATGCCTCGTTTCAGGAAAGTTCAAAAGGAATGCATATTCTATGTTGCGGGTGAGGCTGGAGTAACGAGGTTGCGGGTTCGAGTCTCGCTTCTCCCATACATTCTCGACATATTTTGAAACATTTCTAGTACTATCAGTTTCGGATGGTTGGTACCGGTTCAAAAACCGGTACTGATGGCCATTGTCAACCGGGACTGATGGTCAGATCTGTAGTAGTGATAATACTTTATGTGTGGTAATGAATAAATACATATGGTTAAGAGAGAATAAATAGGGGTATAGTAGGAAATGCTCATTAAATCGATATACAAGCTTTACATTTGAAATTAAGATCACTCAAAACTATATACCTTATACGTATCAATGGAGAGGGTATATAGGTGCACTCAAACTTTTTAAACTTTGCCTGTTAATATCTTTTTAAATATTTAAATTGGATATATAAAAATCACATGTGTTAATATCTTGAGCGGCATGAACAAATTTTTCTTTTAATTAGCAAGGCAGTCCTTTCTTCTAGTGTTTATAGCTATAGCAATTGTATGTTCAAAATAGAACTACTACTAACTTTTCTACGATTCTATACAAAGAAGAATATTTCTATAATGACTGTGGATCATACTAAGCTCTCATTGTGCGACAGACTGAATTTCGCATTTCTGAAAGAGTGCGATTTGCATGCCGAAAGTCGAAGAAAATCACGGGAGCTCATCGCACCCTCCTGCAAAAGTTCTGGAAAATTATGTTGGTGATGTTAGCATCTTAGGCCATGTGTAATATGGTCCACTTTAGCTGACTCTTAGTTTGTACATATCAGTTTTGATTGGTGCGAAAGAGTGAGAAAAGAGAAGAGAAAAAAAAACTAGCTCTTATTCAGTAGCCAGCTTTACACGGAAGTATAAATAGATTATTTATGTACAAAAAAAAAGATAGTTATTACACAACATCTAAATACAACTTTAGAGACTGTTACAAACTGATTTTTAATTTATTATTAGTTTATAGCTTTACTATTGTATTTACTTTTATATGCATACTGCATATCATGTATGAGTTAATTCTGAAATCTCGCTTCACCGACTGCACAAAAAAAGAATGGAAGTGTACCCTTGAAGAAGCTAAAAGCAGAGGAATTCGCTTTCCCACATAACGACGTCGACAACACTGAAATGTTGGCATCTACCGGGGCCTAGTACGAGTTGAGCCGTGCATCCATGGTCTGGTCTATCTGAATTTAATCCTAAAATCACCCCGGCGTATTTTATTTATTTAGAGTATATGCACATATATATTCAGTGAAAAAAAATATGCTCGCATTTTGTAAAACCGTAGAGCCTATACAAAACTGTGGGGCTGTTTGGTTGATAGCCAAAATGTGCCAAGCCAAAATTTGGTCATGCCATCTCAATTTGGCTATCATTTGGTTTAGCTCCAAGTTTTGGCTCGCCATCAAAAAAGTTTGGCTCGCCAACCTTTTCCAACATGATCGCGAGGGCATGGCGCGGGCGAGCGATTTCTTCGCCAAAACTTGGCGAAACCGCGCGCGCGTCTGACTAATCTCTCCCGCGCTATACACCGAGCTCTCGGCTAACCCTAATCTTTCGCGCGTCTGAGTAATCTCTCCCCCATTTTCTCCCGCACTCGCTTCCACCGAGGTCCCGAGCGGCTCCAGGAGTCCCCGCCGCCACCTGAGTCGCCGCCGCCGCCAAGCTCGTCCCCGCCGACCATGGGAGTCCCCGCCGCCACCTGAGTCGCCCCCGCCGACCATGGGAGTCCCCGCCACCACCTGAGTCGCCCCCGCCAGCAAGCTCGTCCCGGCCGACCTGTTTCAGCCGTCGATCTGCTCGTCCCCACCGTCGAGGTCGTCGTCCCCGCCACCGACCTGCTTCTCCCCGCCGTCGATCTGCTCGTCCCCACCGTCGAGCTCATCATCCCCGCCCCCGACCTGCTGCTCATCCCCGCCGCCGACCTGCTCTTCTCCTTCGCCTCCGTCGTGGTCCTCATCGGCCTCACTGCCTACCAGGCAAGCCTCAATCCTTGTCCCGTAAAAATTTCACTTTGAACCGCGAATTCGGTCGAGATCTGGAGTAGAATCGGCAAATTCCTGGCCGATTTGGGCTTCAGCTGGCCAATTTTGTGGGGATTTTTGAAGAAAATTTATGCGGAGGATAGGGAGTACAAGAGTTGTGGTGACTCCTAGGCTCATTAAGTGACAAAAAAATCACTTTGGTAGAAATAGATCCAACATATTTGGTTAAATTCATCCATGTTTCTGTGCTGGTCAATTTTGGTTGTTTGCTGACATGTTAGAACAGAAATCATATTATTGTTCCAATTGGAATGTTAGCACAAGCTACTTGGTTATTTGGTGGGCATAATCATATATGCCAGAAGTGTATGCCTTTAGTTGGTGTGAAACCAGTGTGGTAATGGTGGGTTGGTCACCACATTGATGTACAAATAGTTAGTCTGGTCATGGTGTATTGCTGTGATGACTATTAAGGGTTATGCATCAACGCATCCAACACCCTTCAAATTTGGATGCATTGAGGTTGTTTTAACTTTGGAGCGATTCATTTATTAATATTTATAATCATTTTTTCTCTATGCAGGGATTTCCTCACACAAGTTTTTCTTGAGAATTAAAAGTCATCTTCGTCTCAAACCTTTTGATTGAGTTTTCTGAAGGTACATTTCTTTTTTTGTGCATTTCTTTTTGTTTTTATTGAATCAGCACATGCCAAATTTACTTGCCTACTATGTCAATTAATATTTGTCGGATGGATTGCAATGAGGAACATGATTGTTTTATTATTATCTTAGTTTCTATGTGCGGAAGCAAAAGGCCATAGGTGTTCTTCTTCTTATGGTAGCTCTATGGTTGAGATTAAGAGATGGTAGGAGACATAAAGAGAGAGGGTTGAAGTATGGTCCTCTCCTGGACAGGGACATTTGGAGGAGTAATGAATTGGTTAGGTTAACTCAAACCTCTGATCGATCATGTGTTAGTCAACTCCGTATGACTAGAGTGGTATTTTGTAAGCTTTGTGATCGACTTAGACAAAAAGGACTTTTAGTTGACACATTGCATGTGTCGGTTGAAGAGCAAGTTGCATTCTTTCTATACATGGTAGGGCATCGACATACAAATGCTGTTGTTGCATTTAAGTTTTGGCGATCAGGGGAGACAGTTAGCAGATACTTCAATGCCGTGCTAAATGCAATGGGTGTCCTTGCCAAAGAACTCATATATTTGAAGTCCACTGATACACACGATAAGATCACTAATAGCAGAAGATTTCATCCATACTTTGAGGTAATTTGCCATTGCCTTATATAGATTAATGTTGTTGGATCAAAGCACATGGTACATCTTACCTTATATTTCAACTGTAGGGCTGCATAGGGGCACTAGATGGGACTCATGTGAAAGCATCTGTCCCAGCAAACTTGGATGATAAGTTTAGAGGACGAAAAATGTATCCAACACAAAATGTTTTAGCAGTTATCGATTTCGATCTTCGGTTTACTTATGTCCTAGCAGGGTGGGAGGGATTTGCCCATGACTCTCTTGTCTTAAAGGATGCTTTGTCTCGCCCTACAGGATTAAAAATACCAGAAGGTATTTTACTAGTTTGACGTTAACATATTTTGCTTTTACGAAGTACCTATTAGATAATGGCTTACCATCTTTGTAGGAAAATTCTACCTTGTCGATCTTTGGTTATGCAGACGACTGGTATTTTGCCACCATATCGTGGTGTTCGTTACCATCTAAAGGAATTTCAGGGTTCCCATTTACCTGAGAATGCCCAAGAGCTCTACAACCATCGTCATTCCTCACTTAGGACCCTTTGTTGAGCGTGGTTTTGGGTCACTAAAGGGAAGGTTCAAGATACTTAGTGAGAGGCCATATATACCCCTAAAATATCAAGTGAAGGTGGTCATAGCGTGTTGTGCCCTGCATAAGCTGGATTGTAGAAAATGGACCCGATGAGCTTATAGTTGATGAGGCCACTTGGTACTCCCATCTCCTAGGAGCAACAATCGTGTTAGTGATGGAGATAGTGATATACGTGAGTGGGCTGCCAAGCGTGATGGACTAGCACAACAAATGTGGCATGATTATCAACTTGGTGGATGAATAAATTATTTGTTGTAATATGACAATTTTATTGTAGCATTGAATTTGTATTCTCTATGCACTAATGTATCCGAATCCTGAGTATTACACCATTTGCTATTAAATATTGATTTTAATTTCAGCACTACTCTTACTTCATTTGGTTCTACCATGAGCAACTCAAAAAAGAAAGCTACTGTTGTCAAGAGCGAGGAAGATTCATCTTCTCGCGATAGGTATTTGTCTTGGACGGATGACAATACAAAGTTCATGCTTCAGTGGTACATCGATCTTCGAAAGGATAAGCCAACAACCTTCAAGTTTAAGAAACAGCACCACTTGCAATGTGCTAATGCTCTTAATGGTAAATTTTCCATGGGTGCAACTCAAAGTCAGGTAGACCGACACTACAGGTGTCACAAGGAGAGGTATGGTTGGATTCGTCGTGCCATGAATAATAGTGGGAATGTCTTTGATACCAATTTATGCAAGTTTACAATTTCAGATTCTGAGAAAGCTCATCTTCCAGTAAGTTGCAATCTATTCATGTTTTTTTTAAGTTCATATCACATTCTAGATGGCTCCTTTGCTGCTGATCATTCCTCACTTAGGACCACTTCGCTGTGATTTTAACTTGATATTGATTTCAGAAAGCAACCGTGAACTATCTCACTAGGCCTATCAAATTCTATGAATTGCTAGAAGAGCTTTTCTCAGATCAATCTCAGGCGGATGGCTCCTTTGCTGCTGATCATGTCACTATTAAAGATGTAAGTAGTGGTGAGGAGGACATGGAGTGCCCAAAGAACTTTCAGGGCATGGAGGACAATGATGGCAATGAGTCTGACACAATCCCCACGAACAGTCCTATCGATGTGGATGATCCCTCATCCACATCAAGCAAGAAACGCAAGCGGGCAACATCACCTCCTAAGAAGAATAGTAGGGACAAATGCATGCGTCCGAGTAAAATATCAAATGATGACATCGCGATGGCGGCAAGAATCTTGCGAGACTCACTTGCGGCAGCTCCTCCCTCTTATGCTACTTTACCCGCGTGAGGATCCTCATGCGGGGTTGTGGAGAAGAATAGATGCTCTCACCATTACTGCTAAGGACAAGCTTGCGATTGCTACTCACCTTTCCAAGCCCGACCAAGAAGCTTTTCGTAGCTATCTCAATTATGCGAGCAACGCAACACTTGATGCTTGGGTTATTGAGTTCATTACTAGCAATTATGATGGTGGTCTTTGAAGGCAGTGCTTGATGAACTTTTGCATTTGTAACCCATCTTTTGCTTGCCATGTTTTGGGTAAAAACTAAGTGTTGGGTTGGTCTGTGAACGATATGTTGTCATGGTTGTAAGTACAATCTATGTGTGGTATGCTTTAATTATCTGGACTTTGTGGTACGTGTAATGGTTTACTAATTTGGATGTATGAAACATGATGCTAGTGGTTGGTCTGTGAAGTACTACAAGGTCTGCTTTTCCATCTTGTTTATTTTGTTGTTCTATTACATTGCTCGAGTATATAAAGGTGACCTTGCTCAGGTACGGCCACATTGCTTTTGTCACAGATATCTTTTCCAAATACTCACATGATTATCTTTTGCAGGTTGTCGATGTTGACAATGTACGCCAAAGGGTTACTGTGAAGCTCATCCCTAGAATAGATATGCAAGCTTTGGCTAGTAAGCTGGTAGGTTACAAAACTATGTTTCTGAAAATCCTTTGCCTCTGATTGTTGCTTCCTCTACCTAATTTGCCTGAATATACTGATGAATCGAGCTCATTGGTTTGTCTCAACTTTTTGCTCTGCTATTGTATTAACTACTTAATTGTATGTTCTAAAAGGATACATTGGCTCAATAGGTTGACATGTGATATCAGATGATTAATGATAACCATATCGAAATTCTGTTTTTCATGTTATTTGTAATCATGGTCCTTTTAAATGCATCTCATGCTTTTTCATTTTAAGTGCACGTGAGTTGTGACTTCTTGGAGGATTTATTTGTTTACCATGATTGCTAGTTAGATTCCTCATTTTTAGGAGGGATACAGACTCTGGGGAGTATTTTGAGATGGTTGATGGTTTAATGTTCAAAGATGGTTTCTTATATAAAACAGTGTCGATAAAATCAATCAGCACACAGAATATTCAGCCAACATTCGATAAAACAGTGTCGATAAAGTCAGGTAGACCGACACTACAGGTGTCACAAGGAGAGGTATGGTTGGATTCGTCTCAAACCTTTTGATTGAGTTTTCTCATCTTTGTATAAGTATGCTGTTAGTACCGAAATATCATGAAATACTATGCCAAGGTGGTTATAATATCATAAGTTCCCTCGTCCTTTCCTCTGTTGTCAGCTATGGTGGTATACAAATTGATTTGCTCTATTATTTCTACTCATGAAAAGTCAAGTGAACCAACCATAAGATGGCAAGAGGCTTGGGCCAGCACCACATTGGTAGAAGAAGCAATGCTGTCTGGAGAATGCTTCTAAGCCTACTTCCTGGCCGAATGTTGAGTAAAAATCCTCCAGCACCGACCAAAGTTTTGCAATTTTTATATGCTACACTACATATTAACTTCAGGCCTTCAGCAAACTACTTCAAGTGAATTAGTTGAAATATTTCCTCTAGCCCTTTACTTTAATCAATCTCCTATGTCGTTAGATACTTTTTGTGTTGCTGAGGGAAAATGCAGAAAATCGAGCTTGATGGGTGACGATGATGTGATATAGAAGCATGTTGTTTCACCTTGTTATGTTCTGTTATACCAAGATGCATGTACATACTCCATCTAAAAAAAAATAGACGCCAGAAGATACTTCCTGAATTTAAGGATCTTAGGCAAAGTGAAATGCTCAGATCGATGCAGTTTTACGTGTATGAACTGTAGCAATGTTGAGTGCGATCTCACTGTGTATGCTCTCTGTCGGTGTTTCGTGCACCGGCAATGCGAATTTATGGTCGGAGGGGGTCGCGCGCTCCCTCTCCCCGAATGGTCGACTCAAGAGGCCTGGTGTTTATACTGGTTCGGGCAGAACGTCCCTACTCCAGTTCGTGTGAGGTGGATTGTATTGATTCTTGATCGTTCGTTCCCTTTACATGCTCGCCCCTCCCCCCTTTATATAGGCGAGGAGGAAGGTTACTGCTTGTTGGTTAGAAAAAGAGGAAAAGATCAGGTTTCTCGGCCGCGAAAGTGGCGGGTTGATGGGGTGGCCGCCGACTCCCCGCCTGCTTGCGGTCGCCGTAATCATTGCGTCGCCGCAATGAATGCGAAGGTCGAGAACTTGTGCCGCTCGTCATCGTTATTATGGCTGGCATTTAATGCGCCCGATCATAATAAATGCCGTCGCTTCTCTGGGATATCGGAGACACAGTCGCGATTCGGACCTTGCCGTGGTCGTGACTTTGGGCCTCGGCCGGCTGGAGTCGGCCGTCGTCTTTTGGGCGGGGGGTACCCATGGTGCAGTACTCGTCGGTAGCCCGAGCCCTGGGCAGGTCGGAGAGATGCCCGGGGGTTTACCCGATCGGCGTGGCCCGAGGTCGGCGACGCTTAGCGCGATTCCGGGTAGCGGCCAAAGGGGCCCGGTGGCGTTGAGCGCACCGGTGTAGCCCCGAGCCCTCGAGCGGGTCGGAGAGTCGGTCGGGGTTTACCTTGCCGGAGGCGGCGCCGACCCGGAGGTCGGCCGACGCCGGTTGGCGCGATCATTGGCAGCGCTTGTTAAAGGGCTCGGTCTTGAGCGCACCCGGCAGGTAGTGAGCCCCCGAGCGGGTCGGAGAGCCGGTCGGGGGTTTACCCGGTCGGACTCTGATCGGCCACGCTTGTGGGACCTTTTAGAGTCACGCGAGCAGCGTTACCTTCGTCGGTTTGAGCGTCGTGCTCGTCACGAGCTACAAGCGGGCAATCCGGGTGGAATCTGGCGATCCCCCTTGAGGGGGTCGTTCCTCAGCGACGTAACTCCGGCGGGCGTCCAGGCCCATGTGGGCATTCCATGAGAACCTTTCCTTACTCGATCCGTGTCGAGACTCTGGTCGTCCGTAGGCCAGGGCGGTGGCCGCTACTCATGGATGAGCTCGCGAGAGAGTGTGAGGTATGGTCCGGATGCGGCTTAGGGTGATTGGGTCGTCCGCCGACCCAACTGAGGCTTCACCGAGCTCACCGGTCGCCCGCCTCGCTCTGTTTACGTTCTGGGTCGGCTTTAGTTCCGGTCGGCCGGACTTGGCCTTCGTAACCCCAACACGGTGCCGGGCCTCGGGTGTGAGCCCGAAGGCGATCCACCGTCCCCGTGGCCGGGCGGCCCAGTGGGCCGTTTCACTCTCTCTCTCTCGGGTCGCCTCGGCCCGTTGCGCTCGGCGGGGTGCGCGGCGCGGCGTGCGGCGCGAGGAGGCTGTCCCGTCGAAGCAGTTAATGCTCAGTGGGACTTTAAGTGGACTGCGGCACGTTACCGGAGTAATGGGCGAGGTAGCAGGCGGACGGTCGGCGACTGCATCGGTTCGCGCGAGGAGGCGTCGGTTGGGTGCGGAGGTGCGTCTGTTCCTTCCAGGTGCCTATAAAGGGAGAAGAGGGCGGCGTGGAGGGCGCAAAGGCTTCTGTTCGCGTCCTCTGAAAAGAAAGAAAGAAGACGCAAGGGAAGAAGAGGAAGAACTCCCTGCTTCGTCGCGCCGTGCGTAGTTGGAGATGTCGCTGAGCCCGCACTCGGCCGCGGCGGGTCGCTACCTTGGCTTGGAGAGGAAGGAGTTCCTCCCTCCGCGACCCGAGTCCGGCTGGCGGACGCCGTCGGCCGGGACCGAGGTTCCCGAACTGGGAGACGGGGAGATAGTCTCGCTGGCCGCCTTCTACGAGCGGGGTTTCGGCCTCCCGCTCCACCCGTTCGTCCGGGGGCTGCTGCACTACTACGGGGGGGAAGTTCACCACCTGAACCCGAATGGGGTCCTCCACATCGCGGTCTTCATGACGCTGTGCGAGGCCTTTTTGGGGATCGAACCCCATTGGGGGCTCTGGCGCCACTTCTTCTTCGCGAGGCCGCCGTCGGACGCCGTCGGCCTTCTTGGTGCCCTGGCGATCCAACTGCGCCCCCGCCGCAAGTCGTCCTACACCGACGTGAAGCTGCCGACGTCCAACCGGGGGTGGCACAGCGAGTGGTTCTATGTTCGGAACCTCGGCAACAGCGCCCCTGCCTTCAGTGGGAATCTACCGACGCCGCGTCCTTACTGGACCTGGGGTCCCGACGCGAGGGACCAGAGGAGGGTGGAGGTGATCCTTGAAAAGCTCGCGGACCTGAAGCGGCGGGGCCTGACAGGCAGGGTGGTTCTCAGCACGTTCGTGGAGAGGCGCATCCAACCTCTCAGGGATCGATCGCGCCCCGTGTTCGAGTACATCGGACCGACCGACCCTGTGAGGTCGTCGGAGCGGGAGCTTCCTCCGTCGGAGGTCTTCGCGCGTGTGGCCGCAGTCTCAATCGTGGGAGATACCGAGCCAGCGGGCGAGGCGCCTGCGCCGTTCTCGGCGCAGAATCCGCAGAACTTTGTATGTCCGGTCGCTTCCGTTTGCTTTTGTTTTGCTCTGCTCCTTCGCCCTCTTACCCGAGCGCGATCTCGCAGGGGCTCGGTGGCTTGATCTCCCGCTCCTGGCTTCCGGGGGAAAAAGAGGCGAGAGCGGCCGCGCGCCTCGCAAGGGAGCAGTGCGACGCCGCCCTCCTGGCAGAAAAAGAGGCCGCGAAGGCGCGGAAGAGGAAAGAGCGCGCGGACCGGGCCGCGCGCGGCGAGGAGGTCTCTGACGAGACTTTGAGTGACGGCGACGAAGAATCGTCGTCGAGCGAGGGGGGGAGGTCGCCGGAGGCGACTCTGGCGGCTGTGATGTAGGTTCCAGCCGCGGGGCCGGCGACTGTGGTCCCGCGGATGAAACCGCGGGCGCAGGGTATGTCCTGAGGAGGCGGAGGTCTCTTTCGCCTCCTCGCAGGGGTCCGGCAAAAAGGGCGCGTTAGGCGCTGGTTGCTCGCTCTTCTCGGCAAGTGCCTCACGTTCCCCCCATTTGGTTCTCTCCGGTGTTTCTTTTTTCACAATCCCTGACCGGCTGTTGCGCGCAGGGGGCACACCAGTGTTGGGAGGGCGCTGAGTCCCACCCTGGCGGTGAGGAACCGCACCCTTCCGCTCCCGTCCGCGGGGTCCGCGGCGGCGGTCGTCGAGAGCGGGGATCCCGCGGACGCGCTCCCCGCGGCGGGGTCCGTCGGTGAAATGACGCCGCCGGAGGGGGTGGTGCCGGGGCCGTTGCCGACCGCGACAGTGCAGGAAGAAGTCCTGCCGGGCGCGCTCCTGCCTGTGCCGTCGTCTGGGGAGACCGGTGAGGTCCCGCTGCCTCCCGGGGGGGCTGGGACCGCTACCGTCCGTAACATCGACGGAAGACGTTCCGCTGTCTTTGTCTTCCCCCGCATCGTCGATCGTGGGGGCCGGTGTGACCCTGCCGCCGGGGGAACTGCCGGGTTTCGCGGCGTTCGCGACACCGGCGGGACGAGTTCTGCCACCCCGCCCGCCAGAATACCGCTGCCGGCCCGGTCAGTGTCGGCGGAGGCGTGCAACCTGCTGCCGCAGACGTTCCGGCAGGAGGGGAGGTTGAGACAGGGCGGTTGCCGATCGCCGTGCTGACTTGGCCCGGCCACGACCCGGCGTTCGTCCTGGACGACGAGGCGGAACGCGCGGATTGGAACGCCCTGGAGGCGGAGATGGGGAAGATCCATGCCGACCTTACCCGCGCCGTTGACGTGGCGTCCAGGGCGAAGATGTCCATTGCTCAAGAGTCCCGCTCGGCCAGATCGGTAAGTCTGACGGGGATTTGTTTTTCGTGGATTTTTTCGACCGGGAAACGGAAAATGACCGGGCGGGTACTTTATTTTCAGCGCTTGACATCCCGAGCGGTGGACAAGTCGAGCTTCCTCCGCCGCCTGCACAGCCAGCGGTGCATCGTGGAGGAAGAACTTCGCGGTGCCCGACAGGCGCTTGCCGCCGAGCGAGGGAAGGCTGCCGCGGCCGGCCAGCAGCTGGGGGAAGTTACCGCGGCCTTGCGGGAGTCTGAGCGGCTCAGGGAGTCGTTGACCGGTGAGGCAGAGGGGGCCAGGTCGGCCTTGGCCGAGACGGAGAGGGCCAAGACCTCTGCGGTCCATGCCGAGGAGTCCGCTCGGGCTGAGGCCACCCAGTTTCGAGAGGAACTTGAGTCGGCCCGAAGGGAGGCCGACCGGCTGCGTGGCGAGCGGGACCTTGCTCGGGGGGAGCTCGCGTCCGACCGAGAAACACGCGCCAAGGTCGAGGAGGACCTTCGCGCCAAGGAGACCTCCCTGGCGGGTGGGTAGTCCTTCCTTTCTGGTAATTGACGTTGCTTTTGGTTTTCTTTTTGACGTTTGCTTTTGGTTTTCTGCAGAGCTGCGGGAGAGCCTCAGCGGCGCGCTCGAGTCGCGGAGGGCGGCGGTGGCGCAGCGGGATGCGGCGGTCGAGTTACGTGACTCGGCTCTTCTGGACAAGCGGTTGGCGGAGAGGGACGCGGCCGACACGATGGCCGATCTGACCGTTCTTCAGGTGGCCAGCCAGGCTGTCTGCGACCGGCTTCTCGGATTAACTCCGGGCCCCAGTGTCGTCGCCGCCCTGCTAGGGACGGTCCCGGACCATGTCGAGGCGTCAGTTCGGGAGGCGGCGGTGCTTGGCGCTTCGTCGGCCTTGGTCAACACCATCTCTTACTACGATGGTGTTGACCTTGAGGCAGTCGAGAGCGGCGTTCTTCTTGATTGGAGGCGGCGAAGAAGTCGAGGCATTCATGGCGGGTCGACCGTGCGCTCAAGAGATCGCTCGCCGAATCTCGCGCGGGATATCCTCCACGGAAGGAAGGAGATGATTAGTTTTTGTTTTTCATTTGCAAAATGTAATGAACATGATCAAGCTTGAACGAATCCGACCTGTCGGGTCGTTTTAAGTTTTTTGCCTGCCTACCTCGTGCTTCCTCTGTGATCTGGACAATCTTACGACCGTAGCTACAGGGCCCGTGGGGGGTGCCCCGAGAGCGTAGGTGTTGTGCCAGTTACGTCAAAAAAGAGAGCACAGGGTGAGACAGGCGACTTAGAGCGCGTGCTTTACGGAGAAGAGGCTTCGGAAAAAAGGCGTTGTGCCGTTTGGCTCTGACCGCCTTTTTTGGTGAAGCTTTCGCTTGGCCAGCTGGGATGCTGGCCTGAGTCGGGGTGTTTTGACCGACCAAAGCGTTTCTTACTCGGAGGACTTGTTTCCCCGCAGAGTGCTGCTTCGGTACCATAGCCACGGAGGCGTAGGTCGCAGCATTTTGGGTCGAGGAAGTAGCCGCGAGGTAGATCGCTTGGTCGGTTGAAACACGACTTATGCCAGCGATCCCTTTTGACGATATCCTAGGTCGGATTGCCCCGACCGATCAAGCTATCTTTTGCTCGGGCGATCCCTTTTTTCGCGAAATGCTGCTTAGGAGCCGTAGCCGCGGGGGCGTAGGCCGCGACACTCGGTTTGAGGAAAATACCAAGAGGGAGAATAGTTCGACCGGTCGAGTTATCGTCCTAGGTTACCGACCACTGGGGTCGTATGCAGCCCCCGAGGGGTGCGTGGGGGCTGGAGGTGGAGTCCCCGCGCACCACTTGAGCGTGCTGTGGTCGTGCGTTAATTTTCAAAAGAAAGATTAACTCGCCTGGGTGACCGCGCTGCCCTCGGGCCAGTCTTTGGGCGCCCGGCTTCCGTTCCTTTGCGTGATCTTGAGGCGCTTCGCCTTCCGTGCCTCCCGCACGGTGGGCTATAAAAGGGGAGGTGCTTGGCGCTCTTGTTACTTCATCGAGTCTGTCGTCTGGAAAAAACCTTCCTCGCGAGTCATGGCGGACCGCTACACTTGGCTTCGAGAGGAGGTTGGCGAGGAGCAGGCTTGGTTGCGAGTGGTAGCGGAGGTTGAGGCCGAAGCGGTGCGGGAGGATGCGCGGCGAGTTGGTATCCTCGTCGCGGGCATCCCTCGGCTGTGGGAGGTGCGGGCGCCGCTGACCCGGGCGGTGACCGAGCGACGTCACGCGTCGTTCGGCTGGCTGGGCGCGCACCAGGAGGAGTACCGCGCTTTTGCCGAGTGAAGGAACCCTGGCGGATGGTTCCTTTCTCGGTTGGGCCGATGTCCCTCTCTGTAAATGAATAAAGCAGCTGCGTTTCTTTTGTCTCTGCCTTTTTCTTCGTCGAGATTTTTGCCCTCGCCCTTTCACACGTAACCGAAAAGAGTACTACTTCGGGACCTCCGCCTCGGGGGGGAGGTCGCAGTGCTCTGGATCAGTAATGCGAGAGAGTTCTGAGAGAAAAAACACCTGGTCGGCCGTCGACCGCTACAGCTTCTTTCGCTTGCGAACTTTTCGCGTGGTACAGAGAGGGGAGAGGCTGATTATGGGTAGAACCTTCTCAACTTTTCTATGTTCCAAGCGTTTGTAAGGAGATTGCCTTCAGTGTCTTTGAGACGGAAGGTGCCGGGTCGGAGGACTTCCGTGATGGTGAAAGGGCCCTCCCAGGGTGGGGAGAGCTTGTGCCTGCCCTTCGTGGACTGGACTTGACGCAGCACTAAGTCGCCGACTTCAAACGACCTGTTGCGAACCAGCCGACTGTGGTATCGGCGCAGAGTTTGCTGATATTTGGCCGAGCGCAGGACTGCGACGTCTCGTGCTTCGTCGAGTTGGTCGAGGTCGTCTTGCTGCGCCTCTAGCCCCCGTGCGCCGTTGTAGTTCTGCACTCTTGGCGCGCCGTACTCGAGGTCGGTCGGGAGGACGGCCTCCGCTCCGAACACCAAGAAGAATGGCGTGAACCCGGTCGATCGGGTTGGCGTGGTTCGTAGGCTCCAAAGAACGGGGGGCAGCTCGGGCAGCCCACCGTCCCGCGAATTTCTTCAGTCGACTGAAGATTCGCGGCTTGAGTCCTTGGAGGATCATGCCGTTGGCCCGGGGGTGCGCTACTGCCGCCCAGTCGACTCGGATATTGAAGTCATCACAGAACTCGAGGAACTCCTTCCCCGTGAACTGCGTCCCATTGTCAGTGATGATGGAGTTGGGCACCCCGAAGCGGTAGACAATATCGCGGAAGAAGCCTGCTGCCTGCGCCGATGTGATCGTCGCCAACGGCTTGGCCTCTATCCACTTGGTGAATTTGTCCACGGCGACGAGTAAGTGAGTGAAGCCCTCGGGTGCTTTTCTGAAGGGCCCGACCAGATCGAGCCACCAGACCGCGAAGGGCCACGTAATAGGGATTGTCTGTAAGGCTTGCGCAGGCAGGTGCGTCTGCCTGGCGAAGAATTGGCACCCTTCGCAGGCGCGGACGATTTGCGTTGCGTCCGCCACGGCAGTCGGCCAGTAGAAACCTTGTCGGAAGGCTTTTCCTACCAGGGACCGTGGCGCAGCATGGTGTCCGCAGACCCCGACGTGGATGTCGAGCAGAAGGTGCTTCCCTTGGTCGGCTGGGATGCACTTCTGAAGGATTCCGGATGGGCTCCTCTTGTAGAGGGCGCCTTCGACCAGGACAAAAGACTTAGCCCGCCGGGCGAGGCGCCGAGCCTCGGTGGTATCGGCGGGGAGCAACCCGTTTGTCAATCGATCGACAAATGGTTGCCTCCAGTCGGTTTCGACGCTTAGGACGCCTAAGTCCGACCCAGGCGGGTGAGCATCTGGCCGAAGATCGGCGGGAGCGCCCGTCTTCGGGGGGTCGGTGGCGCCCTCAGCACTCGGGTCCAACCGGATTGATGGGCTGCTGAGGTCGGAGACGAAGATTCCAGGGGGAACCGGCCCTTTTCCGGAGGCGAGGTTGGCGAGGGAGTCGGCTTCACCATTATAGCGTCGGTAGCTGTGATGGAGCTCGCAACCCTTGAACTTCTCCTCGAGCTTGCGGACCTCCAGGCAGTAGGCGGCCATCCGAGCGTCACGGGGCTCGGTGGCTTTCATCACTTGGTCGACGACTAGCTTGGAGTCGCCGTGAACGTAGAGCCGTCGTGCGCCCAGGTCGGCGGCGATCCGAAGGCCATTGACGAGGGCTTCGTACTCGGCGACATTGTTGGTGGCGTCGAAGAGCAGGCGGATGGCGTACTGGAGCTTGTTGCCGAGTGGGGAGACGATGACGACCCCCGCACCGGCCCCGTTCTTGGTGTAGGACCCGTCGAAGTACATTGTCCAGTACTCCGAGTCCTCGACCACCGTAGGGACTTGGGCCTCGGTCCACTCGGCGACAAAGTCCGCCAAGACTTGTGACTTGATCGCCGTCCTGGGGACGTACGATATGTCGAGGCCGTTGAGCTCGAGAGCCCACTTAGCGATTCTTCCGGTGGCATCGCGGTTGTGGACGATTTCCCCGAGCGGTGAGGAGGTTACCACGGAGATGGGGTGTCGATCGAAGTAATGAGCGAGCTTCCTCTTGGTAATGAGTACCGAGTACTGGCTAGCTTTCAGACTTGGGGTATTGGACCTTTGTTTCGGAGAGTACCTCGCTGACGAAGTAGACCGGTCTCTGCACCTTGAAGACGCGGCCTTCCTCCGCTCGCTCCACAACGAGCGCCGCGCTGACGACCTGAGTCGTGGCGGCGATGTAGAGGAGCAAAGGCTCCTGTGGCTCCGGGGCGACCAGTACCGGAGGCGAGGTCAGGAAAGCTTTCAGTCGACTGAGGGCTTCCTGAGCTTCGTGGGTCCAGCGGAAGCGATCGGACTTCTTCATCAGCTTGTAGAGTGGCATCCCGCGCTCGCCGAGGCGGGGATCTGGCGGCTTAGTGCCGCGAGGCACCCCATCAGCCTCTGGACCCCCTTCAGATCGTTGATTGGCCCCATCCTCGTGATAGTGGAGATCTTATCACGGTTGGCTTCGATGCCGCGCTCGGAGACGATGAATCCCAGCAGCTTGCCCTTGGGGACCCCGAAGACGCATTTCTCGGGGTTGAGCTTTATGCGAAACCGTCGGAGGTTCGCAAAAGTCTCCTCCAGGTCGGTGATGAGGGCATCGGTCTTCTTGGTTTTGATAATGATGTCGTCGACGTAGGCTTCGATGTTACGGCCAATTTGGTCTGAAAAACACGCCTGCATACACCGCTGGTATGTGGCGCCTGCGTTTTTCAGACCAAAAGGCATCGTGACGTAACAGTATGAGCCGTACGGGGTGATGAAGGAGGTCGCGAGCTGGTCGGACTCCTTCATCGCAATCTGGTGATAGCCCGAATAGGCATCTAAAAAAAGAGGGACTCGCACCCGGCGGTGGAGTCCACTACCTGATCGATGCGAGGTAATGGGAATGGGTCTTTTGGACAGGCCTTGTTGAGGCTCGTGTAGTCAACACACATTCTCCATTGCCCCGACTTTTTCTTTACAAGGACGGGATTGGCGAGCAACTCGGGGTGACGCACCTCCCTTACAAAGCCGGCGGCCAAAAGTTTGGCAATCTCTTCCCCAATGGCCCGACGCTTTTCTTCGTCGAAACGGCGTAGGCGTTGGGCGACGGGTCTGGATCCCGCTCGGATGTTCAGGGAGTGCTCGGCGACCTCCTTTGGAACTCCTGGCATGTCCGAGGGTCTCCAAGCGAAGACGTCTCGGTTTGCTCGGAGGAAGTCGACGAGCGCGCCTTCCTATTTGGCGGCGAGGGCGGCCCCGATCCGCACGATCTTGGTGGGGTCTTCGGGATCAACAGCGACCTCCTTCGTGTCCTCCGCGGACTTGAAGGAGCTTGGCCCCGACTTGCCGGAGTCGGGGGCGGATTCGGGGGCCTTCTCCCGGAGCTGGGCGAGCTCGGGCCGAAGCGGCACCGCCGAGGCCGATTCGCAATCGCCCGGCCGCGATTATAAGCGAAGCTGAAAAGACGTGGCCACGGTGATGACACCTGCGGCCCGGCATCTTCGACTTGAGATAGGTGTAGTTGGGGACCGCCATGAACTTTGCGTAGCACGGCCGCCCCAAGATAGCGTGGTAGGAGCCGGAAAGTCCACAACCTCGAAAGTGAGGCTCTCGGTCGCGGAAGTTGTCCTGCTCCCAAAGGTGACGGCAACCCGACACTGCCCGAGAGGGTGGGCTGTTGGCCTGGACGACACCGTGGAAAGGCGCCTTGCTCGGCGGAGGGCGGAGCGAGGACCCTAAGGCATCCATGGTCTCAACATACATGATGTTGAGATCGCCGCCGATCCATGAGCACCTTAATTGGTCAGCCGTCGTCCCCACGATGGGGTCGACGACGAGCGGGTAGCGTCCCGGGTGCGGGATGTGGTCGGGGTGATCGGTCCGATCGAAGGCGATCGGGCACTCCGACCACCTTAGGTAGGAGGGCACGGCGGGGGTAGCCGTGTGAACCTCTCGGTGGGCGAGTTTTAGCCGTCGCTTGTCGGCGTAGCACTCTGCCCCTCCGAAGATCATGAGGCAACCGTCGAGCTGTGGGAACTCGTCGGCTGGCTCATCGCCCTTCGCCCCGGCGTCGGGTGCCGGGTCGCGCTTCTTCCCCTTACCCCGCGATGTCGTGGGGTTTCCGGAGAGAAACCGCTTCAAGACTTCGCAGTCCCGATACTTGTGTTTGACGGGATAGTCGTGGTTCGGGCACGGACTATCCATCAATTTTTCGAATCGGTCGGGCGTCTGCCGGGCCTGCTGTTTGGCAGGTCGGTCGGCAGCGGCGACCATTCGGACCATGCTCGCTTCCTTCCGCTTCCTTTTGTCAGGACGGTCGGAAGGGGCGCTGGCCTCGAGGCTGGGTGCCTTGCGGGCCGCCTTCCTTTCGAAGATGGCCCCCACGGCCTCCTCGCCGGAGGCGTGATTGGTGGCGATGTCGAGGAGCTCCTTGGTGGTCCGGGGTTTCGCACAGCCCAACTTGTGGACCAGGGCCTCGCACGTGGTGCCGTAGATGAACGCCCCGATGACGTCGGCGTCACGGATGTCGGGGAGCTCGTTGCACTGCTGGGAGAAGCGGCGGATGTAGTCCCGGAGGGTTTCCCCCGGCTGCTGCTTGCAGCTCTTCAGGTCCCAGGAGTTGCCAGGGCGTTTGTATGTGCCCTGGAAGTTCCCGACGAAAAGGTTCGTCAGGTCGGCCCGTGCCGATGGTGTGCGTGGCGGAGTACTCGAGCCAGGCTCGAGCTGAGTCCGCAAGGTAGATGGGGAGATACTGGATGATGAAGGAGTCATCCGTCGCTCCCCCCGCTCGGCAGGCGAGCCGGTAGTCTTCTAGCCAGACACTGGGGTTGGTGGCCCCTGTGTATTTGGCTATGTTAGTCGGGGCCCGGAACCTGGTCGGGAAGCCGGCGTTGCGGACGGCGCGCGTAAACGCCCGTGGCCCGGGGCCATCAGGACCACAGTCACGGTGCTCGCATGATCCGCTATCGGCGACTGCGAGGTGCCGGCTGCGTCGGCAGCTCTCCTTCGCGCCTCGAGGTGGCGCGAAGATCATACTTGTCCCCAGGCGGTTGCGCACCGGGTGTATGATGCCTGGGGAGCTCGTGGCTGTGGGCCGTCTTGGCTGGCTCTGTCGACCCTGTGAGGGGGAGTGGCCCAGGCGGCCCGAGGTGGCGCCTGACCGTCGGGAGCCGGAGCCTTGGGCGTGCTGAATGACGGCACGTTCTACCAGTCCCCGGAGGTTCTGGTAGGTAGCCTTGGCTTCTGGCTCCGTTGGCTCAGGCAGTCCGCGGAGCAGCATTGCCGCCGCAGCGATGTTCTGGTTGGCGTGGGGGAAGAACGGAAGATCGCCCGCCTCGCCTAGCGGTGATGCACTGGCGCTACAAGACGCGCCAGGGACGAGTGGCAGCTCGGGCTGTCGTCGCTCCAGGTCGGCCTGAAGTTTGTCGAGCTCGGCCTTTCGAGCCTCCAGCTCCTCGCGCCGCTGACGGAGGTCGGTGAGGCGTTGCTGGTGGCGCGCGTCGTCTTCCCGTTGGGATTCCTCCCGCCGCGCTTTGTCGCGCGGGAGGAGGGTCCCAAGGGTAGCGGGGGTGGAGGACGGTTCCGCCGCACCCGTCATGTTGCACTCTCGAGAGTTCATCCGGCGCGGGGGGTGCTCCCTGTCGGAGCTGGAGCCGTGGCTGGAGGAATCCCCCAGCAGGTCGTGGAGGGAGGTAGACGCGTAGCCAGCCATGGCCACGAGCCGGGAACTCGCGGAGGGCGAGATCCTTGCTCGTGGCGAGTCGCGCGTGGTGTTGCCGGAGACGGTGCCGTCGCGCGACGAGGCCGCCGAGGAGGCTCGTGGCGGGGTCTCGAGGCGGAGGTTGCCGAGAACGTCGGCGACCACATCCAAGCTTGCGGTGGGCGCCCGGTCTCGGAGGGTGGCGGGGACGAGGACAAGCTCCCCTGTCGTGGTGACGATGAAGTCGAGGGCTCCGAAGCGGATCCAGCCCCTCGACGCCGGCGAGTCGTTGCGGGCGAAAAAACCATCGGGGAAGAAGATGGGAATCCGAAGATGAGGATGTCGATGAAGACGCGCGAGATCCCCCTACTGGCGGCGCCCAGCCGGTGTTTCGTGCACCGGCAATGCGAATTTATGGTCGGAGGGGGTCGCGCGCTCCCTCTCCCCGAATGGTCGACTCAAGAGGCCTAGTGTTTATACTGGTTCGGGCAGAACGTCCCTACTCCAGTTCGTGTGAGGTGGAATGTATTGATTCTTGATCGTTCGTTCCCTTTACATGCTCGCCCCTCCCCCCTTTATATAGGCGAGGAGGAAGGTTACACTGTTGGTTAGAAAAAAGAGGAAAAGATCAGGTTTCTGGCCGCCCGAAAGTGGCGGGTTGATGGGGCTGCCGCCGACTCCCCGCCTCGCCGCGGTCGCCGTAGTCGCTGCGTCGCTCGCAATGAATGCGAAGGTCGGGAACTTGTGCCGCTACGTCATCGTTATTATGGCTGGCATTTAATGCGCCCGATACGCAATAAATGCCGTCGCTTCTCTGGGATATCGGAGACCTGGTCGCGATTTCGGACCTTGCCCGGCGGTCGTGACTTTGGGCCTCGACTGGCCTGGGTCGGCCCGTGCGTCTTTTTGGGCCGCTGGGGGTACCCATGGTACGGGTACTCGTCACTCTCTTTTCATAAATGAGATCCCTAATGAAATTTTAGTCATGCTCATTTAAATATTTGGCTAGAAACCAAATATTGCCAATATGCCATGCCAACATTTGGTTGCTTTCTAGGGCTGTGAACCAAACACCATTTTTGTTACCATGCCAATTATTGGATACAAACCAAACAGCCTCATTTTGCCAAATATTTGGTCATGCCATGAGTTGGCCATGACCAAATATTTGGCATGGCTTCTCATGGCTTCAATCCAAACAGCCTCTGTGTACAGTGGACACACGCACGCACGTGCGCGCATATATTACAATTACCTGGGACACCACGGCGCTTGAGCACCATGATCCAAAACGGGTATTTTTCTTATTTATTTGCATTCAATTTTTTTTGAAATTCTTAGGACGTTGAGTTCAACCAGTTTACTAACTAGTTCAAACAAATTTGAACTGAAATTCGAACTACAATTTCTTTTTTGATGATAGTTAGATTGTAGGAATGTGCTGAGTATATATATAAATCAGCAAAGTATGTAATCTAAATTCGAGTATATTTTTTCGAAGGTATGTGTTTTATTTTAATTGTTATAGATGGGTATATATTCTAAAACTGAAAGTTTCAAAAAATATACTCGAAGGTATGGTAACCCATTACGGCGTCATATATATACATATGTATGTATACATACATACATACATATGTATGTATGTATGTATGTATGTATGTATACATACATATATACACGTTTGTGAGAATTTTTAGCATATTTATTTTTTTCTTTTAACCACTCTAAAAGTCAATATTTTTATATTCCAAATTTATGTTAATTTCAATATTATTTTTCTTTTAATTTTGCATTTTAGTTTAGGTTAGAATTTGTATATAAATCTAATTTATAATTTTTATTCTAAATTTCAGCTATGCACAAGTTTTAATCCAAAATTCTTATGAAAGTTAAATGGTTTATTTTCTATTCCATATTTGTGTTATTTTGTCTGTCGGGGGCCCGCTGTTAGCCACTTGGGCAGCCTGCCGGGACCAAAGTATGCAAGAAAGCGACCAGCCTGTGCTACCACCATCCTGTAGAGGTTTGTATCGTCCTTAAGGCAGCATCAATTTGTGGCTAACAGCGGTAATTTTAGTTCCGTAAAATCGGGCTTCCTTGCTACTGATTGTCGTGGTTTTACTGCTCTACTTGCTTACCTCAGAAGCTAATTAATAGCAATTTTGATAGAATATGACCGAGGGATTTACTCATCACGACTTCGTCTGCTCAATAGCGCAAGGAAATCCCCGATACGGGCATATAAACTTCTGACAGAATTCGTCGCAAAATGAAAGTTGCGACAGAATTCTGTTATATTTACAAATCAAGGTTACAAACTACAACCAACGCTCCAATCTCGCAATGCTCGCGAGGCACACAAATTAAGGGGAGCAAAACAAGAAACTAATAAAAGAACAGGCAGAAGCCGTCTGCTACAACCACTGGAAATTTGGAACCACCAGCAACGCCCTCTTGCAGTTCAATATTTCAGTAGGAGATGTTGAGCAGCGCCTGCCAGAGGAGCTCGTTGGAACCTCCGCCTCCGGAAATCCCGCGCCGGCCTTGGCTCCAGACGGTGCCGCCGCGCGCGTAGGCGCGGCGCAGCCAGGCGAAGTGGGAGGTGAGGGCGCCGTAGAAGAAGGCGCAGGCCTCGGGCAGGTGGCGCGCTAGCGGCAGCCAGAGGTTGAGCGGCCAAAGCAACGGCGCCGAGAGGTGGAACACCTGCACGAACCCCCTCGCCGCCGCGATCACCAGCAGGTGGAACCCCATCTGGGCGGCAGGTCACCTCCGCCGCACCACCCCACCTCTACTGCTAATTAAGATCGCTTCCCTTCCTCACAGGCACAGCAACACACTATCCCGCCTGTCTCATCTCCATCTATAAATGTTGGCGTCCTTGGGGCTTGGGCAGTAACTGGACGGCGATGTCGCTGCCTCGCTGGTGTGATCTGCTGGTGGCGGAGGGAGGTTGCCGCCTTCCCCAGTTGCTAGCGGGAACGATCTTTTTATTATAAGAAATTTTACGGTATATTATATTAGTAGTATATAAAAAGTAATATAAATGAGATATGTCTATTGATTTATTAGGGGTATTCTTACTACTTTATAAATAAATACTCTATAGGATTATAAATAGTTGTTGTAAATATATATGTAGTTAAATTTTTGAAATTTTGATTATCAATATCTTTTTAAATATTTCAATTAGATACACTAGTTACATGCCCGTGCGTTGCTACGAAAAACAAAATTGATAACGAAAAATAAAGATTAAAAAATAAAAAAAATATTTCACAAGATCAAACATCTATCTTTAACGCTTCGCTTTCGCGAAAGTGGCTAATTAAAGCAACGCTCGCTTTTCGTAGGGCAATTAAGCAGGGCAATTAAGTAGGGCAATTAAGCAGGGCAATTAATGACGTGGGTAGAACTCACCACTGCCACCAACTGCTGCTTTATAATAGTAGAGATAAAAATCATATGTGTAGATTTATATCGAAAAGCAACTACATAATCAAAATCAACAACTACATAAAATCAGAAACCGGCTCGGATCCGATTCTCGCAAATCCTCCATGAGCCACTTATGCTGCTGCTCCCTCCGACCGAAGCCCATCCGACCATCGGCCCGTCGCCCCTCCTCCCGAGCTCCTTCGCCAGTCCAGAATTCACTCACCACTCCGCCCAAGCTCCTCCACCTACCGCTCCTCCGGAGGCCCCTTCACCCACATCACGTGGCTCAGCACTCCTAAGTCGTCGGCACCAGGCCGCCCATCACCCTCCTGTGTCTCTACCCGAAGCCATCCTCCACTGCCGGTCCATCAACAATTGGGATTGACAAACAACTATATTCTTCGACCAGTAGATTTTTTAGACAACCACTTCTCCAGACAACGTACTATAATTCAAAATCTATGCAATCTGAAGTTATTACGAACTGGACCATATTGTCACGGGCGAAGGGGCAAAAGGGAAACTGGTGCCGCTCCGATGTTTGGAGTAAAGATGAGACGGCGTCTGCATGTGCTGGGTGGGCCTTTGTGCCGCAGTGTTAGTGTACTACCGCTTGCTACTACTTGATCTAATTGATCTGCTCGGCCATATTGACTACTAGTAAAAGTACTACGAAGTAAAAAAGCACATCCAAATCGACCTGTTTTCACTGCAAGAACGCTTCAAAAAATCAAAACTCCTGTTGCAGTCGGAAGTCGGAACACCTTCGAACAGCAGCACGCATGACCCGTCACTCCGCCCCATGAAACAATCTAACTAGTCACACGTGCGCCACTAATACTGTAATACACACGCGCACCTCGCCGAACCTCTTAACTTGCAACACGTTTTAGCTACATGCAACGCTAACCCAGGAAGCGGACTTCTGCGGCAAGCGGACACGGCTTCGTCTTGCGTCGCACGCCTACGGACTCGGCGGACTTGCTGGGCTCAGCGTCAGTTTGGCTCACACGTCTGTAATTGGAGAGGGTGGCACAACTCAGACACGTCTTGGACTCGACTCTGTCACAAGATTAACTCTAACAGAGGACAGACACACGATGTACCAATTACCAAAGCGTAACGACCGATTTTACCGAAATCAGCGAGGAAATGCAAACCGAGAGTGATCTCGACATCAAGATAGTTTGGACGAAAGTCGATTATGAACGACACATCGATACAAAGCAGGGGTGGAGGTAGGCCTCAGGCTATCGGGCCTGGGCTCGAGGCCTGCTGGTAAATTCATACAAATGTGTTCAAAAAATTAATAAAATTGTAACTTAATCTAAGAAGATGTGACTCGGCCTGAGACATAAACCTGAACTGGCTTCGCCTCTGATACAACGTAACATTGATCATCATCGAATTGCAGAGAGTAGATTGATTCTACTCACTAAAACTGGAAACTATCTAGGAGTACGAGATACAGGAAAAGTAAATAGATGTGGTAGGATAAATTTTGGGTGGTAGAATAAATCTTGCATGGAGATTAACGCAGCGGGACACGTGACGCCAATCCGCACGCAGGGCCGGCCCTAGGGTGGGGTGAGCGGGGCGGCCGCCCCAGGCCCCCAAATTAACGGGGCCTCTCCGTAACTCCGTCCTAACATGAAGACAACGCACCTACACGAGAGACGAGAGCAATCAATCCAAGAACTAGATGTCAGCGACAAGTTTTCTGTTCCTTGTATGAAAACGCTCCGGCCGGACACGCTTCGGCTGAAACGTTCGTGTGCAACTCTTGGCTGAAACTAACTAGCAAAAGCTTCAGACTTGAACGTTGTTTTCAGATAAAAAACAACAATCGAACTAAAACTACAGAATAGACTTGTTTTTGCGACGTGAAAATGTTCACGTCTTTTCTGATTTCATTGCAATATATAGACTCAATTACAAGAGTTGGGTTGCTTCACATCAAAGTAGAAATTGAAACAAAACTACTGGACTTCTATTTTCCATCGCGGGTACTGTAGCACATCCGAGACAAACCGAACACAAAACGTAGTGTCTATCTAAAAACTGAAAAACTGTGCAACAATTGTGGAATTGTTGCTTATCGGATCTTATTTACTATGCTGGTAACTATGGCATTAGCTGAAAGAAGCTTTTCAAAATTAAAATTATTGAAAAACTATTTAAAGTCTACAATGTCTTAAAAAATGTTAAATGGTCTGGCAACTTTATGTATTGAGAAGAAATTATTGGATGACATTAATGTTGAGGTCATAATTGATGATTTTGCATCTAGAAATGTTAGAAGATATTTTCTAAGATGATCTCTACAAAATGTTTGAGGTAAATAATCTCATTTTTGTACTTCCATTTATTTATTGGTAACAATTTCTATAATACATTGAATATTGTCTTTTCAGTTGATACATGGTAATATAAAAATATTTCGATATCTATGTAATAAGGGGCCTCCATTTATAATTTCGTCCCGGACCCCTAAAAACTCAGGACCGGCCCTATCCGCACGGTGCTGCACAGACCGCGATATGCAGCATCGTTGCATAGAATCCCCCACCCCCAACTTTGGTCTTCTAGTATGGGCTAGTAAAACGGCACCTCCTTGACAACAAGTAGCCCGTCTGCTTGACGATATCTGAAAGCAGTAACGTAATCGGCCTCCATGCTCGTATTGGGCTTCAATTCCAGTGGCAGCCTAGACTATCGATGGCATGAGATGCACGAGCAGGGTTCAGTTTATCATCGATAATCGCGCGATTATCGACGATTCTCGCGATATCGACGGCGGCCGAAATCATTTACCGATCAGTAAACCGAGAAAATAAAAAAAAAATCAAAAAAGTTCAAAAATTCAAAAAAATTATATGACCCAAATATCGCGATTATCGACACATATCGAGCGATTATCGCCAAATATCGTCGAAAATCGCTACAAAAGTCGACCGCACAAAAAAGTTCGACATGGCTGTCGATTTTCCACGATAATTGTCGATTTTCCACGATTTTTGATTTTTTTTTCAAAAAAATCTGATTTTTTGAATTTATGCGATTTTTTTTCGATTCTTGACCGATTTTCGGCTCGATTTTTGCGATTTACTGTTCATCCGAAAATCGTGTCATCGATAAGGTGAACCCTGTGCACGAGTTCGTCAACTTTCTTCCATGCTTTGTATCTTCTTTATTAGAACTCGACATTAGATAAATAATATATCTTTACGATCAACTCGCTGACATCTCCAATGTAGTGGTCTCCAACACCAATTTGGCAGCCAATTATTCTGCTTACCATTGATCTTATCTAGATTCTACGTCGCCATGCACCATTTTTTTCATGCAATTCGAGGTCTGCAAAGAAATTGTCATAGCACAGCAATGCTGGAGAACCTGAAATGGGCATCACGGGAGCATTCAGCATTGTACTCTTTTCGTTTATTTTTATAAGACTTATTTTTCAAATGATCTTTTTCATAAATATAAGACTTATATGTAAATTTAATGAGGCATTTTCTTCTATACTCCTATTTATTCTCTTTCAATCATATGTATTTATTCATTACCACTCGCACAAAGTACAATTAAGTGATGACATCTAAATCATTTTCTTTTATATCTATCTCAATTCCAACGTAATCTTAATCCTTATGCAAAATCAAAATCCGGATGGAGTACTGGATTATAGCACCACTGTCCACACTTCACAGCGAAAGGCAGCACACCGCCCAATATCCCTACGTTAGTAGGAGTGTAGGACTATGAAATGGGAATACTCCAGCTAAATATTGCTCTAAGGTTTCCGGGAAGGGCAGCTATGCCACGTCTCCTCCCCACTCTCTCTCGTCTCCTCCCCCACTCTCTCTCTCTCTTTTGCAAAAATGACCTCCAATCTTTTGTAATTATGGATAGGTCCTTTTCATTTACGAATAAATCCTTTTTAATTTTCTGTGAGTGTGAAATAATTTTACCCGGTTCGCGTTTAGGTCCTCCGTTCGCCATTTTACAAAAAAAAACCTCCCGTTAAATACGAATTACGAACGAGCCCTTTCTTACTTATTCGAAATAGCGAATAGGTCCAAAATTATAACAAATAGGTCCTTGCACTTTTCGTTCAAGTCCTTTCTCCGTTTTTTCCGAAAAAAATGTTTTCGTGGTCCGTTTACTCTCCGGAGCATGCGAAAAATGTTTCCGTGGTCTGTTTTTTCTCCGGGAAAAAAACAAAAAAAAAATTCGTTCACGCGTGCGGCGCGCTTTTTCCATTTTTCCCGAAAAAAATATTTTCGTGGTCCGTTTGCTCTCCGGAGCACCGAAAAAATTGCTTTCGTGTCCGTTTACTCTCCGAAGCATGTGAAAAATATTTCCGTTGTTTGTTTTTTCTCCGGAAAAAAAAATATATATATATTTTTCGTTCACGCACGTGGCACACTTTCTCCGTTTTTTCCGAAAAAAATATTTTCGTTGTCCGTTTGCTCTCTGGAGCATGGGAAAAATGTTTCTGTTGTCTGTTTTTTCTCTGGGAAAAAAAATATTTCGCGTGCGCGGCGTGCGCCGCGCTTGCGTTTCTAGTTACTAATTGGACAGCGTGTTGATGATGATGTTCTCTCTTCATGACAAGTGTCACTATCTTCTTGCTCCTCCACTTCCGTTCCTCTTCAAAGGCTTTATTATCATGACACTCAGCATTATCCACTTTATCCCTTTTTTCCTCCTTCATTCCATTCCTCTTGAACTAAAAATTGTTTTTGTTTTTCATATTTTCTTCCAAATTTTTGAATAAGAAGTATTTTTGACGAATTTTTTGTTGAAATTTTCTAATTTGGGAATGTTATTTAAATTTTTTTGAGTTGAAACTTTTCGAGTTAAAACTTTCTAATTTGAAACTTTTTGATATACATCTTTTCTAGTAGAAACTTTCCGAGTTGAAAATTTTTAAATTGAATTTTTTCGAGTTGAACATTTTGAGTTGATTTTTTTTTAGTTGAAACTTCCTATTCAAATTTTTCTAATTTTAAATTTTGTATTAGAGAGAAATGAAGAGAGGTACAAAGTGAGCAGGAAAGAGGAAAGGTGGAGGTTAACCTCAAACTAGTATGCTGTATGTATGCCCCTATGAAATTGCTAAGATGAAAAGAGAACCGTACGCTTGGAGACGTGTGTGGGCCCCGTTGCTTTGGGCTGGCGGACACCGCGACTTTGCATACACACCATGTTCCATGTGCTTCAGTTTGGCTACGGCCTAAACGGTTAAGGTAGACTCAGTTGGGAAAAACTTGCAGTCGGATGTCTAATTTTTTTATTTTTTTTCGGACGTCGTCGTAATATTTTTTTAAACGTAGTGAAACATTTTTTTGTAACGCATGAAACATTTTTTTTTACTATGTAGGAAAAAATATTTCGAAGAAAAACAAACATCCGATCGCTAGCATTACCGGACTCAGTTTCATAAGTCTGGACCACTGATGAACCTAGTCTCGATCAGTCCGAAAGGTGCAGACCAACCAAAATATCTCAGATCCTTCAAAATAAACTACAATGCCATATTGTGAATTTGTGATAAGATCGGTAAACAAAAGAACAAAGATTAAATCCACTGTCCTTACTCCTTAGTGCGCAGAGTTGTCGGAAGAAATAGAAAAGTATAACAGTACAGTACTTTGGTCTTTCACTGGACTAGTATAACGACTAATCAATCTCCACATAACATGTTGATGCAAAAAATGGTAGCAGAACTAGCAACAGACCGTAACATGCTGACACTGCCAAAAAGAAATCCTAAACTATATTACAGCATCCGTAGCTCGAAGTAATACCAGTCAGAGAGATCATGACCCCGCAGCCACTCTCCGACACCAGACACTCTTCCACTGGCTTTTCTGATCGTGTAACGTCGGTTGGTCACTCTGGATAGTCAATTGGGCACGAACCCATCCATGGCATGACTAGGATTTGCTAGTAAAGTCGCTGTCGTTGTCACCATTGTCGCCAGTTGTATCTGCTTCCTTCACTTCCTGAATCATCTTGAGGACTTGCCAGGCGGTTGGCCGACTCTCTGGTGAGGACCGAACGCAAGCAGATGCAATGTCAGCTATCATCGTAAGGCGCTCGCTGTCCACTCCATCTTCCCTCGCCGACTGAACATAGGTCTGAAGATTAGTTGCAACCAAGACGGAGTGCTGAAGCGGTGGCTTCCCGCTAAGGAGCTCAAGGAGGAGGACACCAAACGCATAGATGTCTGATTTTGGAGTTAGCCTTCTATTGGACATCATATTTTCTGGTGCTCTATAAGCAGCCTCGTCGTTGACTTCGGATGATTCCAAAAGGAATGACAAGCAATTGTCAGTAAGGCAGGCCTCAAAGTCTGAACCAAGCAGGACATTGGAGGACCTGATGTTTCCATGAACAAGTCGAGATGCTTGATGAATGTAAGCAAGGCCCTGTGCAACATCTTCAGCTATCTTCAGGCACGAAGTCCAGTGGAGTGCTTTTGCCTGAGAAGACCTTGAACCTGCAATTGATTTGAGTTGTGGAGCTAATAAGCACGACAACAAAAACATCTAACCCCTCCTTTTTTTAATTGACATTTTTTACTTTTCACGGTCTCTGAGATGGACTTTGACCGTTACTTTTTTAAAACTTTATCTTATTATATATTGATAAAATTATAATAATATGAAAGGATTTTTAACAACAAATCTAATGATATAGTTTTCATGTAAGCCAATCTAGATAGTTTTAAACATATTAGTGGCTAAACTTCAGAAAGTTTAATTGCACGGATTCTACAGCGTCACTTAAAAGGGAGCATATCTGACGAGTACCCATGCCATGGGTACCCCCATCAGCCCGGAAGCGAACGGTGACCAACCTGATAAAGGCCCAAAGACCGAAAGGTACTTGGGCAGCGGGAGCGAACAGGCACATGCGAGGCCGACCCTGGGCCGGTCGGCGGACTCGGTCCGGACGGTCGGTGGGCTCGACCACCTAACTTTGGAGCTCGCGGTCGTAAGCTCCACCGCTGACAAGTGAGGCCCACGCCCGATGTCGTGGTCGCCTTGTGCGCAGCGTCCTGGCGTCCGTGCCAGGGTAGGCGGCTCCTTCCCGAGGCTGTCGGAAAGAGCCACCGAAGAAGTCAAGCCTCGCCCCGTCGCCTGGCACACCGCAGAGGAGTACGCCACTCCGAGGCCAAGGCAAAGTCAAGCGCCATTAAAGCCATCAAGGCCGACAGAGCACCACGCGACACGCCACCTGACAAAGACTACGCAAGATCGCTCATCACAGAACCACCAACCTCGCCTCGGACGGGCGAGGGTCGATCGGACAAGGCAGAACCAGACTTCAAGACGTGCAGTGCCCTTTCCTCGTAGTTTTCCCAACTCCGTGTAACTCCGCCTCCGTCTATATAAGGAGAGGCAGGCCCGGCGTGGAGGGCGCGGAGAAAAGCAGCTTTCTAGGTAGCCTCAACACCTAGCGAAAACATCAAGGGGATCGGACGGTGACCCTCCGCCTCGCTTGTACCCTTGTTCATCTCCCAAAGATCAATACATCCACACCGCCTGAATCGAGTAGGGACATTCGGCCCGAACCAGTATACATCTTCTGACTCCTTGAGTCGACCATTCGGGGAGAGGGAGCGCGCGACCCCTTCCGACCATAAATTCGTATTGCCGGTGCACGAAACACCGACAATATCCTGTGCACATATGCAATAATTAAATCCGAGCCGTCCAGATCTCATCCAACAGTGGCTTCATCGGGGTGCATTGTGCACAGATTTGCAATTACCACCCCGATAGAGCCACCGTTGGATGAGATCTAGACGGCTCGGATTTAATTATTGCATATGTGCACAGAGTGTGTATGTGCACAGGATATGTAGTCCACTTAAAAAGAACGGAGGTAGTACTAATTATGGTCTTACTATCCTACAAATGTATAAAAAAAATTGTTGCTATGTACTCACTTGTGAAGAGTTTTATTTCACTTTCTTGAAAAAAAAATGTGATTTAAATGCAGTACAGATAGCATGTTACATTAGGGAATGAATATTCATAGCCAAATCAACCAATATATCAAAAGAATAAAGCTGCTATCACAACATTTTAGCTACATATTCTACGGCACCACGTGCGAGGCCCTGGTCCACAAGTTGGGCTGTGCGAAGCCCCGGACCACCAAGGAGCTCCTCGACATCGCCACCAACCACGCCTCCGGCGAGGAGGCCGTGGGGGCCATCTTCGAAAGGAAGACGGCCCACAAGACCGACCTCGAGGCGGCGCCTCCGACCGCATACGACAAAAGGAAGCGGAAGGGAAGCGAGACGCGAAGGTCGAATGGTCGCCGCCGCCGACCGAGCCGCCAAACAGCAGGCTCGGCCAGACGCCCGACCGATTCGAGAAGTTGATGGATAGTCCGTGCGAACCACGACTATCTGTCAAACACAAGTATCGGGATCGCGAAGTCCTGAAGCGGTTTCTCTCGGAAACCCCACGACATCACGGGGTAAGGAAGAGCGCGACCCGTCCGACGCCGGGGCAAGGGCGATGAGCCACCGACGAAGTTCCCACAACTCGACGGCCGCCTTCATGATCTTCTGAGGGGCGAGTGCTACGCCGACAAGCGACAGTTGAAGCTTCGCCCACCGAGAGGTCCACACGGCTACCCCGCCGTGCCCACCTACTTGAGGTGGTGAATGCCCGATCGCCTTCGACCGGACCGACCACCCGACCACATCCCGCACCGGACGCTACTCCGCTTCGTCGTCGACCCTATCGTGGGACGGTTACCGACCAAGGTGCTCATGGGCGGCGGCGTTAGCCTCAACATCATGTATGTTGATACCCTCGATGCCCTGGAGTCCTCGCCCCGCCTCCGGCCGAGCAAGGCGCCTTCCACGGCGTCGTACTGTGCCAACAGCCCACTTCTGGCAGTCGGCCCGCCGTCACCTTTGGGAGCCCGGACAACTTCCGCACCGAGAGCCTCACTTTCGAGGTTGTGGACTTTCCTGCTCCTACCACGCCATTCGGGGCGACCATGATACGCGAAGTTCATAGCGGTCCCCAATTACACCTACCTCAAGTCGAAGATGCCAGGGCCGCAAGGTGTCATCACTGGCCACATCTTTCGGGCGCCTACAATCAAGGAAGCGAAGGCAAATGCGCGAGCCGGCCTCGGCTGCCGCTTCCGCCGAGCTCGCCACGGCTCCAGGAGAAGGTCTCGGATCCGCTTCGACTCCAGCAAGTCGGGGCCTAGCTCTTTCAAGTCCGCGGAGGACACGAAGGAGGTCGCGGTGGATCCCGAGGACCCCACCAAGACCGCGGCGGATCGGGTCCGCCTCACCACCAAATAGGAAGGCGCTCGTCGACTTCCTCCAAGCAAACCGAGACGTCTTCGCTTGGAGACCCTCGGACATGCCAGGAGTCCCGGCGAGGTCGCCGAGCACTCTGAACATTCGACCGGGATCTAGACCGGCCGCCAGTACCGCGGCGCTTCGACGAAGAAAAGCGACGGGCCATTGGGAAGAGATCGCCAAACTTTTGGCCACGGCTTTGTAAGGGAGGTGCGTCACCCCGAGTGGCTCGCCAATCCCGGCCCTTGTAAAGAAAAAGTCGGGGCAATGGAGAATGTGTGTTGACTACACGAGCCTCAACAAGGCCTCGTCCGAAAGATCCATTCCCATTACCTCGCATCGACCGGTCGTGGACTCCACCGCCGGTGCGAGTCCCTTTCTTTTGGATGCCTACTCAGGCTATCACGGTGCGATGAAGGAGTCCGATCATTTCGCGACCTCCTTCATCACCCCGTGACGGCTTTCGTCTTGTTACGTCCACGATGCCTTTTGGTCTCGAAAACGCAGCGCCACGTACGGCCGGTGTATGCGTGCATGTTTCTCGGACCAAATTGGCCGTAACATCGAGGCTCACGCCGGCGACATCGTTGTCAAAACCAGGAAGGCCGATGACCTCATCGCCGACCTAGAAGAGACTTTGCGAACCTCCGACGGTTTGCCAAGATAAAGCTCAACCCCGAGAAATGCGTCTTCGGGTCCCCAAGGGCAAGTTCTCGGGATTCATCGTCTCAGCGCGGCATCGGGCCAACCGAGATAAGATCTCCGCTATCGCAAGGATGGGGCCAATCAACGATCTGAAGGGAGTTCAAAGGCGATGGGATGCCTCGCGGCACTAAGTCGCCAGATCTCCGCCTCGAACGCGGATGCCACTCTACAAACCGATGAAGAAGTTCGACCGCTTTACTCGAATCCAATGAAGCTCGGGAAGCCTTTAGTCGACTAAAGGCCTTTCGACCTCACCTCCGGCCTGGTCGCCGAGCCACGAGGAGCCTTTGCTCCTCTACATCGCCGCCACGACTCAGGTCGTCGGTAGCTGCACTTGTTGTGGAGCGAGCGGAGGAAGGCCGCGTTTTCAAGGTGCAGAGGCCGGTCTACTTCGGCCGAGGTGCTCTCGAAACAAAGGTCCGATATCCCTGCATACGAAGTTATCAGACTCGGTGCTCATCACCAAGAGGAAGCTTGCCCATTACTTCGATCGACACCCCATCTCCGTGGTAACCTCCTCACCGCCGGAGAAGTCGCCCACAACCGCGACGCTACGGAAGGATCGCCAAATGGGCTCTCGAGCTCAACGGCCTCGACATATCGTGACGTCCCCAAGACGGCGATCAAGTCCTGTGTCTTGGCGGACTTTGTCGCCGAGTGGACCGAGGCGCAAGTCCTGCGGCGGCCGAAGACCCGAGTAATCTTGGACGATGTACCGATGGGTCTTACACCAAGAACGGGCGGCGGGGTCGTCATCATCTCCCCACTCGGCAACAAACTCCGGTATGCCATACGACTACTCTTCGACGCCACCAACAATGTCGCCGAGCACGAAGCCTCGTCAATGGCCTTCGGATCGCCGCCGACTGGCGCGACGACGGCTCAACGTTCACGGCGACTCCAAGCCGGTCGTCGACCAAGTGATGAAAGCCACCGAGCCGTGGACGCTTCGGATGGCCGCCATCGCTCGGAGGTCCGCAAGCTCGAGGAGAAGTTCAAGGGTTTCGAGCTCCATCACAGCCTACCGACGCTACAACGGTGAAGCCGACTCCTCGCCAACCTCGCCTCCGGAAGGGCCGGTTCCCCTGGAATCTTCGTCTCCGACCTCGAAATTTCTTCAATCCGGTTGGACCCGGAAGGCCGAGGGCGCCGCCGACTTCAAAGCGGGCGGCCCCACTAATCTTCGGCCAGATGCCCACTACTGGGTCGGACTTAAGGCCCCTGAAAGGCCGAAACCGATCGAGGCAACCGATTGTCGATCGGTTGATTTAACGGTCGCTTCTCACCGATACCACCGAGGCTCGGCGCCGCTCGGCGAGCTAAGTCTTTCGCCCCGATCGAAGGCGCCCTATACAAGAGGAGCCCGTCCGAATCCTTCGTGGTGTGTTCCGACCGACCAAGGAAAGCACCTTCTGGACATCCACGACGGGGTGTGCGGGCACCATGACGCGCCATGTCCACTGGTAGGAAAGGCCTTCCGACAAGGCTTCTACCGCCGACCGTGAAAGATGCGACCCAAATCGTCCGCACTGCGAAGGATGCCAATTCTTCGCCAGCAGACGCACCTTCCTGCGCAAGCCCCGCAGACGATCCCCATCACGTGGCCCTTCGCGGTTTGGGGCTCGACCTGGTCGGACCCTTCAAAAGGCGCCGGGGCTTCACTCACTTGCTTGTCGCCAGAGACAAGTTCACAAAGTGGATCGAAGCAAAGCCATTGGCAAAGATCACATCTACAAGCAAAGAAGTTTCTTCCGCAATATTGTCTACCGGTTCGGGTGCCCAACTCCATCATCACCGACAACGGACGCAGCTTCACGGAAAGGAGTTCCTCGAGTTCTGCGACAACTTCAATATCCGAGTCGATCGGGCAAGTGGCACACCCTCGAGCCAATCTGACAAAGCCGAGCGAGCCAGCGGCATGATTCTCCAAGGACTCAAGCCGCGAATCTTCACCGATCAAGAAATTCGCGGATTTGGCCGTAGAGCTACCGCCCGTTCTTTGGAGTCTACGACCACGCCAACCGGGCCGACCGGTTCACTCCTTTTTCTTAGTATTTGAGCGAGGTCGCCCTCCCGACCGACCTTTGAGTACGCGCGCCAAGGGTGCGTAACTACAACAACAAGACGGGGACCGAGGAGCGGCAGGATGACCTCGACCAACTCGACGAGGCTCGGGATGTCGCGGTCTTGCGATCGGCTAAATATCGCCAGGCATCGCGTCGCTACTACCGACGGGTCCGCGGCCGCTCGTTCAAGTCGGCGACTTAGTCCGCGCCAAGTCCAATCCGCGAAGGACAGGCACAAGCTCTCCCGCCTTGGGAGGCCCTTTCACCATCGCGGAAGTCCTCCGACCGGCACTTTCCGCCTCAAGGACAGAAGGGAATCTCATGACAAACGCCTGGAACATAGAGAAGCCGAGAAGGTTCTATCCATAGTCGGCCTCTCTCCTCTTTTTGTACCATGCGAAAAACACTTGGGCAAAGAAAGGCTGCAGCGATCGGACGGCCGACCAAGTGGTTTTTTCTCTCTCGAACCTCTCTCGCTTTGTTGATCCTGAGCACTACGACCTCCGCCCAGCAGAGGTCCCGAAGCCGCCCTCCTTTGATCACGTCACGAAAGAACGAGGGCTAGATCTCAACAAAAAAGAGAAGAAGGAGCGAAAGAGACGAAAAGAGAAACACGGCCACTTTATTTATTTACAGGAGGAACATCACCAACCCAAAAAGGAACCACCCGCCAAGGTCCCTTTACTCGGCAAAGGCGCGATACTCCTCCTGGTGTGACCAGCCAAACGCGTGGCGTCGCTCGATCCTGCCCGGATCGTGGCGCCCTGCGCCTCTCACAATGGCCGGGAATGCGCGACAAGGATGCCGACTTCGCCGCATCCCCACGACGCAACCGGCCTCGACCTCGCCACCACCCGCAGCCAGGCTTGCTCGTCGCCCACCTCCTCTCGAAGTTGTGTGTAGCGGTCCGCCATAGCACGCGAAGCAAGTTCGTTTGGCGGCAGTCTTGGCAAAGTAACAAGCACTCTGGCGCCTCTCCTCTTATAACCTGCGGCACGAAAGACGAAGTGCCCCAAGTCGCCAGGAAGCGGAAGACGAAGCGCCTTGGGGTCACGCAACGGCGCAGAAGCGCCCGGCGCCAAAGATTCGAAATCGGCCAAGACGATCCCGAGCGAGTTAAGTCCACACTTATCTCCAAAGAAAAAATTAAATCCTTCTGCGGACTCAAGCGGTGCGTGGCGATCAGACTTCAGCCCCCACGCACCACTCTGGGGCTACTTCGACCTCGAAGTCGGCCGACCTAGATCGATGACCAGAACCACTCCGACCGGGCTACCCTCATAGTAACCTCTTCAAACCCAAACGCTACGACCCACGCCCCGCTGCCACGGCCCGAGGTAGCACTTTGAGCGAAAGGGAGGTTACTTGAGCAAGGGCCAAGCGGCGGGCGGATGGAGTTTCGATTTAGGTCGGCAAGCCGTAGATCAAACAAATCTCCTCGCGCAACCTCCTCGAACCAAATGCTACAACCTAAGCCCCAACGGCTACGGTTCGAGTAGCATTCCACGCAGAAGGAAGCCGCCTGAGCGTAAGATAGTTTGATCGACCAGGCGAACCAACCCTGGCCGCCGTTAGAAAGCGTTCGTCGCTAACCCAAGCCGTACTCGACCGACCGAGCTATCTACCTCATGACTTGTTTCCCCACCCAAAAGTACTACGGCCCCTCGCCTCGCTGACTACGGCCAAGTGGCACTCATGTGGGGGACGAGTCCTTCGAGCAAGAGAAGCTAGGGACGGTCGAAGCACCTCCGCCGGTCGGCCGATCTAACCTATCAAGCGCCAAGCCGCAAAGAGGCGGTCCGACCTAGGCACCCCTCCGCAAAGCTATCGCTCGAGATAGCTCGTCCTATCCCGTGATCCCTCCGAACGGGATTGAGGCAACACCTACGCTCTCAGGGCACCCCCGCGGGCCCTATAGCTATGGTCGTAAGTTTGCCCAAATTCATAGAAGAAGCACGGGATAAAACGAGCAAAATAACTTAAAGCAACCCGACACTTCGAACTCGGTCAGGGTAATCATGTTCATTACATTCACTGCCAAAAAAGCAAAAAATAAGGATACTAATCGTCTCCTCCTCCGACGGAGGATTTTCGCAAATGAGATCCGCCGGCAATCTCTTGGGCGCACGGATCGACCGGTCATGAAAGCGTCGACTTCTTCGTCGCTTTGGCCGCCAGCCGACGCCGCCTCTAACCGCCTTCAAGGTCGACGCCGTCATAGTAAGAGACGGTGTTGACCAGTGGCCGAGGAAGCGCCGAGCACCGCCGCTTCCTCGCACCGACGCCGACGCTGGCCAGGAATCCACCCAGCGGCTGGATGGCGCTGGGCGAGTAAGCCCGAACGGCCGCAGACGGCCTGGATGCCCACATGGAGGGCCGTCGGCTCGGCCGTCGTATCGGCCGCGTCCTCTCCGCCACCCGCTTATCCACGAGGGCCGAGTCACGTGACTCGACCGCGCGATCCCGTTCTTCCATCGCCGCTCTTCGCGACTCTAGCATGTCGCTAAGGTCTTTTCGCGACTTCTGCAGGACACGAGAAAAAGAGAGACAGCGTCAGAAGACGCCCGTCGCAGCGGTTCCAAGGGGTTGAATTACTCACCGGCCACGGAGGCCTCTTTGGCGCGAAGTTCCTCCTCGACCTTGGCACGTGCTTCTCGATCGGCCGCGGCACCTTCGGCAAGCTCCTCGCCGTCACAAGCTCCCCGAGCAAGATCCCGCTCGCCGCTGGCCGGCCGGCCCTCGCTGGCCGACTCGCATTCTTCTCGGAAGAGGCGGCCTCGCCGGGCGGATATCGCCGCACTTTCGCAGAAGTCTTGGCCGCTTCAGATCCGCCAGGACGACTGCCCTCTCCCTCCACGGCCAACGACTCCACGAGTCGCCGAGCCTCCCGCAAGGCTTCGGTGACTTCCCCACCGCCGACTGCTGGTGGCGTTCTTCCTCGCTTCGGCAACAAGCGCCCGAGCATCGGCGGCTCTTCCCTACGGCACTCCCTGTGCAAGTGCCGGAGGAACATCGACTTGCCCACCGCCGGATGTCAAGCGCCGAATACCCGCCTGGCCGATCACCATTTCGGCCGAGAGATGCACAAAAGACAAATCCGTCGGACTTACCGTCTGGCCGGGACTCTGAGCAATGGACTTCCTCGCCTTGGACGCGGCGTCAATAACGAGTAAGGTCGGCGTGGATCCTTCCCATCTCCTCCTCCGTAACGCCCCAATCCGCGTTACGCCTGCCCGTAAATCTAACGCGGACCCCGGCCGGTCGTCAGGGCTAAGTCAAGACGGCGACGGCGATCGCTTCGACTTGATTTCCGATCGCCGGAGCGCTGTGGCGGCCACGCTCCTTCGGCGACACCGGACCAATCAGGCGGCCCGGCGAGTGGGCGGGCGATCTCGCCCCGCCGGCGTTGAACGCCAAGAACCCGATGCTTCGGCGACAAGCTACCGACCTCCACTGGCCGGCAGAAGACGGGAAGGCGAGACCGGCAGATTTCGACGGCCTCATCGTCGACAAAGACGGGCGGCACGCCCGACGAAAGCTTACGCCAGACGGCCGTGATCCGGCGGCGGCCAGATCGTCCCTCCGGCAGCGTCTCTCACCGACGGGCTCTGCTGGAGCGATCCGACGATCTCGCTTCCCGACGACCACTGCGACGCTACGGACAGATCGGAGGGCGATTCTCACCGCCGGCGTAGGACTCGGCGCCTCCACAAGTGAGGCCCTGCGCCTGGCTTGGTCGAGAATTACGAAGAAGACAAGACTGAGGAATTGCGTAAGTCACTTACCGAGAGGAGCCGAACAACGGCACTGACGTGCCCTCTTTGCCGGACCGCGAGGAGGCGACAGGATCTGCGCTCGCAGATGAACCTCGCGCCGCGGTTTCTTCGAGGAGCCGCCCGGCCCGCTGATCGAACTGGCCGCGGCCGCGACCGCCTCGGCAACTTCTTCTCCTCGCTGGCAACGACTCGTCATCCTCACTCGAGGTCTCCTCCGAGACCTCTCGCCACGCTGCGGCCTGGTCCGCGCGCTTCTTCCTCTTCCGCGTCTTGGCGGCCACCTTTCGCTAGCGGCGGCGCCCGCTTCTCCTTTTCGAGGCGCGCGGCGCTCTCAACTCCTTTTCCCCGGCAGCAAGGGGCGGAGATCGATCCACCAAGCCCTCGCGAGAACACGCTCGGATGAGGGCGAGGGAGCGTAACAAAACAAAAGCAAGCAGGAGCCACCGGACGTACCAAGTCCGGAGGATTTCAAGGCCGAGAACGGCGCAGCGCCGCTCACGCCCTGTATCTCCGCGATGGAGATCATGGACACGCGCGAGGATCTCCGACGGAGGAGCTCCCGCCCGACGACCTTGCAGGTGGTCGGCCCAATGTACTCAAACAGGGACGCGACGGTCCTTGAGGGTTGGATGCGCCTCCATAAACGCGTCCGAGGACCACCTTGCTCGCCAGCCCCGCCGCTTCAAGTCCGCAAACTTCCCGAGAATCAAATCCACCTTCGGCCGGTCCTTCGTCGGGACCCTGTGTCCAGAGGATGCGACCGGTGGATTCTCGCCGAAGGCCGGGGCGCTTATCGCCGATGTTAGGACATAGAACCACTCGCCGTGCCACCCGGTTGGACGTCGGCAGCCTTCACGTCGATGTAGGACGACTGCGGTGGTTGCACGCTTGGATCGCGAGGGCGCCGAGGAGGTCGGCAGATCTCGATGGCGGCCTCGAGAAGAAGTGGCGCCAGAGCCCCCAGCTGGGTTCGATCCCAGGAAGGCCTCGCACAGCGTCATAAAGACCGCGATGTGGAGGACTCCGTTCGGAGTTCAGTGGTGAACTTCCCACCGTAGAAGTGCCGTGAGCTCCCTGACGAGCGGATGGAGTGGGAGGCCAAGCCCCGCTCGTAGAAGGACGCGGCGAGACTATCTCGCCGTCTTCCGATTCGGGGACCTCGGTCGGCCGTGACACCGCCCGGCCGGGGCCCGAGGCCGCGAGGGAAGGAGCTCCTTCCTCTCCAAGCCGAGGTAGCGACCCGCCGCGGCCGAGTGCGGGTTCAGCGACATCTCCAGATGAGCGCGGGGGAGCGGAGGACGGCGCGACAAAGCAGGAAGTTCTTTCTTCTTCCCCTTGCGTTCTCTCTCCTTTTCTTTTTTCAGAGGACACGAGCAGGAGGATTTGCTTTGCCTCCGCGCCGCCTCTCCTTCCTTTATAGACGCTGGCGGAACGGACGCGCCCGCGCCAACCGACGCCACCTACGTGACCGACGAAGCCGCTAACCGTCACCACGCCACGCCCACTACTCCTAACGTGGCGCAGCCTCAATTAAACCCCACTAAGCATTAATCGCCCGACAGACGGCCGCCACACAAGACGCCGCGCCAGATCGCAGCCCCGTCGGCCACAACGGACCAGGGCGCCCATGCCAAGAAAGGTAAGAAAACGGCCCATCGGCCGCCTCGCCGAAAGCAAGCGCCACGGGCTCGCGCCGAGGCCCGGCAGACCGCCGAGGGTTACGAAGGCCGAATCCACCACTGAACGAAGCCGCCAACACGTAAAAAGAGAGCGAGGGGCGGTCGCAATGAGCCCTGCAGGGCTACTAGTTAAGGCCTACGGACGACCCAATCGCTGTGGTGGCCCGAGACCATACCTCACACTCTCTCGCGAGCTCATCGATGAGTGGCCACCGCGCCCGGTTGGCTGACGACCGGCAGCTCGACGCGGACGAGTAAGGAAAGGTTTTTATGGAACGCCCGGCGGCCTGACGCCCACGACGAGCTACGTCTGCTTGGATACGATCCTCGAGGAGATCGCCAAGGTTCCACTCGGATTACCCGATAGTAGCTCGCGACGAGCACGACGTTCAAGCCGACGAAGGCAAGCGTCGTTCGCTCGCCGACTCTGAAAAAACCCACGAGCAGCGTGGCTTGCCGTGGTCCGAAGCTAAACCCCGACCGGCTCTCCGACCCGCTCGGGGCTCTGGAGACTCCACGGAAGGCCACAAGACCTGCTCTTTCTAGGCCGGGCGCGGCTCCCAATAAGGCTGAGTTTAGGCGCCGCCGAACCTCCGGTCGACGGCTACCACGGCTGGCTAAACCCCGACCAGGCCTCCGACCCGGCCGGGGCTCGGCTACACCACTGGAAGGCCACAAGACCTGTGCTCTTTCTAGGCCGGGCGCGGCCTCTGGCGATCAAGGCCGACCTAGACGCCACCGACCTCCGGTCGACGACTACCACGGCTAAACCCCCGACCGGCTCCGACCCGCTCGGGGCTCTGGAGACTGATCGGAAGGCCACAAGACTGCCTCTTCTAGGCGGCGCGGCTCCTGGCAATCACGACGACCTAGCATCACCGACTCCGCCGACGGCTACCACCGCCAGTTAATCCCCGGCGGCTCTCCGACCCGGCCTCCGGCTCTGGCATGCTTGACGAGTACCCATGCCATGGGTACCCCATCACCCGAAGCGAACGGCCGACCAACCACAAGAAAGGCCCAAAGACCGCCGAAGGTACTTGGGCGCGGGGAGCGAACCCGACTTGCGGGGCCGACCCTGGGCGGTCGGCGGACTCCGATTCGGACGGTCGGTGGGCTCGACCACCTAACTTTGGAGCTCGCGGTCGGCCAAGCTCCACCGCGCCTGACGAGCCAGGCCCACGCCCGGTGTCGGTCGTGGTGCCTTGTGCGCAGCGTCCCATGGCGTCCGTACCAGGGTAGGCGGCTCCTTCCCGAGACTGTCAGAAGAGCCACCGAAGAAGTCAAGCCCCCGTCCCGTCGCCTGGCACACCGCAGAGGAGTACGCCCACTCCCGAGGCCAAGGCAAAGTCAAGCGCCATTAAAGCCATCAAGGCTGACAGGAGCACCACGCGACACGCCACCCAGACAGCACTACGCAAGACTGCTCATCACAGAACCACCAACCCTGCCTCGGGACGGCGGGTCGATCGGACAAGACAGGAACAGACTTCAAGACGTGCGAGGCCCTTTCCTCGTAGTTTTCCCAACTCCGTGTAACTGCCTCCTCCGTCTATATAAGGAGAGGCAGGCCCGAGGTGAGGGGCGCGAGAAAAGCAGATCTTCTAGGTAGCCTCAACACTTAGCGAAAACATCAAGGGGATCGGACGGTGACCCTCCGCCTCGCTTGTACCCCTTGTTCATCTCCCAAAGATCAATACATCCACACCGCATCTAATCGGAGTAGGGACATTCGGCCGAACCAAGATACATCTTCGACTCCTTGAGTCGACCATTCGGGAGAGAGGAGCGCGACCCTTCCGACCATAAGTCAGTATTCTTAGGCACGAAACACCGACAATATCCTGTGCACATATGCAATAATTAAATCCGAGCCGTCCAGATCTCATCCAACAGTGGCTTCATCGGGGTGCATTGTGCACAGATTTGCAATTACCACCCCGATAGAGCCACCGTTGGATGAGATCTAGACGGCTCGGATTTAATTATTGCATATGTGCACAGAGTGTGTATGTGCACAGGATATGTAGTCCACTTAAAAAGAACGGAGGTAGTACTAATTATGGTCTTACTATCCTACAAATGTATAAAAAAAATTGTTGCTATGTACTCACTTGTGAAGAGTTTTATTTCACTTTCTTGAAAAAAAAATGTGATTTAAATGCAGTACAGATAGCATGTTACATTAGGGAATGAATATTCATAGCCAAATCAACCAATATATCAAAAGAATAAAGCTGCTATCACAACATTTTAGCTACACATTCCAAAGCACTCGCGCCAAAGTCTTATGTATTTCTGTGCAGACATAATTCAATTCTACTTGAACAATTTCCTAATATTAGATCTCCAACAGTTTCCTATAATTTAACTCTCAATAATCCTGGATTGTGAGCTTTCTAAAGTTTTTGGGCCTTAAAAAAGGCCATTCTCTAACAGTTCCTAATTTTCCCCCAAAAAATAGTGATTGGGAAAGCACACGAGCGTCCAATATCTGGCCACTTCGGCCGGAGTTTTTGGACATGCAGAGAGATTGGGATTCCGATAGAGTAACTGTTGGAGCGGTAATTTTTTTATTTGTTCCTAAAAAATGATTATGAAAATAAATTTTGGGAACTATTAACCATTATGCTGATCACAAGTACAAGAGCCGCAGGTACCAATTGTTATATGGTCATGTCATGCTTTCCCAATTTCCCTTTCTCGAATCAATGTCAGTGTGGAAATTACAAAAATTATTTTTTCTTAATTGCATTTGACCACCAGTTCCAAACTTTCAACCTGGTTTCACTTTCATGAATTTAATCGATGTTTGGTGTAGCACAGTGATCACATATTAATATTGCGGGGTCCGTTCCAGACACATGATGAGGCTACATTGATGTTCAACACCACACAACCTGGTAGCGTCCTAGATAGGTGATCACTTATGTATGGCTGTTTGCTTTGTTTAATGGGTTCATGAAGAAAAGAGTCCAAAGAATCAACCCAGTAAAAGCACAATACATCGAACACATAAGTCCACAGGAGGCACCCTCATTCTGCAGCCAGATTTTCATGTGGCCAAGCCTTCTGAATTTTAATTCGTTCCCATGTTAGTATGAAGAATGTCTTGTTACTCATAATCCATTGGAGTAGTAGATACAAGTATAACAGCAACAGCCAGAACTGTTCCTAGCACTAATGCAACTACAGCTAAAAAGATACTAAGAAATTAACCATGAGATCCCAGGGGAACAACTAAGCAAGCACACGAGCGTACCGTGAATGAGAGAGTGGAGGCTGCCATTGGGCTGGTAGTCATACACCAGCAGCCGCTCCTCCTTAGCCTGGAAGAATGCCCGCAGTGGCACGAGGTTCGGATGCCGCAGCCGCCCAACCACATCCATGTTCTGCTCCAACGCCTCTCCCTCCAAAGCCGCCGGGCCGATCTTGGCCGCGTCCAGTCTCTTCACAATGACCACGAGCCGGCCGTCGAGCACCGCCTTATACGTTGTCCCCACGCTCCCGCGGCCGAGCACCTCTGCCGACGCGCGCATAAGCTGCTCAAGGCTGTACCTCGCGGCCTCACCCGCGCAGAACGTTAGGCAGCCGCTCCGCTCCAGCCGGCGGGCCTTCTCCTCCGGCATCATCATCGCCGCCGTCTCCTCGTCCGGCACGCATTCCACATAGCCAACGTCATCGTTATCCCTGCTCACTTCCGACGCGGCTGAGCTCTTCTTGGGGCTTGGGTACGCCGCCGAGCTCGGACGCCTCCGCTTTTTGCTCCTCTTTATTGCAATCATGGCGCAAACAAGGAGCGCGGCGAGGAACGCTCCGGTGGCAACCGCGACGGCCGCTGTGGTCCTCCTCCTCGCTTTCTTCGCGGATGAATCCGGCAAGCTGAAGCTGTCGCGTTGCGGGCCGTCGCCAGTCGCTGCGGCGCTCTGCACCGGGGAAGCGGCGGAGCCGTTGTTGCCACCGCCGTGGAAGAAGAGATGGGACCCGTTGCACTCGCGGCGGACGAGCTCGCCGCAGAGCCCTGGATTTCCGGCGAACGCGGCGGCGCCCATCTGCCCCATGGGGGCTGTGACCGGCACGGGCCCGGAGAAGTTGTTGTACGACACGTTCAACAGCTTGAGCGACGACTGGTTCCACCCAGGGAGGGCGCCATTGAAGCGGTTGACGTCGAGCCGTAGGAACGCGAGGTAGGGAAACGCGGCCTCAATGCCGGGCGGGAGCGTGCCGGAGAGCCTGTTCCAGGAGAGGTCGATGGAGCGGAGCCGGCGGAGCGACGCGAGCGACGCGGGGAAAGGGCCGGAGAAGCGGTTGCCGGCGAGGAAAAGCGCCTTGAGGTTGGCGAGCGGGGAAAGGTCGGGGATGGGGCCATGGAGCGCGTTGGACTTGAGGCTGAGCACGCGGAGCTCCGCGAGACGGGAGAGCGTGGCGGGCGGAAACGTGCCGTTGAGTCCAGCCCACTCGAGGACGAGGCGGGTGATCTGGCCGGCCGCGCTGCAGGAGACGGCCGTGTGGGAGCAGGGGGAGGCGGCCAGGGGGAGGCGCAGGTGGGCGGACGGATCGGCCTTGGCGAGGAAGGCGGTGAGGACCGCGGCCTGGGTCGGCGGCCTCGGGGCTAGCCTTGCGGGCGGATGCACGGCTGGGACCGGCGTGGGCTGAGAGTGGGATGCAGACGGGGGTACCGCCGCGGGTAACGTAGGCTGGGAGTGCGATGCGGCGCCGGCGGCGGAGGCGGTGGCGATGGCGGCGAGCAGGAGCAGAGGGAGGAGGCGGCGATGGTGGAGCGGCATTTTGGGCTGGTTGTTCGGTTTTCGGGGGTTGGGATTGAAGGTGGTGGATTTCAGCGGAGTGGAGCTGTGGAGTGGCGTGGAGTGCTGGATGCAGCGCCGAGTTGCGATCAGGTATGTGGGTGTGGCCTAGATTCAGCTCCGGAAGGGAGAGTGGTCGCCTGGCACGTGGGTGGTACGTGGTGTGCTACTGTGCTCAGTGTTCTTTTCTCGCCTTAACGTACAAAGAAGTTTAGCACTCGACCCATGGATTCAAATTTGGGCGATATTTAAAAAGTTTCAGTTGAGATTTTAGATTTTAGACCTCTTTAATATTCTAAAATTCGCCTGAATAATTTTTTTAAAAAAATTTCAAAATACTACTGTACCCACTGAAATTTCGGTGAGATCTCCGTGATTTCGGCTGAAACCTTAATGTTTTTTTTACCGGATTTTCATTTATTTTTTGACCGGATTTGATTGCACTTAGGGTCAAGATCATCCACAAAAACAATTGACCTTTTTCGGTCAAAATAAATTGATCGAAATCTCGGATTTCTCAGTTGAAAAAAAGATTTAAATTTTGGTTTTTAAATTTTGATTGAATTTTGTTTGAAATTCCGAGATCACGTTGAGATTTCAAGCACCCCGAGATTTCTATCAAAACGAAATTTTAAACATTGACAAGGACAATAAGCACTCACTTTCTAGTTTCTAGTTTGAACGCGGATCACGGAAAGGACTAGGAGTAGCACATGTTCAGATCCTAGCATGGCAAATGAACAAACATCCAATATAACGAGGAAATAATCACTATTATCTGTCTCTCGTAGTGCAAGATGGTTCAAGGTATAATTTCAAACACAAGATGGCTTAAGGCCAAAGCATGCCTTTCCTTTTCAACAACTCATCGGACAAACAATCAGGCTACTGCTCCTAGTACTACTGTAAGTCTGTAACCCCGGAAAATAAAAGAAAGTGATCGCCGGAATACAAAAAGTAGTGAAAACCACACTACGAGTAGCACGGTTCCATTTTTCGAATGGTTTTCACGATTTTTTGCGAATTTCAAGTGTACCACTTCGGTTTGAAAAATAAAACCATTCAAATTCAAATTTAAATTCAGAAAAATTAAAAAAATGATAAACTTTATCCATAAATTTTTATATAATTAGTATTAGTTGTGAATATTATTTGAAAAAAAAAATGAAGTTTTAAGATATTTTTGAGCCATTCAATTATAATTATGCCCCTATTTGGTAGAGCTCCAGATCCCATCTCCATTTCAGATCTGAAACTTGTACGCTAAAATAAAGTGAATTAAGTTTATATTTTTATTCTAAAATGTAAGCAAGATGACCCACCTATACACTTGTCGGTGTTTTGAATACCGGCTAGTGAATTTTGGTCGAGGGGTCGCGTGTTCCCTCTCCTTGAATGGCATGACTCAGGGAGCCCAAGAAGTATATTGGTTTGAGCTGAATGTCCCTACTCCGGTCCCCTTCCCTGTGGGTCCTGTCTCCCTTTATATAGACAGAGGGGGCATGTTACATGGGAATTTGGACGCCTGGGAGTCCAGGTCTTCGGGCCTGGCGACTGACCGGTATCTGCTCACCCCATGCTGGGTCGGTTGATACACCGGGTGGCATTGTTTTCTGTTTCGCCGGGAAGTGGCGTACCTACCCTCTGCGTGTTTGCCAGGTGCTGACGCCGTATCGCCTGGCTCTGGTGTTGCCTCGGGAGGGAGCGCATCCTCCCACTGTGCATGACTGGACGATGAGACTGGTGCTTTGACTTCGGCAACCTCCCTGCTGCCTTGGGAAGGAGCCACCTGCCTTCGCACGATCATTCTGAGCCATCATGTTCGTAGGGCAGGTGGCCAACGACTGGTAGCAGTCTGGCGCCCAACACCTGGGCGGAGATTGCCTTAGCTTGGTCGGAGCTTCTGGGCGTCCGACCCATGACGGGGGTCGAATCGCCCCCTGGTTAGTTTGGTCAGAGACGAGTGTCCTTCGTGGCCCAGCGGGGCCTTCGGCCAGAGCTGGGCTTGGGGTGGCCTATTCGTCGTCCCGGGCCGCTGGAGGTACCCATGGTATGAGTACTCGTCAACACTTTTAATATACCCACAACTCCAGCTCCACATATCTTGTGGAGTTAGGAATACCTAGCTCCACCAGATCCACGCTGTAACTTTGCCAAACAGGGCTTTAGTAGCAATATTTGTTAAATTATATTTAGTAGCAATATTTGTTGAAGTATATTTAGTGCCAATATTTTTGTTGAAGTATATTCGACTTCCAACTGGTTGCAAGGCGCCGCCCCAATGAACATCGCTCCGCTCTACTTTCAGCTAGTCACAAGGAAAAACAACACGGTGCACCACGAGTTGACAAATAACAACCGGCTTAACCCCATAGGAAAATGACCACCCAGGCTTAGCTCCACGAATTCTTCTCCTTAAGGATTTTGCTGCAAGGGGTCCACCTGCATCCTGATGTTCAAGACGCAATCTCTTAGCGTTGGACCGTGGATGGTCAATATTCGGCAAAATTGGTTTACAGGGCTCAATTCATTGGGTCTATGCCGGACCACAATTACAATTCAATCTGAAAAGCAAGGACCGAAAACAAATGCAAATTTTTTGCTTTGCTGTTGGTGCAGAACAAGATTTTAACCGCTGACAACTTGGCCCTCAGAGGTTGGCCTCACGTTGCAGGTTGCTTCCTTTGTGGCTCCGGGATCGAGTCAGCCTCCCACATAATGTTGTCGTGCCCATTTGCAAAGCTGTTCTGGTCCACCTTCTTCTCAAAGTTACAGATCCATTCCTCGGCCGGAAGGGACGACAATTCGGCTTTCACAGTCTCTTCTTGGTGGCAGGACTTGCGTAATCGGACTCCAAGGGGGTCCCACGCGAAGCTTGATGGGATCTTAATCTTTGGTTTCTGGAATATCTGGAAGAAGCGCAAAGCTCGCATTTTCAATAACAAGCACACTTCGATCCTGAATGTTGTTCAGCGAGCCTTGGAGGATGTAGCCAACTTCGACTTCGCCCGAAAGCTGAACCCCTAAAGTCCGGTCGGCTTCCTATCTTTATTTTCGAAAACTTGTAGTTCTTTCCTTTTCCTTCCGCAACCGCTTTACCAGCAGTTTTATTATAGTTTTCTTCTTCAACACTATCTATTGTTCTTTGCTCCTTCTTAAATGAAACGGTAGAGCTCCTGTCGTCTTTTTTTTTAAAAAAAGAAAAACAGCAGGAGATATAACGGGGAATATCTTGAAAGCTATACAAAGTTTCTGAATTGGTCAGTTCTGGACAACTCGGATGATGGTTTAAGATATGTATCGATTCTACGATTCTACTTCTGCATTCCTTGGCTACTCATGTATTTATTATGAACTTATGTGATTTATTTATGAACTTTATAAAGCAAAGTTTGACTTAATCTTGCTGTGGATGTTCTTGCTGGTCCCGTGGATTTGTGTATTAAGGCCAAAGCACTATTTATGATTTGGGAACAATTTTAATGTGTCACTGTCATGCACTCATCTTCTGATTTTGATGTTGAAATGTTGTAATTGTTTGCTGTCATTTGATATATTGTTGATGATCTTTGATTGTGTTTGTCTGTTCATTTTCCAGGATTAGTTCCGTCGGGCCTCTCGAATCTGTCGAGGGTTAGGGACGAGAGAAATTAAATCCCACGTGTGGGGATAGAAACAGGAGAAACTTTGGTTATCGGTGATCGAGAATAGGAGGGCGTTTCCTACGGGTATTTCCCGTTGCCACTCCTAGTCGTGGTTAAGGACTTAGGGCAGTGTCTAACGGTAGCAGGACAAGAGGCATGTCATGGTAAACAGTTCTTGTCATTTTGGGCGCAAGCCGCGACGACTCTGCAGCCTAGTAGTGTGCGGGCGGACGTTTTGGCACACGGGGACATTACGGCCAGCTTTCGCCGTTGTCGCAATTCGTCTCTGAATCTAACAAGTGCTGTACCACACCTTGTCGGTGCTGAACAGTTGCGCGACGCCTCTGCTGACGAGCGATCACTTCGTCGTTCAATGCATAAAGCTCAGGAACGCAAAACATAGAGAGACCAACTTCAGCGAAGTAACCTAACCAAATCTTTCCCATCATCGATTAATTTCTCAATTAAATTTATGGCGAACATAGTGTGCTTAAAGTTGTAACACCTGCATGCAGACTTATAGACAGCCCTCTCTCTCTCTCTCCCTCTCTCTTGAATGCATGCGATGGAACAATGGATCACTGATGAATTGATGTGATTGAGCACTAGTTTGACGTGGTCTCTGTTGCGTGCGCAAGCAGCAGAGCCGCAGGTCAAGAAACGACTCGACCAAAGGAACGACATAAGTCGTGCCACGAGCTCTAGCGACCCTGCCGTGTTAAACTCAAGCTCCTTAGAAGCTCAAACTAAGCTCAAGTGAATTTGAGTTAGAATCTAAGGTTGAATTGTAGGATCGTAAGGGGCTTCTCAACCCCAAAAGCTAGCTTAAGAGGTGAGGAACTCCCCCACTTATAAGTTAGGTCATTTACCCTTTCACAACCAATGTGGGACTATTCTAACAATCCCCCCTTCACACATTGATATCTCTCAGCCGTTCACTACCCCTTCACCGTACACCGACGGTCCCTCAGGGCCACGGTCCCTCAGGCCTTCATACCCTAGTGTCCATCGGGCAAAAGATGTTAGAACCGGGCTCTGATACCAATTGTAGGATCGTAAGGGCCTTCTCAACCCTACAAGCTAGCTTAAGAGATGAGGGACCCCCCCACTTATAAGTTAGGTCCTTTGCCCTTCCACAACCAATGTGGGACTATCCTAACATGAATCTGGGCTTTAGCTTGACTCAGTTTAAACTCAAGTAGATATGAGCTCGGCTCAACCTCAACTCAAGTAGGCTCAAGACACCTCGGTAATAGTCAATAATTCAACATGCACTAATTTTCAATATTAAGAAAACCTTAAGCTCAAGATTGGATCGAGTAAGCTCAGCAACATGTGAGGATAGAAAAATTATCACAACTCACAAAAATAATAGCATGTATGTCTTAATAAGAACTAGGAATAATTGATTATTTGCCACAAAGTTGAGGTGTATTTGATGATTTGTTATGCCATATCTCACTGATATGTGGTCCCAGAATCCAAATGTCAATGAGATATAACGTGGTAAATCATCAAATGCATTTCAACTTTGTGGCATTATGAAAGGGGAGGACTCAAGGATGTTGGCGAGTTGATAAATTTACCGTGTCTAAATAAGCTATTCGAGCTCGGCTCATTAAAGCTCACAAGTTCAAGATCAAATTTAAATTTGGTTCGATTGAAGTTCGCAAGTTTAAGATCAAACTTGAACTGTTGGGGCTTTTTTTATAGTCCTACAATGGACCTAGTTTGGTGACTTAGTGGGCCTTTTGGGCATACGGAATATTGGATTTCAGCTAGTGCAGAGCGGTGGAACAGGCCATTGCAACATGGTCGGTCGGTTGGTTACGTGGGAGTATACCTAACAACCTCGAACATGGACATCTCTTTCCTACTTGTGAATTACGATAGAGAAAAACCAGGAAACCATATGTCATTATTGTTTGAACATATACCATCCCGCCGTCTTTTCGCATTCGTTCTCTCAGTGTCATTGTTGATGGGTTCACGATGTTCCTCTGTTGCATGGCGTCTCTAGAAATTTAAAGCCCCGGAGCGAAATGCAAATTAAGACTAAAATTTGAAAAATTCATGTGTATCGATCAAAATAGTACCTGTCGGGGGGTCGGGTAATTTCCATAAATTACCTCGGATGCCACCAACGACCAAGCTCGCTCCCGCCCGAGCCACCAGGAGGTCGTTACCCTGGGTTGTCTAATCAGAACTTGGAAGGCTACGCATTCCGGCCAGTTCCGAGCTCGGGCTCGGGTGGGACCGAGAATGCCACGTATTCCAGTCGATTCCGAGCTCCAGCTCGGGTAAGATGACCAAGCTCGGTGCCGGTCATCGGCCGACCTTACGCGGTCTCGGGGTCGGTGGGAATAACCACCCGAGCGTAACTTCCGTTGGCGAATTCGTTTCGTGGGAGCGTGGCGGAAAGATAGGATCCACCGATTGCCACGTTTGGGCGAGGTCCAAGCGTGCGGGTAGTGGTCATGGAGTTCGATCCTTTGTAAGCTATAAAAGGGTCCCCATCGTGAGGGACACACAACAAAGAACAACAACACACGCATTGCATCGATTGTAAGACAAGAGTCATACACTGGAGACACTTTGCAAGAGTATACAAGAGCTGGAGTAGGGCTATTATCTCTTCCCTGAGAGGCCCGAACCAGGGTAAACTGCTGTGTCCACGCTCGTGGAGATCTGGTGATCCGTTCCTTGAGTAATCCCTCACGCAAGAAGGGTCCGCAGTTGGTCCCTCCACCAACAAGTAAGCTCGGCGGGGGCTGTTTCAATCGTCGGCGGTGGCGCCGTCGTGGGGACCGACTTTCCCTTTCGTGAGGAATCAGAAGAATGTCGAATCCCGAGAACCACCAGGGCTCGCCCCGAGATCGGGGAAGAGGACAAGCAGTTCTTCGACAATGGGGCCGACGACGTCGCCGGCATTAAGAATCAAGACGGTTCCAGGAGCTTTTCCCTGGAAGCCGCTCTTCTGCCGGAGGCGATTCTTTCGCTCGGCTCGACGCCCTCTCGGACGGCGAGTGCGACGAGCTCTACGATGGTGCGGACATCCCGACCTCTACGAGCTCGACCAGGGGACCGCTTCACGGGAGACACCGTGATGTCCCCTCGCGATCCGTCCAATCCCGTAACGTCTTCGTTGCGGAGGAGGATGGAAATGTCGGAGCAAATCCGGTGGCGCGTCTTCACCACTCTGAAGCGGCCAAAGAGCACTGCGAGGCATCCCTGAATCGGACGACCCGACTTCTGCCGGCAAGTCCGAGGTGGCCTGACCGATAAGACCAGGGCGAAGTTCGTGAGAATTTCCACGCCAGACGGGACTCGAGGCCCGTCGACGGCATTTAACGAGCTCGTCACCCCGCGTTCCCCGAGCGAACGCCTTCAAGCCCTGGCCACGGTGGTGCGCAACCTCGAGAGAGTTTCTGGCAGGTCGACCTAGAAGCCATGGCGCGGCCGTGGCCGACGACCTCGAGGAAATCGCCACAGACATAAGGCGGCGGAGGCCTCCCGGAAAGGGCGCCAGAGCAATTCTGGGAACGCCGCCGCCGGCGTCAGCGCCACCACCCCGATGACTCACGCAGCCGCACCCAAAGTGGCCTTGGCGCGCGGCAAGGCTCGGGAGGGCACCCGAGCAATTCCGGGGCTCCTCGGGACAGCGGAATCTGAGCCACAGGCGAGCAGGCCGAACATTCCTCATCGGGCACTCCCATCCTACAGCGTAGGGAGATTTTCTCTCGCTGGGCCCACTAACCTCGGGCTCGGTGGTGGGGATCGCCCGGCCGCGCGCTGCGTGGCGATCGCCAACGATCCGTGTTCGTGCAGAGCGTTCGCGACATCGGCTGCGACGAGTGACCTGGCCGACAAGGTTTAAGCCGGGTCACATCGAGAGATTCGATGGGACTCAGAACCCCGACGAGTTTCTCTCGATCTACACCACGGCCATTTTAGCTGCCGGGGGTGATGAAAGGGTGATGGCCAACTTTACGCCTGATCCTGGGCGGGCGGCTCGGGCGTGGCTATTCAACCGAAGGAGAACTTCGATCCGGCCTGGGCCCGGTGAGCAAAGACTCTCCGAGCCAACTTCAGAGCTACGCCCGTCGCGAGGAAGGAGCGCGACCTTGAGCGTCTGATACAGACGGAGGGCGAGACCCTGCGCCAGTTCGTCCAGCGCTTCATGCAAGTGCGCAATTCCATCCCGAGCATCTCGGATGAGGCGGTCGTCCGGGCTTTCAAGTTCGGGTCGAGACGACGCTTTACTCGGGACCTCGAAATCCACCGGACATCACACCTAACGAGCCGCTCCGCATGGCTGACCGTTACGCCAACGCGGATGAGGCCGTCCAATGGAAGAAGCTGCTAGACGAGGGAAAGCTGCCCCCTCAGCCCGGGCTCGAAGGGGCATCAAGCCGAAAGAGCGTAAGCTCGATCGAGAAAAAAATCAAAAAGAAGAAAAAATCCTCCGTCTCGGCATGGTGGCGACCATCGAAAGACAACGGCCGACATCGCGATCGTATAGGGGAGCCCCGAAGGAAAGGGTCGGCCAGGTTCGGAGCAACGAGCAGAACCGGGACGACCAAGAACGCGGCGACCAACGAGGGCGGGCTAGTGCCTATTTCTGCCCGCTCCACCAGGCGCATGGGCATGACTTTCGGAAATGCAGAACGTGGGCCTCCCGCCTGGAGCAGTTCTACAATGGTAAGGGTCCCATGCCCACGCTCCCCGAGATGGAAGGAGACGTCAAGGGCAACAAGCCCGCCGAGGAGCAAGACACCGACATGGAGTACCAAGAGCCGAGAAACCACATCGCCGTGATATTCGGGGGCTCCGCCGCCTATGGGTCGCGTCGGGAGTTAAAGGAGGCCGCGCGCGAGGTACTCCGTGTCACTCAGGGGAAGCCTCCTGTTCAGCAGCTCAAGTGGTCCGAGCTGCCGATCACCTTCTCCAAGGACGACTGCCCTCTGGGGATGACGAAACCCCAAAGGCTTCCGATGGTCGTTAGCCCAACGACCGCAACACCGCGATGAGTCGAGTCCTTGTGGATTGCGGAAGCTCCCTGGACACGATATACGCCAGGGTCTTGGGCGAGATGAGATCCTCGCTCCAAGATCAAAGCCTGGTGGTCCGTTCTACGGGATAGTGCCCGGAACGCCGGCCAGGCCGCCGGCCAGATCGCCCCGCCAAGAACGCTCGGCAATCCGAGCAACTTCCGAGCGGAGCTGATCACGCTCGAAGTGGTCGATTTCGAAGTCGACTTACAACGCGATCTGGGCGACCAAAGACTCGCCAAATTCATGGCCGCCACTCACCACGGGTATCAATGTTTGAAGGTCCCCGCCCGGCGGCGTGATCACGGTCAAGGAAGCCTGAAAGCAGCCCTAAAGCTGCGACGAGAGGCGTTAGACATGGTCGGTCAATCGCCCTTGGTGGGCCGAGCAAGAGCCGAGGAGTTCCGGCCCAAGGCTAGCCTCAAGCCGGAGGAGAAACCAAGGCCATCCGTTGTGCGGCCTGAGAACTGGACAAGATCGTACACGTGGGGCTTCCTAGATCCTAAATAGGAACTCGAGCTCGTAACCTTCCTCCGGAGAAGCGCGGACACGTTCGCTGGGAAGCTGTCCGAGCATGCCCGAGTCCCAAGGAAGGTCGTCGAGCACGCAGGCTAGCGATTCGGCGACAAAAGCCTGTATGGCAGAAAGCTCAGCGCTTCTCCCGGAGAAGCAAGCCATCATCGAGAGGAACCGGACAAGCTCCTCAAAGCCGGTTTCATTCGGGAGGTCGACCATTCCGAGTGGTTGGCCAACCTGATTATCGTGATGAAAAAAGGGGCAAGTGGCGCATGTGTGTCGATCACACGGGGCTGAATGCCGCATGCGAAAAGACAATTTCCGCTACCTCGGATAGACCGGTTGGTCGACGCAACGGGCCTCCGAGGCGATGAGCTTTACGGGCGCCTACTCAGGCTATCACCAGATCGGCATATCGCCCGACGGCGAGAGAAAACTTCCTTCATCACGCCCGTTTGGCACATTACGCTACACGACCATGTCCTTCGGTCTAAGGAATTGGAGCGACCTTCAGCGCCTTATGCGAGAAAACCTTCTCGAACCAAATAGGTCGGAACACTGGAAGTATATGTAGACGACATAGTCGTCAAGAGCAAGATGGCCTCGGACCATGTATCCGATCTAGAGGAGACTTTTCATAACCTCAATAAGCATCGAATAAAGTTAAAACCTGAAAAATGTGTGTTCGGGGTCAAAGCCACAAGGTGCTCGGATACATGATCGGCCCACAAGGAATCGGGGCCAACCCAGAGAAGATAGAAGCCATCGAGAACATGCGACCACCGACTTGCACTCGGGAGGTCCAGTCCCTGACCGGGAGAATGGCGGCCTTAAGTCGTTTCATCTCGCGGCTCGAGGAACGTGGCCTACCTTTCTTCAAGGCGCTCGGAAGCACGACGGTTTAGCGTGGACAGATGAAGCTGCACCGCTCTTTCAAAGAGCTTAAGCTATATTTGTCAAGACCCGGTCTTGACCACGCCAAGAATGGGAGAGGTTCTCTTGCTCTACCTCGGCCGCCACACCCCAGCGGTAAGCGCCGTCTTGACGGTAGAAACGGGGCGAGTGCGGCGCCGATCTACTACGTCGGCGAAGTCTTACGGACCAAAGGAGCGTTACCACGAGGTCGAAACTCCTTTATACGCTCCTCGTGGCCTCGAAGAAATTAAGACACTACTTCCAGGCACACAAAATCCAAGTCCCGACAAACTTCCCGAGAGAAATTCTCGGGAATCGGGGCGCAAGCGGGCGGATCGCGAAATGGGCCATGGAGCTCGCGGTCGAGATCGAATTCTCGGCGTAACAGCGATCAAATCTCAGGTCCTAGCGGACTTCCTAGCCGAATGGACAAACCCCGCCCGCCGAACCCGAACCCAACCAGGCCGAGCACGGCCATTGGGTCATGCACTTCGACGGATCCCGAGCTTACGATTGCTCGGGTGGAGTGGTCCTCGAATCCCCTCGGGAGAGGCGGATCGATCGCCCTCCAATTGCATTTCGGCGCAACAAACAACGGCGAGAATCTGAAGGTACGCTGGCGGGCCGGGCATGCAAAGCACTCGAGTCCAACGACTAATCGCGAAGGGCGACTCGCGGTGGTCGTCAACCAGGTTAACAAGGAGTATCGGTGCTCAGATGACTCAATGGCGCTTTACCTGGCTGAAGTAAGGAAGATGGAAAAGTACTTGAAACTTCAAGTACTATACATCCCGGGAAGGACAATGCCCTGGCCGACCATCTATCGAAGGTCGGTTCGCGCTTCGCTTCGCTTCTCGGCGGGTGCTCATCGAGCACCTCTATAAGCCCTCCATACCCTCGGGAGGAGGCAACCGAGGCAGGTGGTACCGTCTCCTTCCTCGGCAGGATGCGAGGTGGATGACGCCATTCATCCAATACGCCGTGCACGGACACCGCCGAGGAGGAAGCCGAGAAATCCGGCTAGCGAGGCGCTCCTCGACCTATAAAATGGTCGAGGGCCTCTTATACCGCAAAGCGCGCTTGGCGTCCTCTCCAAGTGCATCACCCAAGAGGAAGGCAAATACCTCCTCAAGGATATCCATGACGGGATGTGTGGAGCTCACTCGTCCTTTAGGACCTTGGTGAGCAAAGCCTTAGGTTGGGTTACTATTGGCCGACGGCCTTGGCCGACGCAGCGCTCAATAGTAACCTCACGCCGATCTTGCCGGTTCCATGCTCGGAAGGTCCATCACCAAGCATACGCGCTCTGAGACCATGCCGCTAACCTGGCCATTCTCGGTTTGGGGCATCGACATACTCGGTCCATTTCCCAGGAAGGAGGGGTTGTAAATACTGTTCGTCGCAATCGACACCTTCACTAAATGGATCGAGGCCGAGCCTATATCAACCATCTCGACACAGCGGCTAAAAGGTTCTTCCGCAATAATGTAGTAACCCGCTTTGGCGTTAAGTCGCCTCATTACCGACAACGGCACTCGGTTCTAAGCGAGGTGTTTTAGGCTTATTGCGAGGAGGTCGGGACCAAGATATGCTTCGCATCCGTGGCCCACCCACAGAGCAATGGGGCGGCCGAGCGCCGCGAATCCGGGCAGATCGTCCCAAGGAATCAAGAAGAGAGTCTTCAAGAGCCTCGACGGCATGGTCAGCCTGGGTGGACGAACTACCCTCGCCCTTCCTCGGTCATCCACCACGACGAGCCGAGCCACGGGAGACCCCTTTCACCAGTATATGGCGCGGAAGCCGCCCTACCCGTCGAGGTTGTCCTAGGATCCCCAAGGGTGAACCTAGCCGATAGCATCGACGCAGGCGGCAGCGCCTTCGACCTCGACCTCGCGGAGGCGTCCGTGAACGGGTTCGTTGCGATCCGCGGTCTACCTCGCAAGCACTTCGCAGCACGCCGCTAAATCGGTGCGACCAAGGACCTTGCACGTCGGCGATCTCGTTCGCGACGGGTCCAAGACTGTCAAAAGCCAACAAGCTAACGCCAAGATGGGAAGGTCCTTACGGTCGTCTCAACAAAGACGCCCGGGCTGTCCGCCTCGCAATGGAAGATGGTCGAGAACTAGCTAGCACTTGGAACATCGACCAAGCTGCGTAAGTTCCATGTCTAACCACACTCGCCTACCTTTTAATAAATTTTGTCACCTCGTCTTCTCGTTCTTTCTCTCTCTCTTTCTCCTTTACCTCCGCAAAAATTCTACGATTAAGCTCGACCTGCACAAAGTGTCGAGGCGGAGTCGGTCGTCGGGGCAAAACACCGTGCGACAAGAGCTCGACCTCAAGGGCTTCCTTCCTCGTAAGGCGACCATCTTTTCGCGGTAGACCTCCGCCGCAAGCAAAGATTCGTGAGGACACCCTTACGAGCGGTTCCGAGCTTAAGTCGGCGGTGGGCGGCATCGACGACCGTACCCTAAGAGCCACACGGTCCCCGCAGAACTCTACTCCGCCAACGAGATCGTGCTCGCGATCACGCCCACGACCTCCGTTGGCGGCGGGGGCTATAGGGGTACCAAGTGGCCACGACCTCGTGCGACTCTCACGCGAGGTAGCTACTCCTAGTACGATTGACCGCTAAGTCACGTAAGGCCGAAGTAAGCCGAACAAGGAACCGCGACACCAAACAAATCGTTGTCATCTCGGACAAAACAACAAAAAAACGTTTAGAGATAGATAAACGCTCTTTCTATGTTCAACTGGGCGGTTTTTCCCTTAAGTTTTTTACAGGTAAAGACAGGAAAAAGAAAATTACAGGAGCCCTAAGACGCTTCTCGCCCCGCAGAGCGACGAGCTCGTCTCAAGACCGAGTCAAGCTCGAACTCAAGGTCGAGCACCCGCCGGCGAAGCTTCGACCTTCGCTTGCCGCTGTCGGTCGCCTCGACTCCTCCGTTCGGGTCGATTGTCCTTTCGGCGCCGGGCGTCGCGCAAGGTCGCCACCGTGGCCTCAAGGCCCGACCTTGCTCGCCGCTCGGCCGAGACGCTCCTGGAGCTCGTGCACGGACTCCTCCACCTTCCGCCGGATCTCGGCCTCGAAGATGTCGGCTCGGCAACCGGCGCCGAGCCCGCGATCTTGGCGTCTGCTCGGATTGGTGCTTAGCGACAACTTCGGCGGCACGGTGGCGGCATGGAAGTCCTTCATGGTGGACTCCGGCACTGCGCGACAAGGTATTTCAGGTCGTGATCGAGTTTTTGATAAAAACACATGAGTCGAGTACTTACCCAACAAAGCCGAGCCTCCGGCCCTGTTTGGAACATCTCGGCGGGTCCTCCGTCTCGCCTGTTCCCTGGGCGGGCAAGGGATCTCCGCCTCGATCCCTTCTCCTTGATCGGAGGCGGGGCTTGAGCCCGAGCTCCTCATCCCCGAGGGCGAAGGAGCTTTGTCTGGGGGACGACCTCCGCCTCCTGGAGAGGAACGGCCTCAAGAGCGAGGATAACCTCCCGCTCTTCTTCCTCCCAGTCAGAAGTTGCGCCCGGGGGCTCCACACCTTCGGCGTCTACTGCCATGGGAGCAACCGGGACAGGTCGGCATCCGGCCCTTAGGCTGCAGCAGCGTCCCGACCGCTGGATCAAGGGCACCGAAGTCGGCGGCCGGAAGGTCGGTCCCGATCGAGCGACCTCGGTGCCGACAGATCCCCTTCGTCTTGAAGCTGCCCGGCCACCTACGGTGGCGGGCTCATCTCCCGACGGTAGGGTAGCCGGCTCTTCCTCGTTGGACGAGCTCCCGCCAGAATGGGTCCCCGACGCCGGGCGTGGCGGGACGGCGTGGCGTCACGAGCACGGGGAGACCTCGGCGATCTCCTGGAGAGTCGCGGTGATGATGTCGCCGTGGCGCCGAAGAATCCTCGCGGGAGTTTCGGGCCGCTCATCACCATCACACGCCACGACTTTGATGTGGGGGATGCCCTCCTTCGCGGCTCGGGCATCGGCAGCCGCGATCTTCCTCCGTGTCTCCGCTTCGGGTGACACGACCTCTGGTCCCGAGCTCACGGCGATGGGCTCCCCACCTCGACATCGCCGCCACCGCCCGGCAGTGGGGCCCGGGCCTCGCTGACCTCGGCTCCAGCCGGCCTCGTCGCCCACGACGGCCTCGGCGGCCGGGCAAGCTCCTCTCTAGCACGAGGTCAAGAATATCGTCGACCATCGCTCAAATCCCATAACTCCGCACTAACCGCCACACCCACTATAGACGATGTGGGGTTAGTATGGTCTTGGGAGAAAGAGACAAACAAGAGGAGCGGAGCCCGACCTTGCTCGGCGTCACTTCGTGAGCTCGGGCGCGGCCAGGAGGCGGCCATGTCCTCGCGCGCCTTGTCGGCCCTGGCGGCCGAAGGGTCGGCCTCCCCAAGCCGACCTCGGAGGCGGTCGGCGTTAGGCGCGATTGGCGTGGCCAGGCGACCTGCGGGACCTCGGGACCAAGGGCGGGAGTCGGCTCGTCCCTTCTCCTCCTCGCGGTCCGGGCGAGCCGAGCTCGAGCTCAGCGCGAGCTCGCTGAAGGGCCGCGATCTGGCCTTCAGCTCGACCTTCGCCGGGCCGGCAGCGTGGCGCCTCCTTCGCCGCAAGAATTGGCGCAACGAGCCATCGGCTCGGGATTGTCTCGTGTACTCATCCATCCACAATCTTAGTTCACTCACCTCCCGCCGTCCGCATACTCCAAGTCTTTGGCGGGGTGGCGGTCGTCGGCCGAACGCTGCGTATGCGCTGGCGAGACGGCGTGGCCGACGGAGATCGAGCGCGGCGCTTGCGACCCGGGTCCCTTGGTCTTTCGACTTCGCCCCGCCAATCGGGATCCTACCGACACGGCGACCGAGGGCAACCTTCTCTGTTGAAAAAGAGAAAACTCAAATGAGGTCGGAAGGCCCTGGCGAAGCCTCGCCGGACAAAGCTTCGAAAGAAGTCCGAATCGAGACTTACCGCCTCGGTCAGGTTAAGGGCGTTGTTCGATCTGGCGGCCCTCGATGATTTCCTTGCCTTTAGGGTGCCGAACATCTCGGACACCCTCACATCCACCTGATCCTCTGGCGGAGCTACATACCGGCCAAGGGAGAGGTCGTGAAGGGCATCCTCTGCTCTGAAAAGAAGATCGAGGGCGACGACATACCTGAGCGTGATTCCCGGGTGATGTCCTGCCACCCCTCGACCTTGAAGAAGGGATGCTCCCTCCTCCTAAGGGGCGATATCCGGTTCCTGACGTAGTCCCGGGTAACGCCTCACGGCCACCCAGTGCACGTGAGCTCGTTGATCGTCATGAGGATCTTCTCCTCCTCGGGCTCCACGGGCGGTCGGGGCGTCTCGGCAGCGCGACCTCTGGCCGGAGTAGGAAAGCGTGCCGCCTCCGCTTTCCTCAAGTAGAACCAAGAGTCGGCCCAACCCGACACCGAGTCCTTGAGCGTGAAGCTCGGGTACTCGTGATGGTCGGCAGGTCGCAGCGGAAGTAGAGGCGGCCAGGCTGCGGCGTCTTGCGGTGCGAGAAAGGGTGTAGAAGTGGAAGAAGAGACTGGGAGTGGGCTCGACGCCCACGAACCCTTCGCAGAGATGGGTAAAGATGGCCATGATGAGAATGGAGTTGGGGTGGAGGTGAGCGATCTCGCACTCGCAGGAGGCGAGTACGGCCTCGACGAACTCACTTTCGGGCGTCCGGAGTCTGCTCATGGCGTAGAGCTCGGTGGAGACGATCTCCCTCCTCCGGTGTGGGCTCTCCTCGGCGCCAGGGACTCTCCATGTGCCGGCATCAACGTACCTCGCCTGCTGGAGGATCTCCAGCCTGCGCCTGTCGAGCTTGCTGACGCCGAACCTCGCCATGAGGGTGGAAAAGATGATCGAGAAGAAGGATGAGCGCCGAAGCAGGGGAGTATGAGACGCAGCGATCGCAAAACGGCCAAGTGAGTCTAAGGGTTTTCTCTTCGAGTGTTTAAAAGCTCCTCCAGGAAATAGGAAAGCAAAAGGACTTCCCGCCGTTATGGTCGAGGAAGCCCTAGAGGCACAGAGGGCAGTTGAGGCGTTCGCCATTCAGAAAACGACACGTGGGCACGCAAATCGAAACCGCCCCGAAAAAAGACGGTTCCTCAGAAGGACGATTCAGGCTTCGGAGAAGGAACCGAGAGGGCCCACTGCTAGCTCAAGCGCGACGAAGTGGGGAACAAGCTCGTTCGGAGGAGGTTAATAGCTCGTTGGTCGCGGCAGCTTGTCCGCCGCGCAGTAACCGACATGCTCGTGAGAACGGTAGGCCCAAGGGGAAGGCCTTCCTTAGACCTTTTCCCACTTCAACCTCGGGGCTAGCTGTCGGGGGGTCGGGTAATTTCCATAAATTACCTCGGATGCCACCAACGACCAAGCTCGCTCCCGCCCGAGCCACTGTGAGGTCGTTACCCTGGGTTGTCTAATCGAACTTGGAAGGCTACGCATCCGGCGATTCCGAGCTCGGGCTCAGGTGGGACCGAGAATGCCACGTATTCGATCGATTCCGAGCTCGAGCTCGGGTAAGATGACCAAGCTCGGTCTGCGGTCATCGGCCGACCTACGCGGTCTCGGGTCGGTGGGAATAACCACCCGAGCGTAACTTCCGTTGGCGAATTCGTTTCCGTGGGAGCGTGGCGGAAAGATAGGATCCACCAGTTGCCACGTTTGGACGAGGTCCAAACGTGCGGGTAGTGGGGTCATGGAGTTCGATCCTTTGTAAGCTATAAAAGGGTCCCCATCGTGAGGGGGACACACAACAGCAACAACAACACACAGACAGACCGATTGTAAGACAAGAGTCATACACTCAGACACTTTGCAAGAGTATACAAGAGCTGGAGTAGGGCTATTATCTCTTCCCTGAGAGGCCCGAACCAGGGTAAACTGCTGTGTCCACGCTCGTTGAGATCTGGTGATCCGTTCCTTGAGTAATCCCTCACGCAAGAAGGGGTCACAGTTGGTCCCTCCACCAACAAGTAAGCTCGGCGGGGGCCTGTTCCCCATTCGTCGACAGTACCGATCTCATGTTCTACTAAAAAGTAGGGGTGAAAACGGGTCGGGTAATTCCCGAGCTGTATCCGTATTTGAAGGAAAAACTATCCGAAACAGACGGGTAGTACCCGTACCGAAAATAAACGGGTAGTATCCGTACCCGTACCCGATCAGATACGGGATGAGCAATACCCGATACTATCCGAGATAAAACGGGTCGAATGCGTACCCGATCTTTTGCATTTTCTGCACCGATTATTAGAAAGAGGCCCAACAGGAAACCAGACCGACCCCCAGGCCGGCAGGCCCAATAGCCTGCGCCTCCAGTCCTACTCACCTGCGTCTAACCCTAAAATTCCTAACCTCTAACGCGTCTTTGTTGGACTCTATGCGTCTTTGTTGGACTCTATGCGTCTTGTTGGGTTATGTATTAATTGGACTCTATGCGTCTTGTTGAACTCTATGTTGGATTATGTTTTACTTGGACTGCTATATGTTAAACTACATGATTATTGAACTATATGTTTCATCACTTGTTCTCATTCTACCTATTTCGCGTACTATCCGACAAAATATCCGATACTCGTTTTTTACCCGCTCGTTAATACCCGGTATCCGTTGTTTACCCGTTCTATAAATACAGTATCCGCATTCGCATTCGCCCTGTATTTTCATTACCCGTACCCGTCCCGTATCCGAGAAAAAAATATTAGGGTAGGATATGGGATAACCTATTACCCGCCTGTATCCGACCCGTTTTCACCTCTACTAAAAAGCATCATCCGCCTAGTATTTCTTAAACTCTGATTTGGAGGCCCTAATAACTTTGTGGGCCTGTGCCGGTGCCTAGATGTCACTTGGCCATCGACGGCCCTGCTCTGTTGTAGAGGGAGATAGGGAGAGGGTGGCTCGACGATGGGCGGTGACACAAGGTGGTGGGTAGCGTGAGGCGGGGAAAAGATGAATATTAGGTTGAGTGGAGTGGGGATGACGAGTGAGACGGATGTAGAGAAGAGAGAGGGAGCGGGGGGTGCCGGTGAAGAGAGGGAAAGGAAGCCAAGGGGGAGCAGCATCGTTGTGGAGCTATGTCGTTGGTTCCTATCTAAATGATATAATGTTGCCTAATGTTCTCTCTGTGATATGTTTGTATCATACTCGTAGTGACGGTTCCGTGTCTAATATCAACGGAAATACCCGAAGTAGATCGATTCTTCCTTATGTTCTTATTCACTTCAAAATTTTGCAACAAAAGTGAGAGTAGAGCATTATATTATCTAGATATCGGTCTAGCTCGCTATGTTCTATGCGCAACAGCGAAACCATGTTCGTCTTTAGAACGTGAGAATTTTCTCAGATTATTACAGTTTTTTTTAAGAAAAGAACGTTTCAAACAAAGACCTCACCACTCACCGGTAGGGGTGAAGTGTCAAGTGTGGCATGTTTCAGCAAACCAAATTGTACCGTCTCAGGCTGTCGGTGTAACTATTCTTATAGCTGTTGGCTCGTACGTACGTACTAAAACCTAAGGAACATAGCCTGTTGATGTACTCACAACATCACATTCATGTCAGATGTCGTATGATATTTACTTGCTCATTTATAACTTCATCTTTTAAGGGTATGTGCAGTAGTATATGTCAGCTTTATATAAAAATTGTCGACGATTGGGGAACAGGCCCCCGCCGAGCTTACTTGTTGGTGGAGGGACCAACTGTGACCCCTTCTTACGTGAGGGATTACTCGAAGAATGGCTCACCAGATTCCAACGAATGTGGACACAGCTTTACTCCTGGTTCGGGCCTCTCGAGAAAGAGATAATAGCCCTACTCCAGCTCTCGTTTACTCTTGCAATGTGTCTGAGTTTTACAGTCTGTGTGCTGCTACTGTTGTTGTTATCTGTCCCCCTCACGATGGGGACCCTTTTATAGCTTACAAAGGATCGAACTCCATGACCCCACTACCCGCACGTTTTGGACCTCGTCCAAAGCGTGGCAATCGGTGGATCCTATCTTTCCGCCACGCTCCCACGGAAACGAACGGCCGACGGAAGTTACGCCGGGTGGTTATTCCCACCGACCCGAGACCTCGTAAGGTCGGCCGATGACCGACCGAAGCTTGGACATCTTACCGAGCTCGAGCTCGAATCGACCGAGTACGTGGCATTCTCGGTCCCACCCGAGCCCGAGCTCGGAACTGGCCGGAATGCGTAGCCTTCCAAGCTCTGATTTAGACAACCCAGGGTAACGACCTCCTGGTGGCTCGGGCGGGAGCGAGCTTGGTCGTTGGTGGCATCCGAGGTAATTTATGGAAATTACCCGACCCCCCGACAGCTAGCCCCCGAGGTTCAAGTGGGAAAAGGTCTAAGGAAGGCCTTCCCCTTGGGCCTACCGTTCTACGAGCATGTCGGTTTTGCCGCGGCGGACATCTGCCGCGACCAACGAGCTATTAACCTCCTTCGGGAACGAGCTTGTTCCCCACTTGTCGCGCCGAGCTAACAGTGGGCCCTTCTTGGCCGGTTCCTTCTCCTAGAAGCTCGAATCGTCCTTCCTGGGAACCGTCTTCTGGCAGGGGCGGTTTCGATTTGCGTGCCCACGTGTCGTTTTCCGGATGGCGAACGCCTCAACTGCCCTCCGTGCCTCTAGGGCTTCCTCATCTCCTGGAGGAGTTTTTTAAACACTCGAAGAGAAAACCCTTAGACTCACTTGGCCAGACATGCGATCGCTGTGTCTCATACTCCTCTGCTTCGGCGCTCATCATTCTCCTTGATCATCTTCCTCATCCTCATGGCAAAGTTCAGCGTCAGCAAGCTCGACAGGCGCAGGCTGGAGACCCTCGAGCGGGCGAAGTACCTCGACGCCGGTACATGGAGAGCCCCTGGCGACGAAGAGAGCCCGCGGCCGGAGGAGGGGGAGATCGTCTCCACCGAGCTCTACGCCATAAACGGGCTCCGTACGCCCGAAAGTGAGTTCGCCGAGGCCGCACTCGCCTCGCGAGTGCGAGATCGCCACCTCCACCCCAACTCTGTTCTCATCATGGCCATCTTTACCCATCTCTGCGAAGGGTTCGTGGGCGTCGAGCCCACTCCCGATCTCTTCTTCCACTTCTACACCCTTTTCTCGCACCCAAGACGCCTTCGCAGTCTGGCCTCTATTTCGCTGCGCCCTACTCCGACCATACAGTACCCGAAGCTTCACGCTCAAGGACTCGGTGTCGGGTGGGCCGACTCATGGTTCTACTTGAGGAAAGCGGAGGGCGGCACGCTTTCCTACTCGTGCCGAGGTCGCGCCGCCGAGACACTCCCAGCTCGTGGAGCCCGAGGAGGAGAAGATCCTCATGACGATCAACGAGCTCACGTGCACGGGTGGCCGTGGGGACGTTACCGGGACTACGCCAGGAACCGGATATCGCCCCTTAGGAGGGAGCATCCCTTCTTCAAGGTCGAGGGTGGCAGGACATCGCCGGGAATCACGCTCAGGTATGCCGCCCTCGATCTTCTTTTCCGAGCAGAGGATGCCCTTCTCACGACCTCTCCCTTGGCCGGTATGCAGCTCGGCAGAGGACGGGTGGATGCGAGGGTGTCCGAGATGTTCGGCACCCGAAGGCAAGGAAATCATCGAGGGCCGCCAGATCCCGAACAACGCCCTTAACAGGACAGAGGCGGTAAGTTTACGATTCGGACTTTTAGAAGCCCTTGTCGGGACAGGCTTCGAGGGCCTCCCGACCTCATTTGAGTCTTTCTCTTTTCAACAGAGAAGGTTGCCTCGAGGTCGCCGTGTCCCACTGGGACCCCACCAAGTGGCGGGTCGTAAGACCAAGGGACAAAGTGGTCGCAAGCGCCGGCCGATCTCCGTCGGCCACGCTGCCCTCGCCAAAGACACGCAGCGCCCTGCCCGGACGACCACTCACCCCGCCAACACTTGGAGTATGCGGACCGGCAGGAGGTGAGTGAATCGAGATTGTGGATGGACGAGTACACGAAACAATCCCGAGCTAATGGCTCGTTTGCGCCACTTGCCGCTGAGCCAAGAAAGAGGCGCAGTGCCGGCCCAATACGGAAGGTTGAGCTGGAGGGCCAGATCGCGGCCCTTCAGGCGGAGCTTGCGCGGGTGAGCTCGAGCCCGGCTCCTGGGGACCGCGAGGAGGAGAAGGACGAGCTGGACCCCGCCCCCTTGGTCCCGAGGTCCCGTAGGTCGTCAGCCACGCCTCAACCGCGCTAACGCCGATCGCTCTCGAGGTCGGCTTGGAGGAGGTCGACCTGCGATCGCCAGGGCCGACAAGGCGCTGGCGGACATGGCCGCCCTCCTGGCCCGCGCCGAGCTCGATAGCGGACGCCGCGCAAGGTCGATCTCTGCTCTCTTCTCGTTTGTCTTTTTCCCCTCCGGCACCATTCTAACCCCACATCGTCTATAGTGGGTGTGGCAGTTGGTGCGGAGTTATGGGATTTCGAAGCGATGGCTGACGATATTCTTGACTTCGTGCTAGAGAGGAGCTAGCCCGGCCGCCGAGGTCGCATGGGCGACGGAGCCGAGGGAGCCGAGGTCGCGAGGCCCACTTCACTGCCGCCGGCGGCGACGAGGCCGGGGGAGCCGAGGTCGCTGAGGCCCACTCCCCACGGCCGCCGGCAGACGACGCCGAGCGGGGGAGCCTGTTGTCATGAGCCCCGGATCTCGGAGGTCGTGTCTCCCGAAGAGGAGGCACGGAGGAAGATCGCGCCGCCGATGCCCGGCCGCGCGAGGGCATCCCCACATCATAGTCGTGGAGTCTGGACGGTGATGAGCAGGCGCCGAGACTCCGCGAGGATTCTTCCGGTGCAGCGACATCATCGCCGCGACTCTTCAGAGATCGCCGAGGTCTCCCGGGTTCATGACATCACGCCGGGTCGGCCACGCCTGGCGTCGGGGACCTTAATCCTGGTGGGGCTCGTCGGCGAGGAAGAGCCGGCTACCCGGCCCAGTCGGGGAGACAAGCCCGCCACCGTAGGTGGGGCAGCGGCTTCCAAAGGCGGAGGGATCTGCCGGCACCGAGGTCGCTCGCCGAGACCGACCTCCCGTCGTCGACCTGCCCTGCTGATCCGCGCTCGGGACGCTGCTGCCCAAGGGCCGGATCTGACCCAGTGTCCCCGGTTGCTCCCATGGCCGTGGACGCCGAAGTGGTGGAGCCCCGATCGAGGAGGCGGAGCCCCGGCGCAACTTCGCCGGGAGGAAGAAGAGCGGGAGGTAATCCTTGCTCTTGAGGCCGTCCTCTCCAGAGGCGGAGGTCCCCCTCAGGGCAAAGTCCATCGCCTTCGGAGGACGGGGAGCTCGAGGCTCAAGCCTCCGAGCCCGATCAAGGAGAAGGGACTAAGGCGGGGATCCCTTACCGCCCAGAGCGAGGTGGAGGACCCGCCGAGTTGTTCCATCGTGGTGGAGACCCGACTTTTTGGGTAAGTACTCGACTTATGTACTTTTACCGAGAGCTTCGATTACGACTGAAAACGCCTTGTTGCAGTCTTGGAGTCCACCATGAAGGACTTCCATGCCGGCCGACCGCCGAAGTTGTCGCGAAGCACCAAGCCGAGCAGACGCCAAGATTGCGAGCTCGAGCGCCGGGTTGCCGAGTGACATCTTCCGAGGCCGAGATCCGGCGGAAGGTGGAGGAGTCCGTCGCGCGAGCTCAGGAGCGCCTCGGCCGGAGCGGCAGGCAAGGTCGGGCCTTGAAGCCACGGTGGCGACCTTGCGCGCGACGCCGCGAAGTGCCGAAAGGACAATCGACCAAAGAACGGAGGAGTCCAGCGACTTCGACAAGCGGCGAGCGAAGGTCCGAAGCTTCGCCGGCGTGTGCTCGACCTTGAGTCCGAGCTTGACTCGCGGAGACGAGCTCGTCGCTTTGCGGGGCGAAACGCGTCGGCTCTGTAATTTTCTTTCTGTCTTTTACCCGTAAAAACTTAGGAGAAACTATCGATTGAATATAGAATGAGTTGGTTTAAATGGACGTTTTTTGTTTTTACCCGAGATGACAACGATTTGTTTAGTGCCGCGGTCTTACGCGACTTAGTGGTTAATCGTACGAGGAAATGACTATCTCGCTCGAAAGTAGCACGAGGTCGAGGTGACCATTTCGCGCGAAAGTTGCACGAGGCCGAGGTCGTGGCCACATGGTACCTCTATAGCCCCCCGCCGCCAACGGAGGTCGTGGGCGTAAACTGCGAGCACGACTTCGTTGGCGGAGTAGAATTCTGCGGGGACCGTGTGGCCCTTAGGGTTATGGTACGCGTTGGCGCCAAGACCGCCGACTGAGCTCGGAACCGCTCGTAAGGGTGTCTGTGCGAATCTTTACTTGCGGTGGAGGTCTACCGCGAAAAAGATGGTCGCCTTACGAGGAAGGAGGCCCTCGAGGTCGAGCTTTTGTCGACGGTGTTTTGCCCCAACGACCGACTCTGCCCTCGACACTTTGTCTAGGTCGAGCTTAATCGTAGAATGGGGAAAGAGAGGAGAGAGAGAATGGGAGGGTAAGGTGATAAAGTTTATTAAAGAGGTAAAAGCAAGCGAGGTTAGACATGGAACTTACGCAGCTTGGTCAATGTTCCAAGTACTAGCTAGTTCCCGACCATCTTCCATTGCAAAGCGGACAGCCCTCGGGGCGTGTTGTTGAGACGACCGTGTAAGGACCTTCCCATCTTGGCGTTAGCTTGTTGGCTTTTGGATGTGTCTTGGACCCGTCGCAGAACGAGATCGCCGACGTGTAAGGTCCTTGGTCGTAGCGATTTGGCGGCGTGCTCGCGAAGAGCTTGCAGTGTAAACCGCGGATCGCAACAGAGCCCGTTCACGAAGTCGCCTCCGCAGGTCGAGGTCGAAGGCGTCGCCTTCTGCGTCGATGTTATCGGCCAGGTTCACCCTCGGGGATCCTAGGACAACCTCGGCGGTAGGGCGACTTCCGCGCCATATACGAGTGAAGGGGTCTCCGTGGCTCGGCTTCGTCGTGGGCGCGGATCGACCAAAGGACGGGGGTAGCTCGTCCACCCAGTTCGACCATGCCGTCGAGGCTCTTGAAGACTCTCTTCTTGATTCCTTGACGATCTGCCTGATTCGCGACGCTCGGCCGCCCCATTGCTCGTGGGTGGGCCCGCAGATGCTGGCATATCTTGGTCCCGACCTCCTCACAATAAGCCTGAAACACCTCGCTTGTGCCCGAGTGCCGTTGTCGGTAATGAGGCGACTCGGAATGCCAAAGCGGGTTACTACATTATTGCGGAAGAACCTTTTAGCCGCTGTGCGAGATGGTTGATATAGGCTCGGCCTCGATCCACTTAGTGAAGGTGTCGATTGCGACGAGCAGTATTTACAACCCCTCCTTCCTGGAAATGGACCGAGTATGTCTATGCCCCAAACCGAGAACGGCCAGGTTAGCGGCATGGTCTCAGAGCGCGTATGCTTACTGATGGACCTTCCGAGCATGGAAGCGGCAAGATCGGCAGGAGGTTACTATTGAGCGTGCATCGGCCAGGGCCGTTGGCCAATAGTAACCCAATCTAAGGCTTTGCTCACCAAGGTCCTAAAGGACGAGTGAGCTCCACACATCCGTCATGGATATCCTTGAGGAGATATTTGCCTTCCTCTTGGGTGATGCACTTGGAGAGGACGCCAAGCGCGCCTTTGCGGTATAAGAGACCCTCGATCATTTTATAGGTCGAGGCGCCTCGCTAGCCGGGATTTCGGCTTCCTCCTCGGCAGTGTCCGTGTATGCAAGTATTGGATGAATGGCGTCATCCGGTTCGCATCTGCTCGAGGAAGGAGACGGTACCACCCGTCTCGGTTGCCTCCTCCTCGGGGGTATGGAGGGCTTGTAGACGTGCTCGATGAGCACCCCGCCGAGCGAAATCGGCGGAACCGACCTTCGATAGATGGTCGCCAGGCATTGTCCTTCCTGGGGATGTATAGTACTTCAAGTTTCAAGTACTTTTCCATCTTCCTTACTTCAGCCAGTAAAGCGCCATTGAGTCATCGAGCAATCGATACTCCTTGTTAACCTGGTTGACGACATCACCGCGAGTCGCCCTTCGCAGTTAGTCGTTGGACTCGAGCGCTTTGCATGCCCGGCCCTGGCTAGCGACCTTCGTATTCGGCTGCGTTGTTTGTTGCGCCGAAATGCAATTGGAGGGCGATCGGATCCGCTCCCGAGGGGATTCAAGACCACTCCACCCGAGCAATCGTAAGCTCGGGATCCGTCGAAGTGCATGACCCCGACCGTGCTCGGCCTGGTTGGGTTCGGGTTCGGACGGGCGGGGTTTGTCCATTCGGCTAGGAAGTCCGCTAGGACTGGATTTGATCGCGGTTCTAGCCGAGAATTCGATCTCGACCGGCGAGCTCCATGGCCCATTTCGCGATCCGCCCGCTATGGCCCCGATTCTCGAGAATTTCCCTCGGGAAGTTGGTGGGACTTGTATTTTGTGTGCCTGGAAGTAGTGTCTTAATTTCTTCGAGGCCACGAGGAAGCGCATAAAGGAGCTTCGGACCTCGGTAACGCTCCTTTGGTCCGTGCAAAGACTCGGCCGATGTAGTAGATCGGCGCCACTTCGCCCCGTTTCTCTTGTGATGACGGCGCTTACCGCATGGGGTGTGGCGGCCAGGTAAAGCAAGAGGACCTCTCCTACTGCAGGCGTGGTCAAGACCGGGGTCTTGACAAATACGCTTTAAGCTCTTTGAAAGAGCGATGCGCTTCATCTGTCCAAGTGAAACCGTCGTGCTTCCGAGCGCCTTGAAGAAAGGTAGGCCGCGTTCCCGAGCCTCGAGATGAAACGACTTAAGGCCGCCATTCTCCCGATCGAGGATCGACCTCCCGAGTACAAGTCGGTGGTCGCATGTTCTCGATGGCTTCTATCTTCTCTGGTTGGCCCCGATTCCTTGTGGGCCGATCATGTATCCGAGCACCTTGTTACTTTGACCCCGAACACACATTTTTCGTGGTTTAACTTTATTCGATGCTTATTGAGGTTATGAAAAGTCTCCTCTAGATCGGATACATGGTGGAGAGGCCATTTTGCTCTCGACGACTATGTCGTCTACATACACTTCCGTGTTCACCTATTTGGCCCGAGAAGGTTTTCTCGTGATAAGGCGCCGGAAGGTCGCTCCAAAGATTCCTTAGACCGAAGGACATGGTCGTGTAGCGAGAATGTGCCAAACGGCGTGATGAAGGAAGTTTTCTCCTCGTCATCGGGCGATATGCCGATCTGGTGATAGCCTGAGTAGGCGCCCGTAAAGCTCATCGCCTGAGCCGGGCCGTTGCGTCCGACCAACCTGGTCTATCCGAGGTAGCGGAAATTGTCCTTCGCATGCGGCATTTAGCCCCGTGATCGACACACATGCGCCACTTGCCTCCTTTCTTCATCACGATGATCGGTTGGCCAACCAATCGGAATGGTCAACCTCCCGAATGAAACCTGGCTTTGAGGAGCTTGTCCGGTTCCTCTCGATGATGGCTTGCTTCTCCGGAGAAGCGCCGAGCTTCGCCGCCTGAGGCTTTTGTCGGCCGAATCGCTAGCTTTGTGCTCGACGACCTCCTTGGGACTCGGGCATGTCTGACGGTTCCCAGGCGAACGTGTCCGCGCTTCTGGAGGAAGGTCACGAGCTTGAGTTCCTATTTAGGATCTAGGAAGCCCCACGTGTACGACCTTGTGCGGCTTTGTGTCGCACAACGGATGGCCTTGGTTTCTCCCCGGCTTGGAGGCTAGCCTTGGGCGGAACTCCTCGGCTCTTGCTCGGGCATGGCCGGCGGTGACCGATCATGTCTAACGCCTCTCGTCGCAGCTTTAGAGCCGCTCTCGCTTCCTTGATCGTGGATCACGCCACGGCCGGACCTTCAAGCACCGGTAGCCGTGATGAGTGGCGGCCATGAATTTGGCGAGCCGGTCGGCCAGGATGGCGTTATAAGCCGACTCGAAATCGACCACTTCAACGTGATGAGCTCCGCTCGGAAGTTGCTCGGATTGCCGAACGAATCGGCAGACGACCGGCCAAGTGGCCTCGACCGACGCTCGGCACTATCCGTAGAACGGGACCACCATGTTTTTGATCTTGGAGCGAGGATGCAGATCTCGCCCAAGACCTTGGCGAATATCAGGTCTAGGAGCTTCCGCAATCCACAAGGACCCGACTCCATCGTGGTGTTGCAGATTGTTGGGCTAACGACCAACGGAAGCCTTTGGGGTTTCGTCATCCCCGAGGCGATGCGTCCCTGGAGAAGGTGATCGCCAGCTTCGGACCACTTGAGTCTGGGCCGGACAGAGGCTTCCTCGAGTGACACGGAGTACTTCGCGGCCTCCTTCAACTCCCGACGCGACCCATAGGCGGCGTGAGCCCAATAATATCACGGCGATGTGATTTCTGGCTCTTGGTACTCCATGCCGGTGTCTTGCTCTTGGCCGGCTTCTTGCCCTCGACGTCCCCTTCCACCTCGGGAGCGTGGGCATGGGACCCTTACCATTGTAGAAGCTGCCCAGCGGGAGGCCCACGCCCCGCAATTAGAAGGTCATGCCCATGAGCCTGGTGGAGCGGCGTAATAGGCACTAGCCCGCCCGCTGGTCGCCGCGTTCTTGGTCGTCCCGGCTCGCTCGTTGTTCCATTGAACCTGGCCGACCCCTTCCTTTCGGGGCCCCTCTATACGATCGCGAGGTCGGTCGTTGTCTTTCGATAGCCGCCACCATGCCGAGACAGAGGATTTTTCTTCTTTTGATTTTTTTCTCGATAGAGCTTACGCTCTTCCTACCGGATGCCCTTCGAGCCCGAGCCGGTGAGGCAGCTTTCCTCGCCCAGCGACTTCTTCCATCGACGGCCTCGTCCGCATTGGCATAGCGGTCACCATGCGGAGCGGCTCGTTGGCCGTGATGTCGGGTGGATTTTGAGGTCTGAGTAAAGCGTGACGTCTCGGACCCGAACTTGAAAGCCCTGACGACCGCCTCATCCGAGATGCTCGGGATGGAATTGCGCGACTTGCATGAAGCGCCGGACGAATCGGGCGCAGGTCTCGCCTCCGTCAGATCGACGCTGAGGTCGCGCCTTCCCCGGCGACGAGTACTCCGGAAGTTGGCTCGGAGAGTGCCGCCACCGGGCCCAGGACCGGATCGAAGTTCTCCTTCGGTTGAATAGCCACGCCCGAGCCGGCCCGCCCAGGATCAGGCGTAAAGTTGGCCATCACCCTTTCATCACCCCGGCAGCCTAAAATGGCCGTGGTGTAGATCGAGAGAAACTTCGTCGGGTTCTCGAGTCCCGTCCGACCTCTCGATGTGGCCCGGCTTAAACCTTGTCGGCCAGTCACTCGTCGCAAATGACGTCGCGAACGCTTCGCACCCGAACACGGATCGCTTGGCGATCACCACGAGCGCGGCGGTCGGCGATCACCACGAGCGGCGGCTGGCGATCTCACCACCGAGCCCGAGGTTAGTGGGCCCGGCGAGAAAGTCTCCCTACGCGTAGGATGGGGAGCGCCCGATGAGGAATGTTCGGCCGGTTCGTCTGTGGCTCACATTCCGCTGTCCCGAGGAGCCCCGGAATTGCTCGGGTGCCTCCCGAGCCCGATCGCCAAGGCCCGCGCCACTCAGTGCGGCTGCGTGAGTCATCGGGTGGCGGCGCTCGGACGCCGGCGGCGGCGTTCGAGGAATTGCTCTGGCGTCCCTTTCGGGAGGCCTCGCCGCCCTTATGTCTGTGGGCGATTTCCTCGAGGTCGCCGGCCACGGCGCGCCATGGTCTGCTAGGTCGACTTGCTCAGAAACTCTCTCGAGGTTGCGCACCACCGCGGGCTGGCGAGCTTGAAGCGTTCGCTTTCGAGAACGCGGGCGATGAGCTCGCTCGTCGTCGCACGCTCCGGAGTTCGTGACGCTGCGGAAATTCTCACGAACCGGCCCTGGTCTTATCGGGCCAGCCACCTCGGACTTGCCGCGCGCCGGTCGGTCGTCCGATTCGTGGATGCTGCGCAGTGCTCTTTGGCCGCTCAGAGCGGTGAAGACGCCGTCACCGGGATTTGCTCCTGGCGTTTCCATCCTCTTCCGCAACGAAGACGTTACGGGATTGGGCCGGATCGCGAGGGACATCACGGTGTCTCCCGTGAAGCGGTCCCTGGTCGAGCTCGTAGAGGTCGGGATGTCCGACCATCGTAGAGCTCGTCGTACTCGCCGTCCGAGAGGGCGTCGAGTTGGGAGCGAAAGAATCGCCCGGCAGAAGAGCGGCTTCCAGGAAAAGCTCTCGAACTGTCTTGATTCTTAATCTGGCGACGCCGCCGCCCCATCGTTGAAGAATCGCTTGTCCTCTTCCCCGATCTCGGGCGTAGAGCCTCTGGTGGTTCGGGATTCGACATTCTCCGGATTCCTCACGAAAGGAAAGTCGTCCCCACTGACGGCGCCGGTATCGACGATTGGGGAACAGGCCCCGCCGAGCTTACTTGTTGGTGGAGGACCAGCTGTGACCCCTTCTTACGTGAGGGATTACTCGAAGAATGGCTCACCAGATTCCAACGAATGTGGACACAAAGCTTTACCCTGGTTCGGGCCTCTCGAGAAAGAGATAATAGCCCTACCGCAGCTCTCGTTTACTCTTGCAATGTGTTTGAGTTTTACTGATCTGTGTCGCTCTTTGTTGTTGTTATACATCCCACCTCACGATGGGGACCCTTTTATAGCTTACAAAGGATCGAACTCCATGACCTTTACACCCGCACGCTTTGGACCTCGCCCAAACGTGGCAATCTGTGGATCCTATCTTTCCGCCACGCCCCACGGAAACGAATTCGCCGACGGTTACGCCGGGTGGTTATTCCCACCGACCCGAGACCTCGTAAGGTCGGGCCGATGACCGCACCAGAGCTTGGACATCTTCAGAGCTCGAGCTCTAATCGATCGAGTACGTGGCATTCTTGCCCCACCCGAGCCCGAGCTCTGAATCGGCCGGAATGCGTAGCCTTCCAAGCTCTGATTTAGACAACCCAGGGTAACGACCTCCTGGTGGCTCGGGCGGGAGCGAGCTTGGTCGTTGGTGGCATCCGAGGTAATTTATGGAAATTACCCGACCCCCCGACAAAAATATACTACATATAATTTTGGATGATATAGATAAGAGAGAATAAGGAGAAAAAAAATAATATCTACTATTTTACAGACGAACTTATAAATAGTTTTATATTGTATATATCATTTTACAGATAGTCTATTAATTACATAAGAGATCATTATAGATAACTATATATATAATTTATTATATAGATCGTCTTTAATACTTTTTACAGATGACACACAGATGTATTATATATAAGGCATTGTCTATCTACAGTACATATCCTGACACCTCGCAACATGACCAACGACATGACTACGAGCCATCAGCAGGCACCCACCCGCCAATATATCACACCACCGGTAAGCCCTAGGTCCGCACGAACAACGTGCCCCGAGCTTACGCGGAATCTTTAGCTTTCTACATGCAACTAACACATTTTAAAAAAAATCTAGCACTATATAAATAAATTTGCTAAATTGATATCCCGACCGTAAAAGTAGCGGTATGATCTGCTGAGCTTATGTAGCGCAACAGGTTCGGATAACCATGGCAGAAGCTTGATGTCGAGTCGCAGCACGGTAGGATAGGGTGCAGCGGTAGCCGAGCTTAGCAATACAGGGTATCCGGTACCTGAGTTCGGTAAGTACTTGCACGAGCTCGGCATAAGGAGAAGCAGCGGTGCCATGATCTGCAGAGAAGCACGGTAGGTCACATGTCTTCTGTCGGTGGTTCCGTCGTCTATAAAAGTGCTATATTTACAATTTTATTAAAAAAGAGTCAAAAATGAAAAAATAAATTGCAAAGAGATCAAGTACTCAAGTAGGGCGAAGCTTCACAACTCGAGCCTCCACTGACTGCTACTACATGAGAAGAAAAAAAAATCCAACTCCCAACTCGTCAGCTGGGGCGAGACGACCTGACCTTTTCTCCGCCTCCACCTCCATCCCTGGCTGATTGATTCCCTCTTCTCCAGCCCACGGACACCCGCCCCTCCCCCGTGATCCGAATCACCGCGAAAAACACGTACGCGGAAATGAAGTCCCTGGGCAGCCGCGACAAGCTGCAGGTGGCCGCGTCGTCCAGCCACCGCCGCGTCCTCCTCGTCGTCTTCGCCTCCTGTTTCGCCTTCGCCACGTTCCTCACCTTCCTCTACACCACCCCCCACTTCGCCTCCGCGTCCGTGCCCGAGTCCGGCTCGGGTTCGGCCTACTCCGCCAGCTCGGGCCCCGGCTCCACGCTCCCGCTCCCCGTGTTCGACGCGCTCGTCCACTACGCCTCGTCTTCTAACGCCACCCACCGCATGACGGACACCGACATCCGCGCCATCGCCGCCGTGCTCCGCACCCGCGGGCCCTGCAACCTCCTCGTCTTCGGCCTCGGCGCAGAGTCCCCGCTCTGGCTCGCGCTCAACCACGGCGGCCGCACCGTCTTCCTCGACGAGAACGAGTTCTACGTCAAGTACCTCGAACCGCGCCACCCGGGCCTCGAGGCCTACGACGTGTCCTACACCACCCAGGTCCGCGACTTCCGCGACCTCCTCGAAGCCGCGCGGGCCTCCCGCGCCGCCGAGTGCCGACCCGTGCAGAACCTCCTCTTCTCCGAGTGCCGCCTCGCCATCAACGACCTGCCCAACGAGCTCTACGATGTCGCCTGGGATATCGTGCTCATCGACGGCCCCTCCGGCTGGAACCCGACCTCGCCGGGCCGGATGCCGTCCATCTTCACCACCGCCGTGCTGGCCCGCGCAGGTGCGACGGCCGCCAAGGGCCCCACCGACGTGCTGGTGCATGACTTCCAGTTCGAGGTGGAGCAGGTGCTCAGCAAGGAGTTCCTCTGCGACGAGAACCGCGTCGCCGGCAGCGGCACGCGCTCGCTCGGCCACTTCGTGATTCGCGGGGGCGGGCCGCGCGACGCCTTCTGCTCCGGTCAAGAGAGCACGGCGTCCAACAGCCGGACATCGGAAGAGAAGACGCGCAAGGAATGATCTTGTCACGGAATTATTAGCCTCTCTTCTCTTTTTGTTGGCTAATTTTTCCCCTCCTCACTTTTTTTTTGCCCTTTTGTTACATATATGTTTGTTGTTTTTTGGACAATAATTGTAACATGGTGGTAACAGAGTGTAACAATGGTGATGATATATACGATTGCCTCGATAAAAAAATATACAAATAGAGATTTACACTAAGAAACTGTCAAATTTGGGCATGATTCGTTGAAGGATTTGTGCTGGTGGGGAGATGGCGATCGAGCAGGATGGATATACGGAGGTGGTTGGATCCGATCGCTTTTCTTCTCTTCTTGGTTGCGTGCGTTGCTCGGCCAGGCGATGATAAAGTGGATCAGCTCAGCTCAGCTCAGCTCAGCCCGCGTATTAAAACCTAGTCTAGTGAGCTGCGAGCCTGATCTGATGAAGACGTGTTGTTTTGGATCAGTCTCCGGTCATCAGATCCAGGAGGTGCTGTCGCACTAATTAAGCTGATGCGCACTTGTATCCGTGGCTCCCTCATTTCGTTAAAAGTTAACCGTCTTTTGCAGCAACGTCCGACCGCTCAACAACTCTGGCGATCTTACCCCAACCTTTTCTGCTAATGGAGAACATGTGTCGTCTACCTGGCAATAACCAGGCACTGTCCGAGCAACCAATATACCGGCAACTTCTTGATTCTCTATCTGGTCCATCAGCTTCTGTGTGACGGACCGCCTTTTTGAAAGAATCTGGCTCACAACAAATACCTGGAAAAGACTGTTGTAAAACAAGAGTAAAATTACCTGGCCAAAAGCCAATTCAACACTTTTTATTCAATATAGGGCCTAACGGCCAGGGTTTTTACAAAAGAGGGCGCAGCAGGGCCCGAATAACTTACAATCAAAACACCGCACAGGCAGGCCTGAGCAAAAGACCAAGACCTCAAAACCAACAAAATCGCCAACTACGAACTCCGTTTTAGCTAGATTATGATTATATATAGAAATCAGCTTCTGATTCCCAGAGAAGCTGTCCAAGATTCTTCCGTTCGATAAATAATTCGTTTTTTAAAATCAGAAATTGGATAGAAGCTGAAACGAATGGCCCCTATCTGTCCGTTTCCATTTCTTCCCTCCTGTTCAACGCGGACGGTTGGTCGAGGCACTTCGAGAGATCATCGAGACTTGTTGTCACGGTGGACAGCAAAGGAAGGCCAAGCATCAGATGTGATGCTTAGTTTGGAGTCAGATGCTTATTAGACGGACTTCTTACCTTCCCAAAAAAAATCTAGACTCTTAAATATGTACTTTATGATATGGTATTATTTCATTTTTTTTAAGTATCTCTCTAAATGTCTTTATATTGAGCATGATCTAAGACATCACAGATTGATAACTACTACAATCTTGGACCACCATATCATGGTTCAGTCCTCTCGACCTGGCTGCATAAAGAAACCAATGTGTCAGCATGGCGAGTGGACGTGGTTTGGGGCTCCTGACTTTGGACTCACCAAAATATGAAAAGACTGCGCCCAATTTGTCAGTGGCAAACGGCAGTCTGAACACCGACGGGATAGGATACCGCTAGCTAAACCATCAACTTTTTAGCCAAAAATAAACGTCTTTTTTAAGTTAACTCCCTTCTAATCGTTATTATAAAAAAACATATCCGCCATCACACGCTTCAACACGCCGGAAGCCTCCGCCCAGGGCCGTTCCAAACATTTTGGGGGCCCTAGGGCAAAGTAAAAGATGGGGCCCTATAGTCTAAAAAAATATAGAACATAACTTATATATATATCAATCAATATCTAATATGTTCAATAATTTAAAGACAATAGGAACTATGGTCTATGGAAGAAAGAAATATTACTTGTATAGAAGATCACACTTGAGACTTGATGAACAGATCACTTCGGCCAATAACATTAAGGAAAGACATTATGTTTCACCTAGAAATGCAAACAAACAAGCCATTTTGTTGTCGCTGTGTTAGGAAATGTTCATGCAAATGCTCAATAATAGATAATAAATAATAGATCACTGGTATGCATTCACAAGTGGTCATGAATGTATGTCTGTATAAGAAGTTAAGAACAAGTAAATACGCCAAGGACAAGAAATATCTTAGTAAACTGTAAACAATGAGTTGCATGCACTGTTCTTGTCAAAAATCAGAACTGATAGCATCGGGTAACTAGTGCTATGTAACTGTAACACACTGCGAATGACAGTAAATTAACTACGAACATGTAGTCCAAAATTGAGATTCTGTATAGTGCCGGTGTGCACTTAGTAACTAACAATGGCACCATAGCTAGCCATCAGCCACTAGCTAATTCTAATTCACTACACCCAATCCGACGCTGAAAGAAAAAGGTGAAAGCCGGCCCCTACAGATATTGCAACCAAGAAACTTAAAAATTAACGGAGAAAACACACGCAGCTAGATTCGGCCGCGATTGGGATCGGAAGAGCGGATTGGATCAGAGATAGGAATCACCTCGGAGGGAGACGCGGGGATTTCTTGACTCCTTGCCGGGGCTGATTGGCCGAGTCGCCGAGGTAGTGCGGTGGCCAGATGGGGATGGCCGTCGGCCGGACGCCCGGACGATTGGACGGGACAAGCGAGCTGTCCAACTCTGAGCAGGCGAACACGAGCAGTCGAGCGGGATTGCGGGAACTGCATCCTCGTCTCCACGAATCAACCTCCATAAATTGGTGGTGAGCTGCGCGCCTGCCGTTGCGTCGCGACGCCGCCTTGCCGTTGCTGAGCCGCCTAGGGAAGGGAAGGCAGTGATGGCAACTGGGAGAGTTGGAGAGAGGGATTGCCGGATTGGGGAATGGGGAGGGATTTCAGATTGGGGGAGGAACAGAGGAGACGAGGGGGAATTTAGATCGAGCCATCGAGGGGAGGGAGGAATTGGGGATTTTTTATTTCAGTGATGGCACCGATGCATACTACTACCGTGCCTTGGGCCGGGGCCCCTAGCTCTCTTGGCCCTGGGCCATCGCCCCTACTGCCCTGGCCCAGGAACGGCCCTGCCTCCGCCGCTCTCCTCTACTGCGGTTGCTTCGGTGGTTTACCACGGTAGGTGAGAGCAGCAGCATCAGTTTCCGTGACATGGGACTGTGAGAAGTAACATGTATGATATAATTATTTTTATAATTACATTCATCAGAAACTAAATTTGTAAAAAAAAAAACTTTACACGAGTTGTCATGCACATTAACCAGACGACTTTTTAGGGGCCAAATGGCTCAAATCTAGCTTTTTTTTTTCAAACCCAATTACAAACAAATAGTTATATCCACGAAAACATCAACGGATACGTGACACTGCCGAGCTACTGGCTATTTTAAAAAATCATTGAGAGGCTAAAAAGAAATAATTTACTCTCAGGCTCAGCTGCACAATCTTTTCTTTCTGATTGACCCCGTGGTACGCCGCTGTCGCGTCACTGACACTGCCACGGCCGCTACAGTTCGTCGTCAGCTCAGATGTGCCGCTTGTCCCCCGGAGCTTTTGTGCGGTCGAACCGAACAGCTAATTGGACAATTATAAATTGGATTTGGCTGCATGAGGGCATGGTACTACGAACGAACGCCGACAAAGCTTGCCCCACGTGCCATCTATTAACTTCAATACTTTTTTAGGCGAAACTGTTGACATGCCAACAACCCCCGGAGTCGTGACACGACACATTGATCACTACCAAGATCAAAATCACCTCGAAATTCAGACATCTCGAGTTTTATAATTTCGATAATTTTTTTATAAAAAAAATCAAATTACTGTATTACCTAAAATCTCGACGAGATATCGATAAATTTGACCAAAATTTTGGTTTTTTGATCAAAATTTGACTGAATTGGATTCTCCACGTCATTTACCATGTGGAACAGTCGGTAGATCATCCAGATAGCCTAAGCATATTAATTTTTGTGGTCATAAATTAAGTACCTTAGTTGTTAGAATTTTAAAAAATTTCTTAAGCTTGACCATTATTTGAAATTTTTATGGAAGCATTAGTGATGTATCATGACCATCCACAAATTTTTTTAAAATTTTCTAACATGGTTTGAACAATTTTTCATTTGATTGAAATTTGTTGGTCAGCCTTTAGTAGCAAGTAGCATTGTCGGAATTTTTAAAAATTCCTTAAGCTTTATTATCATATAAATTTTTTATGAAAATATTATGGATATGTCAGGACCATCCATAAATTTTTTTAAATGTTTATAACATGGTTTGCATCATTTTTCATTCGGTTAAAATTTGATGGTTAGCCTTTTATCAAGAAAGTGTCACTGTTTGAATTTTTAAAAATATCTCAAGATTGATCATCATCTGAGATTTTTATATAAACATTAATGATTTGTTAGGACCATCCAAAAAATTTTAATTTTTTTTATGATTTTTGGACCAATTTTTGTTCAGTTAAAAATGACCATGTCATATCTTGCAGACTACAATCATACAAAACTTTGTTGTTGAGTGGAACAAAATGTGCTGAATTAGGCACCTAATTAGGATATTTGTAACAACCCTTCTCAAATACTCTCTTCTGTCACAAATTCATTTTATTTTTAAATATATGCGATCAAACTTTTAATACTTTAGCAATCAATATATTTCTAAATATTTATATTGTATACAAGAATAATATTATAAGTTAGCGATCAAAGTTTCAAATAGTACAAGAATAATAATATCTTTCTAAACTTTCAAATAGTACATGAATAATATTATATATTTTTTACTTTTATAAATATACTATAATATAAATTAGCGGTCAAACTTGTGTTTTGAGGAGCGTGTCTTCTAAAACCATATGTATTTGTGACGAGCGTGAATAGTTCGATATGATTAGGCCGAGGAATGAATACATTTGAATGCCTCCTGGGCCAACGAGTCGTCATCCTTTAATTTGGACAGGGATAAGTTAAGCCACATTTATTTATCACCGAGTTCTGGAGAATATTTGCATCTGATTGCTCTGCGAGTCTTTGAGCTGTATTCGGTAGATACGCACCCCAATAGTTTAGGCCTGGACCGACCGAATTTGATGCGACGGACAAGTCCAATTTGCTTGATCGTGTAAACGCCCAACCGATTCCATTTCACCTCAGAGCAAGGCTAATAATATAGCTCACTGCTGGCTATATGTGGTTGTCATATCATACACAGCCATCTAAAAGCTCACCTATATAATAAATTAGCTGTAAAAACAATCTACACATTAATAAATGATCCACCCATCCATCCTCTCATCTTCTTTGGAATTTGTGTTATAGCCAGCTTAAAGCTGGCTATTGAACAATAGCCCACTTCTTCTCTCTCTTCTCTTCTCTTTCTTCCAACAAAGCAAAAATATGATGTGGCAGCTCTTATAGTCCGCTCATGTCACCTTATTATACTTGCTCTCATGCTAGGTTACACACACAGCTGGCAGTACATGTACAGTGTTTCTTCCTCTACTGTCCTGGTGGGTGGTAGACTGGTAGTAGTAGTACTAGCCTTCTGTCATATACGCTTCAACCCCCAATCTGATCTCGCGTCGCCTCAGGGGAAGGAGCGACTGCGAGTTCATTTCTTACTAGTTATATGCCCGTGCGTTGCTACGAAAAACAAAATTGATAACGAAAAATAAAGATTAAAAAATAAAATAAAAATACTATTTCATAAGATCAAACATCTATCTTTAACGCTTCGTTTCTTGCAAAAGCTGGCTAATTAAAGCGCTAACCGTTTTAACTGCGTAGAGGCGATTAAGCGGAAGCGATTAAGTAGGGCAATTAAGCAGGGCAATTAATGTGACGTGGGAAGAAACTCTCACTTTATATAGTAGAGATATTCGCGAGCATGTTTAAGTCGCGGCCAAATAAAATGGTTGGCGTACGAAGTACCAGACACTCTTGAGTTTAGAAAAAAAATAGTTCGCGGCACATGCGAATGTGGTATCGAGAAACTAGCTAGCTGGTTGACCGGGAAACGGGAGCAGTGTGTACGCGCGCGTCGTTAGGATAGTGGAGACGAACACAAAGACGTTACGGCACACGGGTTGTGCAAGTGCAATTAATACCAGGAAAGGCGCCAAGCGGGCAGATCAGACTATCAGAGGCGCGCGCGTGATCCCAACTTCCGTCGGCGGCTTGTCTCGGTCCCGTGCACTGCTCCGCGGTATATGTCTTGGCTACCTAAAACGTTCGGTGAAGAGTGGGAGGAGAGGGAAAGATACTCTCTATTATTTAATGTATAGTTTTATGGATATAGTTTATATTGCGTGTATAATTGTATATATAATATATTAATTGTATGGGTGAGAAACTATTACAGATAATTATATAAATATTTTTTTTGCATAAGTTATCTTTAGCCTGTCCATACATGACATAAATATGTATTGCAGATAACCATCGTGTATACTATTGTACATACAGTTAGCCTTTGGAACCGGACACGGTTGGCGGGAGCGGCAGGTCGAGGTCGGAAACTACTGGTGAGGTGTCCGCACGTCGTCTAGTGCGAGGCCAGCCCATTGGTTTATCGATTGATTGAGTTAGCACTTATTTTACCGGTGGGCACAGCTACAGTTGAAAAGGCTTTCTCAGCAATGAAGATTATCAAGACAGGTTTACGTAATAAGATAAGTGACGATTGGTTTAATGATCTTATGATTTGTTATATTGAGCGAGATGTGTTTGCAACGATAGACATGGAAGATATTTACAGCATGTTCAGAACATAAGGACTTGCAAATATCAACTATCACCTCATGTGAAATAATTAATGGTACGTTTTTATTCATAAATTCTTGCAAATTACAATTGTTACATATTGTACTTATTATATACTGAACTTTGAATATCAATCATTAGTAGGGGTTCACTTCATTCTTGGCTCTCTCCTTTAAATTTTTTTGACTTCGCCAATGCCGTTACATAGCCTTTGGAACTACTGGTGAGGTGGTCGCAGGTCGCTTAGTGCGAGGCCGGCCCGGCGAGTAGAGAAATGACGCGAGAGCAATGCTTCTATGCTTTTCCTCTCAATACAAATTGCACAAATCTTGAAGCAAGCGAAGGGGTAAGTAATCATCATCTACCATTAATTAATGATTTAATATTTGTGCAAATTTAAAAAAGAAGAGCACAGAAGCACCTCTCATGACGTGATTTGGGGGGTGCGTGGCCGTGAGTCGCCAAGGATCGGGCCGCGCCTCGCCTCTCCTCCGCGCGATGGCAAGCGTGATTGCTTGATTCGGCCACCGGGCCACGTCCGATGCCTCCTGAATTCCCGGAAGTGAAGTTTTTTTTCCGGGAAAACGGATGTACTTAAGGGTGTGTTTGGTTCATGGGATGAGGTTGAATGAGATGGGATGGTCCTGTACCATTTGGTTCCATTATTTGGGTGAACGAGATGGTTCAGCATCTAGAGGGAATATTCTTCAAATTTGTATCACTTGATCCAAGATGGGATGGTTCCATTCAAGCAATCAAACGCATAGATAATTTTTTTCTTGAACCATCACATTTATACACCTCTTGATATAGACAACCAAACGCATGCTTAATTGGGCTCAGGTATTGGGCCAACACGAGCTACGTATCCGGCCTTGCACGTGCAGGGCGACTTGCAGATTGCACATGCGATGCGTTTAGGACTGGAAGCTGTGATGCTCACGACAAGATCAGCGGTACATGGATGAACCGTAGTCTGTAGTGCAGGCTGTACATGCCTTGCGCGGCCTGGAACGTTTGATACCCTCACACACTGCTGAAAATTTGACGAAGTGGTCGCCGTGCAAATTGCAACCCTACGGGGGGGACTAGCGCTGCACTCGCTCCGCGCTCTTAACGACCTAAAGCTGCTGAAGACAAATAAAACCGAAAAATAGCATACTTACAATCAAAAGAGCAAATTCACTTACCTACTACATACCTCATACTATACCTTGGACGTTTTATGGGAAGAGGAACATCTTTGCTCATTCATTAAGGCGCTATTTGGTTGTGTTTCTCTTCAGCCTGGCCAGCCACGTGCGGACTCTCTCTGAGTCAGGCCAGCCAGAAACATTCACTGATTTCGCTTCTGCTCAGCCTGGCTCCACGCCTCCCAATGCACCCTGTGAGCCAGGCCCACACGCAAATACAGATAACCAATCACCGTTTCACTGCATCCCACCGTACTGGCCGGTCACATGCAGGCAACTAAACAAGCTATAAGTGCCAGGCCCGTCCCATGACAAACAGAATGAAACTCTCACCGCAACACATAACAAACAAAGAATGAAACTTCCAATGCACGAAATAAGTTTCAAGTTCAGAGTGCGCAACCCGGGAGGTGAAGAAGAGCGAGAGGACAACCCTGTCCAACAGTTCGAGCATAAGCAGGACCTGAAGTTCCCGTCAAGGACGCTAGCGCATACCCTGGAGCAACTGCTCTCCACTACGAAAGTAGCAACGCGATGCAACGTAATCTACCGTTTGGGAAGACCCTTTTTTAGTTTATGTACCATTTGCTACTCGGTACGGGGAAAAGAAGGCAATAGTTCTAGATTATCCACGAAAAAGTTGGAAGTAGGATATCAACAAAGATCTTTTTAAATCTCTGCAGAAATAAGGAGGGTCTCTCAAATAGAGAAGAACCACCAGACCAGGGTTTTATTTTTCATTTTGAACCTGATTTCGACGTCACGATGGTATCGAAATTCGCTCAAAAACACTCGATTCGAAGGTCAAATAAATTTGAAATCTAGTCAAACCATCGAGCGAAATTCATGGTTTTCGATCGAAAAGGCTTGAAAAGTGCCGCCAGATGAAAAAATGGTGGAAATATAAAAAGAAAAAGAAAAAAGAAAAAATTGTAAAAAAATCTTATAAAATTTGTAAAAAAACCATTAAAGGCCAAAAATGATATTTGACGAATTATTTCAATAAATATTTCTACTAAATAGAATTGAATAAATATTAAAACATGCAGTGTATTGTAGAGGTGTAGTCCAAAATTCTGATTTAAATGTTGCACTTATTTGATCAACTATGATTTTTGTAGGCTATAGCAGATTTTGTAACAATGTATTTCTATTTATTTCGTATGCACTACAATTGAATGTTTAATACTTGCATTCGTATTGAATATTTAGTTATGATATACCTCTCTCTCAAAATAAAAAAGGTTATGGTGTATGTGCTAGCAAGAGATGTGCACATAATAGAATGGAACAACGGGGGATTTATCACAAGAGGTCTCATATAATTCTATATTGATTATCGACAAGTTAAACTGGGGATTTTGATTTAGTCTAATGATCTCTTAGCAGTTTACATGTGGTTTTTAAAAAAAACTTAGATATACTTTTTAAATACATGTCATGATTTTATGGATAGTGCTCTTCTTGACTCATGCTGCTGGCTTTTGCAAGGAAATATTGATACTAAATATACTTCAACAAATATTGGTATTAAATATACTTCAACAAATATTGCTACCAAATATAGTTCAACAAATATCGGTACTAAATATACTTCAACAAATATTGCTACTAGATATAATTGAATGGCTCAAAATCGTCTTCAAACTTCACTTTTTCAAATAATATTCACATCAGGGGTCATAAGGTTATTAATTTTGAATAAATTTTATCAATTTTTTTAATATTTTGAATTTAAATATGAATTTGAGTGGTTTACCGAACGCCTTTCTTTTTCGAACCGTTGCGAGAAGCTCGAAATTCGCAAAAACGGTTTGAAAAATAGAACCCTGTGCTAGACTACATGGAGTAGTAATAAACTCAGATACGTTGGGATAGGCATGCAAAACACCACAAATCATCATGTTACCAGCACCTACGCAAAAAACGAAAATAACACACATAGTTGGCAATTTGGCATAGCCTTGACTTCCAAGAAGTGGTGCTGGCAACAAAAACAGCACCACCCATCAATAGGGGTGGAATTTTAGCTCGAGGCTCGAGATTCGGTTCGGGCTCGGTTTGGCTCAGTTCGGCTCGACGCAACAACGAGCCGAGCCCCGAGCCTAATGGGTGGCTCGCTTGGCCAACGAACCGAGCTCGAGCCAACTCGTGAACGGCTTGTTAGGCACGTTAGACTCGACGGTCATATGAACAATGCATGTCACATTAGTATTACTATTACTAAAAGACTACATGTCAAATGATATTACTAAAAGAAAACCAACAACAAAAGATGTATAGTCATGACTACATACTACAGATCATTAAATAGCCAAATAGAAATGGATGCTACAGATCAACAGATCAACGAATAGCCAGGCCCACACGTTAGACTGGCTCACGAGCCGATCCGAGCCGGCTCGAGGCTCGACTGAGCCCGAGCCGAGCTCAGTTTTCAGCTCGATCAAGACAACGAGCCGATCGACTCGCAAACTGACGAGCTCCGTCGAGCCGAGCTCTCTATTCCATCCCTACCCATCAACATCCCAAACGCCTTCGAATCAAGCTTCAGCAGACAGCCAAAGCACTCAAAGCATGCAACAAACTTCAAATTGGCAAATACTAGACCGCAGTTGGTCATCACGAAGGAAATTATACTACAGCCATGAAGACACGCTGAAAGGACCAACGATGTCGCCTAGAGGGGGGTGAATAGGCGGATTAAAAAATTGCAGCGGAATAAAAATCGGCCGAACAGGTCAATCCGAAGTCTCCGGGTATTTTATCCGGATACTCTGGGTTGTCCGGAGTGTCCGGTATTTTATCCGAATACTCTGGGTTGGCTGGCTCGGGAGCACAACTAATATAACTCTAACTAGCACAAGATACTACAATAAATAGATAGCAAGAGCAACCTAGATCAAAAGCTAGTATGAATTTGAATTAAAGCTAAGCAATGAGCTAGATCCAAGCTTTACAAAGATAAATTCACACAAGCTAGGCTAGTAAGTAAAAGAGAAAGAGAGAGACGCGATTTTTCACCGAAGTTCGGATTCTTGAAGGGAATCCTACGTCTCCGTTGAGGTGGCTCGGTCGCACTTGAGTCGGGGTCTCTTTCAACCCGCTTTCCTCCCGGTGTTGCACAAATGCACTCGCCGGCTTCACTTCTTGTCTCTTTCCTTTCGGAGGCGAGACTCACCTTCACAAACGACCGGGGCACACCACACGCGTCGGGTGCTCCCGGTGACTCCTAGCCGTCTAGGAGACCTTCAACCTCCAAGAGTAATAATACCACAAAAGACCGCTTGGAGAATGAACTAGTGCTCAAGAACTTGAAATGAATGCACTTAGCACTTTGCTTCTTCCTCTCCTCACCAAAAGAGATCAACAACCAAATCTAAAGGTGGGAGGAAGAGATGACTCTATTGAATGCTTTGAGAGTGTTAGAGATGGCTTGAATGCTGCAATGAATGAGCTCAATAGAGATCCCTGCCGTTGGAGGGGAGTGGTGGCTTTAAATACCCTTTTTGAAAACTAGCCGTTTGTCCCCTTTTTGAACTGTCCGGAGACTCCGGACAATTAACCCGGATACTCTGGATTGTCCGGACTCTCCGGACAAAATGTCCAGACACTCCGGACTCTCTGGAATTCGAAATATGGCCGAAGGGGTTAACCCGGAGACTCCGGACAAAATGTCCGGATACTCCGGACTAAATGTCCGGACTCTCCGAGTTAGATGGCTCGGTTGGAATTCCTGTTTTTGAAAAATGCAAGTATTTGAGTGCTAGTTTGTATGCAAGTTTTGACCTTGAGCACATGCACATCCTAAAAACGATTTTCCGTAGTATCCTCTTAATAGTACGGCTATCCTTAAGACTCAAATCAAAATAGAAATTACAAGTCTTCGTCTTGATGCCGTTTTTCTTGAATTTTAGAGTACGTAGGAGCGTCCAAAGTCATTCCGAGCTTGATATGATCTCAAGATCTGCATTATTCTTGTTTGAAACGTTAGATCTCTTTAATTGTGTCATCATTAATCACCAAAACAAAATGAGGGGCCTAGATACACTTTCACACGCCCCCTATAACCGGCGGAGAGACATAAATATCTTAACTGTGACTCCTTGGCCTAGAAGTCAAAAGAAATCTCGGTTTTTTGACTAAAATTTAACCAAAAGAGGACCGAATTTGATTGGATTGGATTGTTCACGTCATTTTTCATGTGGGACGATCGGTAGATCATCTAGTTAGCTTATGCACATTAATTCTTGCGGTCATTAATTAAGCTGCATCTCGGTTCGTGCAGAGATCCCACATGATTAATGGGACATACTCTCCCGTTATGAGTGGAATAACGTTTCAATATCTAATATTTCTGGCAGTTAATATGAAAGTATCAATGCAGTTAATGGATGTAGTGACCACATATTTGTACGGGTCATTAGATTCGGATATTTATATGAAAGTCACTGAAGGGGTTAAAATTTCGAATCCTAATGGAAATCGCAATATATATAGCGTCAAGTTGAAAAAGTTTCTATATGGATTAAAGTAGTCGGGGAGAATGTTGTACAACTGACTAAGTGAGTTTCTTTTAAAGAAAGTATACTCCAATAATGATGATTGTCCATGTGTGTTTATATAGAAATCCCAAAGTGGATTCTGTATGATCTCAGTATATGTTGATGATTTAAATATCAGATCAAATTTTGCTTAGGCTTACAGCTTGAGCATGTTCCTAAAGGAACATTTGTGCACCAGTCTACATATATCCGAAAGATATTTGAGAAATTCAATATGTATAAATTGTATCTAACGAAAACACCTATGATCGTGAGACCCATTCAGATCTAAGGAAGAGGATGAAGAGATATTGTTATCGAAAGTTCCATATCTTAGTGCTATCGGAGCACTAATGTATCTTGCAAATTGCACTAGGTCTGGCATTGCATTTGAAATCAATCTATTGGCTAGATACAGCGTATCACCAACAAAAAGACATTTAATTGGTGTTAAACAAGTCCTCAAATACCTTAATGGTACAAAAGATCTTGGTTTGATGATTCAAAGAAATCAAGATATAACTTTAATTGGATACATAGCTGCTAGCTATATTATCCCCACAATACTAAATCACAAACTGCATTTGTTTTCCTTTATGGTGGTACATCTATTTCAGGGAAGTCTTGTAAAGAGACTTTAGTAGCTACTTCCACTAATCATTTTGAAATAATTGTTTTATACGAAGTATCACTTGAATGTGAAATGCTTCGCATAATGATTAACCACATATAAATGTCATGTGGTATTAATCCATTGAAATCTCCTACCATTATCTATGAAGATAATGCTACCTGTATTTCTTATATGCAAACAGACTATATAAAGACTAATATAATAAAATATATTGCTCCTAAGCTATTTTACCCTTACGAACTTCAAAAGAGTGGTGAGATAAATGTTTTGCAAACGAAGTCATGTAAAAACCTAGTCGATTTATTCACTAAGTCTCTACCGACGTCCTCGTTCAAAAAATGTGTCCAGGTGATCAGTATGAGATGGCTTCATGAGTTACAAGGTTAAAGGGAAGTAAACTCTTTTTCTTTATGAGTTTTACATAAATAGTTTTTTATAGAAAGTTTTTAATTAGGCGATATTAAATGTGAACTTATGCCATAAAGTTTTCCCATATATTTTTTCTCATTGAGTTTTAAAGGAGTTTTAGATGGCATATAATTATGAGAACGAAATTCTCCTCATATTTTTTCCACATGGTTTTTGAAGGAGTTTATCGAAGCACCTGAAGGCTGTGTTATTCACCCAATGGAGAGTGTTAAGAAGTTAAAGTGGTCGATTAATCGCCAACTCTTAGAATAGGTATCTTTTGGACAATGGCTGTCTTTTGGAAACCATCAACTTTCACCCATTAACTTGTTTAAATATTTAAACATATGTGCAATAAGAAAATAATTATTCTCTATTCTATTATCGAGTTCAATTCATCCCGCAACCTTCTCCACAGAGCCTCCTCTCTTAGTGGGCTGAATCTAACAGCAAATCATAGCCTCAACTTGTTCATCCTAAGCGACGGGAAGTTTGGGGGAAGCGGAACAAAAGATTTTCAATCAACATCATACCACAGCCGAAGCCCAGCTAGATCAGCTCAAAGACGAGCTCAGACTGGGGGGCCTTGCGGGTGCGAAGGATCTTAATCCTAACGACCTGGGGGCGTAGGATGGTGGTGACGAGGTCAAGGAAAAAAAAGGAGGGAGTGGTAAATCACCAGGTCAGAATAGCACAAACATTAAATACATGAATTATGCATAAATATTGCAATCTGCTTATCTTGCTCCAACATCAATTTCCGTAATATCGATTGCAGTCTTGTCAAACAGCGCAGCAAGGAGCTTAGGAAACCTAGCTGAATTTTACATATATGCAAAAGCAAATTTGGCAGTTCTGTAGACAACCGAACCCATTTTTAGGTATATGTACACGTGCACCTATTATAGAGGAGATACTTAAGCAGTGGTCGCCTAGCTGCGCCTTCGTCAATCACTAGGCCAGCGAGGCAATCACGCTGGTTGTCGACGGTCTAATATGATGCTGCAATTGTTCACGCGCTGCTCTTCTTGCCGTCAGCGACATTACCAGAGAAAACCCAGTGTGGCTTAGCCAGAGTACGCTTCAGGGCCTTCACCGACAGTGGGCTGTCCTTGCCCTGTTCATCAAGCAACAGAACTAGTTAGAATCAGACAACTTACATTTAACCTGCACCTGCACCAAGGATTCATGTGATTTCATAGCCACGTTGAGGAAAAATTCATAGCGAAATGGTTTGAGCAATTACCGTGAGGCAGGTTCCCTGCTGGACATTGCAGACGGGGTAGTCGTGAGGGCAGCAGCTGTAGTGATCGTCACAGCAGGTAGCACCCTCGAGTGGGCAGCAACCCCAGGCGTAGCAGCTCTTGCCGTACTCGTAGATGCAGCAGCAGGTGGTGCTATCCGGGCACGAGTAGTAGTTGTCGCAGACGGTCGGTGGTGGGCTGGGGGATGGCGGTGTCGGGCCAGGATTCGGGGGGTTCGCGCCCTTCTTGATGGGGTAGGATGGCTCAATGGCAATGCCACATTTACCGCTGGATGCCTTGATGTTGCGCTCCATTCGGACGTAGCCCGACTCACCCCAGCTGCCGCCCCAAGAGTTCTTCACGATCCAGTAGTCCTTGCCGTTCTCTGAGCCGTAGCCAACAGCGGTGACACCGTGGTCAAGCGCTGTTCCGCAGATTCCCGTGAAGATACCCTAGTCCAGGAAGAGAAAATCAGTACCGAGGCGGGTGATTCACAGAAATGAAGCTGTCATTAACATGACGTGAGAGTTGGAGAGGGGAAATTGCAGATTAAAGTGCCATCCTTCACTTTTTGAAAAGGGTTCAAACATATTCAGAATCTTTTGTCCTACTTTGCCGATTTACAGCAGAAGTGGATGATAGCTCAAAACACTTCCTCCACTGTAGTACATATCAAAGCTGCCCGTGCCACTAACAATGCTTCACAAAGGAGGGACAGAAAAGCAACAAAGGAAAATGATTTATGCAGAACGGTGGGCACCGAGGAACTACTTTGTTGGAAGAAAATGAAGGTTTAAAATTTGAGCTCTTTTACGGTACACTAAATTGAATATGAACAGTTCATGCTTTTCGATCCAATGTATCAGATTATAGAGTTTACTTATACTTCATCTAGTAGTACAGTAGTAGAAACACCTTTAACAAATCAACGGTTAGATCTGATTTCTACTACACTATATACTATCAGCATAATACACCGTAAAATTTCTATAAAATTTATATTGTCTGAATGATATCATCGTATGTCGAGAGTCAGGACAATGGAGAAAGTGATCACAATTTCGCCGTAGTAGTTGCAACTTGACTGGGTTGGTGACAATAGAATAATTTCTTTTAGTAAAGGTGACAAGTAAAGCAATTAGGTGAGCCGACCTAACATTTTCATACTGTACAGCGCAGATGATCCCGATCTCTCAATCAGAAAGATACCAATGTATACGTTGGAAATAAAGAGATACCAATAGTCCAATAACTTTTTGCCGCCTACTTATTGATAACCAAAACAACTCCAGAACAGTAAATGCCAAAGAAGCTCACCGAGCTGTAGAGCTGGAATGCTCTGCCACCCCCCTCAATCGCAACACTGACTGGCTGGTTTGCTACTGCCTTCTGCAGACTCTTCTCGCTGTTCACGGGTACATCCTCATAGCTGTCGATTGTAACAACCTTTGCGTTTTTCTGCAAATACCCAACACACAGATGTAACAGCATATCAAAATGAGGCCAATTCTTAAAAGTTAAAGGGGGACTAAGAAGGCGATAAGATACCCTGTTGACATCGCACCGGTTGTCCCTCTCCTTGTACGGGTAATCCTCCTCGGTGTCGATTCCACCATTGTTAATGATGAACTCGAACGCATAATCCATCAGACCTCCGTTGCAGCCCTGGTTGTACGAAGTGTCACAGTCGACGAGCTCTTGCTCAGACAACGAGATCAAGTCGCCTGTAACAATCTGATTGATGCCCTCGACAGCCGCTACTGTCGAGAAAGCCCAGCAGCTCCCTGCAAAAGAGAAAAAAAGATCAGATTTCCATTTCCTTGTGTCACCATTTTAGTTCATGCTCATTGCATATTGATACTAGCGCCAACTTGGTGGTAGGATGACACAGAAGTTAATCAGTATCAATGTTTCATACTACTAAAAATCTAGGTTAGTAATGAGAGAAGGGCGGACACAACAGAAAATTTCGCAACCAATAGAATAGGGGCCAAATTTTGGCTGACGATGGAATAATAATGCAGAGGGAGACCTGCTACCACTAGGAGTGTGAAACGTTCACAAGGGACGTGAATAAAAGGTGTTTCCAAGGGCCAATTTGGAATCATACGAAATGACAGCAGAGGTGAGCCCCGTCCATCAAAGGAAAGACAAATTCGTCCATCAAGCTTATCAACTAGACAACGACCGGTAGAGTAATATGAGATTTTTCTCTATTGCTCTTTCAATCAAGTTCATTTCAGGTCAAACGCAGCAAGGAAGTTAATGTCCATGTTTGATAACCTTTAAAAAATGTCCATGTTCGATGAACCTACTTCAAAAATATCCTGCTTCATGAATACCAAGCTCTGCTGCCCCCTTCCATATTGGTACACAATTCAATACTAGTATCGTTCAGCGATGTAAGTGACACAAGACTCACTTACAAGACCAAGTTCTGATAAAATCAGATAGGAAATAAAGGTGTCTCGGTTGCTAAGCGATACACCATAGAGCAGAAATACGCATGATATTGGTTAGACTAATCATATTGGGAGGTTACTAGCAATATTAGCAGATTTTAACGAACTTTTCAGAAATAAAAAATGATTTCAAAGAATTTGACTGCAAGTCTGTCTACACTTAGAATTTACAAACCAGATATATAAATGTCCCATTTTGGCACATGTTTAGTTGCATAGATGAAGGAGCGCTGGAAGCAGCAAGATTGTTTTGTTTGACCTGCTGGTACAAGACATAACCCCCCTAGGGTCTGTTCATGTGGATCCTAAAATTATCACAAGTTCACAAATTATCGCTAATTGAGGATCATGGCACAAACAGAAATGAAACCAGTCGCAAAAATCTTCGCTTGCAGAGCAGATATCCATCAATAAGAAGTAAAATGAGCAATGAATCAGTAGGTGCTTACCGCAGCTGCCCTGGTCCTTGACCTCGGCGACCGCCCCCTTCTTCCTCCAGTCGACAGAGTCCGGCAGCTCCTCGTTGTCTGCAGCCTGGTATCTGTCGCCGACCTTCCTCTTCCTGTCAGGCTTGGTCCTGACGCCGAGGTATGTGGCGCGGTACTCGTCGTTGGTGAGATCGGCGAAGCGGTTGAGGCCGAGGCGGAAGAAGTGGATCCCCGCGTCGGCGGCGGCGTTGTGCCGGTCGATGTAGCGGAGATTGTCCTTGAACACGAGATACCGGCGCTCCTCCTCACCGATGGCGTTGTAGGTCCTGCCGTACTGCGCCATCCACTCCACATACATCCGCCGCGTCTCCTCCTCGCTCCTCTCCCCGTAAGAAACGATCGACATGTCCGCGGCCGCCGCCAGCGAGAGCAGCAGCAGCAGTGCCGCCGACGCGAGAGCCATGGAGATGGAGCTCTTACTCATCTCTGCAGCTACGAGAAGAACAGCCAGAAGAGAAGAGGAGACGACGAGAAGATAAGGGGCTAGATGGTATTCGATCAGATCATCAGATTAGCTTTGATAGACTACCTTGGGGGGTGGGGTGGTGTCGGGGTCGCTTTATAGAAGAAGAGAATACCGGAGTTCTCGCTTTGTTTATGTTTTTTTTAATCTACTGGACCAATAGGATATTTTGCTTCCCATAGAGGAATGTATTGGGATCGTAATGAGTCACGGACGCGGACAGGTTGGATTGGATTGGGATCGTTTAGAGCCATCTCCAGCAAGTGCCCCTAAAACAGGGTCTCTATTTTGGATTTAGGGACTCTCTATTATTTGGGATCCTGTTTTAAGAGCACAAGTCCAGCAACAGCCCCCTAAATCTCAGCCTCTATTTTATTTTTTCTCCTATTTTGACATATCCGCTATGTATAATCTTCATTTGACACCACTAAAATTCAATAAAAAAATATTTGTAATACATAAAACATAAGCATATTAACATTTACAATTTAAAAACATGATAATTCAAATTTAAATTAAAAATTTTCAAAATATGATAAAATTTTCGAAGCCTCTCATGTATTTCCCTATCTTCAATAATCGGGGTTGTACACGTGTCCCTGGGAATTGAGGCTGAGGAGGCAAATTTAGAGGCCTCTTAAATTTAGGGGCTTGAGTTGGGGGCCCCTGGGAATTGGGGCTTAGGAGGCAAATTTAAGGGCCTCCTAATTTTAGAGGCTTGAGTTGGGGCCTCACTGATCTTTTTTACTACATTCCTATTTTAAGGTTTAGGAAATTTGGTTTAGAGCTCTTTGGAGATGCTCTTAGAGCATCTTCAACAGTTTTCTATAATTTAATTTTTAATAATTTTGTATGGGGAGTTTCCTAAAGTTTTTGGGCTTTAAAAAAAATGTCATTCTCCAACAGTAGTTGTTGGGCGTGCAGAGATATTGGGATTCCGATAGGGTAACTGTTGGAGCGGTAATTTTTTCATTTGTTCCTAAAAAATGACTTTGGGAATAAGTTTTGCGAACTATTGGAGATACTCTTATGTTGTAAAAAGTAGTTGTTTATTTGTGAGTAAATAATAATATATTTAACAAATTATAAAAATAAAAATAAAGGACATAAAAAGTATGAGATAAAGTTTTTTCTTTTATTAGATTGATTTTTCTGTACAAAGAGGTGTTTAATATATAGCAAAGCTAACTTGTAGATAGATTCGAATCCGCTCATTAATAGACAGAGTTCTTCCATATTTGGACTCAGATTATACTTATATCATAACAATCATCCTTGAGCAAATACTACATAATATACATATCTCGTTAAAAACTCATCCCAAAAATCTAATGGAAAAAAGAGTATATTGTGTCCACTTTTCGTATTACACTAGTTGTCTCATTCAAAATCTTCGCATGAGAAAACTTTAGAAAAACTCATTAAAGAAAAAAGAACACAACTTATAATATTCAGGATATAAAGTAAAATCTTCATAATCATGTAAAGAGACATGATTCAAGATTTGCTCCCTCTGAACTCTACATATTTATAAGTCATCTCAATTCAATGCCATTAGGATGTTTTTGAAAAATAGATTTTGTCAACAGTTTAGTGAACAAATCTGCTAGATTTCACATGATTTAGTTTGTAATATATTGACCTCATCATTCTTCTGAAGTTCATGAGAATAGAAAAATTTATGGGCAATATGCTTCGTGATATTGCTCTTTACATAACACATTTATATTTGTGCAACACAAGTAATATTATCTTCATAGATAATGGTGAGGGTGTCGATAGTACTAAGACAATATAACTTTTGGATATAGTTAATTACACGTCTCAGCCAAACAAGCTCATATGATGCTTCATATAAAATTATAATTTGTGAGTGGTTAGTAAAAGTAGCTACCAAGGTCTGCTTAAAAGACCGTCAGGAAGGGATTGAACTACCGCAAAGAAACATAAAACGGTCTTATATTTGGCATTGTGGGGATCAGTCTTGATTCTTCTGGAAAAACAATCCAAAATCTTGAGTATCTTAGAGGTATATGAGTAAAGTTATGACACTAGCCTTATGTCTTCTAGTTGGAACTACAATGTGTCTTGCTTGTAAATTTACTATGAATGCAATATCAGGTTTTGAGCAATTCGCAAGATACATAAGTATAGGACTTTAGATCCTTCAACTTTCTCATTTTTTATCTTCGGTCTGAAAGAGTCTTTATCTGCTACAAGGGATTTCACAACCATGAGGACTTTAAAAGATGAGATTTATCCAAATTAAATCTTTTCAACACCTTCTTGGTATAAATAGACTAGTGTATAAAAATTCCTTCTGAAAAATGATTTGACCGCAGGCCTAAATAATACTCCCTCCAGTATGGTAAAGCATGTTGTTTTAGCTGCTTCGGTGGTTTTTAGGCAATATTGTCCTTAGTTAAGTATTACTTGACCGTTTCAGCATTGATTAGTCTTTTGCGATTTCAAGAATATGTCTCTTGGGTACACAGGTAGGAGTAACTCTACATGCATGCATCTAGCTCATTTGCATGCCTTTGATAAGCACTAAGAGCATGTATAAATGGACATCTACCGTGCACTGTGATCTAACTCTCCTTCTAGTCTTCTTCCTCCAAAACTGAGTGATATGTTTCCTCTGCAGTACAGTTTCTAGAGAGAAGGGTAAGCACTGGTCTTTATATAGTGTGATCTGTGAAAAAAAAGGCTACTAATGTAGGTGAACGGACTGGCGCCGAACAAAAAGTTGATGAAAAACGTTAGTGCGAGTAACTGAAATTGAAAAATTAAAGTGTCGGTGTTTCGTGCACCGGCAAAACGATTTTTAGTCTTAGGGGTCGCACGTTCCCTTTCCTCGAATAGCCTGACTCAGGGAGCCCAAGACGTATACTGGTTCGAGCCGAATGTCACTACTCCAGTTCGGGTGATCGGTTAGTATTGCTTGGGGTGCAGGTGACTGCGGTGTTACAAGTGAGGACTTGAAGAAAAGCCTCGAGTGCTTCCTCTACTTTGTGAAAGAAAAGAACACTCTTCCCCTCGTCCTTTTCAGAAGGTCCTGCCTCCTCTTATATAGTCGGAGGGGGCATGTTACACGGGAATTTGGAGAAGAAAGGGTGGAGTGTCCTATGCCCGGGAGTCCTGGTCTCCGGTCTGGTCATTCGCCCGGTGCCTGCTCACACCACGCCGGGTTGGTAGACACATCGGGTGGCACGGTTTTCTGCTTCGTCAGGCAGTGGCGCACCCACCCTCTGCGAGTTGTCAGGTGCTGACGTCATAGTAGTTGGCTCTGGCGTAGCCTCGGGATGGAGCGTACCCTCTCACTGTGCATGACTGGATGACAAGACTGGAGCTTTTGACTTCGGCAGCCTCCCCGCTACCTTGGGAAGGAATCGCCTGTCCATCGCACGGTCGCTCCAAGCCGTCATGTCCGAAGGGCAGGCGGCCGACCCTTGGCGAAGACTTATCTTAGCCCGGTTGGAGCCTGTGCGGCGTTCGACCAGCAGCAGCGGGTCGAAGCCTGGGAGGCGTCCGACCTACGACGGAGGTCGGATCGCCCCCTCGGTCGGCTTGGTCGGGGACGAGTGCCCTTCGTGACCAAGCGGGGCCTTTGGCCAGAGCTGGATTCGGGGTGGCCCATTCGTAGTTCAGGGCCACTAGGGATACCCATAGTATGAGTATTCGTCATAAAGCATGCATGCAAGAAATCTGAGCGCTAAGACTAAAAAAGTGAAACATGCTTCATGCGCCGGCAGCGTCGAAGCTTAAAAATCTGAAATAAATGCATGCAGCAACAAAAAAGGAGTGTGGGATTCGAACATGGTACCTACTGACTAGAGAGGAATAATCTAACCATCAAAGCTATGAGCAGCTATCGTTGCAAAAGGAATCCTATTTAATAAGGGTACAATCGGTAGTATACTCCCATTTCTGGGCACCATGAATGAATCAAATTTCCGAACTACATGCACGAGGCGCGCGGGTGAGCAAAAAATTTTGTTCGCAAGTGCACGTGCATGAACGGGCGTGCATGCATGACGATATCTTTTCGCCCAGAGGCAAGCGCGGGCACTTAGGGGTGAAAACGGGTCAGATACTGGCGGATATTGTTCTTTCCGTATCCTAACCCATTTTTTTCGGATTCGGAACCGAATACGGGCTAGTCGGATACGGATACGAATCCGGGTTAATCAGGATACGGATACGGGACGGATTCGGATCGAAAATGGATAAAGATATACAGATAATGCATGCATACATAGAGTAATATATTTTCAATTAAACCGTATGGGTACATAACCATATTAGCAAGTCATATATCAATTAAACCCAATATACATCATAGAAAGAACATGCTACTTTAGGATTAATAGAACCAACTAATTATCAATATAAATGGGCTCTCTATGAAAAAAATGTGATGAAATGAGTTGGGCCTTGCTGATATCCGAATAGGAAATCCGGATATGCGATTCGAATACCTGAATAGGAAAAATTCAGATACCTGAATTGGAAATATCCAAATATCCGGATCATGTCCAATATTTACTGGATATTGGTTGTTCCGTATCCGATCCCATATCCGAATTCAAGTATCTGGATCACGTCCTGGATCCGACCGAATAGTCAAATCCGATCCCGTATCCGGTCCCGACCGGATCTGATCCCGAATCAGGTGGGAATTATCCGACCCGTTTTCATCCTTGGCGGGCATGCATAGCGATATGTTTTCTTGCGGGGCGAGCATGGACATGCATGGCGATGCTTTTTTTTGCGTGGGGTGAGCGAATGCAAGGCTGTGTGATGCAAACGATGGGTCTTCGTAAATACGGAGCGTTAATTACCATCAGTTGATGATAACGGTTGGCTAATCCTTGGTCTGTGTGAAAAAACTATACGCCTAACAATATGGAAGTGAGGGCGTAGAATACTAGATTGCCTTAAATTATTGTCTCTAAATACTACTCCCTCCGGTCTTCAACAAGCTGACGTTTTGGACATAGTGATGTTCAAACTTCCAAAACTTTGACTATAGATATATTTTTAAATATTTAAATTGGATACATGAAAAATATATGTGTAGACTTGTCTCGAGAAGTACTTTCGTAATATTATAATTTTATTGAGTTTTATAAATATATTATAATAAAAATTAGTGGTCAAAGTTGTATTTTGAAGACCATATCAATGTCCAAAACGTTATCTTTTTGAAGACTGTAGGGAGTATATTAAATATATACATATAAAAATATTAAATAAATTTAAATATTTATTAGGGGTATAAAGAAGATGCCATGTTAATTTACATTGAAACATGAAATACGTTATATAATTATAGATAAAACTTGTTAAAAAATACTCCCTCTGTCCCACAAAGAGTGCATTTCTAGGTTTTTTAAGATAGATTAGTGTGCAAGGTAAATGATCAATGTGACCCTCATTACTCCATACACAAGCATGCTGATGCTTCGGTTTCCACAGGCACTTAAATGAGCATGCATACACTTACAGCTGGGCCATACAGACTAAAGATGCAATCTTTGTGGGACAAATTTTGAACACTAGAAATGCACTCTTTGTGGGACAGAGGGAGTATGCACTACAAACTTGAATGGAAAAAGTAATTAACATGTGTGATCATATGAGAGATGAGCCACCCGATATTAATCAATCGTTACGCATGTTTCACGGTATCATTACTAGTGCTGCCTCTATCCAAGTTTATAAATGGTATTTGTCGGGGGGTCGGGTAATTCCCATAAATTACCTCGGGTGCCACCAACGACCAAGCTCGCTCCCGCCCGAGCCACCAGGAGGTCGTTACCCTGGACGGGTTAGTTAGAACCTGGAAGGCTACGTATTTCGGCCTGTTCCGAGCTCGGGCTCGGGAGGGACCTGGGATGCCGTATTCCAGTCGATTCCGGGCTCGAGTTCGGGTAAGATGTACGAGCTCGGTGCCGGCTATCGGCCGACCTAACGTGATCTCGAGGTCGGCGGGAGTGGGAGTAACCGCCCGAGCGTAACTTCCGCTGGCCCGTTACGTTCCCCGCGGGAGCGTGGCGAAGTTGTAGGATCCACCGGTTGCCACGTTTGGACGAGGTCCAAACGTGGGATAGTGGGGCCGATGGAGTTCGATCCTTTGTAAGCTATAAAAGCGTCCCCATCATGAGGGGGATAGGGGACAGACTGTAAGACAAGAGACATACGCCGAATACGTTGCAAGAGTATACAAGAGTGGAGTAGGGCTATTATCTCTTTCTGAGAGGCCCGAACCAGGGTAAGCTGCGTGTCCACGCTCGTTGAAATCTGGTGAGCCGTTCTTTCGATAATCCCTCACGCAAGAAGGGTCATAGTTGGTCCCTCCACCAACAAGTAAGCTCGGCGGGGCCTGTTCCCAATCGCCGACACCGTGGCGCCGTCCGTGGGGACCGACTTTCCCTTTCGTGAGGAATCCCGAAGAATGTCGAATCCTGGACCCACCGGGCCTCTACGCCCGAGATCGGGAAGAGGACAAGCGATTCTTCGACAATGGGGCGGCGACGCCGCCATTAAGAATCATGACGGTTCCGGAGCTTTTCCTGGAAGCGGCTGCACTGCCGGAGCGATTCTTTTCGCTCGGCTCGACGCCCTCTCTGACGGCGAGTATGGCGAGCTCTACGATGGTCCGGACATCCCGACTTTTTCGAGCTCGACCAGGGGACCGCTTCACGGGGAGACACCGTGATGTCCCCTCGCGATCCGTCCAATCCCGTAACGCCTTCGTTGCGGAGGAGGATGGAAATGCCGGAGCAAATCCCGGTGAGCGGCGTCTTCACCGCTACGAGGCGGCCAAGGAGCACCTGCAGTATCCTCGAATCGGACGCCAGCCTTACGTCGGCAAGTCCGAGGTGGCCTGACCGATAAGACCAGGGCCGGGTTCGTGAGAATTTCCACGCCAGACGGACTCCAGAGTCGCGGCGACGACTTAACGAGCTTCGTTACCCCGCGTTCCCAGCGAGGGAACGCCTTCAAGCCCTGGCCACGGTGGTACGCAACCTCGAGAGAGAGTTTCTGAGCAGTCGACTGAAGCCATGGGCGCGGCCGTGGCCGACGACCTCGAGGAAATCGCCACAGACATAAGGGCGGCGAGGCCTCCCGGAAAGGGACGCCAGAGCAATTCCTCGAACGCCGCCATTGGCGTCCGAGCGCCGCCACCCCGACGACTCACGCAGCCGCACCCTGATCGGGCGCGAGCACGACGGCTCGAGGGCACCCGAGCAATTCCCGGGGCTCCATCGGGACAGCCGGAATGCGAGCCACGCGTAACCGGCCGAACATTCCTCATCTGCCACTCCCATCCTACAAAGCGTAGGAGATATTCTCGCTGGGCCCACTAACCTCGGGCTCGGTGGTGGGGATCGCCCGACCGCGCTTCGTGGTGACCGTCCCGATCCGTTTTTGGTGCAGGCGTTCGCGACGTCGCTACGACGCGTGACCTGGCCGCCCAGGTTCCCGCCGGGTCACATCGCGAGACTCGATGGGACTCAGAACCCCGACGAGTTTCTCTCGATCTACACCACGGCCATTTTAGCTGCCGGGGGTGATGAAAGGGTTATGGCTAACTTTCGCCTACGCCCCGACGGGCCGTTTCGACGTGGCTATTCAACCGTAAGGAAAACTTCGATCCGGTCTGGGCCCGGTGAGCAAAGACTTCTCCGAGCTAACTTCCAGAGTCGCTACGCCCGCCGGGAAAAGCGCGACCTTGAGCGTCGTCTGACGGAGGCGAGACCTGCGCCCGATTCGTCGGCGCTTCATGCAAGTGCGCAAATACATCCCCAACAACTCGGATGAGGCGGTCGTCCGGGCTTTCAAGTTCGGTCCGAGACGACGCTTTACTCAGGACCTCGAAATTCACCGGACATCACACCAACGAGCCGCTCCGCATGGTCGACCGTTATGCCAACGCGACGCAGGCCGTCCAATGGAAGAAGCTGCTGGACGAGGGAAAGCTGCCCCCTCAGCCCGGGCTCGAAGGGGCGTCAAGCCGAAAGAGCGTAAGCTCGATCGAGAAAAAAATCAAAAAGAAGAAAAAATCCTCTGTCTCCGACATGGTGGCAGCTATCGAAAGACAACGACCGACCTCGCAGTCGTATAGGGGGGGAGCCCCGAAAGGAAAGGGTCGACCGGTTCAGCGGAACAACGAGCAGAACCGGGACGACCAAGAACGCGGCGACCAACGCGGACGGGCTAGTGCCTATTTCTGCCCGCTCCACCAGGCGCATGGGCATGACCTTCGGAATTGCAGAACGTGGGCCTCCCGCCTGGAGCAGTTCTACAATGGTAAGGGTCCCATGCCCACGCTCCCCGAGATGGAGGGAGACATCAAGGGCAAGAAGCCCGCCGAGGAGTAAGTGTCATGGTCCCATTTATTCATTTATTTATTTTTCTCCTAAGTGTGTGGGCATGGGGGCATTCAGGTAATTTCCACCTAGATATTTCCCCCCCACTCCTTTTCTCTCTCTCTCCCCGTCCCCACCCGCCCTCACTCCTCACCCGGTTTTTCCCCCCCCACCCGACGCCACCCTGCGCCCTCCCTCACTCCCACCACCGGCCGAGCCCCCTCGGTTTCCTCCAACCGGCGACACCGCCGGCGCCCTCCTCGCGCCTCCACCGGCCGGCGCCTAGCCTGCCCCTCGCGCCTCACCTGACGCCGGCCGCCTCGGGCGTGACGCCACCGCTTTGGCTCGCCTGGCCGCTTCCACTCCTGGCCACGGCGCTACCTCCTCTCCGGCCACCCCCCCCTCCAGTACATCTCCCTCTCCCTCCCGATCTCTCTCCCTCTCCCGCTCCAAGTCATGGTTAGGGTTTGAGTTTAGTGCATGCTAGGTGTTTGATGAAATGTCCATGGGGGAGATTTGTGGTTTGGGAGTGCTTATGCAAATTGCTATGGTGTAGTAGTTGAAGTGCGCCTACTGGGTGTTCGATTGAATGCCAACAAGGTTTTATTTAGTGATTGAGGTCAATTGGTAAATGAGTGTGCTTAGCGGATGTTGGATCGATGCTAAGCCACAATGTGAAGTGCTAGGATCCTTATTTAGGTCATGTGGTGCATGGCGGTAATCTAGGTTTGGAGTATTGTGGGTGCTCGATTAGATGTGATTGATTATGCGTGAAGGATCGTAATGGGTTGAACTAACCGATAATGGATAGTTCTATGCAGTGGTTCAATGAGTGAGTATAGTCGTTAGTCGTTTTTCCGTTTGTAAGGATTAGATGTTAAAATAGTGTTGGGCATTAACGTTTGTTGTTCGCTTGTAGTAGACTTTCGCTTTGTTTTTCCTTTTGGTTGTCGAATGTGTGCATGTTGTTTTTCAATTCTCATTGCATGTCATCGGCATAGCATGCATCTCATTTTCGCATACCTTGTACTCGTGTAGAGAACGATCCCGCGGTGGGTGACGTGGCCGCGATCGAGGGCGATCACGGTGAGCCGGTTGTTACTGAGACTCCAGCAGAAGCACCAGGCAAGCACCTAAGCATATTTACCCCATTATATGATTTTATCTTAGAGAATTAAATTGCTTATTTAGTCGATTAAGTATGCATTAGGAGTTGAATGGTGGGAACAGGGTTAGAACCTAATTGCTGCACATACACTCCTTGAAATTTGTAGAACACTCCCTTCGGAACCAAAATATGGGTAATTATAACGAGTCTACGCTTAGTTTTGCTTAGATGTTGGGTTGGGCCAAGTGGGGAATGGTTCTCCCGCTTGCGATTATTAACAATTGTTTCACTTCACACATGATGGATTGGAATGGGTATGGTTATGAGTCGTAATTAATAAATTGTGGACCGGGCGGGGAGTCGGTTCATTTGAGTATGGAGACTCAAATGTGTAGCCCCGTCTGAGTCGATTAAGGACCGATTCGATGGTTGCCCTTTGATCGAGCACACCCCGGTTGGTCGCATGCCCGATTATGGTACGGTAAGCCACTCTTTCTCTCATACGGAATCGATGGACCGTAACTTCCTGTGGTTGGACGTGGTTGAGGGCGAGGCTTAGGCCGACTCTCGAGCGCCAAGCCGGGCTTGGGGCTGCTCGAGGGGGTGCTAGGTTTTCGGGCCACAGGAGGACGCTTCAGCGATTGGGTATGATTGGGAGGGGGTTGACACTAGGCCCTTGTGGTAAGTGTCGTGCGATCAATGCTTCCCTGCAGGGTTAAATAAGCGATTCGAATTGCCGCGCTCTCGGATATGAGCAAGCTCTTTCATCGCACAGTCACGTAGTAAACAACTTGAACTTGTGGTTCGCCGTTGGGCTTGAGCTTTAAAATGGTTATGTATTGCTCTACATTAATTGTTGTTAATTTCAATCTCACCCTAGAAGTAAGTGCGGTCTATAACTGCTTTAAACTTGTAATTGGTTCGATTGTCGCATTTATACTACAAATGTTAATGCTTTTCCGCACTTTTACCTTAAGCTTTCTCCTTGTTACAACTAAATGCATAATCCTTTGGAGTCGGTCATATATGGACCCACGGATAAGTCTTGCGAGTACCTTTCGTACTCATGCTTCTGCTTTGTGGTTTTCAGGTGAGGATCCGGTTGGCGAGTGCGAGTTCTGCCCGTACTGTCTCTCGGTGACTGGGCGGGGCACCGAGTAGCGGCTTGGCGATGTCGTCTACGCCCGGGAGTGTTCAGGGGCAAAACACTTCCGGGGAATTGCTTTACTTTTGTTAAATGCGTTGGTTGGTTCTTTTGTTGTATAGATAGGCGTTTCGATGGGCTTTTGGATTTGGTAATGGACGCTTACGCGTATGTCGGGTTCCGTTGTGTTTTCTTGAGCCGTTGATACTGCTGTGGTGCTGTGGATGTCGTTTGTACTTTCCATATATATATATCAACTGTGTTTTCTTGTCTGCTGAGTGGATGTCCGTAGAATCTAGAAAGGTCATGCCGAAATTTTCCAGTTTTCGTAGTCTTGGTCTTTTTCTCCGTTTTTGTCTAGTTTGGAGTCTTGGCGTGGTTTTCAATCTTGGTTGGTGGTTGTCGGGTTCGTCTTTGTGCTGTTGTTATCCGCTTGCGTGTCGGTTCGAAAGTTTCGGGTTCGTTGCCCCCTTTATGCAAATTGAATTGATATCGTATTGTTTTCCGGTATGCGGTGATCCTGGGCGTGTTTCAGGTCGCATACCGGGGGAATACCGGGGTTGTTGTCGAGTCGTTTGGACGTTCGTAGGGTTGTCTCCATTGGGCTTGGGTATTAGCATCAGGATCACCTCCGGTGATTGGTTGCTAGGATCCAAATCCGATGGGAGCAACTGTTCATCCAACAACTCGAGGACGATCTGGGCGGCTCCTCACAAGTTGGTATCAGAGCAAGGTGCATAAAGACGAACTTAAACTTGACGACCACTTAGGTGATTGATTAGGACTTGCATGATGCATTAGGTAGAGCTTAGTACTGATTACCCGCCCTAGGTATATATTTAGGAGAGTTACGTAAAATGGTGAGCGTGGGAGAAACGATTACGTTGGAATCGTGCATCCATATTATGCATATGAGGCTCGTGTCATGTCATGCATGCATATGTTTACCATGTCATTTTGCATCTTACTTTGTGCTTTTGTGTAAGATGGGCTTGTAGGGCTCCAGCGCGGGATGCTGCAGTCCTGATTAGATCAAAATGAGGACCCGTGGGGCTTCCACCTCTAGGGGTGATGGAGGTGACGGGCGGCAGCAGCCAGAGGGTGCTGTTCCGCCACCTCCTCCCAATGTGTTGGACATTCTGCAGCGGACTGAGCAGCACCAGGAGGCGACAAATCGGATCCTGGAGATGCTAGTCCAGGATCGGGTCCAGCATGGTGGCCGCGGTGATGGGCGAGGTCGGCCCACCAGCTACCTCGACTTCCTGCACACGCAGCCACCGGTCTTCTCACGGGCCACCGATCCGTTGGAGGCCGACGATCGGTCGCGCACGATAGAGCGTAAATTTGCTCTTATCGACCGTGGGGAGCTCGGAAGGCTCACTGCGGCGCAGCGGCTCCAGGAGCCTGCTGGTGCTTGGTGGGCCAATTTGCGGGTGATGCGACTGCCGGCACCCGATTTACTTGGCTGAGTTCCGTGAGGCGTTTCGGGCGTACCACATCCCGAAGGGCCTCATGGACATGAAGAAGCAACGATTTCTCACCCTCCGACATTTCGGCAAGTCGGTGGTTGACTACTCGCAAGAGTTCAACTACCTGGCGCAAGACGCCCGAGAAGAGGTTGACACCGGAAGAAGCGGTGGTCGGTTTGTGAGTGGGTCGACGGCGAAGATGCAAGATAGGCTGTCCGTCTGCGACTTCGACTACAATGACCTGGTGAGCCGCGCGATCACCGCCGAGCTCAAGATGCGGGCTCATCGGGAGGAGAAGAAGAGGAAGCGGGCGACGCCAGACTGGCCGGGCGGCAGTTAGCCGGCTCGGGCGGTCTCAGATCGCCCGCCGAGGCCGCTTCCGGGCTGCCTCGATCGGTCGTCGGCCACTGGCTTGCCGCTCCCGCCACGACCACCACTACCGCCACCGGCAGGCAAAGGCAGTCCGAGTCCGGCCCGGTATACAATTATGACGCGCGGGCCACTTCATCCGGATCGCTTCTTCTGCCGCGCACCGCACCGGCGCTCCACGACCTTCGGGCGCGACAGCACCATCGCCACTACCTACGCCGAGCCGAGGCCACCTTCGTCGACGCCGAGGCGGTTCCTGAGGGCTCCGCCGTGCTAGCTGGTACGTTTCTTGTTGAGGGGCATGAGGCTAGAGTGTTGTTTGATTCAGGGGCCTCCCATTCCTTTATTCGCACGGGGTTTGCAGAGCAGCATCAGATGAGGGTCAGTAGCAGTGTCACCTCCTTTGTGATTGAGGCACCGGGGTCAAAGATCACGGTTAGGCAGATGGTTCAGAAGGCAGTAGTGCAGATTCAGGGAATTCCGTTCACTGTCAGTTTGCTGCTTCTAGACCTTCGGGGGATAGATGTCATCCTGGGGATGAGTTGGCTGACACGACAATGGTCGTTTTGGATTCTTTGTAGTCGTACCACTGTCACTCCGAAATCCGAAGGGCGCCGACTCACTCTACTTCTTAATGAGAGCAAGGCCACCTTGTGTTCACCGAATGGGACGAAGTTGAAGAGCCGGACTCGATTCCGTGGTGTCCGAAGTTTCCGATGTGTTCCCGGCGGAACTACCGGGATGCCACCGATCGGGATATCGAAGTTTGTCGTCGAGCTTCACCAGGATCGCTCCGGTTTCCAAGCGGCCATACCGAATGCCACCCAATGAGCTAGCCGAGCTGAAGGCTCAGTTGAAGGGACTGATGGACAAAGGGTTCATTCGTCCGAGCTCCTCACCTTGGGGTTGCTCGGCTCTGTTTGTGACCAAGAAGGATGGTTCTCTGCGCCTCTGCGTTGATTACCGTCCCTTGAATGCAGTCACCGTCAAGAACAAGTACCCATTGCCGGATCGACCTCTGTTTGATCACCGGTGGCGCACGAGTATTTTCCAAGATTGATTTGAGGCTCGGCTACCATCGATTAAGATCCGAGCCGAGGACATCCCAAGATCGCTTTCTCCACTAGATACGGGCTCTACGAGTATACCGTGATGTCGTTCGGCCTCACGAACGCGCCGGCGTACTTTATGTACCTGATGAACTCCATATTCATGGAAGAGCTGGATTCTTTTGTCGTCATCTTCATCGACGACATTTTGATATATTCAGCCAGTGAAGAAGAGCACGTCAGACACCTTCGCATTGTTCTTGGGCGACTCAGGGAGCATCGCCTGTATGCGAAATTCAGCAAGTGTGAGTTACGGTGAGGAAGTGTCATTCTTGGGACACGCCCTTTACGAGCGGCGTGGCGATTGACCCGAGCAAGGTGCAGGATGTACTCAAGTGGGAGCAGCCAAGGCGATCACAGACATCCGCGATTTTCTTGGGCTGGTATTATCGCCGCTTCATCCAAGACTTTTCAAAGATTGCGGCCGATAATCGAGCCGCTCAAGAAGGAGTTGAATTCAGATGGTCGATGGGTGAGAGCGCCTTTCGGACTCAAGCAACGTCGACTACGGCTCTGTCCTCACTCAGCCGGATATCCACAGTCCTTTTGAGGTGTATTGCGATGCGTCGGGCATTGGGCTCGGCTGTGTGCTCATGCAAGAAGGCCGAGTCGTTGCCTACGCCTCTCGGCAGTTGAAGCATCACGAGGAGCACTACCCCACCCACGATTTGGAGCTTGCAGCAGTGGTGCATGCCTTGAAGATCTGGCGCCACTATCTCCTGGGGAACAAGTGCAATATTTATACTGATCATAAAAGTCTCAAGTACATCTTCACCCAAGCAGATCTGAACATGAGGCAGCGGAGATGGCTTGAGTTGATCAAAGATTACAGTCTGGAGGTGCATTACCACCCGGGGAAGGCGAACGTGGTGGCTGACGCGTTGAGTCGCAAAGCTCAATGCAACTGCTGTACTCTCCAGTCTCCGAGTGCCTCTCTCTGTGCCGAATTCCAGAGACTCGGTTTGGAGATGGGCGAGCAGGGATTCATAGCTAATCTCGAGTTGAGATCTACATTGCTCGATCAGATTCGAGAGGCACAGACAAAGGATGAAGAAGTTGCTCAATTCCGGGATAAATTGAATTTGGGGCAAGCTGCTGAGTTTCGCCTGGATGAGCGGGGAACCTTGTGGTTCGGCGCCCGCATAGTTGTCCCTGATGACCAGGAGTTGAAGCGAAGGATTCTTGATGAGGCGCATAACTCTTTGCTTACCATTCACCCGGGCAGCAACAAGATGTATCAGGACCTGAGGCGGCAGTTTTGGTGGACTCGCATGAAGCGCGAAGTCGCTCGCTATGTGTCAGAGTGCGACGTCTGCAAGAGGGTGAAGGCCGAACACCTCAAGCCAGCCGGTACCCTTCAGCCTCTTCCTATTCCAGTTTGGAAGTGGGAGGATGTCACCATGGACTTCATTACCGGCCTGCCGACCACTTCCTCAGGCCATGACTCGATTTGGGTAATCGTCGATCGACTGACGAAGTCTGCGCACTTCTTGGCCGTTTGCACCAAGTATCGCGTCAAGAAGTATGCGGACTTGTATATCTCCCGGATCGTGAGTCTGCATGGAGTGCCCAAGCGGATAGTTTTCATCCTTGGCGGGCATGCATAGCGATATGTTTTCTTGCGGGGCGAGCATGGACATGCATGGCGATGCTTTTTTTTGCGTGGGGTGAGCGAATGCAAGGCTGTGTGATGCAAACGATGGGTCTTCGTAAATACGGAGCGTTAATTACCATCAGTTGATGATAACGGTTGGCTAATCCTTGGTCTGTGTGAAAAAACTATACGCCTAACAATATGGAAGTGAGGGCGTAGAATACTAGATTGCCTTAAATTATTGTCTCTAAATACTACTCCCTCCGGTCTTCAACAAGCTGACGTTTTGGACATAGTGATGTTCAAACTTCCAAAACTTTGACTATAGATATATTTTTAAATATTTAAATTGGATACATGAAAAATATATGTGTAGACTTGTCTCGAGAAGTACTTTCGTAATATTATAATTTTATTGAGTTTTATAAATATATTATAATAAAAATTAGTGGTCAAAGTTGTATTTTGAAGACCATATCAATGTCCAAAACGTTATCTTTTGAAGACTTGTAGGGAGTATATTAAATATATACATATAAAAATATTAAATAAATTTAAATATTTATTAGGGGTATAAAGAAGATGCCATGTTAATTTACATTGAAACATGAAATACGTTATATAATTATAGATAAAACTTGTTAAAAAATACTCCCTCTGTCCCACAAAGAGTGCATTTCTAGGTTTTTTAAGATAGATTAGTGTGCAAGGTAAATGATCAATGTGACCCTCATTACTCCATACACAAGCATGCTGATGCTTCGGTTTCCACAGGCACTTAAATGAGCATGCATACACTTACAGCTGGGCCATACAGACTAAAGATGCAATCTTTGTGGGACAAATTTTGAACACTAGAAATGCACTCTTTGTGGGACAGAGGGAGTATGCACTACAAACTTGAATGGAAAAAGTAATTAACATGTGTGATCATATGAGAGATGAGCCACCCGATATTAATCAATCGTTACGCATGTTTCACGGTATCATTACTAGTGCTGCCTCTATCCAAGTTTATAAATGGTATTTGTCGGGGGGTCGGGTAATTCCCATAAATTACCTCGGGTGCCACCAACGACCAAGCTCGCTCCCGCCCGAGCCACCAGGAGGTCGTTACCCTGGACGGGTTAGTTAGAACCTGGAAGGCTACGTATTTCGGCCTGTTCCGAGCTCGGGCTCGGGAGGGACCTGGGATGCCGTATTCCAGTCGATTCCGGGCTCGAGTTCGGGTAAGATGTACGAGCTCGGTGCCGGCTATCGGCCGACCTAACGTGATCTCGAGGTCGGCGGGAGTGGGAGTAACCGCCCGAGCGTAACTTCCGCTGGCCCGTTACGTTCCCCGCGGGAGCGTGGCGAAGTTGTAGGATCCACCGGTTGCCACGTTTGGACGAGGTCCAAACGTGGGATAGTGGGGCCGATGGAGTTCGATCCTTTGTAAGCTATAAAAGCGTCCCCATCATGAGGGGGATAGGGGACAGACTGTAAGACAAGAGACATACGCTCAGATACGTTGCAAGAGTATACAAGAGCTGGAGTAGGGCTATTATCTCTTTCCTGAGAGGCCCGAACCAGGGTAAACTGCTGTGTCCACGCTCGTTGAAATCTGGTGAGCCGTTCTTTCAGTAATCCCTCACGCAAGAAGGGGTCATAGTTGGTCCCTCCACCAACAAGTAAGCTCGGCGGGGGCCTGTTCCCCAATCGTCGACAACTGGCGACCGAGGGGTCGACCTCCCCCAAGCCGGCCTCGGAGATGGTCAACGCTGGGCGCGGTTGAGGCGCAGCAGCCGACCTGCGGGACCTCGGGACCAAGGGGGCGGGGTCGGCTCGTCCCTTCTCCTCCTCGCGGTCCGGGAGCCGGGCTCGAGCTCACCCGCGCGAGCTCACTTTGAAGGGCTGCGACCGGCCCTCCAGTTCAACCTTCGCGCCGGGCCGACGCGGCGGGCCTCCTTCTTCGCCCGCGCGGCAAGCTGGCGCAAACGAGCCATCAGCTCGGGGTTGTCTCTGGTGTACTCGTCCATCCACAATTTTAGTTCACTCACCTCCTACCGGTCTGCATACTCCAAGTGCTGGCGGGGTGAGCGGTCGTCTGGCCGGACGCTGCGTGTGCGCTTAGCGAGGGACGGCGTGGCCGACGGAGATCGAGCGCGGCGCTTGCGACCCGCCTGTCCCTTGGTCTTTCGACCCCGTCCCGCCAACTGCGATCCCAGCTGGGACACGGCGACTTCGAGGGCAACCTTCTCCTGTTAAAAAAGAAAAAAAGGGGGAAAACTCGAATGAGGTCGGAAGGCCCCCGGCAAAACCTGTCCGGACAAAAGCTCCGAAAGAAGTCCGAATCAGAGACTTACCGCCTCGGTCCGGTTAAGGACGTTGTTCGGGATCTGGCGGCCCTCAATGATTTCCTTGCCTTTAGGGGTGCCGAACATCTCGGACACCCTCACGTCCACCCGATCCTCTGGCGGAGCTGCATCACCCAAAGAAGAGGTCATGAGAACGGGCATCCTCTCGCTCTGAAAAGAAGATCGGGGTGATGACATACCGAACGCGACTCGCGGGTGATGTCCTCGCCACTCGACCTTGAAGAAGGGATGCTCCCTCCTCCTAAGGGGTGATATCCGGTTCTCGACGTAGTCGGGTAACGTCGGCCGTCGACCCAAGCACGTGAGCTCGTTGATTAGCATGAGGACCTTCTCCTCCTCGGGCTCCACGGGTGGTCGGGTGTCTCGACGGCGCGACCTCCGCACCGGAGTAGGAAGCGAGCCGCCCTCCGCTTTCCTCGAGTAGAACCAAGAGTCGGCCCACCCGACACCGAGTCCTGAGCGTGAAGCTCGGATACTGCAGGCGGGTGGGTCGGCGAAGTAGAGGCGGCCATGGCTGCAAGGCGTGCGTCTGAGAGGAGTGTAGAAGTGGAAAAGAGAGGTGGGAGTGGGCTCGACGCCCACGAACCCTTCACATAGATGGGAGAAGATGGCCATGATGAGAATAGAGTTGGGGTGGAGGTGAACGATCTCGCACTCGCAGGCGTAGTACGCCTCGACGAACTCGCTTCGGGCGCCCTGAGTCTGCTCATGGCGTAGAGCTCGGTGGAGACGATCTCCCCTCCTCCATTGCGGGCTCTCCTCGGCGCCAGCGGCTCTCCATGTGCCGGCGTCGAGGTACTTCGCCCGCTCAAGGATCTCCAGCTTGCGCCCGTCGAGCTTGCTGACGCCGAACTTTGCCATGAGGATGAGGAAGACGATCAAAGAGGAGGATGAGCGCCGAAGCAGAAGAGTATGGGGCGCAGCAATCGCAAAATGGCCAAGTGAGTCTAAAAGATTCTCTTCGAGTGTTTTAAAAACTCCTCCAGGGAATGGGAAAGTAAAGGGACTTCCCGCCGTTATGATCGAGGAAACCCTAGAGGCACAGAGGGCAGTTAAGGCATTCGCCATCCGGGAAATGACACGTGGGCACGCAAATCGAAACCGTCCTGCCAGAGAAGACGGTTCGAACTTCCCGAATGAGGCTTCCGGGAGAAGGAACCGTTGAGAGGGGCCCACTTCTGTTCGCTCGAAACGCGATTTAGCCGGGAGCAACAAGCTCGTTACCTTAGAAGGTTAAGAGCTCATTGGTCGCGGCAGTTGTTCGCCGCGGCAGAACCGATATGCTCGTAGAACGGTAGGCCCAAGGGGAAGGCCTTCCTTAGACCTTTTTCCCACTTGAACCTCGGGGGCTAGCTGTCGGGGGGTCGGGTAATTCCCATAAATTACCTCGGGTGCCACCAACGACCAAGCTCGCTCCCGCCCGAGCCACCAGGAGGTCGTTACCCTGGACGGGTTAGTTAGAACCTGGAAGGCTACGTATTTCGGCTGTTAGAGCTCGGGCTCGGGAGGGACTGGGATGCCACGTATTCCGGTCGATTCCGGCTCGAGTTCGGGTAAGATGTACGAGCTCGGTCGGCTATCTACCGACCTAACGTGATCTCGAGGTCGGCGGAGTGAGTAACCGCCCGAGCGTAACTTCCGCCGCCCGTTACGTTCCGCGGAGCGCCGCGGGTTGTAGGATCCATCGGTTGCCACGCTTGGACGAGGTCCAAACGTGGGATAGCGGGGCCGATGGAGTTCGATCCTTTGTAAGCTATAAAAGCGTCCCCATCATGAGGGGATAGGAGATGCATCGTAAGACAAGAGACATACGCCGAATACGTTGCAAGAGTATACAAGAGCCGGAGTAGGGCTATTATCTCTTTCTGAGAGGCCCGAACCAGGGTAAGCTAACGTGTCCACGCTCGTTGAAATCTGGTGAGCCGTTCTTTGAGTAATCCCTCACGCAAGAAGGGGTCATAGTTGGTCCCTCCACCAACAAGTAAGCTCGGCGGGGGCCTGTTCCCCAATCGTCGACAGTATTTTTACTTATCACATAGATTAAAAAGATATTAAAAATGACTATATTACCTATAATTATCATCATTAAGCAATGTATTTAACGCATGCATATAGAGAATATATAGTAAATATATATATTTATTAGGGTATTTTGGAAACATCACATTAATTTTACATTGAAATATGAAAAATACCTTATATTTATGGACAAAATCATTAAAAAAAATGTCTTATAAACTTTAACGGAGGGAGTACTGTATAAATCAGTCGACCTGGATCTCGACTAGCAAAGGCTTGGTTAAGTTTCTTATCAGTCCCACGCATCATTTGAAATGCGGAATGTCGTAGGAAATCCTTCAGCATAAAATACTATCTCTGATCACGTATAGTTATCGTTTTAGACATCGACGCGGTCTTTAAAACATAGCTTTGACCATTTATTTGTACTATACTGTATTTATAAAATCTAATAAAAATATAATAATATCAAAGTACTTTTCAAGATAAATATACATATATGATTTTCATATATCTATTTAAATATTTAAAAATATATTGATAGTCAAAGTTTCGAAAACTTAACTGAACTTATGTCTACAAAGATACTCCCTCTATTGATAAATATAAGGCCTAGTTTAAATGTTCTTGTTGATAAATATAAGGTTTGCATGTAGATTTGAGGAGTCTTTCCTATTATATCCTATTTATTATTTCTCAACCATATGTATTTCTTCTATGTCCACCCACACAAAATATTATCTCTCATCTTTCAGAATAATTAAGATGAGTACATAAGTCATTCTCTCCCATGTTTTTCTCAATTTTATTGTAACCTGAATTTTTGTATAAAGTTAAAATACGCCCTATATTTATCAACGGAGAAAGTGGCTATTTATGACGGAAGGAAACAGCCCACAAAACATTCCGTGAAATATTCAAAATATATACGAGAGTTGAGACAATCATACGCGGCTGTGGTCGTTGGGTACTTGGGTCGGAAGTTACGTACTTCGCGTAGCTATGTCCCAATCCATCGTATCTCACGAAGCCTCCTACCCCAAATGCTACATGGTTATTTTTGGGGAAACTATGTTTGGCTTGGAAAATATTTTTGGTGTAGCACAATAGTAACAAAATTTGATGCAACAAGTGGAGCCACAGAATATGGCGCCGCAACAAAGTGTCGCGCAGAATCTTTAAAAAGAGAGAGAGAAGAAAAAAAAAAGGGTGGGGCCACATGGGTGGATGACGTAGCGGAGCGTTGGAATCTTGATGAGGCCTCGCGGCGGGCACCGGTTGGCTGGCGTGGAGCTCCGGGACACCCAACGAGTCAATTAACCGGCGAGGCGATGCACGCCACCCCACCCATCCATCCATTGGCCCACTGTGTGAGTGTGACCGACGGGGCGTCATCAGGGTTCGCAAAACCGGTCGAAAATCGCGGTTTTTGACCGTATCGAGTCGGTTCGAAATCATAAACCGGTCGGTAAACCAGTTTAATACAAAAAAAAATAAAAATTTGAAAAAATTTATGCGATGAAAACCGATCGAAAACCGGTGAAAACCGAGCGGTTTTTCGAGAAAACCGACGAAAACCGCTCAAGAAACCGATCGCCTAAAAGGTTCAACTCGTCGAGCGGTTTTTCGAGAAAACCGATCGGTTTTCGAGCAAACCGACCGGTTTTTTGTTTTTTTAAAATCTGATTTGAATTTTTTTGTTCAAACGCTCAGTTTCGAAAATCTTCGGTTTTTGACAATTTTCGACCGATTTTCGCGAAAAACCGAAGCCGAGCTGGGTTCGATTTTTCACCTCGAAACGGTTTGGTTAACCCTGGGCGTCATTGCTTTTGGTTTTCACACAACTCGATAAGCGGGACGGAAACAAACCTATCTCCATCCTGGCGGCACAGTGCACATGGCGTTTGGATAATGGGTTAGGGGCCTTACTTTTAATCAGCAATTTCTAAAAATACGCCGGGTAGGATAAACAATAATGTAGAGAGATAGTAGTTCATAAGTTAAAAAAAGAAGAGAAATTTTACGGTGGATTATACTTGTAGTATAAAATGTGTAGTAGAAATCATATCTAACCGTTGATTTGTTAAGAGTTTCTACTACTCTATTACCAGGTGTGTTATAAGTAAACTCTAGTTAATCTGATCCATTGATCGAAAAGAATGAACGATTAATATTCAATTTAGTGTACCGTAAAAGAGCTAAAAAAGAAAGCTTATCTCAAATAAGATACAGCTCATTTGTTAGATTTAATCCATTGTTTGGCTGTGGGTGTGAGAAATAGATGGGAGTTTGAGAATGGGATATAGAGACTCTTTCTATCCCACCATCTCACATCCAACGGAGGGGATAGGTTTTGGTTGGGTTACGGCTGGCTGGACTCAGAAGAAGTGGACGTTACAAAACTGCCCTTCATATGTACGTATGCACTAGTAGGTAGGTTCCAGACATGCCACCATGCCACCATGGTCACTATTATATTATGTTGCCAATAAACTTGGGCTTATTTTAGTTTGCACTGCTAGGCAGCGCGACATCAACGCGATTTAAATTTGTGATAAGTCGGTAGCGGCTGCGGCATGACTTATCACCGAATCGGTTGATTGGTGCACGATTCTAGCAAAGTACTAGTACTAGACTAGTAGTAGTTTTTTCGTACGCAAATATCCCTTTCAACTTGAGAAGCAAGCTACATGTACACTGCTGTGGACACGGTCTCAGCAACGAGTAGCAAGATGCAGAAGCAAGGCCTGTCACGGTAGCTCTGCTTCTCCCCTAACCCATGATGCTGATGCGGTATTAGACTATCTCCAGTGGATTCCCTTCAGCTTTCAAATTCCTTCGCGAACAGATCCTAAATGCTCCAACGAATTTTGTTTACAATTCCTTTCGGACGTGATTTGGAGGGAGAATCTCTCTGTGAAGGGATTCTCTCACCAATCTCTTAACAAAATCCTTCTCTCACCAATCTCTTAACAAAATCCTTCGAGAGGATGTTATTGAAGATGGTAGAAAATAAAAAGAATGAATACAGGGAAGGGAATAGAACGAAGAGAAATTGCTGAAGATATTCTTAACAGTGACCGCTCGCTCACCCCTAAAGGCAATAGATAGTGGGACCCATTCGGCATGGTGATGAGACAACGAGTGTACCAACAAAACTTCAATTGTTGGAGCCAACGAGGCTTCTATCTATCTATCTGGTCTCGCATAATCCAATGGGGGAATTGAACGTGACCAAAAGCCAATGGAATTCCAGTCACCTTACACCCAGTGATAAAGCATTTTTGCGGTACATTACACCGACAGCAAGGGTTGGTAATAGAAATGAAATCTCATTATTGATTTCTTGAGGTGTTATGGATTTTTTTAAATTAAGTTTTTTTTTTAAAAAAAGAAAGGGGAACTGATTTAAATTTTATTGTATATTTAGGACAAATAAACTACATCCATTTGATTTGAATCCGGTGGAGGAGATTGATCCATGATTCTCTGACCTAATTTTACTCCTTGTGATCCTTTCGTATTCCCGCAAGACTAATTACATGCTTACAACGCCGTCGATCGTACTCCTCTCGTGAGTTGTGTAATTTTAGTAGGTTGTTCTTTGAGATATGGATAGTCTCACTTGGAGATGGAGGAAGCATGATTCAATAGATCTATCAAATCCATGTTTCATAGGGAAGCAAAATCGGGAGGGGAAAAAAAGCATCACTTCCATTCCACATGTAGACGTGTTTCTCTAAAAAAACGTTAAGAGGCTCCCCGGCAGGGTTTCACTTTTCGTTTCGAGACTACTTTTCGAGGTCCGAGCGGTACCGAAATTCGCGAAATTCGGTTCGAAATTCGTTAAAAACCGTTAGGTTCGAAAGTCAAATGAATTTGAAAGTTAGTCGAAAAGTCTCGAAATCTCCGAGCGAAATTCGCTCGAAACGGCTCGAAATTCGTTCGAAAAGGTTCGAAATTCGCTCGAAAAGCTCGACAAACCGCTGGGTTCGAAATTCGCTCGAAAAGGCTTGAAAACCGATGGTAGTTGAAAAAAGAGAGAAAATGTAGAAAAATTAGGAAAAATTGTAAAAAAAATATTGTAAAATTTGGAAAAAAAAACCATTAAAGGCCAAAAATAATATTTGAAAAATTATTTCAACAAATATAACTACTAAATATAATTGAATAAATATTGAAACATGCAGTGTGTTGTGAAGGTGTAGTCTAAAATTCTGATTCAAATGTTGCATTTATTTGATCAACAATGTATTTCCATTTATTTTTTATGCACTATAGTTGATAGTTTAATACTTGCATTCGTGTTGAATATTTAGTTATGATATGGCTCTCTCTCAAAATAATAGGAAAAAATGATAGACGGCTTATTACTATAGGTCTCATATAATTCTATATTGATTGTTAACAAGTTAAACAGGGGATTTTGATTTAGTATAATGATCTCTTAGCAGTTTATATGTGATTTTAAGAAAAACTCAGATGTACGTTGTAAATACAGGTCATGATTATATGGATAGTGCTCTTCTTGTCTCATGCTGTTGGTTTTTACAAAAAAATATTGGAATTAAATATACTTCAATAAATATGACAACTAAATATACTTCAACAAATATTTATACTAAATATACTTTAACAAATATTGCTACTAAATAAATTCAAGCCTGTAGGCCGAGTTTTTCTTCTTTTTTCTATTATCTACATTTTCAATTGCTCAAATACATCTCTAAAATCCGTATTTTCAAAAAACATTCACACCAATGGTCACAGGGCTATTAATACTAATTATAGAGAAATTTTGGATAAATTTTTCCAAATTTTTTATAATTTTTGAATTCAAATTTAAATTTGAGCGAATTTCAGAACGGTTTCTCTTTTCGGCTTCGGGCGGTACGGGCGGATTTCGCGAAATCCGTTCGGATTTCAACGGAAAGTGAAACCTGGCTCCCCGGTTTCCTCGCCACTGGTGACTCTTGGAATCATGCGCATGACTCATGCATATTCATGGTCCCCTTTCTCGATTTCCACTATGTATGGGATATTTTTAAGATTGAAGACAGTGGATGATTAGCATGTGTATCGTAAAAGAGCTCCAGTAATAAGTTCATACCCATGGTTAACAGTCACTCGTACCCCCTTCATTCCACAAAGAATGTATTTTTAGGTTTTTTTAAGATAGATTAGTGTAGAAGGTAAATGACTAATGTGACTCTCATTACTCCATACACAAGCATGCTGGTGCTTCGATTTTCACATGCACTTAAATGAGCATACATACACTTACAGCTGGGCCCTACGGACTAAAGATTCACTCTTTGTGAGACAAATTTTGAAAACTAGAAATGCACTCTTTGTGGGACAGATGAGTAGGCGTGGTGTGCCAGGGCAACGTATATACTCCTTTTGTTCCATAAAGAATGCATTTCTAGCGTTCAAAATTTGTCCCACAAAGAATGTAGCTTTAGTCCGTAGGGCCCACCCAAAGCCCATTAATTCCCATAACTCCACTGCAAGATTTAAATTTTTTTGACTCCTTTGCATGTTTAGAGCTGTAAATGTATGCATGCGCATTTAAATGCCGGTGAAAACCAAAACACCAGCACGCTAATATATGAAGTAATGAGGGCCACATTAGTCATTTACCTTGTACACTAATCTGTCTTAAAAAAAAAAAAGAAATACACTCTTTATGGGACGGAGGGAGTAGTGTATAGCCACAAATATAGATTTATTCCAGAGAGAATGTCATGCTACTTCAATTATGCAAAGTACGTCAGTACACATGTGATGCGAGCTAACAGTCGTAAATTATCAAGAAGGCCATGTTTCAGAGCTGCCGGTTCCCCTCCCTTGCACTACTCTCTTTCAGTATTTTTACTTCTGAACCACATGCATCCTCTTTCACTTGCAGCTTCCTGCACGCTTCCTGAATCCTGATAGGCATAGTATAGTACGTAATCGCACCGGTCAAAGCCATGTCGATCGAACTGCCCGGCACGCTATCGATCCGATGATAAAATCCATCGACGTGCCCGTGCGTCGATCGATCGAATAGTTTTCTAGTTCTGCACTAATTGGGATCAACTTTGCTACGGCACGAACTAGTACGTACCTTGTTGCGTCTATGAACTGAGGATCGGTTCCAGCTTTACGATCGCCAGGATATTTCTAACAGAAAAACTAAAAAACGGTATACCGTTGCAACGGTATACCTCTGAAACTCATGAAACTTATGATTTTTTGCACTGAAACTCATGAAACTTAGCACTAAAAACTGATAAAACATGAAACTGATGAAACTAAACACTGAAACTCATGAAACCAGCACTGAACCTGATAAGTTTCATACTCCCTCTGTCCCACAAAGAGTGCATTTCTAGGATTTTTAAGACAGATTAGTGTGCAAGGTAAATGACTAATGTGACCCTCATTACTCCATACACAAGCATGTTGATGCTTCGGTTTCCACAAGCACTTAAATGAGCATGCATACATTTACAACTGGGCCCTACGGACTAAAGATGCACTCTTTGTGGGACAAAATTTGAAACAATTTAGAAATGCATTTCTTTGTGGGACGAGAGGAGTAAGTTTAAATTTATCTGAATTCTGACGGTATCTGAATTCACTAGTCATCCTCTATTTCTAATTTCTGTGCTAGGCGACAAGGGATTTGATGGATTGCTGCACCAGTTGCTACGCTTGCTTTGGATGACATGAAGAAACGGATGGGTGTAACTTTCGCTAACCTGTTCACAGTCAAATCCCCAAGAGTATGGAGTTGATAGGAAACAGATAAGCTCTTGAAATTTTATGGAATAATTCGATCGACGTGCCCAAAAAATATCTGATTGTAACTGGCCATATTCAGGTCGAGATTGTCTGGATGCCTCGAGTGGTAATCAGATTCAGATGACGCGCGGCATGATGGATACGGTCAATTTCTGAACAATGTATACTTCAGAGTCAAGACTTCCGAGCAAACACAAAATTTACCCCCGGAGCTTTAACCGCGGTGCAACGCAGCGAAGCCTGCAAGTCAGAACGAGCCTGTGACAGTGAGCAAAACTGAGCCCATCAAGGTGTATTACCAGCTTAAGTAGTGTGTCCGTCATGTCTAATCGGGAATTATCCGCAGTTAAAAAGCCTACGCGACGACGTAAAAAATGCTAGTGTGAACCCACCTTGACTAGACAAGATTCCAGCCTGACGGCTAGAAGGAATCCAGGACGAACAGGCGAAAAAAGATATCTCCTCTCCCTCTCTCTCCCACAGAAAATGTCCCAATTAGTTGAACAGGCCTTTCCCTGTTGCTTTCTTCTATTATTAGCACTCTTCCTGGACAGATCTACCATGCTGTGCTGCGTTCCAAAAGTGGGTTTCCGTGGTATTTTTGCCAGCCTTTTTGTTGACGTTGACAGTAGGGGTGGATAACGAGCCAGTTGAACTTTTTTTCGAGCTTTCTTCGACACTGATTTATTCTTATTTATTATACCTCCTCAGATTGCTTCGGCACTCCAACTTCGAACCGAGCTTAACGAGCCGAGCCTAACGAGCCGAGCCGAAGTTGACTCTGGTTCCAAATCAACTAATTTTTATTTTAAAAGAAAAATGAATGTAATCAGAGCAATTTTGAAACGAGCCACCGAGCCAGCTCAACGAGCTTTTTTTCCAGCCTGAGTTGACAGAATCCGAAAAAAAGGAGAGAAAAAAAGGCAGGTGATGAACTGTAAATGTTGCCTTCTGTATATCGAGCCCACTGCAGCCCATAAGGCCCTGTACCAGCGTGGTTGAGAGGGCGGACAGGTGGGTCGAATTCATGCCAAGTGCACGGCAGGTTAATATGGGCCCAACAAGCTTAGGGCTTAACGGGGTAGAAATTTTGTTTGGTAAATGCACGTGTTTCTTGGACAATAACCTTAATATTTCTTACAGGTAGAAGAAGGAAATGGGGCTACTGCTATAGTAAACGGTGCGCATTTCATAATGACTAACGAACGAGATGTTCGTTAAAACAGATCCAATCAAGCAGTTGCCTGTGGCTAATCCAACAGATAAACATAACTCTCCCAAGCTACTTCCTAAAGGGTTTTGCCAAATATTCCTAGCTAACCAACCGAATAGATATGGCACAAACCACCAAGTAGTGCCCAAAATCTAAACCTAAAAAAAAGACTTCAAGTTGAAATCCGAACCTAACGCATGCAACTACGCACGATAAGCACCAATACATGCTAGCTAAGCTAGCTTAGAGATCGAATCTCTAGATCAGCCCTAGGAACTTCCTGATGGGGTCTTCCAGCTGCTTCATGACGGCCAGCCAGCCCGCCTCCGTGGGGTGCACGTCGTCCCAGTAGAAGTACGTTTTGGCTTCCTGGCAAATGTCGTACAGGAGCGTGTAATTATCAGTGTGCTGACCGCAGTAGCCGTTCGGATCGAAGCTCTCGCAGCACGGCGACAGCTTGTGCTTGAACTGCTTGGACATCTCATCCTCTGAACCTGCATGCGAATCCAAGCAAACGAATGCATTATATATATTGATGCAGATATACACTAGTAATTGATATATACTCCCTCCGTTTCTTTTTATAAGGCGTTTGGTTTCGTTAGGACAAGATTTTGACCAACGATTACTTTATTAATATATCATTTATGCAATGCAAAATCATAATTATATATAAGTACTTTTGAATACAAATCTGCTATCATAAAAATTATATGCTAATAGAGTAATTGTTGGTTAAAGCCTTGTCCTAACGAAACTAAATACGCCTTATAAAAAAAAACGGAGGGAGTATATATAAGGCGGTATGTACGTATGTATGTACCTGGGGTAGGATTGACGATGTTGGAGAAGGCAGTGTGCAGGTCAACCAGGAAGATGTCTGTGTCGTTTGAGCCCAGCTTTTGTTTCAGGTCGCTGTTGTGGACGGAGGCGCCGAGGTTGCCGCGGCCGTCGCATCCGGTGTAGTTGTTGGGTCTGGACTGCCACGGCGTGCAGCCGAGGGGGTGCAGGTTGTTCACCAGAATCTTGGGCACCCCGAGGTTTTGCAGCCGCTGCACTTCCTTGGCGATCTCGGTCGTGACGTTCCCGATAAAAGCGATGATCTGCAATCAAAATAGATGAAAGTGCTCGCTCGTTTAAAGTATGCAGAACCAATTGAGATGTTTGCCGATCACTGTGTCGATCGATCTAGTACTACCGCTAGACTACTCACGTCGGTCATGCTGCTCGTGTTGGCGACCTGCGCGTAGTCGTTGCCGGAGATGGCGACGAGCGCGACGGAGTCCCTGAGGCGCCATTTCGGGACGGATCCCTGCTTGACCATCCTCTCGAATTGCTGGACCTGGTCGCCGAGGGTCGGCACCTTGTGCGGCACAGGGTACACGCCGGCGCCGCCGGCCGCGAAGTTCACGCCTGGCGGGTCGAAACAGCGGTTCCCCATGACTCTGGACGGGGGAGGGGCTTGAGAGCGCCCAATCATCTTTGCTGCAACGACCAAGCGATGTCTAGCTAGAATTAGGATCGCGATTAACAGTAAACATTCGCAGGAGCAACTAATTAATCAGTAACTTCACTATGATGGATGGATCGTACGCACGTACGTACCGACGAGATCGGATTGAACCCTGCCGTTGGAGAAGCGGCCGCTTGGACGAACGCCCCAAGTTTCGCGTAAGTTGCCGTAGGGGAAGTACCATTGACGCGACATCTCAGTCTCCTCATCAGATGGTGCGGGTTTCGGGAGGTTCCCGGTGTCCACGAACGAATCCCCGAACACCAACAGCATCTTGTGCCCCCCGAAGGGACCCCGAGACTCCACATGAGCAGCTACACACCACGTATACGTACGTATTAGCCCATGCATGCATGCAAAGCAACGTACGATCCATGTTAGTTATACTACTCATGAACGACGAATCAGAAACCAACTATACAGTAACCGTGTGTGACAAACAGACAAAGTAACAATCTAGCTAGTAATGCGCTGGGAACGTACATATATTATATCTATGAGATCATGCTTACGCACCATTCAGGACAAGAAGGAAGCCGACGGCGGAGAGGATCGCCGAGAGCTTCATGGCTGCGACGACTGCGCTGAGGACCGAGGCCGACGAGTGCTACGCGCGCAGATGTCGAGCGAAGCGCTTGAGTTTGCCGGGGTCGGTGCGAATGCACGGCTCTGTGTGCGTGCCCCATTATTTATAGGGGCGGAGTGAAACGGGGAGGCTTGTATAGGGATGGAACGTGATCTAAATAGAAGTAGTTAATTTGCAGGCAGGTACGTCGGTAAATCTATTCTATTGAGATAGACTCTTGGTGTGATGGTTTATAGTTTAAATATGTTTGGATTCTATCTTATTATGGACAAATGTAGTCTATCTCTTATTGATTTCTACTATTTATAGGACCGAAACGGAAAGGACAAGATCGATGTTAGTTATACTACTCCATAAACGACGAATCGGAAACCAACTATACAGTAGCCGTGTGTAACAACGTAACAATCTAGCTAGTAATGCGCTGGGAACGTACATATATATGAGAACGTACATATATATGTTTGCCGGAGTTGGTGCGAATGCACGGTTCTGTGGGCGTGCCCCATTATTTATAGGAGTGGGCGAGTGGCGCGAAACGGGAAGGATTGTATAGGGATGAGACGTGGTCTAAGCAGAAGTAGTTAATTTGCAGGTAGGTACGCCAGTAAATCGATTCTATTGAGATAGACTCTTGGTCTGATGGTTTAAATATGTTTGAATTCTATCATAACAATAAATTTAATCTATCTCTTGTTGGCTTCAACTATTTATAGGAGCGAAACGGGGAGGCTTACATAGGGATGAGACGTGATCAAAGTAGAAGTAGTTAATTTGAAGGTGGGGTACGCTGGCAGATTGATTCCTCAAACGATCGTAAGTGATATTTTCAAAGACATACTTTCGGTTGACATTTTGTTCATTTAGGTGATATTTTGTTAGGGCTGTCGATCTGTATGTCGTTCGCACGCCTGTTAACATCCTACGATAGTAAAAAGTAGATGCCGCCATGTGGGCCCAACCTGCCCCTTCTCTCTCCCACGTCTCTGTCTGTGATCTAAACTGTCGCTTGCTTCTTTTGTGATCTTAACAAATAACAAGCTACAACGTAGGGTACACTGTAAACCATCCTTATCATGTACACTCCTCGAAAATTACATGTACATATTTTTAAAAATTCTAAAAAAATTACTGTATGTAGGGGATGTGAGCTTATACAATCATGTAATATTTGAAGACTAAAATCAATGATATTTGAAAGATATAAAAAAGACAAATTCAGCCTAAATAGTGATTTTTCACGTTTAGCACTATTTATATCACTGCTTGTCCATTTCATATCTTTCAAATGCGATTGAGTATGCCTTTCAAATTTTACAAAGTTGTAGAAGTTTATGTATCTAATGTATGGTAATTGTTTAAGAATTTTTGAAAATTGAATATATGATTTTTACGGAGTTTACACGATGAGAATAGTTTACAATAGATATGTGCCCACTAGATAAATACCTTTTGACCTATAAATACTATATAGGCGCGGCATGCTAGAACATCTTGTTTGCGCTTGATTCTCGTGATCAGAGGCTGCAATGGTGATGCATGTACATCCAATTGGAACCAAACTCTACAACGATGGTGATGCATGAGCCTGAAATCACTCTTGCTCGCAACCGCTGCTACCAAGGGCCAGCCTAAAATGGCTAGACCATACTCTTCTACTTTCAACCCCAACGATAGAGGCCTATACAGTGAATGCACAACTGCGTGCCTAATGGCTAGAGCTAATTGTTAGCCAGTTAATAATTAGCCAATCTAAAATTAGCCTAGGGTTATTTGGATACATGGCTAATGGTTGTGCTAATTTCTTGAAAAAGTCATGTCTGCCTCTCATAACGGACTGGGGAGCGGACGCATGGGTGAGGAAGTGAGGATAAGGCCAGCGCAAGGGTATTTCAGACTTTTTCCAGCGTGTTACCTGCTATTAGCCCAAATTAGCTCCCACCCATCAGCTAATAGACTAATTGTTGGCTGAGGGGCTAAAAATTAGCCCTAGTCTATTCCTAGTCTAGGGCTAAGGCCCTGTTTGTTTCGGCTGAGGATTGTAGAAAGCAGCTTTTAAAATCTGGATTGTAAAAGCTGGATTGTTAAAAGCTGGAGGTTGAAAAGCTGATGGTTGTTTGGCAATCCAGATTATAGTGTGTTTGGATTGCTATCTCTGCTTGGCAAAAGTCTGTGGTACCCTCGATTATAGGTTGAAAAGTCTATGTGAACAGTGGGGGGGCAATGGTGGGTAATTTTCACTGAAGTTGGATGGGTATTGTGGTCTTTTGCAAAAAAAAAGCTGAGAAAAGCTCCTCCAGAGTGGATTGTGGGATTGCTACAATCTGGCATCCAAATTTTTACAATCCAAATTGAAAGCTTCTTGTTTGTTGACCTTCCAGCTTTTAAAAGCAGCTTTCTACAATCCCTAGCTGAAACAAACAGGACCTAATTTTTAGCCAGCTAATAACTAGCCCGGGGATCCAAACATGGCCAGAGGAGCAAAACTGAGAGGCTTGCATAGTTTAGATGGGGTGCACCGACAGATTGATTCCTCAACCGACCGTACGTGCTATTTTCGCAGACGTAATTTCGATTGGCAAGATGTTCGTTTAGGTTGACATCCTGTTAGAGTTGTTGATATGCACCCCTGCCTGCGATATAAACTATCGCCTGCTTGTTTTGCGATCTTAACAAGCGACTAGATAAAGACCTTTTGACATAGAAATACTAGATGCATGCGGCATGCTAGAACATCTTGTTTGCGCTTGATTCTCGTGACCAGAGGCTACAACGGTGATGCGTGTACATCCAACTGGAACCGAATATTAACTAACTATCTTATGAGTGGTGGGATTGGCGAGCGCTCCCGGTGTCCACGTCACCCTTTCTCGCGTAGAGGCCCCGGTTCTTTCCCGTATTTGCGTCCAGGGTCCGGTTTTCCAGGCCGTCGATCTCCTCGCTAGGTTCCCATCCGATCGCCCACGCGTCCAGGCCCTCATCCGCGCCCCCGATTTCTCCGCCTGCCCCTTCGATGGCCGACAAAGGGGTGTCGAATCCAGCCTCAAGGATCGCCAGAATCCCCGATCTTCGCCGCCTTCCTCGCGTCCTCCGCCCGCACGCCTTTGCGCGCTCTGCGTCCCTTCAATGGCCGCCCTCCTCGCGCTCTCCGTACGGTCGCCTGTTCTCGCTCTCTGCCCCTTCGATGGCCGATAAAGGGCCGTGAGATCTGGCCTCGAGGAGCGCCGGATCCCGCGATCTTCGCCATCCTCCCCAGCCGGTGGCTCCCCTACGCCGACGCTCAACTGATCTACCGCTCCCAACCAGCTCTCCCACGTCGCGCCCGCCGCAGTCGCCGCTCCCCTCGGGTTCTTCTCCGCCGTGACAGCTATCAACTGCCAGATTCGCCATGCTCCACGGCTCCAGCTCCGTTCTCCCCAACCGGCGGGTCCCCAACGACACCGCTCGCCTCAGCCGCCGCCACCAACAATCTCTTCCACGCCGTCGCCGCCGCCATGCCTCTGTCGCAGCCGCGGCGTAAGAGGGTCTATTCATCGGCCCAGTCCAGATGAGATGATGACCGATGCAGTGTATGGCGTCGCAACGCATTTTGCTAGGGTAGAATTTTTTACACTGGCTCCTGCTTGTTTAGCTGTTCACACCATGAAGCATGCATTTAGCCTATTTTTACTGCTTATTTTCATTGTCAACTGTGTTAGTTTTTTTCCTATGCATGCGATCAATATCTCAGGCCGCTTATTTTCCACCAGTATTGTTACTGATTAATAACTTGAGTTTGGTTATTTCATCAGGTACCAATGTCCAGATCATGTGAACCCTGCTGAGTTCTTGGCCGATTTGATTCCCATTGACTGTAGTTCAGCTGAGAGTGTACAATCATAGCAAAAAAGGATTGAAAACCTCATTGAAGAATCTGCTGGGAAAGTTTCGATTACTTGGAAGGCTCTGAATTGGTTCAAAAATTGGCCCATAGCGTGCTATAGCAAAAAAGGATTGAAAACCTCATTGAAGAATCTGCTGGGAAAGTTTCGATTACTTGGAAAGCTCTGAATTGGTTCAAAAATTGGCCCATAGCGTGCTTGCTTAGGTTGGAAATTTTATACCACGTTCAAGAGCTTTAGGTTTGTGCTCTCTTATCTTTGCTATGCTTTGATTGGTTCAACTTGTACGTTGTACGTATAGGTTTACATGTGTTAAAAAGAACGATGTATATCAGACAACTAGAGATGATGCCTAAATTTGCTGGCTACCCACTAATCAAAATGTTGTCTCTATTGCTGTAGAGGTGATTGTGATTTTATTCTCTACATCCATGCAAAAATTATGGTTTCTACTGATGGTGGTGTGGTCGCATAATCACTAGAGAATAATAGTGGGTGCTGAGAGTTGGTAAGGGGACGCACGAGGCATCAAGATTGTTAAAACAGTCTGGATCATCTTGTGTTCCATCAACTGGGGTTCAAATTCTCAAAGGTTGTCATTTTTAGTTTCTGGTATAGCTGCGATTAATTGGGTGTTTCTAGAACCTTCTGCAAGCATAAGTTCCTTTTTGTAGGTTGGTGCTTGCATTACGATTTTGCTAATCTCATTGTTCACCATATTCTATAAGTATATATGTCGATTCTCAAGTCCTCTTGAGTCATGTAGCTCAAGTTCTCATCCAAGTAATGATTTTTTTTTAAAATTTGAACAACCTTTTAATCTATGGCAGGTGCTTGACAATGAAATAAATGAAATGGATGGTAAAATAGTGGCAGGACCTGATAGAGGACCCTCTTAGAGGATCCAGGCATGAATAAAAATGTATTTATTTGGGGCCACTTCTAGCTTCTTGCAGTTTATTTGATTTTTTACTTTGGATTTCACAGATTATCCTATAATTCACTTGCCACTTGCTCCTGTCAGCTACCTAACGGCGACCGTCCGCCTCTTCTCAGGCATGGTAAGCACATGACAATGCGAAATTCGGACGAATAAAAATATGAAAGAATTGCGATTTATATTTGATCCCCATTTTAAGTTAGGTTTGAAAGGTAGCTATCTTTGTTACCTTACAATCCGTCTTTGTTATCCATTTGCAGAAGTATGTGGTTTCTGCTCTACCTATTGTGTTCTTGTTTTCTTAACGAGCTTCAGTTGTGTCTGATTATTCAAATTCATGTGCTGCAGATAGTTCTATATAAGAGATTTTTATATACATGTATGTTTGCTTTATAGTTTAGGACGTTTGTGTATTTATTCTTTAGGACATTTGCATATCTCAACAATTATTTGAAGCGGTCATCGTTGTTAGATAGTGACAAATTTCATATGCACTCTTCAAAAATTGTTAGATAGTTTTTCCTTCTGTAAATCTTTTCTGATAATAGCCATCTTATGTAAAATTCGTAACCATCTTTAGGGCTGCTTCTCTTTGGTCCTCCAGGAAATGGAAAAACATTGCTTGCCAAAGCTGTAGCATCAGAATCTGAAGCTACATATTTTAACATTTCGGCTTCTTCGTTAACGTCAAAATGGGTATGTGGGTTTTCCTCCATTTGTTACACTATCTAATCTTATATATTTCCTTAATCTGAAACAACCTTACTTTTCATTGGCAAAACAGGTAGGGGAGGCTGAAAAGCTTATTCGGACACTTTTCATGGTGGTTGTTGATATACAACCATCTGTTATTTTCATAGATGAGGTACTGGACAACCCCTTCCTGTGGTAACCACTTGTAGTTAGCTTCCAAAGTCAAAATTTGCTGAAATTATGTAATACAATTCTATTTAATGTTTGCTTGATTCCATTTTTTTCTGGAAATTTTTTTCTTATTTACGGAGCCCATCAACATTATTTGGAACCATGCAATTATTTGACATGGCAAAATTGGTTATGTCATATTTCAAAAATAGTTTGCTGTTTGAAATCCATTTGAACGATTCAATTATTAGACATGGAAATGCATGTTCTGCATCACCACTTGTTTCCTAAGCTTAGCACAAAATAGAGGAATGCATTAAACATTGTATTCTGTTCTTAGGCTTATGCACAACGTTGCTGTTAATACTTGCTATGGTAGTTTTTTTTTCAACTTGTTTTGTGTTCTGTGGGCTTTTGGGATGCTTGCCTACTCAGGACATCGATTTGATACAGCAAGAAATATTTGGTTTTTTTCTTGTGATTATGCAATCTTTTGTTCAAATCTGTACCAAAAACTAAATGTTTGATCCCAAATCATTCCTTTTTCATTCAGATCTTTCTAGAAGGTTAGATAAGCACGTAAATGTATTCTGCATTCCTGCTAGCTCAGTCTGTGTAGGATCTTAAAATGTATTTTCTTTAGCTGATTTTTTAATGGATTCTCTCTTATTTTAATCATAAGAGTGGAATATGAGGCTTTTTGTCATTTGCTGACTGGATTTGACTATCTGATTGATAGCGTCATGTCTACAAGGTTAGCTAATGAGAATGACGCTTCTTGACGATTGAAATCTGAATTCCTTATCCAGTTTGATGGGGTGACTTTAAACCCAGATGATTTAGTAATGGTTATAGGTTAGCATCTCTATCTTTGCGAATTTGCGTAATTCTGGTTAGCTTTCGCACCATGCTTGGTTATAGGGAAAATATTTATGATGCAGCTATTGTATGTGCAACTGTTAGTCTCAATCATATAGTAATACTGAATCCACATGGTATAAACACTTCTTTGATTAGGATAGTAATTTGTGGGCATGCAGTATTCAGTATCCAGTGTATTAATTCGGTCTATTGTTTCTTGTCCCTTACTGTATAAAGCCACATTTGAGTGTTGCAATGTTGCTTGCGTAGCACATGATTGCCAAAGTATTCTTTTACCTTATTTCCATCGAACAAATTTCTCTACGGCGCAGCGTAGCGCGCATATCTGGCTAATTACATATTTTCCTTATGTTATTGCCAAAGTACTTTTTTACCTTATCTCTATCGAACAAATTTCTCTACGACGCAGCGTAGCGCGCGTATCTAGCTAGTTTCTACAAAAGGTGGTGATGCATGAGCCTGAAATCACCCTTGCTCGCAACCACCGCTACCAAAGGCTAGCCTAAAAAGGCTTGGCCGTAAAGGCCTCTTTTGCTTTCAACCCCGACGATAGATGTCTATGCAGGTTGGCCCAACTAGTAGTTCGGCCAGCGACTACAGAGGTTTACGTGCAGGGTACTTTTGATTGGTGGAATTCCTAAGTGATTGTATAATAATATCTTGTTTAGTAAAATAATAAGTAATCTCTAGATAAAGAAATTCAAGATTACACTAGGAACCAGAATAATATTATTTTCAGGTATCAATTGGCCGTAGAAAAGGTGGTCTATCTTATTGTCGTGGATTGGATAACTCCTATAATTATCACAATGCCCCGGCGTACCAGGCCTGTCCCGACCATGTGTGCCCTCGGAGGTCGTTCCCGAGGATTACTTAAGAAGACCGAGCATCGTTGCTTGGTCCAGCCCGGCCATCACGAGTTCCTTGCCCGGCTAGTGCCCGGGTGCAGGGCCCGAGCAAGGGTCGAGTTAGCTCGGCCCTAGCTCGGGATGGGATACATGGTCGGATGGTCGTTATCGACGATTGCACCGGAGTAGCGAGGATCGCGCCATTACACAGGGTCGTTGCGCACGTAACGGGGGCGTGGCGTAGATCTAGGACTTGGTTGCAGCCGAGATAGTCGCGGTCAAACGTTTGTGGTTTGAGCTGGAATCGAGGGAATACACTTTGTAACCTATAAATACCTCCTAGATGTTGAGAGAAGAGGGGTGATTGATCCACACACAGACATCCATCTCGGCACTTAGACACACCCCTTTCGGATACACGCAATACATCGCACTAGAGTAGGGTTATTATCTCCCCAGTGAGAGTCTGAACCAGGATAAATCTCTGTGTCGTCCCCTGAGCGTTCTTGGTCCCGGGCTATCAAGACATCCTTCAGAAGCAACCCTTCACGTAAGAAGGGGACAAGGTTGGTCCCTCGATCAACCAAGTAAGCTCAGCGAGGGGCCATTCCCCAATCGTGGACACTTATATTACCAAGGAAATGTAATAGTTACTATAACACGTTAATTGTTTGCTTTAATCTGTTATTGTCAAATTTTGAACTTTCATAACTCAAAATCATTTTTATTAAGAAAAATAATAATAAAAATATGATTTCAAAATCAAAATTTGAATCCTGGATTTTGGAGTATTAAATTTAGACATTTTAAATTTCGAAATTATTTTTAATTTTGAATCTTAAAATTTTAAAAATTGGATTATGGATTTCAAAAATTCAAGTTCCTAGAATTTAAATATTAAAATTTTGAATTTTGCAAGTTTCATTTTTTTAAATTTCAAACATTCGAATTCTAATAATTTAAATTCAAAAACTCAAATTTTAAAATCTCAAATGTCAAAAAAACCAAAAATTGAACATTTGAATCATAAGAATTGAAATTTTGAATGTTGCAATATTAAATAGAGAGAATTTAAATTGTTAATTTCAATTTTTTTTATATATTTAACATTTGTCAATATTAACCTTGAAGGTTTGAAATTTCAAATACTGGAATTTTATTTTTTGGACTTATTGGTTCGGGTTATGAAATATTCGAACTAAACATTTTGTAGTTTCCTTTAAACCGATCAAACATTGGAATCTTAGATTATTGGCCCGATTGAAGGGAATGTTAGATTAAATGGGAAAGTAAAATTATGTATACCAAACTAGAGACCATGTCTAATCCCAGGGTCAGAATCCCCAGTAATTAATGCTTCAGCGTTATCATGCCTCCATCTCATCAAATTTAAGCTATTAGTTCCAGCAGAGGTAGCCCCAAATCGAGCAGAGAACGAGGAAATTTTATACTCCACTAATCAGAACAGACTCGAACAAAACGATGACTCTTCTTTAACGCTTTCACTAAAACATCACACAGCAGAATAGTTCAGGCGTGGAATTGAAGTAGACATTGATCAACTTCTAGAATTCTAGAAGACATTTCACATGACAAAAGCTAAAAACACTTAAACAGAAGCTGCCATAGCCTACAGCCGACGGCCTATTTTCAAAGTTAGGAACACCATGACCACCACCAACCACAAATTTTTTGCACAACCTAACATCGTCGGCGTCGCACCACACACATGGCAGATAAAAAAGAAGGTGAAAATAATTATCATTATTATTTCAGACACGTATACAACCAATGGCTTAACTCCCAGACCACATCAATTTTGGCAAGCCCCTGCTCTGATCTATATATATATATATATCACACGAAAATAATACACCAAAAAATGCTACCTAATGGAAAGTGATGGGTGGATAATTAAACTTTTTTTTTATCTACTTTACACGATGATACAAACCATGCGTCGTGATTTAGAGAAAGAGAGGAGGCCCAAAGATTACATGTGTTGTTTGCGATTGTCCGTAGAGCCGGAAGAAATTGAGCTGAGCTGCCTTCTGTTACTTGATAGCGCTTGGCACCGACGAGGTATAGATGCAGACTTCACAAATCTAGTGAGCCATAGCGGTCTGATTTACACTGCTTTCAATTGTCCACAAAAAAATTGCTCTCTAGTGACCGTCTTCAGTATTTACTACAGTAGTTCGCTTGAGCGGTGTTTCTGGTTTGACAGTCTGTTGACGGGAAGCGGTATTCACCAGAGGAGGATCAAATTTCCATCTGCACCAAAATGGAATTAACCACTGTTTAATTTATGCAAACAGCATGGAGATTTAACATACACAGTACTCCAAACTCAAAAAAATATATATATGTATATATAACGAAAGTTTTTAGGCGGGAGGAATCAAATCATGGCAATCTAAGATACCAACAAGGCAACAACACTTGCTCACTAGTAACCCTCCAATCGGAATTATTGTGCACCTCACCAAAACAAATTAATTAACACACACCAGAGATTAAAGCGAAAAGACATGCATTTCATATTCAAAACATTACACAAAAGGGGACAGTACATGCACCAAAAGGGGACTAGTGGTTCTACTAATTAGGTTTCAGGAAGTTTCATCACTGATAGAAAGGATATCTTGATTGAAGCGATAAGTTTCATAAGCCTTTTTTGACACAATGCGTAAGATAGCTAGATTAAGTGAGCACGTGGAAGAAATTAAAGGGCCTTTTGGAGAAAGGAGGGTGAATGTGATACTATTATAGTCCAGTTCGTTTCAATTTTTAGATTATAGGAGACGGTGCTTCTGATTATGGGAGAATCGGGCCGAGTCGGCTACAACTTCTAAGTTTCGGACTAGGTCGGCGAGAATCAGTGAGAACCAGGCTTTAGCTAGATTCTGATTCTATGTAGAGAACATCTTCTAATTCTTAGAGAAACTGTTTAGAATCCTCTTGGTTAGCAAATAATCTTTTTTTAAGCAAAAACTATACAGAACCAGAAACGAACAGGACCATAGTATATCCCCCTTTACTGAGTAAACAAGTTACACCACAAACATCACGAAACGATGGGGCGAAGGTACCAGTACCATAATGCAGGAAAAAGACATGGAGATGATGGCTCAAAACTCTCATGAAAACCGCAACAACCGGTCAGGTAGCGGAGACTCAGACAGACCGATCGCAATGTACACATAAGAGTAGTCCATGGGGTTGGCAGGCCCTTGGAAAATTTCCACGTCATGTGCTTAAGGCCTACACGAATTGCTTTCGAGAACCGTCCCCACCCACCAAGCATATTAGGAACACCATGACAACCATAATGGACTACCATAATTCGCGCGACCTAACGTACGATCTTGTCGCGCCACGAAAACAAAATCTTAGATCTGAGCATGCAAGCTGTCGTGTGTAATAATCAACAATCACGCAGTAATCTTCGCTAAGCGAAGTGGAATTCAAACCAACCACAGGCTGGGGCGCCGACGAAGCCACTTACTCGTGTGGGAATTTGACCTCGTGCAGGGTGTCCGACCGGAGAGACCACGCGAGCGCCGCCTGGGCGCAGCTGGCGAGCGGCTCGACGAGGCCGGCGTCGGTCACCAGCGCGAGCGGGCTGCCGACGTGCGCGGCGAAGGCGGCGCCGTCGTCGATGGCGTCGAGATCGCGCACCCACTCGGGCCGCTCCGCCGCGCCCTCCCAGAGCACTCGGGCGTTCACCACGAACCCGGCCCACTCCAGCCTGCTCGACAGCAGCATGTCTCTCCGGTTCGCCGGCAGCACGGTCTCGTCCGACACGTGGTAGCCCACCAGCTTCCCCGCCGCGTCGCACGCGGGTGCTTGCAGGAACGACTCGCTGGTCCCTTCGTCCTCGCCAAGAACACCGACGGGCACGGCGCCTACGGATTTCACCTTCTGCGCCTCGTCGAACAGCTCCGTCCGGAGGATGCCGTTCTCGTCGGCGAACACCACGACGCCGTCCATTCGCCGCTTCCGTATCTCCCTGCATCGCATTTGGAGTTCCAAATTGGGATGATGAGCTGTGATAATTAAGCATCAGAGAGTGTGAGCGAGATCTGGTGGTGCTAGCATAGGAACCTTAGGGCGTGCATCCGTAGGCGCGCGGTGGAGGAGGTGGGGCCGGCGATGTGGAGGTAGTCGACGCTGGAGCGGGAGAGAATGGCGGCAACGGCGTCGGTACGGTGGCCGGGCTCGACGACGATCCACATGAGCGGGCCGTCGACGAGGCGGAGGGTATGGGCCAGGGACGTCAGGGAGGGTGCCTGGAGCGCGGAGGTGGTGGTCGGGGTGACGGCAATGACGGGCCTCGCGGGCCCCGCCCCGCGTCGCCGGCTGCTGCGCTGCGCGTTCTGAACTGCGGCGACGATGCGGTGGGCCTTGAGGAGCTCTGCGGGGTCCGGGTGGGGCCACGAGCGGACACGGATCGGGTGACGGCCGACGAACACCGGGCCGTGGTGGTGCGCGTGTGCCCCGATTTCGGCGTCGACCGTTGTGGTTGTGGTGACAGTGGTGGTGGTGGTGGTAGTCGTCGTGGTGATGGTGGTGGCGTTGGCGCCGGCGAGCATGACGGGCGGGGAGACGAGGGAGACGAGGTGGGCGGTCGGGTTGATGGGCGGGGCCGGCAGGAAGAGGAGGTACACGATGAGGCGCGAGAAGCGGAAACCCACGGCCATGGACGTCGCGCAGAAGAGCGCGTGCAGCAGCAGCCACGCGGCTGGCAGCGACTGCTTGGCCGGCTCGGGCGCTACGTCGGGCGTCCCCGCCGCGGGCGCCAGGCCTGGCCACAGCGGCCGCACCAGCGGTAGCTTCATGTCGTCGCCGGCCGCTCCCACGCCTAGTGTGCGACTGCCTGTGCGTCTCGCTGCTTGGCTAAGCTAGTAGCAGTAGGCGGCGGCGGGGGTGGTGGTATCTGGTAGTATTATGTAACAAAAGAGCGTGTTTGTTTCGTTTGTTGCGTGAATAATTGGGGAGGGGAGGCAATTATTGGGAGGAGCGGGGGAAAGGCGCAGCGGCTGCGCTGCGGTGGGTGGGGTTCGGGTTGTTCTGCCAACTCGGCGATTGGCAGCCGCGGAGGAGAGACAACGCCGGTCTGCTCTCTCTCGTCGTCAGGGCCCTGGTCGAGCCCAGGCTGCGTGGCTGACGGTGGAATCGGAAACAAACGCCACTCGAATGCTGGGAAAGTGGGCATATTTCCGCAGTTAGGCACGCGCTTGCTGGCAAACACGCTTTCGGCAGGCAGGATACCTATTACCTAGTTTTAAAAGAGCCATTATTTTACAGTACATCCAATTCAATCACGTTGATTATTTTTTCAATCCAATAAAGCAGATTAGCTGATATTTATTTATACCTTCTGTAATAGTAGGGTAGTAGAAATATCATCAACAAATCAATAGCTATATTTCATTTTATTTTTATTGCTCACTGTATACTTAATAATAATTGTATGGTGCATTGTAAAATTTCTTTTCTTTTCTTTTTTTTTAAAAAGTCCTTTAACTCGGCTCGCAGCTTACCCTCTCTTAGGGAGAGAGATGGATTAATAACCAGGAATACTATCGATGTTATTTTCAGTTTAGTGGAGTGGTAGAAAACACGAGCTGATCGGTCCAAGTACTAGCGGTGCTATACCGGTTATTACTCCTAGTGTGATCTATGCGGTGGCAATTATTCATTTCTGCTGTGACAGATTAACGAACGGTGCCCTGCAATAAATTATCTCTTTTCTCCGCGTCGTAGTAGGACGGTTCATTCAATGGCAGTGGCAGCAGTACCAGATAGCAAAGCTTCAAGCAACCCAACCGTCCGGGACAGTAGGACGATGGATATGATCCTACCGGTGATCCGATCCTGAATGGCGGCGAGCTATGTCCCTGCTTTACGCACAAGATTTTACTGCCACACAACCCACAACTTTGCTGTTTACATACAGTGCACTTGTTGCTGTCTTCTGTTCTGCTAACCAAACTGGGCTCTTCAGATTTCTCATAACATACGGTACCTCTCTTGGTAGCAGCGTTAAGCTGCTACAGAGTTTTAAAGTTGTGTTGGCATGAGCCTTGAGGGATGGAACTCACGTGCAAGCCCACGCGATGCATGGTCAATTGGTCATGGTCTCATGGATGCATTCTAACCTCATTTACCATGCATGCTCTTCTTCTTTTCTTCCTCAATTGTATTCTCCTAACGCCAGTATCGTTTCCAGAAAGACCTGGGCATTGGGCCCCGATGGACTGTTGGTCTAGATCATGTCATGACGCCCCAGCTAGTCGTGTCGTACAATTTGACTCGCCTCTGGTGAGCCCAGGCACGGCCTATTGGCATACTGTCCTAACTCCGTACCGTGCCGGCTCAGGCTCAATCTATTTTAACTACTATAGAGGAGACTAGCGGGGCACCTACCGGCATGGTGTGAGGATGGAGTGCAGCTCGACCGGATGCGAGGAAAGCGCTAGCATCGGGGAAGAAGCACGCATATTGGCCAGGGACGATGGCGACGCGGTGCGGGAAGGCCGGATTTGGCAGCGGCATGGCTGGAGACCGCTGGATCCGGTGCCGAGGTGGTGAGGATCGTTGAGATCTGGTGCCGTCGCCATATTCTTCTCTGGTAGCCACCATCTTCTTCCTCAGGACGACCGTCGAAGCTGGTGGCGCGGTGCTGCAAGAACGTATCTGGCGGTTGCGTAACCGGAGACCACTGGATTTGGCACCGAGACGACAAAGGATGATGAGGAGGGGATGGCGTGGGACAGCTGTTTTTTGAGCACTGCTGGACAAGCCATACAGAGAACCAGCCCAAAAAAGCACAACCCATTGGCCAGGTCTATTCCAAATTAGGGTTGAACTAGCACCTGATCCATTCCCTGGCTTTGAATGTTGTATGCTGCAGGGGCGGTACCAGGGGGTGCCAGGTATGTCCTAATACCTCCAAAATTTTGAAAATCGCTACAATATCATCTCTTTAATAGGCTAAATTTGTTGATGGAATTAGTTTGAATTTGATTGGTTTGGGATTTTTAAGGCCTTAGAACTGTTTGTATTATAGTTTTAGCAAATTTTAAATATCTATATCGGTTTTTTGATGTTATAAAATTATTGTACAAGACTATATAATTATATGTGTGAAATATGCACCCTCCTAGAAAATATCTGTACGTTGGATGGCCCTGTGTGTCAGATTCCCTGTCTGAAAGGAGCAAGCTGTGCACGAGGCTGAGATCTGCTTCTTTTCTGGACAAAGAAACGGACAACCCTTTTGGACAGTCAGCAGCTGTTTCATTCATTTGAGAAATAGTACGGTGAATCTCTTGCAAGAAACACCTGGGAAATGGGCAGTACAAGATAGTAGCTCATGAACCGAAAAACGGTGAAAACTGGGTGTGCAATCGCCTTTCGAGCTCACTTGAAGGAACAATAGGTCGAATCAGCTACAATTGTCAAGGACTGTGTTGTCCATGCGTCCGAGATCTGATGTGTATTGAACAGTCTAGCTAGGTCAGGTCATAGATCGCAAGACAATGCAACACAAATGGACCAGAGCTAGCGAAACCAAGACGCTGTCAGCTGTGTCGCCTAGCGAAATGCACACGGCGTAATTCAGTACTCCTTCTCAATACCCTCTGAAAGATAACTATAAAATGCACTGCATGTTTACAAGTTCGAACAGTTCTTTCTGGTATCAAAGTCTTGAAGTCTGAACGTTTGTTGTGACGAACTGACCGTTTCGATGAAACATGAACATAAACAGCGATGGCATAATATATATGTCATGGTTCATAGCATGAGTGGCATGGCCTGCTAATGGCCCCCCTTTTCGTCAGTTTTCCTTTGTTTAAGATGGCATATGACCATTTTAGTTACCGGCTAACAGCTAGCTAGCCCATTACCTTAATCATTTCCTGACGCTAAACCGACAAATTATAGCGACATCTGGGTTGCAATTTGGTGGAGTCTCTCTTTTCCTCTGCCACTTACTCCCTGCTTCCAAGTATTAATTAGTATTTTCCTTTTTCTTCTTCAGGCGCCAATGGATGGAGAACAGGAGAAGTAGTAGCTGGAGCGTTGTCGTTTACGCTAAAAGCCGTCCGTGACAAGCCATGAGAAGGCATGCTTTGAGCTCAAGGGAACAGAATGGAAAGAAGAAGAATGTGGCAGAGTCCGCATGCGCAATGACCAAATGCACTGTTAGTATGTTGGTAATAAACGAATTTTGGGTCTTGAATGATATACAAAGCCTGATTGGCGATTTGCGTAGCATCTTGTTCATTCAGCAAGTGCTCTCCAGCTTTCGCATGATGCTCTATTTTCTTCATCAAAAGGGATGGAATGATCAACTCGTAGCCTTCAATCCCCCACTTCGGTCTGGTTTCATTTCGAGTGGTCGGACCAAAAACGGCAGCTAATGGCTTGATCAGACATGATTACAACTGATCCGTAGCCTAAAATAGGAAAGGGTTTTGATAAGTTTCATCCGGATGTTTTCTTTAGCAACCATCATCCAAATTCCTGGCCATTGGATTTGCTTTCAATCAATGCACGGCCCTCCTGAATTCGAGGTGGGTTGATCCTACGGATGTGTGTTTTGATCGTACGGTCCAAAGTTTGGATGTTTTTTGGGACAAAAATATCCGGATGATGCCTATACATAATATCGATGGGACTAAATCGAATATGATGATACTATGCTTTGCTTGAACGAATTTCTGGAAACGAATCATGCATACGCCCAAGGTTTTAAATCACGAATCTTATGGCACAGTCCTAACAAAACTATAGTAACTATCGCAAAAACTATCATTTGTCGTGCTTTCAGTATTAATTTTCTTTTAAAAGTAAATCTATATAATATAAGTCACCTACAAACAAATCGTAAAAACATGGTACTTTAGAATATACTAATATTTTTATAATAAGAATATGAGTCAAGTTCGGAATCAACAGACATACTAATATATGTCCAAAAGACCATAAATGATAACTATATCATAATATTATTAAAAACAAGTATTTAATAACTGAGAATCATATATTAAATTATTGAAAAAAGACTAGATGATGTCTTTTACTAGGTTTTCTCATAGTTTAAACTTATAAAAGATGCATTTCAGTTTTTTTTAATGTTGGATTTCAAAATGGCCTAATGTTGGATATCGGAGCTATCATTAGCTACAACCAACGTCAAATAACAGAGCTATTGTTAGCTATAGTGCTTGTAGCTAATATAGCGAAACATTTGCTCGTAGCTTCATATTTGGGGTAAGAAAAGGCTATAGCTAGCTATTTAAAACACTGATGTGCATATTATTTCCGTTAGAATTCCAAATTTTGCTGTGCATACACACACACACATGAAGCCCGTTTTGTACTCTCAGATATATGTACTCCCTATCTCTATTTGATCGAAAACAACTTCTTAATCAGGAGAAACCGGTTAACAACTTCCACTTATGAAATATGTTTCCACTTAACATCAGGAGTAAGGAGCATGTACTCCTGTTAGTATACTTTCATTTTCATTTCCATATATATATAATCCGAACAATACTAGTCCATTCTTGTACAATGTACACGAAACATCGTTTGATATATGCACGCTGGATTCTCTCGTTCAAATTCTCTTCAACCGACTCTAAATATCTGTTGTGAACGTGCGTGCATGGGCCAAGGGACTCGCCAAACGGTAAGGATCGAGTCCATATATATCGAGTGGTCGGGGCTGCACGTTCTGATCTAGTCTCTATAAATAACAGAAAGGGAGACGTCATTGGAAAAGTATAGAACTAAGCAGAGGCGAATCATTTTTTTAAATCAAAAGGACATCAAAGACTTATGTCCCAGTTCCATTACTGAAACCAGCATACATGGTTACAGTCCATATAACAAGTCTCTTTTTATGTCCGAGTACATGCTTATCAAACACACCAAGCTCCAACCAACTCAAACCTAAGAAGATAACAAAATTACATCTTGCCATCAACCCAATCACCAAAAAAGAACTGCAACAGATTTCAATTCATCCTCTCTTCTTTTTCATCTGCGCCATTTCATCATGTTCCCCTGATCATGAAATCCAGAAGCAGCGGTGAATCATCTCCTTCCTTTGCATCTCTCTTGCCACAATGTTGAGTCGCCGTCCGTTCCAAGCCGGCCGTGCCGTCTGCCGTGCAACAGCGGCTCGGCGAGCGGTATCTCCGAGCATTCGCCGCGTGAGACGTCCCTGCACGGGGGCGGTGTAAAGGTTTCTGGGCAGCGCTACGTGCCCGCGGCCGCTCGACACGTCCGACGACCTTTCTTCTAGGCTGCGCGCGGGGTGGCGAACTCATCAACCTTCTTCACGCCGGCGACCGAGTAGACGACGAGGACCCAAAACATATAAATGGCGTAGCGTGCAGATCCGGCGCCTGACGTTCTCCTCCCTCCCCTTCCGGCCTCCTCCTCGTCGTCCTCGCCAGTCGCCTCCTCGTCCTCCTCCGCTCCTACAAATCCCAGATCCAGAGTCCTCGGCTCCTCGCGCCTTGCGGCTCCGTGTGCCGTCGCCCGGCCGCCCCGATCCCCGGCTCGTCACGCCTCCTCGCGTCCGACTCGCCACCTAGGATCCTCGCACCCGGCCCGCCGCCCCAAGCCCCGCTTAGCGGCTCCCTACTCCCATCCTCGTCGCCGCGGCCATGCCGGCGGCTGCCCTCTCGTTCGCTCCGTCGCCTAGGCTCCTCGGCGTCCCTGTGCCCACCGGCTCCGGGCGGCCGCGGACCGGCTTCTCTATCGGCCGGCTGCACCGCGCCACCCGCGTCCCCAACTTCTCAGCGCCCGACATGACCAAGGGGAAGGGGGAGCAGCGGCTGCTTTCACACCACACCATAGAGGGACTAAGGGGAGGGGGGGACCGCATTTAGGAAGGTGGAGGCGACATGGATTTGGGCATTAGGAAGGTGGAGGTGAAGTGGATTCGACGTCGAGACGATGCAGGCGAGCTCTATGTGGCCGACAGCGAGGTGGATCCTGCCGGTCGTCGCTGCGCCTTGTCGTCGCCTCCGCGTGAACTGAATCAAGGATGTGGGGTTTGCTTGGTGGAGCTATTGATGTTAAGTGAAATCAGCCCAATACGGCCCAAAACAATTTATTGGCATCTTATACTTGTTGTATGGACTGGTCATGTATTGTTTTGATAATAGTATGATAAGCAATTACTTTGATCTATATGATCCTTTTGCATGCACTGTATCAATATGTGGTACGGTAGATATGTACAATCTACTAATTACGGTCGTTTGCACTTGGTTGCCGAAAGTTCTAGTTGCTTTATTATTGCAAATGATCGCTTCTGGAATTAAATTAGTCACTAAGTGTGCATTATTCTTAACAAGTATCACCACAGTAGCGATGGCAATATCAGTGGATCGAAGGAAATCGCCCATGTCAGTGAGTCATTTGCTGCATAGATTCTCAACAGAAGTACATGACCTAATGCACTTGCCGTAATTTTGTGGGTGGTCATCAGGATATACCCATCAATTCAATTTGCTGTAATTTTGCTCTCCTCTTAGCCCAAACTGCAGTACATACTATTATCAATCTTTATCTTCACCACCGTTGCGCCTAAAGATGAATACTCAAAATAGACGTGCTGCATTTGTTTCGATTCTTCTCGACAATCCACCTGCAACATTAGAGCAGACCAATCATATGGGGTCGTAGAACATCCCCATATGCCACAACAAACTTCTTTTGACTTCTTGGCAAATCCGGCCAAAACTCCAGCTAGCCAGGCAGCTATGCACAAACAGTCTCCTAAATTTTGGCTACTCAAGACCAACCGAAGTTTTCAGTTGTTACATGTTCTTCTTTTGTTGGACATTTCAGTTGACGTTACATTTTTTGGACGATTCCGTAATAAATAGCTTCACTTGTAGAGACAAGGCAGATGCCTTTACAAAATGCTAGCTTTTGTCAGTAATGAAAGTAGCGGTACAAGCAACAAGAGTAACTTAAGCTGATAAGACTCATTTTACCTTTTACGACCTCCAAACACCTCAAATTACCCAAAGACAGCAATTTTTAGTGCAAGCAATGTGAGTAGTTTAGCTGCCTTCTCTCAGACGGGTGATGACCTAATGACCCGTGCTTCTAATAACAAAACGATTTGCAGGGAAAGTTTCCCAGCCGTGCTCTCAGTTCAGGAAGGTTCTTTGCTTTGGGTTGAAACAATGGCAAGAGAAGGGTACAGCTACAGCCACAGAGACACGACAGAGGAGGGCAGTACGTACTACTGATCGACACCGATCCATGAGCAGATGCTTAAAGCTGGCACATGGGTTGTTGTCGTGTTTTCTTGTGACATGATCAGATGAGATGAAACATGAACCGTACGTAAATTTTACGGTACTTTATACCGGTAATATACAGTGGGTACTAAAAATTAGATGTAGCCATTGATTTATTAAAAGTGTTTCTACTGCTCAGAGGAAGTGTAAATGAATACTAACTAATCTGATCTATTTAATCGAAAAGAACGAATTGTCCATATTAATTGAATTTAGTATATGTAAAATTGTTTGGTGGTCAAATGTCAGCGTATGGGAATCGGGCACCTCCTCTTTCTCCTTTCCTGAGATGGCGGCTTCTCCTGTTCTTCTCACAAGCCAGTAGGGTTCAGGGACAGGGAGTGCAGCAGTGAGTAGTTGAGCACGGCTCGGTCAATTTGATTTGCTTTGGTTTGGTTTGTTCTGAGTATGACACTAGTCCTTATAAGTTAGATAGCATGCGAATCGGACTGAAAAGTATGCCTATACTGCTTGCAATACCATGGAATCTGTCTACAAAAGTTAAGAACAATGTTGGAAGAGCCTCGAAAGTAACTTGTTTGCCCAATTACAAGATGCCAGTTCCGGCGCTTCCATGACGCAGTGCAGTGGAAGGAGTCGATGCACCTCTAACTACTCCCTCTACTATACTGTATTACTGTCCAGCGAAATAGCCTCAGCTAATTTTTCTATGCGGTGTAGCACCAGTACAGGAGCTCTAGTAGGTGTGTATGTGCTTTCAGTTGTTCAGCTGTGCAGGAGGCAGCAAAGAGCCAAAGACAATAATTTGTCCTGCAAGGGAAGTGGTGGACCTGGTCGTTGATTCCTCCAAACTTTCGGTAGTTTTCACGTTACAACGACTTAACCAGTAACATGAAGTTTGTTAGGAAACTCGGCCCATGTGATCCATGTGGACTCTCTCGAAACCCTAGCTGTAGGTTATAAATAGAAGGCAGAGGGTCACCCATTGTACGCGTGCAATCAGGATAATAAAGCAGAGCAGTTCCTCCTCATATTGAGTCGCTCTCCCTCTCTCTCTGTTCTCCAGTTTAGATCTATTAGGCAACCCCGGACTATTCGATAGCGAGGTTGTCTAACACGTTATCAGCACGAACCTCTACCACAAGAAGCGGAGGATCGTCGACTACAACGAACGTCCACTACCTGCGATTGATCGCCCGATCCAATCTGCAATCAAGTCGGCATCCAATCGGATTGCTGAAAGAAAAGTCCTACGCGACTCTATCCTACGCGATAGTCTACCAGAGAATAGATTGAAAAGGTGAGTTACGAGGATTGAATCTAATTTCTCGTATGAATTCTATGAATGCATCTACGTGGCACGAAGCTATGACCAACGAAGAAATACAAGCATCTACATAATCTCAGCGATCGGCCGACACTATGACCGCCGGTCCGCACGAAGCCGCCAGCTGGAACGCGCCCTGAAATGGCCGCCGATCGCTGGTAGGCGTCGATATGCATGATGCATGCGCGTTTGTGATGCATGCACCCAACCTTGCTTGCACGCATGAACATCCTGATCTACAATCATACGGAGGAGGAACACTTCGACCATCTGCGCCAGGTTCTTGAACGACTACGACTCCACCACCTCCACCTCCACCTCAAGAAGTCCAAATGCATCTTTGCCCAAGGACGGGTGCAATATTTGGGCCACATCATTTCTCATGAAGGAGTATCAGCAGATCCGGAGAAGCTTCAAGCTGTGGCGCAGTGGCCCTGGCCCTCTTTAGTAACAGCGCTGCGTGGGTTCCTCGGCCTTACCGGCTATTATCGACGCTTCATCCGGGACTATGCCAGCATTACGGACCCCCTAACGGCACTGCTTCGCCTCAATAATTTTGCCTGGTCCGACTTAGCAGAAGAGACATTCCAGCGTCTCAAGGAGGTGTTGGTGTCGGCACTGGTGCTCCAATTGCTGGATTTCACAGCTCCATTTATTGTGGAATGCGACGCATCAGGCACCGGTATTGGAGCAGTGTTACAGCAAAACGGCCATCCCATCGCTTATTTCAGTCGCAAATTAGCAGACCGGCATAGAAAACTGGCGGCATATGAGCGTGAACTCATCGGCTTATCGAAGGCAGTACGTCACTGGAGACCGTATCTCTGGGGACGCCCCTTCATGGTTCGCACGGATCATGGCAGCCTAAAGTTCCTACTCGACCAGGCACTCATCACTCCGCCTCAGCAGCACTGGCTGAGTAAGCTAATGGGTTTTGACTTTCAAGTTGAGTACAAGCCGGGATGTCACAATGCCGCGGTCGATGCACTGTCCCGCATACAAGGAGGAGACCCACACTGTGCAGCCATTTCTCAATCCCAAGAGGTGACCCGAGCTCAGTGGTTTGATCTGTTAGAAAGCGACCCCGCAGTCCAGCATTTGGCCTTCACCCACAGCGGCAAGACCAACTCAGTAACGCCTGCACCCTCCACGAACATGGCGCACCCCACCAAGACGCAGGAAAAATGGCATGTAACAGATGGCTTAGTCTACAGAGATGGTCACCTTTTTGTACCGAGCACATCTCCATTAGTAGACCATATCATTGCATCCGTCTATGATCTCACACACGAAGGGGTACAGAAAACCTTGCGGCGACTACAACCAACTTATTATTGGGAACACCAACGTGCCACCGTTGAAGACTATGTAGGCCGCTGCACCATCTATCAGCAGAACAAAGCCAACACTACATCCCCTGCAGGCCTTTTGCAACCTCTTCCAGTACCACAACAAATTTGGGCGGATGTCTCAATGGATTTCATCACGGACTTGCCGAAATCCCACGGCAAAACGGCTCTCTTAGTCGTAGTGGATCGACTATCTAAATATGCTCACTTTATCCCTATGTCCCGACCGGCCATGGCACCGACAGTTGCCAAGCTTTTCTTCGACCATGTGGTGCGCCTACACGGAATACTCGAGTCGATTGTCTCGGATCGTGACCCCATTTTTCTCAGTGCATTCTGGCAGGATTTACTGAAACGGAGCGGCACCACCTTGTTGATGTCAACGGCTTACCACCCTCAGACGGACGGACAGACGAAGGTCGTCAACCACACTATCGAGATGTACCTGCGATGCCTCACAGGATCACACCCCGCAAGCTGGGCGCAATAGATTTCGTGGGCGGAATTTTGTTACAATACTTTGTTCCATTCTGCTCTTCGGATGACTCCCTTCGAGCTGGTGTATGGGCGTACACCCCCAGCCCTTACACCATTCCGACAAGGCTCTACCGTCATCGATCTCGTGGATTGCGCCTTGGTGGATCGCGATGCCAGATTGGCCCAAGCAAGCTCATTCCGAGTCGGCTCGTAACAAGTACCTTTACGCTTTACCGAGATGTAAGGGGCCATTTTAGGATTCCATTTCTTAATACCATGACCAAAATGAACTCCCGCTTCTATCATCTCTTTCAAATTGATGTTCCAATATCTCCTTGTCATCTTTTCCACACTTCCTTCTGATTTTTTCTTTGCTGCAACTTCATCATTCGTCCTGTTAGCTCTGAACAAAGCATATCGCAACACATTAATTTGTAATGGTATGATTATATATTTATATTAGACTGATGCTTTCCGTACATTATAATTTAGCTAAAATTGTTAGTAAACAATCTCACCAAGTTCTATGTATCCACATTTTTCATATTATGTACTTGTTTCGTAAAAAAGAGTTTTTGTTGTGAAGGTGGCTATACCTTATTTTCTTACTTATTTTCTTATATATATAGGACATGGGATTTCCTTACAACGGCAACGTGTTGCAAATCCTTTGTTGTTGTGTATGGAGGTAGGGGCGGAGCTAGCCCAGGCCCAAGCACCGGGCTGGACCAGCTGATCTTATATTAAATATCTGTTTTCAACAATTTTTTGTAGAATTTTAATAGGCTTTCGGTACCAGGCCCCGGGCTATAGCCTACTCTGCCCGGGGCCTGGATCCGCCCCTGTATGGAGGTAATTGCATTCTTCAAATTGGGGTTGCTGCTGGCTCTCCAGAAGATGGTAATGCAGTTACTGTGGATGCACAGAAGTTCATCCAAGGTTCCCTTTACGTAAGTGCCATGGAATCCAAGAAGCGTGAGTGTCTCTTGTTACTTAATTTTTTTTTTTTCTGTTTGTTTTCAGAAATTTCACTGTAGTCTTCTGGCAGAATCTTATCTACCATATCTTTCTTTATATACTGGAAGGTCTGAGTTGCCATTTTTGCCAGCTAACACACAGGTGCTAATTCATTTCATTTTAGATAATTTATTACATGTAAGCATGCATTCATATGATTTTTAACTCATTGCAGCCCACCATAGCTGATTTTATCATATTCGAAGGCATCCATCTTTGTCATGTCTGGAGATGCTTGAATTCAAAATTCAAATATCGATTATCTGAAAGCTCTAAACCAAGGCTTTTAACATCTTCTCTACTCTATAGGCTCTAATATTACAACCAATTGGTGATAAAGGACTTGCAATTATTGGTGGTGACACTATAAGGGGGTTCACTAATCTTGACCAGGTATGTCTTCTTTGATAATGAGATCTTCTTTCAGCATTTCTGTGCTGATACTCAATTCATGTTTTCTCCTAAAACACGCGGTTCCCTTATTTTGGTTGGGGAGCTAACAATCTGGATTTGTAAGCTAGAAAGCCCCATCTGCTGAAGTATGCCCTCCAGGGGCTTGGTTGTGTTGGAGTATTATGAAGTTTTGGCAGGAAGAAGCACATTCTTTAAAATACCAGCGTATTGTCTGAGTAAACACAAAAACGAATGTTCTGTGTGTTTTTCCCCTTTGGCGCGAGGAATGGGGAAAACTCTGCCTACTGTAGATTGCACTACTGTAAATTTCAGTACGCCGTTAGGCCGTCACCAGCCAACCATCATCCGGTTGATCTTCCTTGCAGGCATGGATTGCAATGATTGCAGACAAGCTGGATGCTACATTGTCCAATTCGTAAGCACGGACTGCAATGGAGCGAGTGCGCGGAAGGTACCTCCAAAAATACCTTCCGAGATACGTATCATCTGTCGGGTCTTTCGCGTTTAGGTATAAGGTTATTTTTGTAATTTTGCACACATGGAGCCAAATTTGGAGGGAAAATAATAGGTCTATGGGACTATTTGGGTGAACAGTTCGGCAATGTACAACTGTAGTCCAAGCATTAACGGTCATGAACATTATTCTGACCGAACAATTTTGAGACCAACAGGAAAAAGTGCAAAAACCACAAAGGATTTAAATAATCATTTGTGAATTAATTGAAGTACAACAAAGCTTGTACCTCTTGGTAAGATGGGAAGTTATAATTCTCCTGTCCTCCGGGTGTTCTGCAGTCAGTTGAACAAGCTTCTGCATTTTGCATAATATACATCAATATAATTGTTCCCTAAATAATGTTCGATACCCTTGGAAACTACAAGAATCCAGTAATCCAATTGTTCACCAAGTAACCCAGAAACTACAAGTATCGTGAGATGGTATAACATTGCCTGCTTTGGAGAAATCTTGTCAGGAAAATCCTTCATATACTGCTCGATAGCTCTCCTTTCATTATGACGATTTACTAATTTCCTTTGTGAGAAATGCTTCTATGCTTACTGGAACCCAAAGTTGAAAGACTCAGATCCTCAATACCGTGGTCCAGATGTTTAAAAACGAACTGCATATGTGGTCAGGTATAGTTGGTTGAATCCAAATATTACCTTTTGAACATCTTCGGAGAAGGTTTGAATGAAAGCAAGCAGCACGTCCCTGGATCGTTTCTGGAGTCATTTGGTTAGGTGAATAAAGAGAAACCTGTAGATGGTTTAGGATAGAATTTGATATATGCATTTGGTTGAGTGTATAGAACCAACTCGTATTGAACATAGTGGTACATATTTCAGAAATATTCTTTAAATATGATGTATCATCCCGTACCTCCAAATTGAAGGAACCACCCTATACCATCCCGTACCACTAATGATAAAGGTTATCATACCAATCTCAACCCTCCAACTAAGAGCAACATCACCCTGTATCATTCCATCCAAGTAACCAAATAAAATCTTATATCATTCCATTTAGACAACCCAACACCTTTCCTGTACCATCTTATTTAGAATCATCCTATCATCATATACCATCTCATTCCATTCATCCTCGTTCAACCAATCAAACGCACCTTTACTCACTTACTGAAGCACCAAACTTCTCGTCGTTCCGAGCCAAGAAATCCTTCCATCCCCCCTCGGCGCCTTTCAGCCCGTTCTTCTGAGTGAACCTCACGATCTCAACTAGCACCTAGCATAAGCAGAGCAACAAACGGCAACGTATAATCAGGAAAATACATATCAGGTTCTTCGCTTGATGACGTTTTGTATTTACTTCTTTATCGGCGCCGGCGAGCGGCTTGCTCCTTAGACGACTGCGAAGAAACCAAAGCAAAGGGCTGTCTTGGACACCCTTCTCTTCTACGGCGTAAGGGAAGCGGCGCTGAGCCGATGGGGAAGGGGAGTAGGAATCAGAGGAGGGGCGGCGGTGGCGACGGCGGTCGGGGATTTTTTTATTTATTTAACATTTTATTTTAAATCTTCTTTTGAAAATAATCAACGTAATTTTTTTTGTTGTAAAAATAGGCTCCCGTCGTTCGGATATAGGACGATCGCTCCATATTAGAACGATAGGTACCTGCATGTAAAAAATGTTGACAAATCCACTCCTTCATGTGTTCATTTTCGCAATTGCGTTTTTTGCATGCAGGTTCCTATCGCGTCCCGTATACAGGCGACGGGAGCCTATTTTTTTTAAAAAAAAATTCGTTGTTTATTTTCGAAATAAAGATTTAAAATAAATATTAAATACAAATAAATCCGCGGTCGGGCAGCGCGCGGCACGGGAAAAATACGGCCCAAAAAAATCCTTCTTTTCGCCCGCTAGCCCAGCTTGGCAGTACCGTCGGGTGGTACATGGCGGGCTCGTTTCGGCTGGATTAGCGAGTCAGATTCGTGGACTTAGCCCAGTTTGGCTCTCATATCTGGAGTCGGGAACTGGGCTTCTACTTTTAAAAAGGCTAACAGCGAAACGGATTCTGAATAGAACCCGTTTATGCAGACCCTAATTGGCCCGGTTGGTAAAGATCTTTTGAGGTGTGTTACTAGTTTAATGCAGTGATCCAACGCAAATTGAGTTCCATTCTTCGCTAATAATACGTGTCCTTCTCGTGAAAGACGGTTTCACATCCAAAACTCGAACGAATCGGCGTTCTATAGAGCTCGGGGCTAGGCAGGCAGCAGGTCATCGAGCTGTACTCCAAATCTCGTCGACTTAATGATCATCTATGATGTCATCAGATCGCACACCCGGAGCCGGAGGCCGGAGGGAAGGTGCATCTGAGCCCAGCATAATCGCTTAAGCCTACACATGCGTGTAGCTCTTGATGCGATCGAGCCTGGCTAGGTTAGCTGCTGCATTGACATTTTCGTAGTCGATCCAAAAGTCAGACGCATGTACCACACACAATTCTCTCCTCTAATAGACCTGCAAAACAGGAAGTAGCGAGTAGATTAGGGGATCTGATGGTGCCAGCGTGGCAACCTCGCCGTGCCTGTCTGAAGCCAATCCTTAATGGCATGCATATCCAGCCATCCCATAATAACTGTTAGACAACCTCGCTATCGAATAGTCCGGGGTTGCCTAATAGATCTTAAGTGGAGAATAGACAGGGAGAAAGAGAGACACAATATGAGGAGGAACAGGCCTGCTTTATTATTCTGTATGCTTCTGTACAATGGGGTGACCCCCTGCCTCCTATATATAGCGGTTCTGCTTAGAGATAAGGAAGAGTCCATATCGGATACGAATCCGTTTCTTAACAGGATACGAATCCGTTTCCTAACACTCCCCCTTGGACTCTTCACTGCGAGATGCATATGCCTCATTAAAACTCCATAAAAACCCAGTGGGAAAAATAATTGGAGAAAGAGTACATAGCACACGCTTCTTTGTGTTGCACGGATTGCCTCATCAAAAACCTTATGTAAGAAAACTTCAATGAAAAACTTACTTAAGGAAAAGAGTACAATCCACCCAAACTTCAATGTTAATCTTCAAGATTTACGTTGGGTACTCAAACTTCATGTTTGAGATTTATGTAGGAGTATGTGAAAAATCTCCCCTGAAATATGCACTTCTCTAAGCCTCATCATCCCGATTCCTCTAATACATCTTTCAAAGGAAGATCTGGGAGTGACTTAGTGAATAAATCTGCGAGATTTTCACATGACTTAGTATCTTGATATCTTTATCTCGTTCATCTTATGCATTTCATGAGCATAAAAGAACTTGGGGTTGATATGCTTTGTAAGGTTACTCTTCACATATCCCATTTGTACTTGTGCAACACAAGCGCATTATCTTCATAGATAATAGTGGGGTTTGTTCCATGTTGAGACCACATGACTTACGGATGTGGTGAACCATTCTTCAAGCCATGCACATTCTCGAGATGCTTCATATAAGGCAATTATTTACGAGTGGTTTGTCGGCGTCGAGACAAGAGTCCGCTTAGGCGACTTCCAAGAAATTGCCGTTCCTCATAAAGGAAAAACATACCCGGTTTGTGACTTGCCGATATGCGGGTCCGATAGGTACTCAAAGCATCGGCGTAGCCAACTAAATTCAATTCATTGTTTCTTACGTAAAACAAGCCGAGGTCTTTGCTTCCTTGAAGGTAACGGAAGATGTCCTTCACCCCTTTCCAATGCCTTTTGGTGGGTTACGCAGCATCTTAGTGCTAGCAAATTCACGGCGAACGCAATGTTCGGTCTAGTGCTATTCGCAAGGTACATGAGAGCTCCAATTGCACTCAAGTATGGGAATTCCGCTCCCAGGACTTCCTCCCCCTCTTCTTTAGGCTGTATGGGTCTAGGTGCGCTTGGAGTGACCTTGAGCCATTGGGGTCTTTGCGGGGTATGCCTTTCCAAAGCCACATCTTTCCAACACTTTCTGCGTGTAGGATGCTTGGTGTACCAAGATTCCGCCTTGGACATGTTCAAGCTGCAAGCCTAAACAGAACTTGGTTTTACCCAAGTCTTTCATTTCAAACTCAGATTTCAAGTATGTGCATGCTTCTTCAATTTCCTCATCCGTCCCAATGATGTTCAAGTCATCTACATAGACGGAGATTATACAAAATCCATTCGTGGATCGTTGTATAAATACACATGGACAATCTTCGCTGTTCGTGTAGCCTTTCTTGCAGAGAAAGTCACTCAAACGATTGTACCACATTCTTCCTCATTGTTTTAGCCCATACGGTGATTTCTCCAATTTCACCTTTGTATAGGTTTCTGTTTGCTCTGTCTTGGTTCGGGATAGGGATACCTTAGGTACTTTCATGTATATCTCCGAATCCAAGTTTCCATACAAGTATGCTGTGACAACATCCATTAGCTTCATTTTCAACTTCAAGTTGACTGCCATTGAGATCAAGTATCTAAAGGTAATTCCACCCATGACCGGAGAATAGGTTTCTTCATAATCAACCCTAGGACGTTGAGTGAAACCTTGAACAACAAACCTTGCAATGGTTGTTGCTCTTTTCATAGATTCTCCTATTATTACAAAATTTATGGCCATCTCGTCATGGTGTGCTTCATGCACTTCTACTTGCCCTTCATTGCTATTTCCCATTCCAGGAGCAAGTTCCTTTAGTTTTTCTCCGCCAATGTGTGCGCACACATTATTTCCGGCGGCTTCTTCCAATGGAAGATTCAAATATGGAATTGCCTTTTCCACAGGCTTCTTTCCAGTGCCAGGTCTCAACTGGCTCCCCTTCTTGCTTTGGGGCATTTTTGTGATTGGCTATGGTAAGTCCTCTTGCCCATTTTTCCCAGGCGTCTCGGGTACTTTGGGTTTGAGAAGCCGATTTCTGTTCTTTTTCTTTGAGGCCTCTGAGCAGGATGAGGGATACCTTCGCTTTCTTTGGTATTTCCACCCTCTCTGGTGCATTTCTTGCTGGTATATGCGACTTAACCACGCTCTTGAGATCACAAAAATGATCAGGCGGTTCATTTGCTAAATTCGCAAATCGATTGTCTTCTTGACTTCATGATTTGCTTCATTAGTGCGAGGGTCATGCAGGGATCCCAATGGAATGCCATATGATTTTCGGCATTTTTCATCCAATGGTTCATTTCCTCCCTAATGACGGAAAGCGATCCTCGTCAAAAAAATGCAATCGGCGAATTGGGTCAGTATGCAAATCTCGATCGTGGGTTCCAAATACGATTATGGATGCATTCTCATAACCAACGTATATCCCGGACTTGCGGAGAGGGCCCATTGCAGTTCGCTGTGGGGGTGGTATAGGTACATATACCATTCATTCAAATCTTCAGGATGACCCATTGCACTAGTTGCATAGTTGAATGGATGTTGTAGGCTGACGGTCTATAATTGATGAGTCTTCTTTGCGTGCGAGACTGCGTGTCCCCAATAAGTGTTGGGCAAGTTACAACTCTGCAAGAAGCTGATGCAGTAATGAACTTAATCCTCTTTATTAGTGCTTCACTAGCCCATTTTGCGTATGGGCGTGCGATGCAGTGCTCAACGATTATTCCGTTCTTTGTGCAATAATCATCAAATGCCTTGGAAGTGAATTCACCGGCATTGTCCATTCGAATGGACTTCACGCGATGATCAGGAAAAGCATTCTTAATTCTGATGATCTGCGAGATCAGTTTTGCGAATGCATGATTCCTTGTTGACAGCAAACATGTATGCGACCATTTCGAGGAAGCATCAATGAGCACCATAAAGTATCGAAACGGCCCTGACAAGGGCTGAATCGGACCGCAAATATCCCCTGAATGCGTTCCAGGAATGCGAGGATTTCATGTTGCACTTTCATAACAGAGGGTCTAGTTATTAATTTCCCGGTGGCACATGCATGGCACACAAAATCTTCATGATTCGGGAAATTCTTAACATTAATGCCATGACCTTGTGAGTTGTTAACTATATTTTTCATCAATCTCAGACCAGGATGACCTAATCTACAATGCCATAAAGCAAATAATTCAGAGCTTCTAAAGACAGTCTTCAAAGAAGTATACACTGCGTGTGCATTGATTTTCGTGTAGTATAGCCCAGATTCATACGAGGGATATTTTTCTAATACCATTTTTCATACTTCGCGTGCTTCATAATGCACAAATGCTATTTGCCATTTTCTTCATTGGTTTCTACGTGAAACCCATTGGCGCGGATATCCTTGAAACTTTAAGAGAGTGCGGGTTGATTCAGGGTACAAGAGGGCTTCTTCAATTACCAAAGTTGTACCCATTGGCAATATAATTGTGGCTCTTCCTGAGCCTATTATATGCGTATCGCTTCCTGCGATAGTCGTAATCCTTCCGTTCTTCGTGATCGCCTGGAAGTATTTCGACTCTCTTAAGATGGTATTTGTTGTGCCACTATCAACAATGCATATTTCCTCCATTGGGCGCTACGATTTCTAGATGAAAAGAAAATAATTCTAATCATATAGTGGCAAAGTGATTCAAATATTGCTTACAAATAAAGAATACTGGAATAAAGAATAAATTGCAATTCGATTCATGAGAAAAGAAAATGTATGCTCTTCGAGAGCTTACAATTCATTACTCAAAATTCATTAACAACCATCGTTCTATAGCACGCAAACTTGAGTAACCCAATCTTGCTTTGTGCTTGGAGCAAGATGGTGGGCTTGAGTTTCTCGAATCGCTTCAAGCACAAATTGTAACGCAGGTGTACTCACCTCAGCCATGTATTCATTATTCATAGTGGCTGAAAAGTGATACCTGGGGAGTACAAAATTTGATCGTTTTGCTCGGCAATAGTTTGCGTGTCCTTCGAGGACCCTAAGCGGTGGCGACTTGGAGCTTCTTGCTCGCAAGTATGACCTTCAAACCTGATGCCCATGTGAGATAGTTCTGACCTTTCGGGGTCAGTTCTTCAAACTCACATTGAATAATGCCAGGTATTTGCATATTCAAAAGATTCTTTTCATTAGATTACTTCGTGTAATCTAATAAGGAGTGGTTGCAAGATTCATAATTGCATAATTAAATTCTCATGAATTTCCAGTAAACTAAAAGAAAGCAATAATTTCAAGATTCATAAATACAAGATTCATAGATGCGAGATTCATAAGTGCGAGATTCATATATACAGATTCATAAATATTCAGAATAAACAATAATTGCACAATTCATAAATTCATAAATGCGGAAATAAATTCTCGTAAATTTCGAATTTTTCTTAGTATTTGGCAATTTTACTGTTAATTATACAAAGAATTTTCCAAAGCATCACTTGATGACAGAAAATAAATTGCAACATGAATTAAACATGGCATAAGTCTAATTACAACTTATATAATTCTTGTTGGCTGGGAACAAAAACAGGTAATGAATATCTCTGTCAATTTGACTCTTGGCCAGTCAACTCGCCCCTAGGGCTCACATGAGGAGGGAGCACTTCCCGCTTCCGGTGCCAATTAAAGAACCAAGCCTCATGTGTGTTTTCCTAGACACCAATTGTCTCATATCTGTTTATTCATTACCAAAATCAAATCCCAACCACTCATGTTCTCATTTTATGCCATATGAAATATTCTGGAATTTTCCTAGCAGTTTTCATAATTTCTGCTAATTTCCAAGCAATTTTCAGAATTACTTTACAACAGGAATTTGAATTTCATCAAATATCAACATGACATAATCCATAAATTCATAAAGTCGGAAAATAAATTCTCAGGAATTTCCGATATTCTAAATAGAGCAATTATTGCAAATATTCATGCAAATATTCATATATTCAGAAAATAAGGCTAAGTAAAATTAAAAACAGAGCCAATAAATTTTCTGGATTTTTCTAGGTATTTTCATATTTTTCTGGCAATTTTCCAGAATTTCTAACGAATTTTCTGAATTTCTATTCAATTTCTCAGAAAAGAAAACCAATAAAACATAAAGAAAAAGGGGGCAAGGGAGTAAAATCACCCTCCCCATGCGCAGAACCTGGATTCAATTCGGTTTTGGATTCTTTGCTCGGGCCCGCATGGTCTAGTTGCAGATTATTCAATGGACTTCATGTCCAAAAGTACATATCCAAGCTTCATCTTCTCTGGACTTCATGTCCAAGCCGGAAAAAGGGGCAGCGTGGAGGCCGGGCCGACGAGCGGCAGCGAGCGTGGCAAGTCAAGGTAGAGCGCCAGCGCTGGCGAGCCAGCTCGCGACGGTTCGGCGTTCGCATTGTTTAATCGGCAGTAGGCCAGGGAAACTGAGTGCTTCGGTGATCGGTTCCACACCCGTGCGGCTACGAGCCGTGGCGAGTACCGTTTGGCCGGTTAGCCTCGTCCCGTAGTTACGTCGTCGTTGGCTTCGTGCCGAACAGCAATGGCGGCTTCGAGCCATCTGTTGTTTCTTTGAACGGTAGCTTCATGCTACAGATTGATAATCTATAATGGATACTGAGTACCAGTAGCTTCATGCCATGGTCCCTTGCTTCGTGCAAGGTATTGTAGTTCGTGCAAGGTATAACACGTATTAGCCCATATGGCATTCCAAGCCACCAAGTCCGATCGGACTCTTTTCCTTTATGCATTAGACTTATGTCGTATGTAGTTGAGACTTCAATCTGAAGTTCATGTCCTCAACAAACTGGACTTCAAGTCCGAACATTGAGTCCATCCATCTCTGCGCAAGGAACCATTCCAGTGGCGCAGCGGCGAGGAGCAGTCGGCGGGGCAGCGAACCAAGCGGCGTGGCGACGGACCCGGCGGCCGGCGGTGGACCCGGCGGGGTGGTGGCCGCTCGTTCTGGCCGTGTGCTCCCCGTGCATTGCTTTCAAGAACCGGATTTGAGGTCTGGACTTCATGTCCATGAAGTTGGACTTCATGTCCAGGAAAAAGGAAAACAGCGCACAGTAGTCACTACGCGGCAGCGGCAGCCGGTGATTCTGGCGGCACTACGTGCACTCGAGTGCTGCGCTGGCATGCTTGGCCGGCCGGAGTGCCGAGGTCCTGACGGCGTGGTGACCACGGCTTCGTGCCGTGCCCCGGTGATGTTTCACGGCCGACGTGACTACATCGAGATTGTAGCTTCGTGCTACATGCAGAAAATTCACCGTGTACTTGTAGCACATACATATTGTCGATACAGTAGATCACCGTAGCTTCATGCTACAATCTTTCTCACCTTTCAATATTTCTCCCGGTAGAGCTTCGTGCTGATAACGTGTTAGACAACCTCGCTATCGAATAGTCCGGGGTTGCCTAATAGATCTCAAGTGGAGAATAGACAGGGAGAAAGAGAGACACAATATGAGGAGGAACAGGCCTGCTTTATTATTCTGTATGCTTCTGTACAATGGGGTGACCCCCTGCCTCCTATATATAGCGGTTCTGCTTAGAGATAAGGAAGAGTCCATATCGGATACGAATCCGTTTCTTAACAGGATACGAATCCGTTTCCTAACAATAACCAAGTGACAGCCTCATCGCGTGCGTGCCGCGTCGTGCAGCCTATCTGTTGTGTGTTACAGAAAAGAAATGCTCGGAAGAACGCTGTCTAGCTTATCTCCTGCCTCGCCATTGGTCAAACAGGATGAGCTAGCATGCTCAGCGCCAATGAAATGCCGGCAAAAGAAATATATAACGAAGACTCATCCAACCCTTTCATATTTGATCTCGTGTCGATAACTATGGTAACTACGTGTACGTGTATAGTGTTTGACTATCGAGTAATGCCGCTCTTCGCGACGGATGATGCACTGTTTACAGCCGCATAGCACGCGTTTAAGTTCATGATTACAGATTAACATTGTAAAAGTTAGTTATTTATCCGCGATCAATTAACACATATCAATAAAATTACAAAAATAAGAACAGGAGCACACATATAAAATAGGGGCAAAACTCTCTTGTTATTAAATTGATTCTTTCTATACAAAAGGATGTTCAATATATAGCAAAACCTACAAAAGATAGAATTCAGATTCGTCCACCAATAGATAGAGTCATTTTATACTTGGACTGGGATTCTATCTATATCATAACATTTCTCCTTTGGCTAATACTGTGTAATACACATGCCTCGTTAAAAACTCATCCCAAAAACCCAATGAAAAAAAGATGGAGAAAATAGTGCATTCACTCGTACTCCGTGTTGCACTTATTGTCTCATTAAAAAAACCTTTCATGTTAGAAACTTCAGGGAAACTCGCTATGGAAAAAATAGCTTATAATCTTTAAGATATAAAATATGATATTCAGGATCGTACAAAAAGGATCATAGTTCAGGGATTTACTTATCCCTGAATTCTGCAAATATCTAAGTCGTCTCATTCCAATGTCATTAACACATTTTGAAAAATAGATTTTGGCAAGAATTTAGTGAACAAATATGCTAGCTTTTCACAAAATTTAGTTTGTAATATCTTTATCTTACCATTCTTATGGAGGTAGTGAGGGTAGAAAAGTTATATTCATAGATAATGGTGGGGATTTGACGGTGTTAAGACCATATTACTTCTGGATATGGTTATAATCACACGTTTCAACCAAACAAACTCACGTGAGGCTATAATCTCTAAGTGGTTGGTTAAGTATCTACAAGGTCTAATTAAAAGACTACAAAGAAATGGCTAAATCACCTAAAAAAAATCAGCATGAGATTCGGCACTGTGTGGATCAAACAGATAGCCAACATCCATATATCCCACCATGGTCAAAATTTGGTTTTTCTGAAAAAAACAATTCAAGATCTTGAGTATCTTAGACGTATATGAGTAAAGTCTTGACACTAGACCAATGTCTTCTAGTTGGGACAACATTGTTTCGTGCTAGCAAATTTACTGTGAATGCAATATCAAACCGTGTGCAATTCGCAAGATACATAAGTATGGGACTTCAAGTCCTAAGACTTTCTCATTTTCCATCATCGATCTGAAAAGGGTCTTTATCCGCTTCAAGAGACCTCACAAGTCACAACCATATGGTCATTAAAGGATGATATTTATCCATATTACATCTTTTCAATAGCTTCTGGGTATAAATAGATCGGTGTACAAAAATTCCTTCTAGAAAATACTTTAGCTGCAAACTTAAACAATATTTGGTTTTACCCAAATCTTTCATCTCAAACTCTATCGTAAGGTAAACACTTACTTCCTTTATTTCTTCTGTGGTCACGCGGGTGCGACGGCGAGCCATGGTGTAAAGAACGCGACGGGTGCTACGACGGCCGCGACGACGAGAGCATGATGGGTGCGATGATGGTCGCAACGACGCGGAATCCGAAGCGGCGCACCAACCAAGCGTGCATCGGTCGTTGCTAGCGATGGTGGTATGCGGACTTCAGGACCGACCCTTTTTCTATGAACGGTAAAAGTTTTTATTATTATTCGCAACACTAAGTTAGATCCACTAATAATCTGTAATCAGCGAAAAACAATATGCAGGATTTGACTGTTCATATGTAACCAACTTATGTAGATTCAACTTACATAGGGCTTGTGATCGATTTAATTGCGTGTAGTCGAATGATTTCGATACCATGTAGATTGAAGCAGGCAGACGATTACGATCGGCCACGGTAGAACATCGTGCTGACAACGTGTTGTTCACCCGCAAGCAATCAACAGTACGCCAACGAAATCACAATAACAAGAACAGTGAGCACACATAAAGTATGGGCAAGTTCTCTCTCTTTATTAAATTGATTCTCTGTTCACAAGGGGATGCTCAATATATATCAAAACCAATAAAAAGTAGAACTCGGATTCACCCATCCATCTTTATCTATATCATAGCAACGGATGATCTACTACCGTCTAATTTCAACGTGGGATGCGTTTCTTCGGCGTGGAAAAGGACCGATTTCTTGTGGGGGGAAAAACAGACACGTCGTGATGGCTCAAGGCGCATCCTTTGCCCCTCTGACGACCAACAGGCATACGACACTGCTACGAGGGGTGGAGATTCTTTACCGTTTTACCGTAAAGCCTACTACCGGTACGCTCCAAGAGATCCAGCACGACGGCAACTCACGGCCAAGCCTGCGTTGGTTGGTTCTGTTGGGTTGGACCTCACCACCCAAGCTGACGGACGGGGGGAATTCGCGCTGGCCACTAGACCTCCCTCGGGAACCGCGGCGGCAGGTCCACCAACACGCGATGCCGGCCGCGAAACCACGCCCCGTCCGACGCGGAAAGGTGGGAATCTCGGCGTGAATTCTGGGCGAATCCGGCCGTCTAGCCGACGCCGGAGCCGGCAAAAACGGACGGCCGCCCTGTTGCCTCTGCCTCTTTTGCGCGTCATGTGCCACACTGCCATGCATGTTCTTCCCTCGATTAAAGGGGAGAGAAAAAAAAAAGGACGCGGCTCCTGTTGTTTTCCAGTTCACCGAATCCTGATGCATGCACGGCTCCTACAGGCCGGCTAGATCTAGGGTCGTCATGTCGTTCAGCGCATGCGTGCCTGCCTGCCAAATTTTTCGTAGCGGCGACAGTGCCATAAGCTGGATCCTAATTAACAGCGGAGCTCCTGCTATAAATTTTGTTTACAGTCACAGATTTTTTTTTACAAAAAATTGACCAAGAGCTATAGCATTTCATTAAAGAAGAAGAGAATAACAACCGGACTACAAACGCACACACACCCTACTACACACGTGTCTGCCTCTGGCTTCATACGAGCACGCGGGTCGAGTGGGACTCGAACCCGGGTGGACAGGGCGCACAACCGCGCTTCCAACCAACTGAGTTACAGATCCTTTGGTACATCAATTAACCCGCCCTTCCCCCCGTTAACTCGTCACAAGTGAACATCATCTCGAGTTAGTGGCAGTAATACATACGTAACGTGGCTCGGCATTAACAACTTTGTTTGGGTGAAAAGTTTTGTCTGGTGAAAAATTTGTAAGACACCGGCCATATTACCGAATAGAGTAGTGCAAGCGGTCGAATTAAAATACCATGTCGTGGTACTGCTTTGAAATGTAGATATATTAAGATTTGTGAGCAAGAAGTCGGCCATTGGTCGACCTCGTGCTGTCTTGACTCTTGACCAGGCTACCAGACAAACTTCTAGCGCACTAGTCACTTTGTTTAGTTTTCTGAGCAAGTACTCGGTGCATTGTTCCTATATGTTGTATCCAAATATATTTTTTTGAGGACCGAGCGTGGCTCGGTGGCAAGGCATGCAGTCCGCCCGGGTTCGAGCCTTGGCTCTCCCGGGTGCTCACCGGCTGGCTACTTTCGTGTGGAGATGAGTGTGTGTGGTGTGTGTGTGTGTGTGATGCGTGCGTTCACGTCTGTAGCTCAGCAGTTGTTCTCTTCTTCTTTACAGAATTGCCAGAGCTCTTGGCCAAAAATTCAAAAAAAAAATATATTATATTTTATAAAAATACTCTCTTCATTTTTCTAATGTTGTTTTAAAATACGTGTGGTCAACTTTTTTTCAAATTTTGATCATTAATATGCACAAAAGTACTTAAATTCTTCATATGAAAATGATATCACCAGATTTATCATATAAAATTCTTTCATATTATTATATTATTGATAATTTTTACTAACATATAATTAAAAAATAATAATCAAACTAGTGTATTGAAGACTATCGATTTTCAATGCATGGTATCAAGCAAACACCCCACTCAATTAATTTCTTTCCTCTTACCTCATCTCCTCCCTCTTCCAAGCAATCCCTACTCTCTAATTTTCTTGGTTTTCTCGCATGAGTTGTATCTACATAAAAACAAAAACAATATCAAAGCATACTACTTACTCCATCTTCTATCCATGTCATTTAGAGTAAGCGCTAATGCCAGCTTGTATAATAACTATATTTAAATGTTGTCTCTAGATGCTGTGAAATAACTATTTCTTCTCTCTTGTACATAACTATTCTATGTTGTTTCCCGTGCGATGTTGGCTACTATATGAGAGTCGGGTCTCTTCTCTCTTTTTCTCTCTCACTCTTTCACATAAAACAAAACTGGTGTATATATAATTATAGTAAACAAATATAGTTTTATTTTATTTGTTCTAAAAAATAGCTCTACCCTCACTTTGTTACTCTACGTCACTGTAACGGTAGTGTCCTAATAAAACAAGGCTGGAGTAACCGAGTACGACTATACCGAGTTACCGACAATGCAAAGCATGAAGTGAAGCTGCACGGGACAGTAAAGTACTCCAGTCATCCAGTGTTCAATGGACCCTCCACGACCATTCAAAACTGATCGTACTCCATTCTCCGGTAAACAATTGGCCATGCATACGCTTGAGTGGAGCCAACTCAGCCTAGTACATTTCCCCCTCCATTTTAATTTCATCATATTAGATTAAAAGCTCCTGACTTTGTACGGCCCGAGGCGGCTGCCTGTCTTGTCTCCTTTTCCTATTCTTATTCTTAGCTCCGGAGGAGACCGGGGAATAGACGTGCTTTTTCGTGCCGTGCTCAGCTCGGGTTCATCGTGCTTCGGGCTGAAATCGTGTCGTGTCACGACGACTCATCGTGCCCACCGTGTCGGGCCGTGCCGGCTCGACTCGCCTTTAGCGAGCCTAAGCCCGGTCTATTTGCGATTCGTGCCTGCTTCGTGCCGTGCCGACCCAGACTCGACCCATTTTCACTATTGTGACGAGCAAAGAAATAAAACACATCACTACTACTAAACTACCTATTTTAATTACATAAGAGACTAATCACATCAACAAAATGTCAAACATAAATGCAATGCTTGAAGATGCCCTGAATCAATAATATCTGCCAACTTTTAGGTCTTAATCCGTCTGGTCCAAAGCCCGCTCTATTATTAATTATCTTACTCTAACAACCCAGCCCATCATCACCTACTACTTCTCCCATTCGAAAAAACATCATATCTACAGCCCACTCTATTATTAATTATCTTACTCTAGCGACCCAGCCCTTCATCACTACTTCTCTCATTTGCCTCCTCCTGAGGCTTATCTCCCCATGCCTCTTATGATCTTATCATCTTCTCTCTCTATCTCATCTTGCCCTTTCTCTACTCATGATTCCTCCCCGCACTACCACTTCTCGGTACCAAATCCAGCAATCTTCGATCACGTCGTCGTCGGATACGACCTTACGGCACCGCACCACCAGCTTCGTCGACCATCCGGAAGAAGAAGGCGGCGACCGGAGAGGAAGAAAACGGCGACAATGATCCTCATTGTCTTGGCACCGGATCCAGCGGTCTTTTTCCGCAACAAATAAATAAAAGTTGGTTCCTTTCCTCAAATAATTGTGTGTGCCGGACTCTTGCTGGCGGTCGACACTCGCTCCTCGTCTTTGGTGCCGTCCACGACGATGAACCGATGGCGAGGGCATCCACAATTCTAAGCGTTCAACGGGATAAGATCTAAGTCGGTACGACACGACGACACTATGGTATGTTCTCGGCCGTGCCTGGGTCACCAGAGGCGAGTCATACTGGTATGGCATGGCACTTTGTATCAAGTTACTGGGATAGTGGTAAAAATGCTTAATCCAGTAAATTTTGGTTTTAACCTCTGGCTCCTGAGTTGCTCAAAGGCTGGCTGGAATTGGTCTCTTGTGACTTGTGAGTTGTGAGTCGGGAGTCGGGACGGGAGCGATCTATTGGGACGCCGCTAGGGGCGTGGCCTTCGCGTGGCGGCCAGTCCACCCGGCGGCGGCAGCTGTCCCTTCCCACATGTCAGTGTCCAGCGCACACGCTCGACAGCGGAAGAGGGAAGTGCCTGCCTCCTCTCACGTGCGCGTGTATACTGTATAGGAGTACCAACCAACTACCACTAATTATTCTATTAAACTCTTTTTGATGGACAACACAAGAGGTACAGACCAATTTGTTCTGGGACGCCATGGAAAAAAATTCCAAGATCCGGATCTCTGAGGCCCCACAAAAGCGACCCCTTCCTTTCACAGGTCCTGCTCCATTTCAACGTTAGATTCCAAGATGCACATAGGCCGCCATAGATACCCTTTGTATGTGGCTAGCTAGGTAGAGACCCTTGTCCTGCATGCCTTGCAGTAGGGTTCACAAATCATCGAAAACCGTTTAAAAATTGCGGTTTTCGACGGTACCAAGGCGGTTCAAAACCATAAATCGATCGATAAACTGTTTTAATTAAAAAAAATTGGAAAAAATTTATGCGATGTAAATAAGTTGAAAACTAGTGAAAACCGAGCAATTTTCGGAAAAAAGACGAAAATCGCTCCAAAAATCTGCCGTCCAAAAGGTTCAACTCACCTTCGCTTTTTTTCTTTGAATTTATTTTGAATCTTTTTTCAAACGTTTGTTTTCAAAACTCTTCGGTTTTTGATAATTTTCGCTCAATTTTCAATTCGAAAAACGGTTTAGTTGACCCTACCTCGCAGCATGCAACGAGCAACACATGCCCACACATAAGGATTCCGGCAGGATAAGCGATAGGTTTTCCAGTTGTTTTCCACTGCCGCGCTGGTGAGGCTTATTTCAATTTTGGGTTATTTGGATATATGCCACTGCAGGAACCGGTTATTTGAGATTTGCCATCGTTCCTTTTCTTCTTCGAAATATGCCATTATGAAACCATGCTTATTCGAAATATGCCACCGGTGACGACACGTGTGCACTCCGGTCAAACCGAGCGCAGGACTGAGTGTAATGGGACCGTTTTGCCCCTCCGCACCGGGAATCAAATCGGCTGGCTGGGTCGAACCCGGTTAGTGCCCTCCCCCATTCGACACAGCAAGAACCCTAGATTCTCCACCCACCCGGCGACGAGCCACCCGGCGACGAGCCCACCCATGGCGGTGGCCTAAAGGCTCTCTGGCTTGTCCGTGTCCGTGGCGGCAATGGATGCGTCGAAATCGGGTATCGCCGCTACACACAGGCGCTCAGAGAAGTAAGTGCTGCGATTGTTGGTATGGTAGTTTTGATTGTTTGGATAGTAGTTTAGCTTGGTAAATTAGATGTAGTTTTGACTCTTTTGGTAAATTCGGGTTCCACTCTTTCGGGATTTCGGATGTCCGTGGTGGCAATGATTTGGTGGAAAAGTTTAGGGTAGTTATTCGGTGGAGGCCTTCTCCACAATAGAAGAAAGCGGTAGGAAGGTGTACACTAGATCAAGGAAGTCGACATGGTTAACCGATGAGAAGAATGTTAGCTTTCGGTCGGTGAGGCGAGGTTTGCATAGGCATGTGACATGGGGACCCAACGAAATGTGTCATTTGTACTACTTTGACAGCGGTGCGGTGAGGATGCTGAATTCACCGAGGATACCGATGTCGAGAGCTTGATTGAGATGTACAACATTGAGAAGGAAATCACTTTATATGTTTTTTGTTCTTGATGATGGAGGACCAGATCCATTTGATAATGCGGAGGAGTATGTTGGTGTAGATGATGAGGACTTGTACAGGGATGCTACTGAGCGCGACAACTGCGGAGGAACCCTCTTACATGGGTGAACCTAGTAGCCGAGCTCTTTGAAGCGAGAGATGGCGAATAACGATCTGAAGAGCCGATAGTTACACATGATCTTAGCAACCCAACTATTGTCAAAGGGGCTATGTTCCGATATAGTTGCTTTCAGAAAGGCTATTAGGCATTATGCAATCCTGAATGACTTTGAAATAAATACAATCAAGTCTGACCAAAGTAGGTTTATTGGTGAATGCAAACATGTGGGTTGTTCTTGGAGAGTTCATGCTTCTAAAGTGCAGGATGGATGTGCCATTATGGTAATTCACCTTCCTGTGTGTGTGTGTGTCATCGTATTTTATGTGTTGCAATGTGCTAACATCTGTTTTTCTTGTATTTGTAGATCAAAACTCTTAATTCAAAGCACATTTGCCCTAGTACAAAGATGAAGGAGGGGAAGATGGCTACACAAGATTGGGTGGCATGATTAGGGACTGGTTGAGAAATAACCCAAATAAGGGGGCAAGAGAGGCTCAGAGGAAGCTGCAGGATGATTACAAGATCAAGTTGGGCTATGGTAAGACATGGTCAGGTATGCAAATAGCACTTACACAAATACATGGTGCATATGAGGATAGCTTTCAAATGCTTTTCAACTGGAAGGCTGAGTTAGAACATAGGAGTCCAGGATCAATTGTAGAAATAGAACTGAAGAAGTATGGCAATAAGATGTGTTTCCACAGAATGTTTGTAGCATTTAAACCTTGCATAGATGGATTCTTGAGAGGCTGCAGGCCATACATTGGTGTGGATTCTACTAGCCTAAATGGTACATATAAGGGACAACTAGCATCAGCAACATCTGTAGATGGTCATAACTGGCTTTTTTATGTTGCTTATGGTGTTTTTTATTCTGAAACTGAGGACAACTGGACATGGTTTATGAACCAGTTGAATAAAGCTGTCGGAAGTCCTGATGGTTTAGTGATATCTAGTGATGCATGTAAAGGGCTAGAGTCAGCTGTAAAAAATGTGTTCCCTAATGCTGAGCACAGAGAGTGTATGAGACATCTGTATAGTAATTTCATGAAAAAATTCCATGGCAAGGTCTACACAGATCACTTATATCCTGCTGCTAGGTCCTACACAGATTATAGATTTCAGTGGCACATGTCCAAAATTTTTGAGCACTGCCCAGATGCTGTAAATTATTTGCAGAAACATCACCATGGTTTGTGGTATAGATGTGGTTTCTCAGAGCTTAGCAAAGTAGACTACCTCACAAATAACATATCTGAGAGTTTCAATAACCAAATAAAGGACTTCAAGGGCCTGCACCTTCATGAACTTGTGGATAGAATAAGAGAACTGATAATGAGCAAGTTTGCCGTTAGGAGGAGTATTGGCAGGTCAATGGAAGGAGTGATCCTTCCTAATGTCATGAAGGAGCTGTTTGTGGTAAGCAAACAAGCTGGACTTGCTCATCCAAAGATCACCAGGACTGATGATACTGAGGCAGAAGTCACATTTGATAATGAATTGTTGGACAGAAGGCACTCTGTGAAGTTACATGACAGGTCCTGTACATGTAGGCAATGGCAAATATCGGGGAAGCCTTGTAAACATGCAATGGCATTCATCTGTTCCATTCGCGGAGCAAGCATAGAAGATCATGTGGACAGCTACTACTCAGTTGAGAGGTTCAAAGAAGCTTATCAAGGTATTATCCCCACCATGACTGACATGACTCAGTGGAAGCAAGTTGATGTTGGGCATAAGGTGCATCCACCAAAGCAGAAGAGGGTGGCAGGCAGGCCAAGGAAGCAGAGGCTGAGGAGTTTCCTGGATCCAACCAAGAGAACGGTTAAGTGCAAAAGGTGTGGTGGCACTTTGGACACTGCAAAAACATGCAAATTGGCAGCCAGTTTGATGATGGCACTTCTGAACAACCTGAAAGCTCCATGAAGAGGTAATGCAACCTGAAAGCAATAGAGCATGTCTTTGTTGTCTATACATGTCATGCATATGGTTGTTTTTTGCAGGAAAAGGGCTCCCACAAAAAAGAAGCATGCACCAATTAAGAAGAAGAAGGCTAAGGAAGCAGAGGATGCATCAAGGCAGAGGGCATCTGAAGATGCTGCAAGGAGCACACCAAGCAACACACCAAGTCAGAGGGCATCTGAAGATGCTGCAAGGAGCCCACCATGCAAAAGAGCAACACCAAGCAAGTCACCAAAGAAGACCCCTGTCAAGAACAAGTGGACAGAATGGAGTAGGCAGAATGTGAGATGTTAATGTGTGTTCCCTGTTTTATGTAATTAGTCACATCTGTGTTTCACTATTTCATGTAATGAGCTACTCTTTGGACTTGTCTTCTTGTTAACCTATTATAGCCGCATCGGACTTGTTTATCAAATATCTTTCTTTCTCTTTGTCAATTCAATTTCTCTTTGTCAAATTTCTCTTCGCTCAACTTGGCATGCCAATTCAATTTCTCTTTGTCAGCAGTAGCTGCAAGACGAAGTGCTTTACACCATGATTCCTTTTCCCAGGAAGATAGATAGCATATAGATAGCACACCTTGCTTCCATTGTCAAGATATAGACAAATTGAGTGAAAGACACAGAAAGATGCTTGACTAGCAGTTCTAACTTCTACAATATGTTCATTCTCGTAGTTCCTTCAAGGAACAAAATTGATGTACTTAAACCTTGAAATCAAATGTCCTTCTGAATTTGTTTGATACTCTACAGAGCATGATCAAATTTGACTAACTACTACATGTACACCGGAAAGAGATAAATGCTAATTCATTGAAGATGGTAATCATTTTGGAAGCTTACGGTTCTGAGATCAACAAACTTGAAAGCTTACAACATTCTTCATCCAAAGGCAACAAACTAGGCCTACAACAAACTTGCAACAAACTAGGCCTACTTCAAAGAAACTGCTACAACAATTGACATTACGAAACAAGACAGTAAAAATCCACATTCCTACAACATTCTTCATCCAGTTTTATCTGCTGCAAGCAATTCTTCACTTTGCTTCTTCAATGCACGGACATCGACGCAGAGTTGCTTCAAATGCACAGAACATTCAACCGAGCCACATTGCTCACAGATTTTGCATTCTACTCATTCCATGGCCACATGCAATGATTCATCCTCCCACATGAAAAAGTTGCACACATCATTGCTCTGCAATCCTCAATAGCAACAAAAACAATCAAAACATTGGGAATCAAATCAACAACTCAAAGAAACAATCTTGTTGAAGACTAACCGGGGAATTGTTCTTGCACTTCAAGAAGTACCTACCAGGATTTCTTTCACTCCTGCTCCTTAGCCTAAGCACTGGAATCTTGCAACGCGGGCAGTCAAATTTTGCATTTTCAGGAACATACCTCTCAACCCCGTACGACCCCGAAGAGCAAGACCTTGCGGAATCCATGAGGCAAGCTACTTCGACCACCGACGACCAAGACCTTTCAGGAACAGCGCTGGATTGCTAGGCTAGGGCTCGTCGCCGGGTGGGTGGAGAATCTAGGGTTCTTGCTGTGTCGAATGGGGGAGGGCACTAACCGGGTTCGACCCAGCCAGCCGATTTGATTCCCGGTGCGGAGGGGCAAAACGGTCCCATTACACTCAGTCCTGCGCTCGGTTTGACCGGAGTGCACACGTGTCGTCACCGGTGGCATATTTCGAATAAGCATGGTTTCATAATGGCATATTTCGAAGAAGAAAAGGAACGGTGGCAAATCTCAAATAACCGGTTCCTGCAGTGGCATATATCCAAATAACCCTTCAATTTTCAGGTAAATCCGCAAAGGCAAGGTCGATGCATGTAATGGGCGACAGAATCTCCAACATCTTTGATGGAGAAGCAGTACTGTAAGGACTGTGCTATTGAAAGAGAACGGAGTTTTGTGAGTACATCTGCACGACCTGAGAAATACCTAATAACAACCGCATCTCGTGACAATTTAGTAACGTGGTGCCTTTCAGGTTGTGCAATGACAATAGGATAGCTTATCACATGCGTTTGGTTCAAGAGCAAAGAGTGAATGGGATAGGATCATCCAGTCTGGTAGTGATGAAGTTATCTAAGTTCATGTTTGGTTAGAAGGATGAGAGATATATGGGATGAATCAATTTTTTATTTGGTTGGAGGAATAAAATTGGATGGTGAATGGGGTGAAAATTTAAATTTTGTTGGTAAAAAGAATGAAAATTTGATGGTAGATGAGGTGAGAATTCAAATTTTGTTGGTAAGATAAAAGTTTGATGGTGAATAAGATAAGAATTGGATAACCTCATCCACCTATCCATCCAAACAAACAATACGATAGATGAAAAAAGATGGACAAAACCATCCTATCTACCTAACCTTCGAATCAAACCTACATTTAAATTCACCGGTATACTACTCTATGTACGAAGAGAAGAGTAGCTGAATGAAGAGCACAAATGCCAAGACAACAATAACTGGTTTCTTCAACTTGTTTTGTTTTATCTTTTTTTGTTCATGGGAAAATCATTTTAAATGCCAAACTAAACTCACCCCACAGACAGCAACAGTGTAACGCCACCTGCTACTACGCTCACAGCAGAAAAGTGAGGCATCTGATAATTAAGCTCAGGGGCTCAGGGCATACCTTCATGTGGCAATATTCAATGTAGGTGCGCATATTTATTACTACTTAGCAACAACAAATACTTTGTATGGTGCATCACGCATATCCTTCTTGATTGCGTTGTAAAATAATTTCTTTTCCCAAAAAATAAAGCACATGAGTCACTTGCTTATTTGTATTATTCATTGACACATAATTAATTTGGCGACATATTTCTGAGTCAAATTTAAGTGGCATACAATGCAAAAAACTGCAGCACTACAGGTCTACACTACAGTTCATTTGGACACCGCTACCATATTGGTGGAGCCCCTCAGTAGGAGATTTGAAAGACAGAAAGCAATGGTCCAACAATTAACATTTCTTGTGCCTAACCTTGATGTGAATGTCCGGCTATTTTAACCTGCACTTGATCCCCTACTACTTCCAATAAAATTGCCAACTTAATCCTTGAGGACATTCTTTGGAGTTTACAGGAAAGTATCCTACTAATATTATACGCACAGTGGATCACAAATGCATGGAACATTCAAAGTAGACTCGAGTCACTTAAGTCTTAACCACTGCTATTGATTTTGAAAGATTCGATCCCTTACTAGCGCTCATGCATGACATAATTCGTGGAAAGAAAGCGGACACCATCGTGCAATTTCCTCTATTTTTCTAACAAAAGAGGGAGTAGTGCCGTAGTTTCTTTTTGATGACTAACCTTGAACAAAAGAAGAAATAAAATAATGAAAGATTGCGTCCAGCGAAATATCAGAAAGCATAACAACACGTACGTGTGCGTCGCCTAGAACTTGTTAATTCTCTAGTAAGTATAATTACGATATAAAAAGCCTTACAAGCTGGGTTAATCCTGGTTGGCTGATGCATGCCTTATCTGCTTGCTCCTTGCAATCTGGAAACGCGCTATTGTGCTTGTCAAGTCTGGAGAGAGGGATGTAAGTCATTAACACTACTACAGAATGATACATCACTATCGTTTTATTTGTGTCGGTTCCTAACTTTTAAGGTAAAAACCGATTGTGATATATGTATGTAATCTGTAATTTTTAGAAATGAAGTCATCACAATCCGTTCTGAGCTAAAATCGATTGTGATGTGCCTCACTAGGTTTTATATACCCTCGAGATGAACTCTCCTCTGTTGGTGTTCTATTTTTTGTGATGCTCTTTTATTTGCATCTTTGCCTTTTATATTTTTTTCTTCAGAACCAAACTCTCACAAATGAGCACACTCTAACATATGCACCGAAAACAAGGATTACACAAGTTATAATGAAAACAAACTCAAGCTAGATAGCAAATGTTCCTAATTGGAAATTTAAGCTAAATAAAGTTCTATTGAAAAAATTTATCATTTCACGTCAAATATATATTGCTTGTGACATCAATTAAGAATTAAAAATGTGATTTAGACATTGCGAGAATGGTTGGCAGGTGGATGTGATGCACGGGAGTTGGGTTTATGGAAAGCTCAGCTAACAATTAAGGATCGATCTTTGTTATGCTGAATGTAAAGCGTTACCGTACTTCCACAAATCCGGAATGGGATTGACCTGACTATTCGTATTGAAACATACATGGACAGTCATGCCATTAGGTTGAAAGTGGGTGGGTGTGCGGCTGCCACTCGGCGCAAGAGGAGGCTTCTGGACCGGGCGTCTTAACCCTACCAATGGTGAAACCTCAGCGGACATGACTACGTGATGGAGCTTTATTGGGGTCTTGTCGTGATTTTCTCTTCCTTGCACCAAAAGAAGTGTGTGTTTTGGCAAATAAAATATGATCATATCTTATGGGTAAAGTTGTATAACATCTGCAGAGTGTAAAACTAATCGATTAGCTGCGTCGTGGTCATGGGCATGCCGAGCAAGCCTTTCACGGGTTAGATTATGAGGTTTTTAAAATAATTATAGAAAGGTGATTTTCATATGGGGTGATTCTATTGATTGGCTAAAGTTGGGTTAGCTCTAGGAGGTATTCATGTGCTAAAATTTGTTAAAAGGAATATCTTTATTAAATTATGCCTTAGAAAAGTACTTACATTATTGAACAATTTGCTGCTTTACGCTAAACTCAACAATGTAACCTTCCTTTGTATCCTTTACATTAATACAATTTCTCTTGTGTAATTTGCAGAGTACTTTTTGTACTCACCCTTGCTTACTCTGTTGATTTAGAGGAGTTCTATGATAGTGAGGACCAAATAAACTAGGCCGCTTCTCAGTCGATTGCCTGTGGCAAATCTATTGGGATATACTTCAATTTACCTTTTATTTTTGCTGCTTTATTTTTCGGCCTACGTGCCACTCATTTTTAAAATTTGGATAATTAATTAATAAAGTATGTTTGATATATTGTGATAACATTTCTACTATGTGTACTAGCTTTTCCTGAACTAGTACAGGATACACAGAAGATTTCAGAAGTGTTTTTTTGGGGTCCGACATACACTATAGCAACATGCACATTGTAGTCGATGGGTGGGCCAAAGGAAGCGGATCAGGTAAGATTGAATGTGAACAATAACCTATTTAATTAATTGATGAAAAGCAATCAATTTCCTGTTGAAAATTCAGTTTAAATCTAGAAAAATACCAAATTAATTCTCATTAATTCAGGAAATTCAAGAGACAACTATTTCATCAAATAAAACAAGAATAAATATTATTAAATGATATATTTTTGTTATTTTTAGCACAATAATTAATTTTTAAATGCTAAAAATTCTTTTGAACTTGGAAAAATAATAGTACAACTCCAAAAATTCTAGAAAAAAAAATCAAAGAATTTAATTAGAGCCTTTTGCACTTACTAAAAATATTTTAAATTTATAATTAGATACTTTTTATTTTAAATAACTACTAAAATCCTAAAAGGATTTTTAAAAATAGAAATGTAGCTCAAAATTTTGGAAAAATTCAAAAAAAAATTATCGGGGATATTTTGAACTTAATAATTTTTTATTTTATTATTTAAATTACTTTTTTATTTCTAATGGTAGCCAAAAACATTTTGAAACTCAGAAAATTCAAGGGGAATTATTAGAAAATGCAAAAAAAAAATCAAATTATTCTTTGAAATTCCATGGAAGCCAAAAAAAACAATATCTTATCATTGTAATAACAACTCATTTATTTTTATAGGTAAAATTCTGGGATGTCACATTTGAGGGCTTGAAATCTTATAGAATCCATCAATTTACTTCAACGGTGAATTAACGGGTTGCTATTTGTAAGCATTTTGACTGATATATTTTCTTAGACCATTGGACCGAGTAGCATTTTCTTTGCTTATAGTATGATTAGCCTTTTTCGTACTCTTGGGAGTACGTACTCCCACTCCTGTATACTACTTAAACGAATGTGTTATACTTCTTTATCACTTTCGGTATACTCCAATAATAATGCTAAAATACTACAATACGGCATTGTTGGAAAAAAATTATCGCAACCCTTTTTTCTTGCTATATACCCTTTTCTATATATAAAAGGAGTATATAAATAAATGAGAGTGACTAGGGAACGGTATACCGTTGCAACGGTATAGCCATGAAACTTATGAAACTTATCAGTTTCAATGCTGGTTTCATGAGTTTCAGTGTTTAGTTTCATCAGTTTCATGTTTTATCAGTTTTTAGTGCTAAGTTTCATGAGTTTCAGTGCAAAAAATCATAAGTTTCATGAGTTTCAGAGGTATACCGTTGCAACGGTATACCATTTTTTAGTTTTTCTGTAAATAAATTATACTATAAACGGTGCGCTTTGATGAAATTTTTCGTGAAACTCACTTTGGAGTATCTTGTAATCAGTATTAAAGAACACTCAAAATGATACAAATGTATAACAACATCATTTAAGTGGTATACTAAGAGTGGAAGTATGTACTCTCAGGGCACGAAACAATTTTCATATTGAGGAACAATTTATATATATAAAGATTCCCCAATAATTTACGGTTTCTACTCAAATCCCGCCTTACATCGCAAACATGGTCGAATTGGGAAACATATATCTTTCCGGTTTTCTAACATCGAATTGACAACTAATGGCCTGTTTGGTAACAAAATATTTTCGTAGTTTCCAGGCAAAACCATGGTTTTGGAGACTACCATGGTATTTTTGGCCATAAGGGTTTGGAAGCAACTAAAAAAACTTTATCTTGAAAACCATGGTATTGCCAATGCCATAGTATTTTTAGAGTATTGAAAACTCCACTTAAGACCTCAGTTTTGGGCTTTGGACTTGGAGTACATAGAGAGAGGTGTACATGGCTGATGAATACTTTAAAAATACCATGCAAAAGGCTTTGTAGCTAAATACTTTGTAGTTTCAAGAAAAATCATGGTTTCAATTGTGATAGGTGAAATCATGGTATTTATGCCAAAACAATTTTCAAACCATAGTATTGAAAAACTTTGCTACTAAGAGCATCTCCAAGAAAGAGCCCTAAAAATGAGCCTTAAACTTTAATTTAGGACCTCAACTAATTAGATTTAGGGCTCCAACGAAATATTCACTCCAGCAATTAAGCCCTAAAACCCAACAAAGATATGGCTCAATCACAGAGTTGCTAAATATAGCTACTCTCCTAGGGGCCCTAAAACAATTTGCTAAATTTTATCAATTTAGGGTCTTTGCTAGAGATAATCTTTTCCCCATAAGCCCTATAATTCAAGTTAGGACCATATTTAGAGTCTCTCTTGAAGATGTTCTAAACAGGGCCTAACACAAAGTGCGTATTGAAAGATAGAACACGAAAAATGGCAATTGGAGCCATCTCAGCCAATATTTCACGTACGACAGCGACCGACCGATCGAAGTAGATGTGCCAATTTCTAGCCGGCTTAGTTTACGGAATGCTAATAAAAATGGAAGCGACAGCGATTCAGGCAGTACAATACTGCAATCTTCGCGCAGCCCCAGGACATTAGCGCATAATTTAGTGCATAATAATGCTTCGGGGCAAAGATTCCGTTGAATCGCGTGCCTTGAGTGCGTACCCGTGCTGATTCCAACATGTGAAGTCCGTCTGGATTCCGCAGATTCACCTCAGAATCACACCCCACCCGGATCTTCTGCACCAACAACGCCACGCAAAAGAAAGAAGCGTTTTGTTGTTCTTCATCACCAGCTGGCAAATGGAGCGGCTAGTCATTTTTGTTTTGTTTTAGAGAGTGACTAGGGAATGGTATACCGTTGCAACGGTATAGCCATGAAACTTATGAAACTTATCAGTTTCAGTGCTGGTTTCATGAGTTTCAGTGTTTAGTTTCATTAGTTTCATGTTTTATCAGTTTTTAGTGCTAAGTTTCATGAGTTTCAGTGCAAAAAATCATAAGTTTCATGAGTTTCAGAGGTATACCGTTGCAACGGTATACCGTTTTTTAGTTTTTCTGTTGTTTTAACGCATGTTGTGAAGAAGCGATAAAGAGATGGAGCAATTTATGTTGACTATCCAGTGTAAGATTGTTTGACAAAGAAGTATGTCGTCAATATTTTTAATACTTGTCTTGTAGTCACTACTCCCTCTGCCTTGTAAAATAAGTCCCTGTTTCAGGAAATGCCGTCCCACAATACAAGTTGATATCAAAGGTGTAGTTATTACAATATTTTTACCATATTCCTCTCTTGAATGCTGAAAAGTGGACGTATAGTAGGTATGCAGATCCAATAATATTAACTTTTTTTTTTAGATTTAGCGTCTCCTTCTCTGTGCTTGTGGTGGGCTATGGACTTAGGGCCTCTTTGATTCAAAGGAAAAAATACGGATGAATTCAATCCAAAGAAAAATTTTCTATGATGGTTGTTTGATTTGTACTGATTGCTTCAAATTGCTTTTTGAGAGCTCCAATGCACTTCTCGCTTTCTCTCTCCATTCTCTCTAATCAATTTGCATTTAATCTCAAAATTAGTAATTTTCCTGTGTGGCAATCGGGATTAATTCAACGAGCCATAATATTTCGATCCCGTGTCTGTCCTATTCCTGCGTTTTTAGAATCATACAAATCAAATCAACCCTTATATTGCGGGATAAGAAGAGTACTTTTTTTTATTTAAATAATCGTGGCCGAACACATGCACCGTGATTAGGGATGGCAACGGGTCCGGGTACCTCCGGGTCCAACCTCCGTGGACCCGGACCCGAGACCCGAAGTTTGGACCCGGACCCGGACCCGAAGTTAGTCACGGGTCCAAACTCGGACCCGGACCCGGACCCGGCGGGTACCCGGACCCGAACGGGTACCCGGACCCGAACGGGTACCCGGACCCGAAAATATAATTCTATTTTCATTTGTTCGAGTAGCTAAAGTTTATAGGATTTGATTAAATTTTAAGGCAAATATTTTCATTTATTACTCGGATTAAGAAATAGACTACATGCATATAATAACAAAGCAACAATAAGCAACAATAGATGATATTTGTTATCTACAATTTTATTTTATATAATGGATATTTTCTTATCGAATTAAGATGCAGGTACCCACGGGTCCAAAATGAGACCCGGACCCGAACCCGGACCCGAAATAACATACCCGTGGGTCCAAACTCGGACCCGGACCCGGACCCATCGGGTCGGGTACCCGCGGGTACCCGGACCCACGGGTATTTTTGCCATCCCTAATCCGTGATTGCATCGGTAGTATTTTACTAGCCATACAATCACTCGTCCTCCAAAAAGTGGATAAATCCGATTTCATGAATCAACCAAAATGTCTCTCTGCGCGAGAATTAGCCAACATTGTATAGATTAACTGCCCTATCGGACGGGTGGTGAATTTACTTGAGATTTTGCGACCCAATTACCGATAGAATGAATAGTATGTTGACACACTCTCAGTTTAGGCTATTCCCAATGCAAAGCGTCATACTTCAATATCCAAAAATACCACATAGGATGAAAAGTATAATACAGCATTGAAGAAACATTCTCTACAATGCATAGTATCATACTTATATGTTTAAAACAATTAATTGGTGTAATGTTGTGTCTATGAAAATGGACCCAGAGCATTAGATTCTGTGACATGGCCTAAGATATCCTGCTAAAGCTGTATCTTACTCAAAATATAACTTTCTTCTCCATCCTATTTATTGCTTTGCCACATCAGCAAAAAATTATATATGACATCTAATTAATGAGTATGATATTACCCATTAGGAATAGCCTTATGGTTTGATTCCGACCTACTAATAACCTAAACGGACGGCGCGGATCGGGTCAAAGGTAACCCACCGTGGATTCACGAACGCGGAAGAGAATCCGCGGCCGCTCCCGGACTCGAGATTCCCAAAACTCGCAGCAGAGAAATCCCCCGTCGCGTCCGGAGAAGGCCTCGCCAGTCGCCACCCTCCCGTCCCGAACCTCTATAAATACGACGAGCTCCCATTCCGCCATCTTCAATCACATACTGCACGCTGACACGCAGAGGAAAAGAACAGAGAGCGTGTTGGCGGCACAGAGAGAGAGAGAGAGCAGACACACCCCGGCTAAGCTAGATAGGAGAGATGGGACGGTGGGCCATTGCGATCCACGGCGGCGCCGGCATCGACCCGAACCTGCCGGAGCAGCGCCAGGAGGAGGCGAAGCGCGTGCTGGCGCGGTGCCTGCAGGTCGGCGTGGACGCGCTGCGCGCCGGCTCGCCCGCGCTTGACGTGGTCGAGGCCGTGGTGCGCGAGCTGGAGACGGACCCCTTCTTCAACTCGGGCCGCGGCTCCGCGCTCACCCGCCGCGGCACCGTCGAGATGGAGGCCAGCATCATGGATGGCCGCGGCCGCCGCTGCGGCGCCGTCTCCGGCGTCTCCACCGTCAAGAACCCCGTCTCCCTCGCCCGCCTCGTCATGGACAAGTCACCCCACTCCTACCTCGCCTTCGACGGCGCCGAGGAGTTCGCCCGTGAGCAGGTAACCAATCCCTTCCTTCTGTTAATTAATCGCGATTAACCCTCCCAATTAATCTCTCTGTCCCGCTAATACTCCTCCCTGCATGAATCCCGCATGGTTTCCTTCCTCGCCTTCGGAACCATAAACAATTACCATTTAAATTAACAACCAACAACATTTTTTATGGAATTAAATTCCGTGGACCTGGCACGATCGAACGTGAGAGATTGACGGGTTAGTGAGCACGCAGCCGAAATCTTGTGCAAGAGTAACTAAAAATCGGAGCGCTCGCTCGACACGTGTACATGACGTGGCGGACGCGGTACAAGTGTACAACGTGTGTCTAGCACGACCGATCTAGCTGCAGTAACGGAATACTCTGCTGCGACGAGAAAGACCGCTTCTTGCAGAGCAGAGGCGAATCTTGGCTGGCCATGTAAATCCAGCGAGATTGCATCCCAACACGACAACACTCATATCTCATGCATGCCTTGTAGGCTCCATGAAATCACTAAGATTGTCCTTTTGATCTTTTTTTTTTGGATTTTAGGCTCCAATTATTCGTGTCCTATGCTTGATCTGGGTAAATATGCCCATGTAAATACACAAGGGGAATGCTTTTCCTGCTTTGCGTGCGTTCATGGAAGGTAAAATAAGGCACAAATTTGTTTAGCTCAACAAGGCATGCAATCTTTGCATGATTGCATCCCATATGAAAGACACCCTACATCTCAAATCTTGTAGATGCTTCTAGAAATCACTTGTTATATTGATAAGTTTATTTTTTAAAAACTTTACTCGCTGGTTTCCCATTTACTAGTTCATTTGAAACGTTTAAATTGTATTCCGTAAAATACTTATTTTTTAAAATTATTTCTAATTTCTTTTTTTGCCGCACCTGAACGTGCTTGTCTAGTTTTCGTCCCCCGGTACTTGTCTACCGTTTGTTGTTAGTCTTGTGCCTTGTGTGCGGTATTTCTCTATCAAGCAGTAAAGACGCCTATTAGGATGCATGCGCTGGTAATTTATTAGTTCGTGCGCGGTACATATGGGGGGCATATCCTGTGCAATCAAAGGTTTGGTGCAATCATCGTGCAATCAAACTAAAAAAAGTTTCAAAAAATTCTGAAAAAAATCATGGATGTACATCTCAACTTACCCTATCTAAGTATCTCAACTTACCCTATCTAAGTATAAAATTTCATGATTAAATTCATCCTATGCTAAAAGTTACAAAAAAGACAAGTTTGGGGTGCATTTGAACTGTAAAAGTTTGTCAAAAGTTTGTCTTTTTTGTAACTTCTAGCATAGGACGAATTTGATCATGAAATTTTATACTTAGATATGGTAAGTTGAGATGTACATCCATGATTTTTTTCAGAATTTTTTGAAACTTTTTTTAGTTTGATTGTACGGTGATTACACCAAACCTTTGATTGCACAGGATATGCTCCCGTACATATGCCCCCCTTTTTTTATTGAGAGTGACTAGGCAACGGTATACCGTTGCAACGGTATAGCCATGAAACTTATGAAACTTATCAGTTTCAGTGCTGGTTTCATGAGTTTCAGTGTTTAGTTTCATCAGTTTCATGTTTTATCAGTTTTTAGTGCTAAGTTTCATGAGTTTCAGTGCAAAAAATCATAAGTTTCATGAGTTTCAGAGGTATACCGTTGCAACGGTATACCGTTTTTTAGTTTTTCTGTTTTTTATTATTCTGAAAAAACGAAATCTAGGAGCGAAAAGACCAGGACAAAAAGGAAAAAGCGGCACGAAAACATGGGTCGCGTGATGACAATAGCCGCCTTGCACCCCACCAAATCATACTTATTTCCTGCTCGACACGATTTGTAGGAAACTTTGCTACTACGATGTTTCCATGCCCATGTATTCTAACTTAAACATGTGGTGTGGTTCTTCTAAAGTCAAGACCGTGCAGCACCCACCAAGCAAAGGCTAGGAATTGCAGCTTGTCCCATGTAGAAAATACGCTTCGAGGCATGTGCACAAAATCATTTTTCTTGCGTGCCCTGCCATCGTTTTCATTAAACAGTAGAAACAAGTAGCAAGCGCGAGTCCCTTGTCGGATTCACGAACCTAGGAGCGTTCCTGTGCACAGCTAGCTTCCACTGTGCTGTGCCCGTGCCTGAAGCGTCCTGCTCCTCTGCTTCTGCGGGGGAAGGCAGGCATGTGCGCCGCATTGCCTCGCCTGTGCATCATCGATCACTCGTGTGGGGGCAGCCGCGCGCGCCGTGGAATCCGGCGGCTCGGCCTCTCGCCAAACATGTGTGCTGAACAGTTGTTTTGGAACGCGTTCGTCTGATTTTGGTTTCCGATTTCGGTGCTTGTGCAGGGCCTTGAGGTCGTGGACAATGGCTACTTCATCACCGAGGAGAACGTCGGCATGCTGAAGCTCGCCAAGGAGGCCAACAGCATCCTGGTCCGTGGATTTGTCTGACGAGCCGATCGATTTTTTTGTGTTGAAATCACTAATGAGCTCGCGGGCTAACCGTGCTTCTTTGCTCGCCTGCTGAGCAGTTTGACTACCGGATCCCGCTGGCCGGGACGGACACGTGCAGCGCGCAGGCCGTGTCCGACAACCACAACGGCATGGTGATGAACGGGCTGCCCATCAGCATCTACGCGCCGGAGACGGTGGGGTGCGCGGTGGTGGACTCGAACGGCTTCTGCGCGGCGGCCACGTCCACGGGCGGCCTGATGAACAAGATGACGGGTCGCATCGGGGACTCGCCGCTGATCGGGTCGGGCACGTACGCGTGCGGCCTGTGCGCGGTGTCGTGCACGGGCGAGGGCGAGGCCATCATCCGCGCGACGCTGGCGCGGGACGTGGCGGCCGTGATGGAGTACAAGGGCGTCGGGCTGCAGGAGGCCGTGGACTACTGCGTCAAGGAGCGCCTGGACGAGGGTTTCGCCGGGCTCATCGCCGTGTCCAAGAACGGCGAGGTGGCGTACGGGTTCAACTGCACCGGCATGTTCAGGGGATGCGCCACCGAGGACGGATTCATGGAGGTCGGCATCTGGGAGTGAGTGCGCACGCGCGCCGATCCGCTCATCAGTACGCATATGGCCATCTTGCGATCGGCATGTGGTTCTAGCCTGGGTCATGGGTCTAATGGTTAGTGCCTACTGGTAATAGTCACTAGTGGATTGGAGATTGGGGTTGGGATCAATAATATATGGTGATTATGACGATGACGATGATAATAATAATTGCCCATGGAAATTGTAATGTGAAATGCTCTATGGCTTCTGAAATTGCTCTGTTCGTTCTCTTGTCCGGTTACCCCTCTGGACCCTCTCTCTCTCTGAAACCAACCTTAATGCATTTCTGTGCTGGTGTAATCGAATGGTAGCCGGGAACGAAAGGGCCGCCCGCCCAGGGCCCGAGGCCCAGAGGGGCCAATCATGGAAGCGCAGATCAACTGGTTGCAAATGTCCCACGTATGCTCTTGCATAACAAACAGTATTTAAAGTTATGAAAAAAAGGCAACGTTTCTTAGCTAGTGGAAATGCTAATTCATTATGTTGTTTTAGAGGGCAATTTTACAATGTTGCTATTCTACTTCTAAATAGCTGGTTAGAGGGTTTACTTTTAAAACTCATGATTTGTGTGAATTCTTTACAATAAAATTATCTTTAGGCTCCGTTTGGAATGTGTGATTCATATTTTTGTAAACATTTAACTCCTGTGAAATTTCTGTTTTAAACATGTCCTTAATATATAACATTTGCGGATGTATAAATTCATAGCTAGTTAACTGTATACACTTTTTAACATATATTATTAAAGGGCCTTTTATTACTGTTTTACCCTAGGGCCCACCGAATGGCAGGAAGGCACTGTTCTCCCTGTCTGTCAAACTTGAAACACATCTGCATTTCGAGTGGGGAAGATTTGTGTTGGCCCATAAACAGCTGGAAACACACACACTCTCTCTCAACACTAAAGACCAAGGTTTTAAATTTTGGTTTTAGATCGTATCTCGAAGGTAACTGAAATCCAAAATCTTAGTGAGATCTCAAAATTTCGGATAAAATCCGGACAAGATCCAAAAAGCTAATTTCAAATCTGGTTTTGTTTGGACTGGGATTTTCAATATCTCGAAATTTTTGCCGAGATCTCGGCGAGAAACACCGAAATCTCGGTCCAAAAAAACTTAAAATCTGGTCAAAATACCTCATGTTCACATCAAAGACGTTTTTTTTACTAAAATCGTCTGTGATATGTATTTTTGAAAATTTTCAATTTTTTTTTCATTTCACCAATATTTGTAAGAGAAATACTGAGAAACGGTATACCGTTTCCAGCTTTCTAACGGCATAGTACAGGTACGTTGCATCTGGTTCATCTACCTCAAATTTGCTAACTAGTTAAATACTTCTCAGTACTTATGATGATACTATGCGTTTTATATTACAATTTTAGTAGTAGTTAGCAGCAACATTAGCCACAAAGATCAACAAAGTAAAGAGGATGTGGAAAAATGGTAAATAAAATTTATCCGTGAAACACCATGAAACTTATATGTGAAACCTAATGAAACTTAACCGTAAAACATCATGAAACTTATCCGTGAAACATCACAAAACTTATCTGTGAAACCTAACGAAACTTATCTTGAAATCTAACGAAACTTATCCATGAAATAGCAATTTATCCGTGAAACCTGATGAAACTTATATGTAAGACATAATGAAATTATCCGTAAAATATCATGAAACTTATCCGTGAAACCTGATGAAACTTATATGTAAGACCTAATGAAAATTATCCATGAAACATCATGAAACTTATCCGTGAAACCTAATGATATATATCTGTGAAACATTATTAAACTTGTCCGTGAAACCTAATGAAACTTATCTGTGAAATATCATGAAACTTATCTGTAAAACCTAATAAAACTTATTTATGAAACATAATGAAACTTAGCCGTGAAATTTCATAAAACTTATCCGTAAAACCTAATGAAACTTATATATGAAACCTACTGAAATCAGGTGAAACTGCTATACCGTTGGAATGCATTCCAACGGTATAGCGTGGGCTAGCAGCACTCTATTTGTAATCTTGTCCTAGACCGAAACACGAAATCTTAACTGAGAGTTTCGAAAATTCGTCGGAATTTTCAACCTTGCTAAAGACCGGGTTGAACAGTCTTTTCTTCGAGACCTGAGCTGAAATTTTATGGTTGGATAGCCTACAAAAACAAACTTATGTACAGGCCTACCCAACCATTCCAGCCCACATTCGGTCGCAAAAAGAAGTCCTAGCAAGGCCCATACATGTATTCCCTACCTCGGCATTGTCCTGTAAATATTACAGTTACCGCATTGTTTTGCTGCCATCATGATCATCCTACTGCTCAAGGCTGAGCAAGATGGCCATTTCTTTCCTAGATGTGCCATGCCACTCATGCCTATTCAGACGTGGTGCCAATCTTGAGGTGGTCACTGCACGTTGGCATGTTGGACCAAAAACTTAACCTAAGTTGGTTTCCATGTGTGATGTCAATCCTGAGGTGGCGAAACAACGGGCCACGTACTTTTGGTTGGTCACTCGATCGTTTGTGTACTGCTCTTCTCATCGCTAACGCTAAGTGTGTCCGGCGAGTGTAGTACTGCCAAGTGCCAACTTTAGAAGCGACCGGAATTCAGAACAGGGTAGCTAGCAGCGGCTACAATGCACACAACCTAACAAAAACCGCTCGAGCCGAAGATTCCAATATTATTCTTATTCTACTGCCACTTGAGAGATACAACACCATCGCATGCATGTGCTCGGTGCAACCAATCAGGAGAACAACTCACTCGTTCAATATATACACACACACAGAGAGAGGAGTAAACACAACTTTTCAACTCTAAACTTTGACATCGGTTCGATTTTTGATATCGAACTATGAAATCGTTTTATTTAGAACCTTCAACTATCGAAACTGTTGATTTTACTCTCTTCGACCCAAACCGAGGCGGTTTTTCACCAGCGTGTCGTCCACGTGGATGCTAAGTTGCCTCACCACGTCGGGAACAGACCACCCATTTTGTTGCCCCTGAAGCCGATGAGGCGACGACTTGTAAATTGTAATAGCAAGAACTTGCCGCCGAGCTACACGATGCATAGCGGTGAGTTCCCCTTGCTGCCAACATTGGAAAACGAGTTGGATCGAAGGTTGGGTTTCTCGAGGTACGGGAGTAATGACGGTGCCAGGGAGATGGAGCCAGAGAGACAGGGCCGCGCGAAGCAACAGCTCAACGATGCGGCCGGTGTTGGGTGTGCACGCCGCCGTGGCGCAAGGAGCAGGGCACGAACGGTGAGGCTGAGTCCCACTCAAACATGGCGGCGTAGGGGGTTATCTTCTTCCCTCTGCGTTGAGCTTCTTGCAAATTCGTTCGTGTCACTTCGTGTTCCTCAGCCTAATCAATCCTCCCCCTCAATTAATTTTATTTTCTCATAGTCTTTAGCCGAAATTGAGCCTGGTTTCGTCACCTACTAGGTTGGCTAGCCCAGTCACCTTGGCCCAAGCCTCCATTGACCTAAGCCAGGTCAAGAGAGACTTGGCTGCACGCTCTTGACCAGGAACAATGGAGTCGCTAGTAGCCAGGTAGGGAAGTAGGAGAAAAGTTGGCTTGCACACCAATGGTCTGGAGTTATATTTGTCGGTAATATGGTAGGTGTGTGCCAAGCTCTATGCAAGAACCAAGTATGACTAACACATACAAATATGAACTTCATGCAAAATCGATGCATTAGCTTATCCCATTTGCAACACATGCAAATCAAAGCGTTATGAAAAACCAATGTATGAGCTTTATCCATTCGCAACACCTACCAAATTGTTAGCTCCATGCAAAAACCAATTAAGAGAGTGAGCTAGAGTGAACCGGATTGAGTTTATCAACATATGATGAAGCTCAAGCAAATGATTTCATCCCTCTTAATAGTACAGCGATCTAACTAGACCCTCTAGCCTATCTAGTTATACATTCGACGCGAGCGATCCTCTTTGGGGCTTTAATATCTTCAATCCTTTCTTCTCCTCCCGGGATCGCAAGCCATCTTCTCCTCCTGTTCATTTAAATTGACGTGAGTATATATAACTACGTACACAGATTTTCATATACTCATGTTGATGGTTCCAAGTAATGATCCAATATATTTGAGTGGAATGGAAATGATCAATACAATAATACATCAACTATATAATAAACTCTACAAGAATATGTGCATACATATAATTAACTTTGAATCAATATGCACATATTCAATTTTCATTGCATTGGAGTTTATCCTACAATACCATGAGTATACTACAACTATGTAAGTTAATTATATACTCAAGAATTGGTCCCAAAGTATTGATCCTTTATATGGAATGAAGAAAACAAGGATCAATACTATTGAAGCATCACGTTAAATTATAAACTCCCCCCTAGATATGTGCATCCATGTATATGTGGAATTGGAAATATATTATGCATTTCGAGGTTAATACAATGGAGGAATTCATACTTTAACTTGAATCCAAAGTATGCAATAGAACAATAAACATTAATACAAGTGCGTATCTTGGGTTTTCCAATTTTCATCTATAAGACTACTAAACATAAGCTCAATAAACATGTTAATCTCATAATGATTAGGTTTGTTAATAAACAAAGATTAATCATTAATCTAAAATCAATCACCAAAATTAATCACCAAAATCAATGGAGCTTGAACATACGTCCTGCTTGTTAGTGTTATGCCCTTGAGGCAATCATATGGATGATTGTAACATGACTATGTTTATGAATAATAATATGATTATTGGTCCAATGAATGTATATCATTGTTTTGATCAACAAGTGTGTGACTTGTTAATGAAGCTCTTTACTTATTGATATAATTCGATAAATATCTCTGATCGGATATCATCGTATAGGACAACGATGAATAGATCAGCACATGTATTGTTCGATGATCATGTTTCATAGATCATGGGATATGGAGATATCATCAATACATTGTGGACGCATGTTGAAGAACATGGGTTAGATAGACCCACAATGGGACACTGCGAGAATGTTACGTTCTTATGTGTCATCAGTGTATCTCATACATAGTAGATGTATGATCCTTAGACCTGAGATTGTCATATTCCCTACATGTGTAATAGTTTACCTTGGGGTTACCAAACACTATTTCCTAACCGGATAGTTATAAAGATAGCTTTCGTGTTTACTATGAAACATGCAGAGGGAAGTGAGCAGTCGAAATGGAATTTGCCACTCCAATGTAACGGAGATATATGTCTAGGCCACTCGTGTGATATGATTAAGGAAGTGCATGGCCATGCCGTGATTGAGAAGTCAATCACAACTTATTAATATATCACGGATACGAGTGATGGATTGAACTGTCAAAGGATGACATGCTTCTCGCCTTGAGTTCGATCTTGATATAGTTTGGCAAAGGGATTATTACATCAGTACTTTAATCATATGCGTTTGGGAGTTGGCATGCTTTGCAAGGAGCCGCTACCGACTATTGGATTAGAAAAGGGTTTTCCGAATCCATGTCCAAATGCGCATGAACCTACAGGGTCACACACTTAACGGGCTGGAACGCATCAATTCGGATTGGATCCGTAATTAATGGACCTCGTGGGCTTAGCGCGTAGATGGGCCCTGACTGCCTAGGGTTTCACCTCGTGGCTATATAAGGAGGGGAGGAGGCTGGACGCAGTACAGACTTTCATGCGGTTTAGAGGTGTTTCGCCAGAAACCCTAGCCACCTCCTCTCGTTGCCCCTGCCGAGCAACCCGGTGCTTGCACACCGACGCACGGCGTTCCATCCCCGGACGTGTGAACTGTTGTGGTGACACTGCTGCTACTGCGGCGTGGAGAGGACGATCCGCAGCGAGGACGATCCGTGGCGAGGACGATCCGCAGCGAGGACGATCCACGGCGAGGACGGATCACGGCGAGGACGATCCACGCCGAGAACGATCCACTACAACGACGGCGTCGCGAAGGATTCCAAGCTAAGGCGTCTAGTGGTAATAGATCTATGATCCCCTTCTTGCGAGTAGCTTTTCTGGTTTGCGGTAGAAATTTTAATTTGTGCTAGAGTAGCATACCGCGTTCCCCAACACTGCTATCTACTAGTGAAACTTATCTAGATTTGATATCATTGCCCTTTATCCCTATTCTGGAAACGTCGAACGATATTTGAGATAAATCATTAATTTGATATATCTAAACCAATAGCATCCCTTAGAAAAATACGATACACTGGAATACTCCGCGGTGAAATACTACGATAAATTTCATGCACTTGCGGATAACTATTTGTTAGGCGTAAGAATCACCCAAAACCAACGCACCACCGTGTGTGCCCACTCGTGTCGCCACCTCCTAGCGCTTCCCCAAGACCACCGCCGGCTTCGCTCTTGATCGGAGCTTTGAGCGGAAAGAGAGATGGAGGGAGATGGGGTGGAGGACAAGACAGTTGGCGGTGAGCTCCAGCAAGTGGTAGTCGGCAGTGAGCCTCGACAAGTGGTGGTCGACGATGAGTGAAGTCCAATCCGATGAGCATGAGCAGAGAAGAGAGAGGAAGAAAAGGAGGAGGAAGAGGGGGCTTGTATGACATGTGGGTCCACAAATACTATTTGACGACCATTAAAAAGCCATGTTCTTTTTTGGGCCTATACCCCTATAAGGGAAAGAAGCCCGTGATAAAGGATAAGGCACAAGATTCATTATCTGGTTACGATTCTAACCAGACTCATATTCAGTCATGTGGTTATATTTTCGACCAGTATGATGATGTATACTTACGTTGGTCGGACCCGACCAGTGATTCAATTGGCCCGATCAGATAACTGACCGGGGCAATCAATTACTTTCGCCCTGACCAGATAACTGGTCGGGATAAGCAGTTACTTCCGCACAGGAATAGCACGCGGAAGATTTCACTTGACAGGTACAAATAACTAATCGGGGGTTTTCCCATAAAGAGATGCCTCTTAACTAAAAAAATACCTCCTGATGAAAAGACACATTTCTGAATATGACAACTGCCATCCCTCCACTCTGTATAAATAAGGAAGTATGCGCATCATTATAGATGAGGGTGTGTGTAGAAGAAACCGTAAAGGAAGTGTGATATAGTATTATGTAGATAATTCGCAACATTGTGCTGTCAATCCACTTGGCTAATAAATAAGCAATCATTTTTCTAGTTTTCGCAATCCTTGATCCTAGAGAGGCAACCATTTTTTATTTATAAGCTTGGTTTAGAAACCCCTCGGCCTTGAACATCGGCACTATTTACTCTTTGTTTATTTGTTGTTGGTGGTTAGGACTCTATTAGTGTCGGACCCCGGAATAACACCCCCGAAATCCTCTGTGTATTATGTACTAGTCCAGGAAATGCTAGTACACACAGCAGAAATGAAACCATAGCATATCCGTCGTTCTTTATTAATAATAAATATTCAAAGATACAAATGAAATGGCGCGCAGGCCACCGAATAAAATAAACGAATAAATGAAAGCAGCGGAAATAAAGATAAATAGGTAGAGCCCAATTAATTTGCCACAGGCAATCGACTGGGGACGCGGCCTAGTCCAACTGTTCCTCACCATCGTGGTACTCCTCCTCTGAATTGGTAAATTAAGCAAGGGTGAGTACATACGTACTCAGCAAACCACACCGGAAATGCAATATAAATGTACGGGTAATCAAAGGATGGCAATATGGTTTGTTTGAGCATAAAGCAACAGTTTAATAACATTTTCAACAATTTTAAAAGGCATACTTTATTCCAAAATCAAATCCATACAGTTTTTAACTCAGGAATCTCTCCTGGAATTGGCTAAGTTTTACCCATGATGGACTCCCTCCATCCAACATCATTTTAGAAACCAAATTTTAATTTACCAAAGTCTAGTCTGAAAATGGCTTGCTCGGCATGTCCATAACCGCGGGCGCGGCTAATCGATTAGTTTGACACTCTGCAGAGGTTGTACAACTTTACCCACAAGACATAATATTTCCCTTTTATGTCAACACACTTCCTTTGGTGAGCGACAGAGAAACATATGACAAGGCCCCATTAATAAATCATACATGTAGTCATGCCCGCTAAGGTTTCACATTGAAAGACTCCTCTAATCGTAAGCCCCTCTTGCGCCAGAGTGGCAGCATCTCGCTTTCACCACACCACTACCACCATATAGCATGACTGTCCATGAAATGATTTAATAAGGATAGCCAGGTCTGTCCCATTCCAGACTCGTGGTAGTACGGTTAGGCTTTACATTCAGCGAAACTCAGACCGGTCCTTAATCGACTAGGCGAGACTTTCCACAAACCCAAAACCATGACCTCCCCACTTTCCAACCAATTCTCGCCGGTCTAAGTCATTTTCATTTTAACCATACTAATCTCCACATTAATACTAACATTGATCATTATAAATTTCCAATTGAACATGTCATCATTTTGGCATAAAATTCCCCAAAACTTACTAAGTTCAATTCTAAACATGTCTAAGCAATGTCTATATATTACCATAGTCATAATTCATATTTTTACTAAGGTTACAAGGGTATCGGAATTCAAATGTCAACGGTCGCATGTCGGAATTGGATATAACTAACATTTAAAACTAGGTCGAAAATTAATGTCTATAATAAATAAGCATGCAATAATTTAAATTCAACATACAAGTTCATAAACTGGGAGCAATATGATCAAGGGAGTGTGACTTGCCTGGTTCGACGAGTTGCTGCTCGAAATCGTCGTTCGGGAACTCCTCGGACTCTCCGTAATCTACGCGCGAAAAACAACCAAATTCAAATAAGACTCAAACGAATACAAATAAACACAAATTGAATTTCAAACTAGCTCTAAACTGAAGTTTGAGATTTCTAATGAATTTAGGAAGAAGAATGGAGCCAATCGGAGTTTGAACGGGCGAAAATGGGCTCCCGGAAGTTTAAAAACAAATAAAACGGGTTTTCTGGAATTTGTAAATCCTTTTTAAAAGAAAATCCGAATTTACTGTGTCATGCTGACGTCAGCAGTCTAATCGGATTTTTTTGGATTTATTTTAAAAACAAAAACCCGATTTATGACGTCATAAATATTTTTTTGAAATTCCATTTTTTTTACTTTTAAACTGACAAGTGGGGCATGCGTGGACCACGCCCACGCACGGCGCGCTTAAGCGCTGGAGCTGTGGCGCAGTATGGCGGGCGGCGCGCATGGCGGCCAGGCACTGTGAGCGAGGAGAGAGAGGCGGCGCAGGCCGAGGCGGCAGCCAGCCGACGGTGGGGCCGGAGGAGGCTGGAGGAGGCGGCGCGCGGCCGGGCGCTGAGGCTCGGCCACGAGCCGGGACGGCGACGACGGCACGCTGTGAGGAGGAGGAGCGGAGGAGAGAGGAGAGGCACGGAGAGAGAGGAGAGCTCAGGGGTTTTATAGGGGCGAGGCGGCGCGGGCGCAGAACGGCTGCCAAGATATGCGCTGCCGGCCGGGAAAAGCGGCGGCGGCAGGTGCGGGACGCGGCTGACCCGGGCGTGACAATTAGCATGCCATGTCGAATCAAAACCACCTAGGTCTAGGTGGAGTAGTTAAAATGAACAATTTCGTTAGTTCAAGCTCTCATATCAGACAATTTCAAAGTTTAGAGTTAACAATCGAACCAACGGTAGAAATCAGTGTTGAAAAGTAGACGATTTCAAAATTTAGAGTTAAAAACCGGACAAATCAGTGTTGAAAAGTAGACTTTTTCTAGCCTTCCTGAGTTGCTGATCCACCTAGCGTTTGCTGCCTTACCAATCTCGAGCCCTGACCGCACACAACAGCTAGCCGTCAGATTTCATTCTTCCAACGGCTCTTGCAACTTGCAAAGAATTCAAGGGCCCGTCGCTTTTGACCGCGTTAGCAAATGCTTAGCGATGCAGCGCACAAGCAAGGCCTGTCACGAGTCACGACTCATGACGGCCGTCAGTTCCGCCACCAACCGCACTTAATACCCCTCGATCACAAATACTATTTATGATTCCAGACGTCGACATGATATCTAAAATATAACTTTAATTGCTTATTTTTATTATAATAAATTTATAAAACCAAATAAAATTATAGCATTATAAAAATATTTTTCGAGACAAACATCATATATATATATATATATATATATATATATATATAATTTTTATATATCCAATATATATATATATATATATAAATTTATCATACCAAGGAGCAATTCCTCTGACGTCGAGTTCTCTGACGCGAGTCACTGACGTGTGGGCTCTCCCAGCGCGTAGCCCCACACGTTAGTAACCCAACGTTAGAAAACTCGACTCGACGTGAGAGGATCTCATCGCCTAAACATGACACGCGTGACCTGAGAGAGAGTTGATGTCCGGCGCCGTGCCGTGCCGCGTCTGCAACCCTACCCTGCATCGTTGGCCAAATGCAAGGCAAATAAAACAGGGATGCAGGACCCTCGGCAAGGAGGCGGCCGGTGCCTGCGCAGCGCACATCTTTTCGGTGTAGGGTGCAGGGTTCTAAATTTCGTTTTAGCTCAAATCCCGGTGTCGGCCGAAATCCGATTTTTCGGCGAGATCTCGTTATTTCGGACGAAATCCGGTCGAAATTTAAAAACCAAAATTTGAATCCGGGTTTTTTTAAACCGAAATTTCCGAGATTTCGCCCCAAAAACCGAAATTTCGGTCAAAATAAGCGAAATTTCGTCCAGATTAAAATGGGAAAACAAGTATGAAAAATTCGATATTTTTTTTTTGAAATTTTTTATGTATGCTTCTGACATATCATTGCATATTTACATGTAATCTGTAGATAATGATCAACCTTGAGTAATTTGTAAAAAATCATAGAGTATGTTGCTTTTTTCATCTTTTTTGGCATGTGTTCCTCACCGACATAATTACAATTTTTGTTTCGTTTTATACATGCAAGTCTGTAGGATTAATTTTAGTATTATTGTTTAGTCTATTAATAGGGGAAATATCTGTGAAAATATCTTTGAACTGTGATCCATATCAAGCTCATATTTCATGTTAATATGTTGAGTCAGGACTCCTGATTCAGGCGTCTATTAATAGGGGAAATATCTGTAGGATTAATTTTAGTATTATTGTTTTTTTATCTGATCACTTTAACCAGGCAACATTTCATACCGTACACATGTTTAGAGCTTTACTTTACAGGAGTAACACAAGGGTAATTTTTTATCTTCATTTAACATAGACGATGCACTTCTGAAAAAATGACAAAATATATGAAACCAAATACAGTTCATAGCCTAATACTACATATTTCTATAGATCTTGTGAATGCATATTATCAGCTTTTTCAATTCCCTGGCCATGCTCATTTTCAATTCCCTGCCTAAGAGTTCGCTTGAGAAGGTATAACTGTGTCCAGACTCCAGACATGCACATCAGGCGTACGAAAGAGCCTGGAGTTAATAATTTTAGAGATGCAAGTAAGTGAAAAAGTGAAATGGTAATCAACCAAAGTACAACATGCTCATGTGACTGCGCACAGTAGGTGCAAATCCCTGGCCATGCTCATTTTCAATTGTCAGCTTTACTAGTCACTGTTTGATTGATTGAAAGTTGGTCTAAATTATTCTGGGAATGCTTTACAAAGCAAATCCGCTCAAATCCGGTTCATAATCATCCTTATCCGGTAATAATACTTCATAATCTCGTCAAAAATGACGAAATCTCGGTTAGTTTAGGCGAAATCTCGCCGAGAAAATACAGGTTACTGTAGCAAATCTGAAAAAACTGAATTCAGCCGGGATTTATATTTTCGTCCATGGCCGAGAAGCGAGATTTCGGCGGGAAATCGCGAGATTTCGACGAAATTTGGAACCTTGCCCCCGACAGGGACAGGGACCTGACCTGCAGCCACCGCGCTTCACGTACCAACAAGCGTGCAAAATTTGCTCATTACGTCCGCTGGTCAAGCGTAGGATCCTACTGTTGGACTGGGATTGGTTAACTCAAAGGTCAAACCAGATGCAATTTGCCATTTTGCCAACGGGATCAAGACATCAAATCGGTCCGTCTCATCATGCCATGGTAGAGTGGTAGGTGGCACACCAATTTCCCCGGCTCTCACCTCGCTGGCTCGCTATAAATAAAAGCGCCGCACACGGCACACCCACCTAACCCACGGCCCAAGAACAGCTCACCCTACCTACCTAAAACCCCCGAACCCCTCGAGCCCAAGGAACCAACCCACCATGGCGGCGCCGTCCCCGACCACCGCCACCACCCACCACCGCCTCCTCCTGCCCGCCTCCACCCCTGCTCACCATCGCACCCTCGCGCCCTCAAACCTCCGCCTCCCCCTCCGCGCCCGTAGCCACCGCGCGCGCCTCACCGTCTCGGCCCCCGCCGCCCCCGCCGCCTCGACCGCGTCCCCGTCCGCGCCCGACGCCGGCGCCGTCCAGGGGAAGCCGACTGTCCTTGTGGCCGAGAAGCTCGGCGCCGCGGGCCTCGCGCTGCTCCGCGAGTTCGCCAACGTGGACTGCTCGTACGGCCTCTCCCCCGAGGAGCTCCGCGCCAAGATCCCGCTCTGCGACGCGCTCATCGTGCGGTCGGGGACCAAGGTGGGGCGTGACGTGTTCGAGGCCTCCGGGGGCAGGCTGCGCGTGGTGGGCCGTGCTGGGGTCGGGATTGACAACGTCGATCTCGCCGCTGCCACCGAGCACGGCTGCCTCGTCGTCAACGCGCCCACGGCGAACACCATCGCCGCGGCGGAGCATGGCATCGCGCTGCTCACTGCCATGTCCAGGAACATCGCGCAGGCCGACGCCTCGCTTAAGGCTGGTAAGTTCTTATCTGAATTCCGGAAAAGATCCTCCTTTAACATGATACAGTGATACAGCCATTGTCTCGAACTCTATGGCCTAATTCTAAAGCATTGATAAATCTGGCGTTGACTTAAAACTCGTCACTACGATCGTGCAGGCATGTGTATTGTAGAAATGTTACCTATTCGACAAACTTGCAAGGATGCTAGTAGAAAATAATCCTAAAAGTTTAGTTCTTTAGTTTTGTCCATTCGAAATCCTTCAGTTTTGTTGCACTCCAAATTAGTATCCCCTTCACTAGATAAAAAGGATTTACTCAAGTTAGATGCATGAAAATGTGAAACTGTTGAGCAAGAATACGAAGATAATTACATGATGTCTAGTTACACTTTCACACATTCAAATAAAAGTACGACCATTTGTTAAGAAATCAGTCATGGTGAATTTTCCAGTGTCACTAATGCATTTTGCGTCGAGACAAATAGACCCATTCTGTGTGAAATTGTTTGAAAGAGTACAACTGCTGATGTTTATCCAACAACAGTGTTTCTTCGGGGTCATTTGCTGACTTGAATCTTGTACAGGTCAATGGCAGCGCAACAAATATGTTGGTGTATCTCTTGTGGGTAAAACTCTTGCTATTCTTGGATTTGGAAAGGTTGGGTCAGAAGTCGCACGTCGTGCTAAAGGTTTAGGAATGCACGTTATTGCACATGATCCATATGCTTCTGCTGATCGTGCCCGTGCAATTGGAGTTGAGCTAGTAAGCATGGAAGAGGCTATGACAACTGCCGACTTTATCTCATTGCATATGCCTCTTACCCCTGCAACAAACAAGATGCTCAACGATGAAGCCTTTGCTAAGATGAAGAAGGGTGTTCGGATTATAAATGTTGCACGTGGTGGTGTAATTGATGAAGAAGCTCTAGTCAGGGCTGTTGATTCAGGAATAGTTGCACAGGTCTGTTTGGCTTTCTTAATTTATACTCCCTCCATCCCAAATTATAAGGCCAAAGTAATGGTGTTGTCCCAAATATAAGGCGTGTATGTAGATTTAATGATGTGTTTCCTTCTATACCCTTATTTATTCTCTCTTAACCATATGCATTTATTCATTATCAGCCACACAAAGTATATCTTTCATCTTCTAAGACAATTAAGTGAGGACATCTGCGTCATTTTCTCTCATATCTTTCTCAATTTTAATGTAATTTTAATCCTTGTGTAAAGTCAAACTACGCCTTATAAACTGGGATGAAGGGAGTATCATTTTTGCATTGCATGCTCTAATGAAATTCAGTTAAACATTCTTGAATAGTCGATTTCCCAGAGTCATGCTTATATTTTCATATCGCCGTACTAGGCCGCTCTTGATGTGTTTACTAAAGAGCCTCCAGCACCTGACAACAAGTTAGTGCTGCACGAGAATATTACTGTGACGCCACACCTTGGGGCCAGCACTGTGGAGGCACAGGTATGGTCAATTAGCTCAGAAATGTTGGCATGATTAACCCTTCAGGCTCTATCCTAGCTATCAAACCTCTAAATTTCTCAAATTTCTCAGGAAGGAGTGGCTATTGAAATAGCTGAAGCTGTCATTGGAGCTCTAAAAGGGGAGCTTGCAGCTTCTGCAGTCAACGCACCAATGGTTCCTGCTGAGGTATGGACCTCTTGTTGCTGAGTACAATTAATTCCTCCTGATATTTGATTTCATCTTACATCCTTGTGTTCTATGCAGGTGCTGTCCGAGCTTGCACCTTTTGTTGTGCTTGCAGAAAAGCTTGGGCGCCTGGCTGTGCAACTGGTGGCTGGTGGTGGTGGTATTAAGTCTGTCAAAGTAACCTACGCATCTTCAAGGGCTCCTGATGATCTTGACACAAGACTTCTCCGTGCAATGATTACCAAGGGGTTGATTGAGCCAATCTCCGATGTTTTTGTCAATCTCGTTAATGCTGACTTCACTGCAAAGCAGAGGGGGATCCGCATCACTGAGGAGAGAATCTTGTTAGATGGCTCACCCGAGACACCTCTTGATTACGTTCAAGTTCAGATCGCCAATGTTGAGTCTAAATTTCCCAGTGCGATATCTGAAAGTGGAGAGATTTCTGTAGAGGGGAGGATCAAGGATGGTATCCCTCATCTAACGAAGGTTGGAGCATTCCAGGTTGATGTGAGCATGGAAGGAAGCCTGATCCTTTGCAGGCAGGTTGATCAACCTGGTATGATCGGGTCAGTTGGAAGTGTATTGGGTGAGGAGAATGTCAATGTTAGTTTCATGAGTGTCGGAAGAATTGCTCCTCGCAAGCGTGCTGTTATGGCGATTGGTGTTGATGAGGAACCTAGCAAGGGCACGCTGACAAAGATCGGGGAGATCCCTGCAATTGAGGAGTTTGTTTTCCTCAAGCTCTAGGCGCGTATGTATGCTTGAAGTTGCAAACATGGTGAGCAATTTTGATGTAGCTAGCTGTTTCATCAGTATCTAGAGGACGGATGGTTCTCGTTGGAATAAGTTTTCTGGGGTTATTTTGATGGTGGTGCTCTTGACTTTGGTTATTCTGTCTTATGTTTGAATATGATGCTTATTAATAAGAGGCTTTCTGTCGATACTTTTTCTGCTTTACTCGCAGAACATGAAGGTGATGGTAATCTGTCTGTGCCGTTCTATGTCAATATGTCATCTGTTGTTTGGTGGGTGCCATGTGACACTCGAAGTTAGATAGTCAGTCAGGAAGGTTACGTACGGTGGTATTTTTTTTCAGCATTGGAGTTCACATCTTATTGTACTGTTTTTCTTGAGTTTCGTCTTTTTTTCCCATTTCAAAAGGATTGTTTTCCGGTGAAAGAAGGGCAGAAATTGAACTCGAGAATAGAATAAAGAATAATTTATTTTTACTGCACATATGTTTACATATTTATACAAGCCAATAGGTGCAGTGTCCACAAGATACCCATTGTCTAAAAGACACCATCCATTATTCATAAGACACCCATTCTAAGAGTTGGCGGTTAATCACCTACTTTAACTTCTTAACATTCCCTCTTGGGCGAATGACATATCATTCATGTGCTTCGATAAACACCTCTAAAAACCCAGTGAAAAAAATATGAGAAATTTGTTCTCATAATTATATGTCATCTAAAACCCCACCCAATGTGAAAAAATATAAGAAAAAACTTTACGGCATAAGTTCACATTCAATGTTGCCTCATTAAAAACCTTCTATGAGAAACTATCTATGTAGAACTCATAACGAAAAATAGTGCAATATATTCTAATTCAGGGGTTAACTCCCTCTGAACCTCGCAACTCACGAAGCCATCTCATAATCGATCCCCTGGACACATTTTTGGAATGAGGACGTCGATAAAGACTTAGTGAATAAATCGACTAGATTTTCACTTGGCTTCATTTGCAAGACATTTATCTCACCGCTCTTTTGAAGTTTGTGAGGATAAAATAGCTTAAGAGCAATATGTTTTGTTATATTACTCTTTATATAGCTTGTTTGCATTTGAGCAACACAGACAACATTATCTTCATAGATAATGGTAGGAGATCACAATGGATTAATACCACATGACATTTGTATGTGGTTAATCATTAGGCGAAACTATACACATTCACATGATGCTTCATATAAAGCAATTATTTCAGAATGATTAGTGGAAGTGGTTAATAAAGTCTGTTTACAATACTTCCATGAAATAGCCGTACCACCATAAAGGAAAAGAAATCCAGTCTGTGACTTGGCACTGTGAGGATCAAACAGATAGCTAGCATTTGTGTATCTAATTAAAGTTATATCTTGATTTCTTTGAAACATCAAATCAAGAACTTTTGTACCATTAAGGTACCTGAGGACTTGTTTAACACTAGTCAAATGCCTTTTTTGTGATGCGTTGTATCTAGCCAATAGATTGACTGCAAATGCAATGTAAGTCTGGTGCAATTTGTGAGATACATTAGTGCTCTGATGACACTAAGATATGGAGCTTCTAATCCTAATATCTCTTCATCCTCTTCCTTAGATCTGAATGAGTCTTTATCCACATCAATGGATCTAACGATCATAGGTATTTTCATGGATATGGTTTATCTATATTGAATTTCTCCAATATCTTTTGGATATATGCAGACTGGTGCACAAATTTTCCTTCAGGAACATGCTCAAACTATAAGTCTAAGCAAAATTTGGTTTTACCCAAATCTTTCATCTCAAACTCTGTCACAAGATGGTTACTGCCTCTTCTATGTCCCTTGTGATTCAAATGATATTTAAATCATCAACATATACTGAGATGGTATAGAATCCACTTTGGGATTTCTTTATAAACACACATGGATAATTATCATTATTGGAGTATCGTTTCTTCAAAAGAAACTCACTTAGTCAGTTGTACCACATTCTTCACGACTGCTTTAATCCACATAGTGACTTTTTGAACTTGACGCTATACATGTTGCGATTTGCATTAGGATTTGGAATTTTAACCCATTCAGGAACTTTCATATAAATATCCGAATCTAACGACCCATACAATTATGCGGCCAGTACACCATTAACTGCCAAAGGTATTAGATATCAGAGTATTATTTCACTCATAACGGGATAGTATGTCTCATCGTAATCGATACCGGGTCTCTGCGTGAACCCTTGGGCTACAGGCCTTGCTTTGTATCTCACTACTTCATTGTTTTCATTCCTTTATCGAACGAAAATCCATTTGTTTCCCACAGGAAACACTTTACGAGGAGTTGGTGTTTACCTCTATTTTATTAAGCGAGAGCAATTCTGCTTCAATTGCTTCATTCCATTTGATCCAATCTTAGCGCTTCATGCATTCTGCCATGGTTTTTGGTTTTGGATCCAATTGAAGGCTCTCAGCAATCTTTGAGGCAAAATGTATGTCGACAACTATAGTATCTCTTTTATATAATTCTCCTAAATTGACATAATTCTTGAAAATTTCTTCATTGATATCCTCTAACTCCTTGTGATTTCCCATAACAATGGAGTCTTGGGGTTCCGATGTCCCGACATCTAAATTCGTGCGCACTTTGATGCCGAGTTTACCATTCCTTTGATGGTTCTCAACCTCATGCTAAGTTTATTTTACTGATTCAAGTACTGTACCTTTACCTTTAGAAGAATTCTGTTTTTGCGGACGTCTCCGTAGAACTAAGTCTTTTTTATCCGAAATTATCCCCTCTTCTTCTCATTAGGGGTAAGAGTAGCTTTCTGAGGTACTTCCACTCTTTCTAGTACATTGATGGTAGGTATATATGATTTTGTGACACCATTGTAATTAGTAAATGCATCTGGCAGATTATTTGCAATTTGTTGCAAATTTATTATTCTCTGAACCTCCAGTTCAGATTCTTTAATACGTGGATCTAAGGACTGAATGCCAGTGGCATTCCAATCTATTTCATGGCATTTTTCGAGGTACTTTTCTCCCTCTAATGCCAGGAAATTGTCCTCATCAAAAATACAATCTGTACCAAACTATAAACAGATCCCCCATTAATAGTTCAAGGTATTTTATTATAAACGGGGAATTATACCCCACATGGGTCTCAAATTTCCTGTGAGGACCCATTGATGCACGCTATGGTGGTGAAATCGATACGTATACTGCGCAACCAATTTTTCACAGATGCAAAATACTTGGTTCATTTCCACGTGCTAATTGCAACAGGGAGACCGTATGATATGCAATTGGTCTTATTTGGATTAGTTCTGCGGCGTGCAAAATCACATGGCCCCAACAACTTGTTAGCAACCTACAGTTCTGTAAAAGATGTCCAGCAATCAGTTTGACCATCTTTATTAAAGATTCTACTATGCCATTTTGTGTGCGTACATATAGCACATAATGCTCTATATTAATGCCCATAGTCATACAATAGTCATTAAATACCATTGAGAAGAACTCAGCGGCATTATCCAATCTAATGGATTTGATTCTATTTCAGGAAAATTGGTTCTTAACTTAATTATTTGAACCATTAATCTAGCAAAGACATGATTTCATGTGCTTAATAAACACACGTGGAACCATCTTGTAGAAACATCTATTAAAACTATAAAGTATCTAAATGGCCCACATAAGGGCTAAATTGATCCACGGATGTCGCCCTGAGTTCTGTCTAGAAAATTCAACAACTCATTTTTTACTTTGATGTATGATGGTCTCAAAATTAATTTCCCTTTAGGACAAGTAGTGCACATGAAATCTTCTGATTTCGGGAAATTTGAAGTTTTAATATTATGGCCAACAGAACAGTCTACAATTTTTCTTATCATCCCCATACCTGGATAACCTAGGTGATCATGCCAACTTAAATGTCAAGATTTTAAAAAAATTGTTTTGAACGCAACATATAATTTAGGTTTGATGTACGCTTAGTACAATCCAGATGAATATGAAGAAAGTTTTTCAACAACTTGTTTTCCGTATCTATAAACTTTAGTGAGGAGAATATATTCATCGTCTCCCTCACTAATAGTTTCCACATGAAAACTATTAAAACAGATATCTTTAAAACTTAGTAGGGTACGATTTGATTGAGGATACAACAGAACATCTTCAGTCTTCAATTGTATTCCCACAGAGAGAACTATGATGGCTCTTCCAGTGCCAACAATCATATTATCGCTTCTAGCGATAGTCATTATATTTTCATTTTTCTTTGCCAAAGTCTGAAAATATTTTGTTTCCCTTAATATTGTATTTATGGTACCATTGTCAACAAGATAGATTTCGTCCTCCATTGGATTGTGTCACCAAATTCGTGTCCAGGATGTGGCCGGTGATTATCGTGTCTGCCGTCGGCCTCTATTTGCTTGTGCTCGTGGACTAGAGCAATGCCGATAACGTGTTAAAAGTAGAGCAGAAATTGAACTCGAGAATAGAATAGAGAATGACTTATTCTTATTGCACATGTGTACATATTTATACAAGCCAATGGGTGAAAGTTAATGGTGTCCAAGAGACACCCATTATTCAAAAGACACATTCCAAGAATTAGCAGTTAATTGCTCACTTTAACTTCTTAGCATTCTCTTTGAGAAACTTTAGGCCCCGGACATGAAACAATTCATTACTTAGTTTATATCGCTGCCTATATTTTTCTCTAAATAATATTTCAGCTAAGCACCAGCTGTCAAAAAAAATGGCATCCGTCAAAACAAGGAGTTTTGTTGAGCTGTCACAGATCGGAGAGAGCTCTCTAAACTCCAAAGAATATGGTCCTCTCTAACCGGCTGACTAATAGAAGTAACAATAATATGCTAGCCATAAGAAACTCGACTAATTGACATAAAACGAAGCTAGAGCGTGTACTGAGCAGGATTATTCATATGTAACATAACTCAATTAAAATTACCATCGCAGAGACTAGTTGGCATCTATCAAGTCTACGTAGACTGCAGAGACATGTTCAGCGTACTAGGTAATACGGACAAAGGATTACGGAATACACCATCTTATCTGCTTCGGCCCTTGGCCTCTAAAGGGAGAGGTGCTTCAGCTGATGCGGCCCAACTCCTTTTCCAAGTATGTTCTACGATTCTTAGACACGTACAGCCAGGAGCTTAGCTTGCGGACTTCCCAAAGGAGCTTAGTCCGTACCTTCTAGCTGAAGTAAATCAGCGTTGCGCAGGTACTTCATGTACAGCGACCGGGAGATGTTTAGAGCATCTCCAGTAGCTGTGGTAGCAAAGACCTTCCTATCGCTCTGCCAGTTGTTGGTGAGGATAATCCATTCCCTCCTCCATTCCTCCAGTGCGAAAGGTTCTTTCTTCTCCATGCTCAGTATTAAGTACTTGAAGTAGATGGCAGCCCTAGGTCCATAGTAGTCTCGCAGCAGGCCGCTCCAGTACTTGTTTGCTGCGTCAAACTCGTCAGAAGGAAATACAGAAAAACAATAAGAAAGCAGTAGGTGGGTGGGTGGTGCCTCACCGTAATCGCGTAGCAAACTTGCTTTTGTTTCGGTGTTGTCAAACCACATTGTAATTTGTGTTCTAGCATTCCATTCATACTGCAGCCGTTTGAAAGCAGTTGTGCGTCAGCAATGCTAGGAATAATACAAGAACTTTTTTAATACTAATTACTTCTCTAAGCTAGCATAGCGCCACAAGATCGAAGTTGGTGGCTTAGTGCTCACAATGACCTAGAACAGGATGGGTCAGCCTAGGATTTATGATTGGTTTTAACCAGGTTACCAGCATGCAGGTAAGAACAAAATCATCCCTACTCCCGTGAACAAGCATAAAGAAGCAGCTTTTGGGACCTGGGATTATGTAAGATATGATACATCGGTTTGTACAAGAGAAACAAGTGTTAAGAATGACAAAAGAAAAGGAATTACCAGCATCTCTTGTTCTTGGTCACGTGCAAGACCCTTGGCATTTTCCAACCAAGGCCCAAGCAGAAATCCCTCATGAGAGGCTAGCAGCGTGTCGAGGTCATTAACAAGATTGAGGAAGCGCTGACACAGGTTGATCACTTGGTTCATGTTGTCTGATTTGTAGCTTTCGATGATCTTTAAAAAGACTTGGTTCGCATATTTTGCCAGAGCTTGACGAGTTAAATCCACAAGGTCATACCTGTTAATGCCGCATAAAATTGAATCGATTTATCCAACACCCACTACTTGATGCTCCAAACATGTATATGACACATCATTATAAAAACCACAGTGCAATGAATTGCGCCTCAATATCGTAAGCAGGTCATACTATAGTCTCAATTCAAATTAGATTAGCTGAAAAGTCAGCAATAAGGATATGGCCACATAAGAAAAAGATACACAATCAAACAGTAATGGATCAGGTAAAAGGCGATACTAGAAGGGAATAAAAAAACAATACACCGTCAAACATTTGTGGAAATGCCGGAAGAACATAAGACATGCAACAATAATAACCACCAAGCTTTTTATCCCAAACAATTTAGTGTAGGTTAGGAAAGAAACCCAATCAAAATCAATAAAACCCCTTAGTTTTCGATCTTATGTCATGGTTCCAGCAGGTGGATCACTAACTTTCATGCACTCTTATCCAACGCCAAATTTTTGGAAACATTCCAATCCCTCAAGTCTCTTTTGACTATTTCTTCCCACGTCAGTCTCGGTTGAGCTCTGCCTCTTCTAATGTTTTCAAGATGACTTAAAATTTCACTATACGCTGGTGCCTTTGGAAACCTCTGTTGAAGATGTCCAAACCATCTGACGATTTTGGACAAGTTTTTCTGCAATTAGTGCTACCCCAACCGTATCACGTATATCATCATTGTAGATTCGATCTCTCCTTGTATAGCCGTAGATCCACCGTAGCATCCGCATCTCTACTACGCCCATCTTATGTATATGTTATCTTTTTGTCACCCAACATTCCGCTCCATACAACATCACAGATCTAATTGTCATCCTATAGAACTTATTCTTTTAACTTTTGAGGGACTTCTCTATCACATAGAACACCTGATGCTTGGCACCATTTCAACCACCCTACTCGTTTCCTGTGGGTCACATCTTCATCAATCTCGCTGTCATTGTAGCATCGACGGGTAAGTTCTATAGGATGGGAAGAACATAAGACATGGGTTCTAGAAATTTTTTACATCAAGTCCATTGAGGATAACAGCACTTTGATCTTGCAAATAACATTTTTTTTTCTCTTGCCCTCTCATAAGGAATAATCAAATCAAAGTAGAACCATTGGAAAGCTGAGAATATTGAAAGCTGATCAATGATACCGCAAAACAGGAATACAACTACAGTTCCTAATACTGAAGAATAATAATTTTCTGGTATAGGTTAAGCAATTAGAGACCTGTGCACTCACCTGAAGGTGTTGCTTGCAGATACTTCATCTCCATATTGAAGGAAAAGCTCTAGGGCATGCATAACGACATTGGTATCATACCATAGATGTGGTTGTTCATATGCATCGTTGGATGTATCCTTCACTATGTATTTTTTTGATGACATTGTAGAATACATTTTGCTAGCACTTGTATACAATCCTGGTGTTTGAATAACAAAAGGTTCAACATCTGGGAATGCCACTATGACATCCCGATTTTTGTCCTGTTATCAATGTATAAATTATGAGCAGAATAACAGAAAAGAACACAATCAAACAATGTTATCTAGCAAAGATCTTGTGCTACATCACACAGAATGTAACCAAAAAAAATTAAAAAAGGGGTCCAGCTTGTGAGTGGTATAGGGGATATCAACAATTTATAGATTTGCTACTTCACACAACCTTCTATTCCTTGTATATGCTTGTCTAATGTTGGATGAAAACAGACACATGGTATGACTAACATGTCACAACTTACATTTTTACCGTCTGTGCAATTATATAGAGTTTGATATAAAATTCTCCAAGCATCTTGCAATCCCGTAACTGATTTCCCGTACCTTCTTGCTGGATATGTCTCAACCCACACCTGGAAATAATGAAAATCTGATCAAGCCAAAAATTGGTTACATTCATCGGCTAGCTCAAAGGGCAACTTCCAAATTTCAAAGCAACATAAATGAGAGAACTGCACAATAAGTAGCATGGCACACTTGCTGTGAAGTAAACACATAACAAGCTAAAAGGACAAACTAGTCAATTCCAAAGCATACCCCAAAACAAAAAACTGTATATTTAATTATTTACTTTCTTTAACTCAAAATATGTATACTACTAAGACATCAAATGACGCATCACATAAGCAACTGCCTTAGTAAAAAAAGGATGAATACATCTATTGCATACACAGCTCTTCTAAAAAATGGTTCAACCTGAAGATCCACTTGTCTGTGATGAAAGGCCATTTCTGACATAACGTCATAAACAATAGGATTTTGCTCGATACCTTCCATAGACATGCCAACTCCAACCTTCAAGCAGAAGTTGTTAGTAAGTAAAAGATCAACATATGGAATATTTCTATATGCTAGCTCAGTAGTAGAACAACAGATAAAGCTAACAGTGTATACCATTGTGGAGTTCTCACTTAGTCGAGCATCAATAGGCCCAGAAGCAACAGCATCCAAAACACCATACATTTCAAAATCTGCAGCAAAGTTATGAAGCATGCACCTGAAAAGAGGATTGCACGGATTCCTTTACGACAAAAAGAAAAAGAATAGATGACATGTTGATGGGAAGGGAAAGAACAGCTTTCCAGATGTAGGGGACACCATAGAACTGATCAGAATTGATCCATACTGGTTTCACTTCAGCATATAGATCAAGAACGATCATTCGGCCGATTGGAACAGAATGCAGTAGCGCCTAACCACCATAGAATTTGATGTTAAACAAACAAGGAGAAATCTCGTAATGTAGAAGTCGCATGTTCAAAATAGAAAAGAAATATTTAGTGAAGTAGTAGGCAGTAACCATCTTTTGTGTATATAAGGATTGACATAATGATTACTGATTAGAATCACAGCACCTGTTCTCTCGTTCGGAAACAGTTGTTGCTTTGAGTTGGAGATTTAGAATATGCCAGTTGTGAGATTTGAGTAATATATGAATTGTGTTTGTAAGTGTAACCATAACATATTTCGTTACCAACAGCAATAATATATCACAGCAGATGTGGACTTTTTAATTAGCATAAGATGAATAGTACCAAGGCAGCAAGTTTACAGATAACACCACTGAATTGTCCATCATTGTGGTGTAGTTCAGAAATTATAATATGTTATTGCAATACATCCTACTTTCTGAAGTGACTATTTAGTTATGCCATTTGCAATGTCAAATATTTATGTAGTTAGAAATCATGTTTAATAAATCCCTGTTACTGTTCCAATGACAGTTTGGAAGAACTGGGGAACCAAAATGAAGAAAAAGTTAATAAAACTAACAGCACTTCACATATTATCCAACCGCGTCATAAGATTTCACCTTCATCTGTGGGGGTTTCCAGAAAGGGTCATAAGAAAACAACCAGCCCTGCAAAGGGTAACAAATATTAGAGAGAATTGTGTATCCAACTATCCAAGGATGTAGCCAAACAGCAAGAAAATTTTGGGCAACTGGAAAGAAAATTATGCATCCGAAGAGGTACATAGAGGAAAAAGTAGAATGCATCAACCAAGACATCCATAGCCTACAATCCTAATAACAGCTTTCTACAGACCAATCCATCACAAGAATTACGCAAAATTCTAATACTTTAAAAGAACTCACTTGCATTAACCAAATAGCATCATCGTCACCGCTTTGCAATCCCCTGAATGTTGCAGCACCCAATGAAGAGATATATTTTGGATCACTTAATGGAGGGGTGTTCTCATCAAACGTATCACTAGATGGACAGGAGGTAACACTAAATGAGGAAATGAGTTCGTCAAACGGGAACTTCTAATAATGTGAATGATAAAAAAAACATACCAGTTGTATATGTGACTTGTCCTACCATATTCTGTGCAAGGAGCAAGAAATCTCATCATATATCTTAAGGATTGCATTTTTCTTCTGATAAAAAAGTGAAAAAAAATATCCTGTATAAAACAGGAAAAACTAGCAACTAGATAAAAAGTTAGCCAACACTCTTCTGGGATAAGCACAAGCACATGTTGATTAATATTGCATAAGCCATCCTGTAGTTGAATTGTGTTTAGAAGTGTGCTGGCCAGGTTTCATGAGGTTCTAAGATTATATTATTCTACAAGGAACAGCTCAGTTCATCTGAGAAAGGCACCCAAAAGAAAAGAAAAAGGAAAAGGAAAAAATAGCTCACAATCTTTTCCCCGACTTTTGAACATCCCACTCAAAACAAGTGCATTTGACCTACTTGGCTTGTTCTGCCCTCTTATCCTCTGATTCATAATTTAACTAACGCATCTCGACAAAATAGCAGGTTTCACATAGAGTATGTCAGGAAGCACAACAGTACTTGAAGATTTAATGTTGCCGAAATGACAAAACAGGAATTAAGTGAGCACTCAGTTAAAGCTACATAGTATGCCATTCACCACCCTGAAACAAAGTACGAACCAAATGGCAGTGTGACGTGGTTGTCTAACAAAGGACTTATTGGGCAGACCTTTAGTTTTCCTTTTGTTTTGGATAGGACGTACAAACTAAATCACAAAGGGGCTACCTAACAGAACAATTTATTCAATGAGTAATGGGTGAATACCGGTTGAAATTTATTCAATGAGTAATGGGTGAATACCGGTTGAAAGGGCTGACAATTGCTGCTCTATACTTGCATGATAAATTGAAACTAGTGACATAAACATCAATTATCTGTTAGATGTTCTTAAACAACTTAAAAAATAAAACCACTGGAAAAAGAACTTATGGAACTTAGATTTATCTGGTATGAAATTTTCCACACAAGAAATTAATTTCAGAATAAACAATTGACTCCAGGTCTGATATTGAAATATCCTGCATTATAATAACGGAGATCAGTTTGAGTAAAACAACCAACCGTACCTCTCATTTGTTCTTCTATAAACAACTTCCCAATTTCTACAAATAAAGGATCGGATGCATCAAGAAGATATGTGCAACACCACCTTGGGTTGCTGTCAACTGTAAACCTTAATATCACAGAAAGAACCAAATAAGCACGTACAACTTAAATATAACTATCAAAAGATATGCAGAATATCTGATGAATTACTTCAGTTGAATTGTGTTAACAAATAAAGTTGGTATAAGTTAGGAACTTCCTATCCAATTTCATTTTTGAATTATATGAAGAACCACCCAAGGTGAAAAAAAGAGCCCTATGAGATCGTGGTAGGCAAGCGGTTAGCCAAACTTTTGTCCACAATAGGTGCCACAGGACCATAGGACCATGTGGGCGAAACCAGGGGTAGAGAGACCGAGTACCGAAATTCAACAAGTGCACTCCCTGCTTGCCCTATGATATCATGGGAGGCCTTTGGAGCTATTCCAAATTGGAGAGCCAACTTTTGGTCCACAACAGGTGCCACAGGCTTGTGCGGGTGAAACCGAGGCATAGAGAGAGATCGAGTAACGAAATTCAACGAGTACACTCTCCACGTGCCCTATAACATCATGGGGCAAAACTGGGGTATGGAGAGTAACTAAGTACCGAAATTCGACGACCGCACTCCCCATAGGCTGAATGAAATCATGGGAGGCCTTTGGAGCCATTTCGAGGAGATGCGCCAAACTTTGCTCCACGATGGGTGCAGGAGGCCCGTGTGGGCAAAACTGGGGCAGAAAGGTAGACCTAGTACCGAAATCCGGCAAGTGCACTCCTCGCGTACCCTAGGACATCGTGGGAGGCCCTTAGAGTCCTTCCAAAGCAGTAAGCCAAATGTTGGTCCACGATGGGTGCCAAAGGTTCGTGCAAGCAAAAGCTGTTAGGATCGGATAATCACTCACGCGATCACAGTGGACACAACTATCACTTTCGCGTAGAACTCAATGAAGGAGAAACACGGAGAAAGTTTTAGCACAACACACCTAGTACCTCTTTCTTGCTTCTCACTTGTTTCATTAACGACTAACCATGAAATTTAAATAGACATAAATGCTAGTGCGTGGTATCCTGATCTAGCCACTACATGCACCACTAGCCTCATAAATCGAATCAGAGTCATGACTAACTAAGCTTCCGATCTCACGCGACGTTCGGCCAGCCATACGACTCGGCCCAACGGCAAGACCATTTCTTACGCTGTGTACCTAAGGACCTGGCTAGCTACTAGCAAATTACTTGACCGACTCCTACCACTAATCACGTTCCAAGCATGCAAGCCCACGTGCTCATGTCCGGCTGGCCGCAAATACATGCAGACACTAAACACAACCAAGTATCACACTTCAACCTTGGCTACATGCAAACACTAAACACAAAAACAAACATGCATATTTAGACAACAAGATTAATTTTCCAACAAAAGCATGGCACAAAAGTAGACCAAGTACCAAATTTCAGTGAGTGCACTCCCCACGTGCCCTATGACATCGTGGGAGGCCCTTGGAGCCATTTCGAAGAGGTGTGTGAGAACAAAACCGGGGCAAGGGGATAGTACCGAAATTTAGTGAATGAACTCCCAGTGTGCCATATGACATCATGGAAAGCTTTTGGAACCATTCCGAAGTGGTGAGCTAAATTTTAGTCCTCGACGGGAGCTAGAGGCATGTGCGGCGCAAAACCAGCGTAGGGAGGGCGACATAGTACCAAAATTCGGTGAGTGAACTCCCCACTTGCCCTATGACATCGCGGGAGGCCCTTGGAGCCATTATGAAGTGGTGAGCAAAATTTTGGTACACAACGAGAGCTGTAGGCCTGTGCGGGCGAAACAGGCATACGAAGAGGGACCAAGTACTGACATTCGGCGAATCCAATCCCCCATTTGCCCTATGACATTGTGGAAGCCTTAGAAGCCATCCCTAAGCAGTGAGCCAAATTTGGTCCATGATGAGTGTCGAAGGCCTGTGAGGGTGAATATGGAGCACAAAGAGAGATCTACTGAAATTCGACTCCCCATGTGTCTCAAAGAGCTAGCGATGCCAGGAAGGGATGAGAGGAGAGGGAGGCAACAATTGAGGGGGGGAATGAAAATGGAATTAATATGCGGGAGGGAATGGATATGGGTGGATGCAAGGGGTGGGGCTGACTTGCCCGTGTCTGGAAAGTGTTGAATTAGGGGCTCGGTTTGCTCTGCATAAAGTGCTTTTTTATGTGGATGTGGGGTCTTTTAATTATGTTTAGATTGCAATGGCACAACATCAACGCTCGGCAATGCTACAGCTGACTCGTTGGGCTTGCCAGTTTGGTTGTGGCTATTGCAAAGGGCCGTCATGACACTACCGCACGATTGGCTGTGTGTTTCCCGGTTTTTCATGTGCATTTTAGGATTGTTTCTGTTGTTATGCTTCTAAGTGTTTGTTGCGTTTTACAGCATTGAGTTGAAAATGTCAAGGTAAGTCACATAAAACGAGATCGTGATCATGAAAGCTAGGTGCCCTATGACATCGTGGGAGGCCATTGGAGCCATTTCGATGCATTGAGCAAATTTTGGTCCACGATGATTGCTAGGAGTCCATGCGGGCAAAATCGGGGCACGGAGGGAGACCCAATATCGTTCGGCGAGTGCACTCCCCGTATGCCCTATGACATCATGAGAGGCCCTAGGAGCCATTCCCAAGCAGTGAGCAAAATTTTGTTCCACAACAGGTAACAGAGGACTGTGTTGGCAAATCCAGTACACAAAGGGAGAACGAATACCTAGATTCGGCGAGTGCACTCCCCGTGTGTCCAATGACATTGTGGAAGGCCCTTGAAGCCATTTCAAAGCGCTAAGACAAAGCTTGGTACACGACGAGTGGCAGAGGCCCGTGTGGGCGAAATCAGAGCACAGATGAAGACCCAGTGGCGAAATTCGGCAAGTGTACACCCCGCATGCCCTATATGACATTGTGAGAGGCCCTAGGAGCCATTTCAAAGCACCTATGACATTGTGCAGGCGATAGAGGACCGTGTAGGCGAATCCAGTGCATAGAGGAAGAACAATTACCTAAATTCGGCGAGTGCACTCCCAACTGTCCTATGACATCGTAGGAGGCCATTGGAGCCATTCCGATGCGCTAAGCTAAATTTTAGTTCATGACGAGTGCCGAAAGCACGTGCAGGCGAAATCAGGGCCCAAAGGAAGACCCAATAGTGAAATTTGGCGAGTGCATACCCCGCATGCCCTATGACATCGTGAGAGGCCCAAGTAGCCGTTCCGAAGTGGCGAGCCAAATTTTGATTCACGACAAGTCACGGGGGACCGTGTGGGCGAATCGGTGCAAAGGAGAACGAATACCTAAATTCGACAAGTGTGCTCTCCACATGGCCTATGACATCATGGAAGTCCCTTCAAGCCATTTCGATGTGGTGAGCCAAAGCTTGGCCTGCGTATGATGCCGGAGGCCCATGCGGGCAAAACCAGGGTATGAAGGGAGGCCGAGAACTGAAATTCCGTGAGGGTACTCCCCATGTGCCCTATGACATCATGGGAGGCCTTTCGAGCTGTTCAGAAGCGGCCAGCCAAATTTTGGTACATGACGGTACTAGAGGCCCATGCAAGCGAAACATTGGCACAAAGGGAGACCGAGTACCAAAATTTCGCGAGTGCACGCCCTGCATGCCCTAGGACATTGTTGGAGGCCCTTGGAGTTGTTCCAAAGTAGTGAGCCAAATTTTGGTCTACAAACGGGTGCTGAAGGCCCGTCCTGGTAAACCCCCAGAGCGGGTAGGGACCAAGTATCTAAATTTGGCGAGTCCACTCCCCGCATGCCCAATGACATCGTGGAAGGCCCTTGAAGCCATTCCGAAGAGGTGAGCCAAATTTGGCCCTAGACAGGTGCCGAAGGCCTGTGCGGGCAAAATCGAGGCACGGAGGGAGACCTAATACCGAAATTTGGCAAACGCACTCTTCAAGTGCCCATGATATCATGGGAGGCCTTTGGAGTCATTCCAAAGCGATGAGCTAAATTTTGGTCCACGATGGGTGCCATAGGCTGGTGCAGGTGAAACCGGGGCATGGAGAGGGCAGAATACCAAAATTTGGCGGGTGCACCCGCGTGCCCTATAATATCATCGGAGGCCCTTGGAGCCATTCCGAAGTGGTGAAATAAATCAATCAACATGGGGATAGAATTGGATCCAAATGTATCCCCATCGAGGGTGGCAGGGACGGGGATGTTCCCCCACCCTCGTACCCGTTCCCCGTTGGGGACCCGATAGGCATATGACAAGTAGACCCTCAAAACATATATTGCTTATGATTAGTTGTGCAATCGATGCGGTTATTCATTACCGGAGTACGGGATCACATCAAGTCCCCATTCCCTACCGGGGCCGAGGAACGGAAGGAATCACTCATCGGTCATGCAATTGGGGCAGGGAATGGGGGCCGAGAATAAATTGGGGCGGGGATGTTCTAGGAACCCTCGATGGGGAATGTCTCCGTTGCCATCCCTAGGCAAAACCGAGACACGAAAAAAAAACTGAGTACCCAAATTTAGTAAATGCTCTTACCATGTGCCCTGTGACAATACATCAAATGCACGAGAACATGGGCTTACTGTGAATCTTAAGCAAAAATACACCAATGCACAAGAACATAGGATTACTCTGAATCTGAAGTGCCAATCATTGATGGCCAACTACAGTGTGTAGTCAGCAGCCTAAAACACTCAAATGTGCAAGGCAAGCACAAAATCCAGTGGAAGGTGCATTATGACATATCAAGGAAAGACAACAATAGTGGAGAACATGAATGTATTACAATTGCTAGAAATTCAGCAGTGAGATATGAATCCAGAAATGAAGACATGTTTCAACATGTTATCTTTAAGTATTTCATCATGACAAAAATATACTCAGCAAATTTTGTTTAGAAAATCATGCTTACCAGTTTCCAAGGTGAGTAACTTTAGCTGAGGGAAACTTTGACTTCAGTGCAGCAGGGATGTTACCGGAAAAGGCTGGAAGAACTGCAAGGGAGGTGGATATTAGACAACTACAAAAACGCAAAATGAAGGGAGTCGACATTAAACAACTAAAAAAATTCAAACTGAGTAATTGCATATTTAAATTATTTGAAGTAGGCAGAACAGGTTTTCTTAAAGAAATGGACAAAAGTGTAAACCAACACGAATATATTTTCATGAAATCACATAATATTGAGTATGCTATATATCTGCAAAACATACATAATCGCATAAATATGATAAACTCAGAAATAATAAAACTGTAATATAAGTGTCACCTGGGAACATGCCAAAAGCATACATCCTAGAAAGGATTTTCTTCTGAAGGGCTAATTGATCGTCAAGCCAAGTCTGAGGAAGAGGCCCACCCCATCTAATAAATCATTCTGTCATTATGTGTTCCTTCAATATACATTTGCTTAAATTTTGAACTGACAGAATCCACATCCAAGCTAAAAAAAGTGAGTCATAACTATAATCAGCTCTCTCTGATTGTCGTACTCTTACATGTCTAGATGAGAACATCCAAGGTGCAGTTCTGTCTACCTTTTAGTAAAGTAATTTTCCCAGTGACAATATCGAGGTTCTAAGTTATACTATATGTTAAGGAATAGATGAAAAGAATTTGAAAACAGACAGCATGTCTTGTAATGATGCAAAACATCTGATCAACTCAGAATACTGTAAAATAAAATATTTAAATGGGAGACTCCAATTACAAAACAGAAGCATCACTTACCCATGCATATTGGCCATCCGGGACCATGCAAGAAAGGCGGGCCCGCCAAAGAAATCATCCAAATCTGATTTACTAATGTTGTACCTCTGTAAAAAATGTAAAGGGAGTGAATTGTAAACTGTAAGGTATTAGCAAACCATTTGCAACATAACAGGACGAGTAAAGTAAGCATTGATAGACATTGACATTGACTTTGATTGGGTTTCATTCCTAGCCTACCCCAGCTTGTTTCGGATAAAAGGCTTGGTTGCTGCTGTTGTTGTTGGGCATTGCCACCACATCATATTTTACAAAATCAGTCTAAATTTGTCTGAAACAACAGGGCACCAACATGCAATAGGAGGAACCAAGGATGTAGAATTTATTCTAGTAGGGATCCCAGCCGCTCCCCCGTAAAAGTCCAACGTTAAGAAGTACGAACCTGCCCTAAATCATTCTGTCAAATGCCAACATTGAAATATGGCATCACACTTGGAAATGCGATGATGTTTTTCCTTGCTCACTTATCAAAATTGTTATAGTAGTCTACCTCTTGGTCAGAATTCAGTATTGTTATTATTACTATTACTATTACTATTACTATTACACTGGCTTAGTACTCACTCCGTTCTTTTTAAGTGACGTTTTTCACTTTTCACGGTCTTCGAGATGTAACTTGGACTGCTACTTTTTGTAACTTTATCTTACAATATACTAATAAAATTATAATATTATAAAAGTATTTTTAACGACAACTCTAATGATATAGTTTTCATGAAGTCAACCTAGATAGTTTTAAGCATATTAGTGGGTCAAACTTTAGAAAGTTTGACGGTGCACGGATTCTAGGATGTCACTTACAAAAGAGCAAAGGGAGTAGTTTTTGTTATAGATCAATCACTGGCTTAAATTTCGACCTAAGATTCTGGGCTTTTTTTTTTGCAGAAGTTTAATGATTTAAGAGCACATGGAGGATGCATAGTTTAAATTATTCAGTGAACAGCATGCTTCAGAAAAGGAAAAAAATACACACACGTGCACTTACCTGAAAAACCTTCTGCCATATAGCTTCTTGACCAGTGAAAGCAAGAGGCAAATTGATTCCTTGAAGAGCCATCCAGTCAATTTCCTTCTCCCAGCGCTCCCAATCCCACCAAGCGAAAGAATCTTAAAAGAAAGAAAAATAATATTTAAACACGTTCTTATCACATATAAAAGGAACAGCCGAGAAACTTGTTTTTAAGTCAGCATGGAAAAATCCATATTAGATTCAACAACAAAAAGTTCAACACGTCAAGCACCCAAAAATGACACCAAATGGTACCAACAAGAAATAAAAAATGTAAGAGGTGGTGCAATCAGGAAAGTATTCCGTAAAGACTAGTACAAAGGGTATCAAAAGATAAAAACCAGAACATCCTTTTGGGAGAAAGAAAAGCAGCACAATTTGTCTATTCCTGACCTGACTATTTTCAAACAACACCTGAAAATGTACATGGCATATAATAAAATAAAGTGGAAAAACTGCAATGTATAAAGAAGTTGAGCATATCCATCATATGCCTCCACCAATGTAGCTGGAAGTCACAAGTTTAGGAGAGGATACCACATCATGGGACTCTAAGTAGAAAAATAGAATGGCACAAGTGTTTTGGTGCTTGTAGCTATAAAACATGCTCAGCAGGATGGCAAACAACAAATTAATGAAACTGTACGCAAAGTAAGTTATCAACTCACAACTGGATGTAACTGCGTTCTGGTAGTAGCTCCAGTCAACAGGTCTTCGATTCAAAACGCCACCAAACGGAACACGGGGTAGTGACCCAGGATGTGGAACAGATGATAATTGTGCACCACCAGTTTTATCCCATGATATATGTGCCGTACAATAGTGCTTCAAATACCAATGAAGACCAGAAGAAATCTCTACACCACTTACTCCAAGTATCCTGACCAAAAGACGTGAACAAATTTGGATTACTTGTGGCTGATGTCAAACTAGAGGCATAAACTTATAAAAAACAAACAGGAATAATGTATCATTTCTAAGTAATCCTCGACTAATATATCAAAACGGCATGTTGCCTCTACAGTCTGCACTATACAGCGGACCTAAGAAGCTAAGGATCTGTTTGTTTTTGCTTTGGATTCTCTAAAAGCTGATTCTGGATTGTGGTTATTGAGAAGTTGATTCTCCAAAAGCTGGAATCCAAAAACACATATGAAGTGAATTGTGAATTCTAATGTATATGGATAGGCTGGATTGTGAGAATCGAATTCTAGAATTGGGCTGTTTGTTTTTTATTTAGCTTTTAAGGTCAGAATCCAGAATCAAAAACAAAAACAAACAGACCTAAGTCAGCCACTCAAATTAGCAAACAAGACTAGCAAATAATTCTAGCAGGATCTGCTGCGCCCAAAAATATAAATAATCAACATCATTTTGAATATATATATATATATCACATCCACAAATCGGAAGATTGCTCATAACGTGATTCATGTGAAAATACTAGAAGATTTTGTTTTTCAGTAAGTCACTGTTCGATGCATGTCATGTATATATAATGGAGCCCATATATGCATGAGGAGTAAATGCAGTAGACTCATGGCGAGCTAAAAGAGATATATATAGTTTGTCAAATTTATTATTTTCAGATAGTCCGATACATATTTAGATCAGTAGTTCACCATACCACTAATTTTGGCAAGCGACAACAAATAAATAATGATGCCTATCGAGGGAGGTCCCCTCGTACCCCGTGGGCTGGCGCGGGATGTCACGGGAGATCCCCTCATACCTCGCGGACTCTCCAAAGGGGTACGTGGCGCGAGGTGTCACAAGAGATCTCCTCATACCCCGCGGACCCCACAGGGGTACATGACGTGGGGTTTCACGAAAGATCCCCTCATACCCCGTGGACTCCCTAAGGGGAGTACTTGGAGTGGTCTCCAGTCCTCCAAGGGGCTTTCCCTCGCCCCCTATACATAGGGCACATGGGACAATGCCCGGTCCAAGAGGGCATCCCCCTAAGCGCCCATGGACTGGGTGGGCACCCTCGTCCCACCTGGGGACAACTGGTGGAGCCACCAAGTCCCCTGTGGGACCCCGGCGGCAGAGGCCTATCTCTACAAAACAATGATGTGGAATCTAAACAATGACGTGGAATCAACTACCTCTTCACTGGAATGACCATGATGCCCCCACTTAAGCCGCTCTAGTAGAGGTAGGATGGTATTTATGTAACAGGCTGAGCGCCCATAAAAGCTCACTGTAACCCATTCGTGTAACTTGAACTCTCATTGAATACAAGAGCTACAACTGGTGTGCCCTCGGAGAGCCTGGATAAGAAGATACCCCTCTACTCCCTCCCCCCCTCGGGGAACACACCGACAGGAGTAAGGCATCTACCTTAGCGCTCGAACCTGTTTAAATCCTTGCGTCACACACTCTCTCTCGTGGACAACGGCCTGTGAAACAACCGGCGTCCACCCTCACTCCCATATCCTGTTTCTAAACATATGACACTGCCACATGCTTACTGTCCTTTACATAAAAGGAGAGAATAAGATGAAGCTAAAAGCAACATTATGCAGCTGCAAAAGATTTTCCACCTAGACCTTATACAAAGAATAGAGTTGAAAATATAGTTCACAATGAATGTTAAAAAAAGGGAAGAAACATACAATATTTCTGGAGTCCCTTCTCCATCAAACAATGGATGGTTGTCAATGGCAAAGCATGCCTTTCCACCACATTGCTCCTGTTAATGCAGCGTAAGAGGTTGTGAATCCTTGTCGATAAGTACTAGGGAATAACAGCATAAACATATTATGAAATTAAGAAATAACATAAACCTAGTATGAACTTAACAGGTTTATTTTCTGTCTCCCTGGTAAGTGTTCTAAGAAAAGATAGAAATCCACTCGGTCAACGCCAAAAGGACACATGGTCAGGGTTATATTTGTAGGGCTCAATTTTAACAACTAGAAATCACCAAATACCAAGTGCAAAATTCACCATCCTAAAATGCATGATCATAGTCTACATGGCCTTAGACAGTTGCCACAAGTTTACACGGTCCAGAGTCCAAACAGCCAGCTTCCCCCCAAATAAATTACTCCATGATCACGCGACACGCTTTGTTAATTGGCTTCTGATCCCAGCCGATTTCTCACCACACTCGATCCCTCGGCTACTCTACTTCCGCAACGCCACTTCCACCAACCGCTAAAACCCTGAAAGCCATAGGAACGAAGCATGCGTACCACGGAGATGACCCTGAACTCGAAGCTGGCGGCGTGGGAGGGGAGCAGGCGCGCGAGGAGCCCGCGCGCGGCGTCGACCTGCTCGGCCCGAGGTCGGCGCTCCCTGCGGTGGAGCTCGCGGAGGTGGTCGAGGTGCGGGAACCGCGGATCGGAGCACGCGACCTCCGCAGCGGCGCAAGCGAGCGCGACGACGAGCAGGAGGAAGCGGGGGGCGGGAGAGGACGATGGCATCGCCGCGGCGGTGGGGCAGGGATGGAAAGGAGGGGGCGAGGTGGGGAGGAAAGGGTGGAAGTGGCGAGTGGGGCTCTGGGGACGGCATGACGAGCGGGTTAACTAGAGAGAGGGAGGGATGTGGTGGTTGAGGATTGGGGGAAAGCGAAAGGGCGAGAGATTCCGGAGACGGGGAGTTGCGGCCTTTGCCGGCGGCAATGGGGAGGGCGGCGAAGCGAAGACGACAAGAGCGGCAGGCCGCGCGCGCAAGAGGACGAACAGGCCGGTGGGCCCATGACGTCAGTCAAACTACTCGCTCCTGTCACTAATCGTTGCTGTTTTGAGCATAATAAAATCACTAAAACACAGTTTTTATTACTAATTTACATTATAATGTATTTATAAAATTAAATAAAATTATAATATTATGAAAGTACTTTCGAGACAAATTTTTACATAACTTTCATGTATCTAATTTAAATATTTAGAAAGATTTTGATAGTCAAATTTTCGAATGTATGACCGTATATATGTCTAAAACGATAACTATTTATGATTGGATGGAGTAATTTTCAATTTTTCGGCCTGCTGGGGTGATTGTAGAGCTGCTAAATTTTTTGAATTGGTATAAGGTAACTTCTAAATTCGTGAATGTGCAGGCCAGGCCTATTTAAAATCAGATGATTGAATGTTGGCGAACTGCACCCGCTGTTTTCTTTAGTGGATTTCCCTGTCACCGCATTGCGGCTTTCTTATATTAAGGTCCTGCTTAAGCATCCTTATCATAAGAAGACACGAAGCTTGTGATGTAACTTGTTGCTACCCAGAAGTGCGGACCAGGGTTCTACTTTTCCTTTTTGGAAAATCGGGACGAAAATCGAAAATGGAAAATCGGTAAAAACCGCTCGAAAATCGTTCGAAATTCGCTCTAAATCGAATGGTTCGAAAGTCAAACGAATTCAAAAGCTGGTCAAATTGCCGGGCGAATTTCGCGAAATTTGAACGAAATTCGTTCGAAAAGATCGAATTTCGATCGAAATTTTCGAAAAACGGTTATAGTTGAAAAATGTCTTCAAACTTGATTTTTTTCGAAAAATATTTAAAAAATTGTAAAAAAATTATAAAAAATCTTATAAAATCCCATTTCATCTATAAAACACTCAAGAGAAATTTCAACAATTTTTGAATTCATTTAGTGCTTTTCTAAAATCAAAAACAACAATTAATAAATAGGAATAGATACACTGTTAGATTTTTATAAAAAATTACATGACTCAGTTCACATAATTAAAACTTGGCACATATCAATACAAATGCAAAAATATGCATTACTTTGACGGTTTCACTCCTAAATGATCATTTATTACTCCATTGACTTTTATAAAGCATCCATCCATACATTTGAAGATTCGAAAATTTCAATTTTTCAACCAATTTTCATCCTAAAGGTTACAAAACTATTAATACTTATTTTAGACAGTTTTTAGTTAAATTTTCTCAAATTTTTAAAAAATTTTGAATTTAAATTTGAATTTGCTCGGTTTTTCGCTCGGTATTGCATTTCGATCAGGCTCGAAATCTCGAATTTCGATCGAAATTCGAGAATTTCGATCGAAATTGCGAACCCTGGTGCGGACACGTATGCAAAACTGCAAAGTCTAGTTGATTAATCTGAAAATGCACAATGGTAAGTAGTCCCCGTACTCTCAAATTTAATCAAGCTAATGGGCAGCTTCCCCTAACAGTGGCATGAAATTATCATGCTGTCAGATATGACTTCTTTTTTTTTTGGTCAAAATCCAGCAAGAGTCTGAAAATATACAATGCAACAGGAATATTGGTTGTTTGGAGTTTGGACTGCACTCGCTGTTTTATATGGTGGATTTCTCTGTCACTGGGCGGCAAGCTTTACTGTTTCCTTAGATTAAAGGCCTGCTTAACTTAGCTAATCGTAAAGAGATTCGTAGCTTGTGATGTACTCGTTGCTATTCTTTCAGAAGTTTAGATTTGTGGGCAAAGTCTAGTCCATCTATTATACACTAAGAATATCGATGGCAGACGTTTTATAGTTGATAAGAAAAAAAACAAATAGCTAGAATTCTAAAAAAAAAAAAAGAAAAAATAGGCCATTTATTTGGACTCTTATTTAAAGGATTAGATTTGCTTTACTTAGAGAATAATTTATTTACAAAACATCCGGCTATTTAAAAGAGAAACAAATAAAAGGGAACCATTGTGTGGCACTATTGCATAAGGACAATCATGCGCCCGTACATGGCGTCTTATGTCTTGTAATGGATCACGCTTCATTTAAAGCTCTGTAATCGGCTATCTCAGGACACATACAGTACTGTAATATTAATCGTTGTTTATAAATTTTGTCATGTAAAATTTTTGTACAAAAAACGATAGTTACTACGACGACCGATGAAAGACTACACTAAGCTATCATCGTCTGCCACCGCCGCCTCGGCGATGTCAGAGTAGATGGTCCAATCGTAGGACATGGAAAGAGAGTTGAGGTCGGCAAGCACTTCGATCTCGAGATTGAGCACGTGCGATAATAGCACGTATCGGAACTCGTTCTCAAGCCACGCCATTGTGACCTGAACAACGTTGGAGGTGGCAGAGCCGCCAGCCGACGAGGTGCGGCGCAAGGTACCAACTGCCACCGGGGGCAGCAGCGCCAAACGCCTAAGGTCATCCATCGCCTGAAGGAACCGCTTTGCCTCTACTCGGTCTAGAGATGGCAACGGAAACCCAAACCCGATGGGTATTTACTCTATTAAGGGACGGGTATGAATAATTTTTTATACCCATGGGTCTATTAATGGGAAAAAGATACTATCCAGCAGATAGAGTGGGTACGGATCCGTTCAGCTATTACCCGCACCTGTTCACCTGTGGATCTAGTCCATTAGAGATCTAGCTCAACTACCCAAGGCCTAACTGTGCAGCCCAGCCGATCAGCTCATCAAAATTTCTAAACCCTACCTGCCTTATAAGATATGTTGTATAAGATCCAACTGTGCACTCTAATATATTGTTTAATTTTAATATGGATGTATCCATAATGCGGGTGCGGGTTACCCACACGAGTACGAGTATGGGTAAATTTTGTACCTCCGTGCGGGTACGGGTATTATAGTGGATGAATTTTACTAACACGGGTAAAGTTACGAGGGGTGATACCCGCCCGGTATAGATCCGTTGCCATCTCTAGCTCGATCGCAGCCGCCATCGTCTAAAACATTTGCTCTTGAGATATTTTTCTTTAAATAATACATCCGATGTCTACTATATTTTAGTTTAGTTATGATCCACCAAATTAAAGGATATATGTTTTATTATTTTAGAATTTCTACCGTAACTCTATTTCTTTAAATAATACACTAAATGACACTGTAGATCAACTTAGTTAGGACACCAGATTAAAGGGTATATGTTTTTTTTTTGATAATTTATAGTCTATTTTTCGTTTTTCTTAGTAGCTTGCAAATTAATTTCAAGTTTGATTCCAATATCTATGTTTTCCTTAAGAGGAATGGTTTGGAATGCGCATGGTACAATTCAATTTGTTTTCTACTATTATGTACCTTCAAATACATTATTTTTATATGGGAGGTGCTTATATGCATGTTTTTAAAAAGTCACACTAATATTAAAATATAAATAAAGAGTAGATAATAATTACTTATCTTTGCGTTTGCTTCAAAATGTATACAACTTATACTACGAAGATATGCATAGAAGCTCCTCTCTTTTTTAATATATGCTTGAGCGTTCGAAAGTTGTCGGGGGGTCGGGTAATTTCCATAAATTACCTCGGATGCCACCAACGACCAAGCTCGCTCCCGCCCGAGCCGCCAGGAGGTCGTTACCCTGGGTTGTCTAAATCAGAGCTTGGAAGGCTCGCATTAGGCGATTCGAGCTTCGGGCTCGGGTGGGGCCGAGAATGCCACGTACTCGGTCGATTAGAGCTCGAGCTCGGTAAGATGTCCAAGCTCGGTGCGGTCATCGGCCGACCTTACGAGGTCTCGGGTCGGTGGGAATAACCACCCGAGCGTAACTTCCGTTGGCGTTCGTTTCCGGTGGGGCGTGGCGGAAAGATAGGATCCACCGGTTGCCACGTTTGGGCCGAGGTCCAAGCGTGCGGGTAGTGAGGTCATGGAGTTCGATCCTTTGTAAGCTATAAAAGGGTCCCCATCGTGAGGGACAAAAAACAACAGTAGCGACACCGCAATTTGTAAAACTTCGGACACATTGCAAGAGTAAGCGAGCTGGAGTAGGGCTATTATCTCTTTCTGAGAGGCCGAACCAGGATAAGCTGCCGTGTCCACGCTCGTTGGAATCTGGCGAACCATTCTTGAGTAATCCCTCACGTAAGAAGGGTCACGGTTGGTCCCTCCACCAACAAGTAAGCTCGGCGGGGCCTGTTCCCCAATCGTCGGCAATTGGCGCCGTCAGTGGGGACCAACTTTCCCTTTCGTGAGGAATCCGGAGAATGTCGAATCCCAGAACCACCAGAGGCTCGCCCCGAGATCGGGAAGAGGACAAGCGATTCTTCAACGATGGGGCGGCGACGTCGCCGGCATTAAGAATCAAGAGCGGTTCCAGAGCTTTTCCTCGAAGCCGCTACTGCCGGGCGATTCTTTCGCTCCCAACTCGACGCCCTCTCGGACGGCGAGTACGGCGAGCTCTACGATGGTGCGGACATCCCCGAGCCTCTACGAGCTCGACCAGGGGACCGCTTCACGGGAGACACCGTGATGTCCCCTCGCGATCCGTCCAATCCGTAACGTCTTCGTTGCGGAAGAGGATAAACGCCCGAGCAAATCCCGGTGACGGCGTCTTCACCGCTCTGAAGCGGCCAAAGAGCACTGCAGGCATCCCTGAATCGGACGACCAGCTTGCGCCGGCAAGTCCGAGGTGGCCTGGCCCGATAAGACCAGGGCGAGTTCGTGAGAATTTCCGCAGCGTCACGAACTCCGGGCCGTGCGACGGCGAGCAGGCTCGTCGCGCGTTCCCCGGCGAGGAACGCCTTCAAGCCCTGGCCCGCGGTGGTGCGCAACCTCGAGAGTTTCTGAGCAAGTCGACCTAGAAGCCATGGCGCGGCCAGTGGCCAAGCGACCTCGAGGAAATCGCCACGCAGACATAAGGCGGCGGAGGCCTCCGGAAAAGGGACGCATGAGCAATTCTGAGAGCCGCCGCCAGGCGCGTCCAGCGCCGCCACCAGATGACTCACGCCGCACCAGAGTGGTGGCGCGGCGCGGCCGGGCTCGGGAGGGCACCGGAGCAATTCAGGGGCTCCTCGGGACCCGGCGGAATGTGAGCCCGCAGACGACCGGGCCGAACATTCCTCATCGGGCCCCTCCCATCCTACTGAGCGTAGGGAGACTTTCACTCGCCGGGCCCACTAACCTCGGGCTCGGTGGCGAGGATCGCCCGGCCGCGCGCTTCGTGGTGATCGCCAAACGATCCGTGTTCGGTGCGAAGGCGTTCGCGGCGTCGGCTGCGACGAGTGACTGGCCGACAAGGTTTAAGCCGGGCCACATCGAGAGATTCGACGGGACTCGAGAACCCGACGAGTTTCTCTCGATCTACACCACGGCCATTTTAGGCTGCGGGGTGATGAAAGGGTGATGGCCAACTTTACGCCTGATCTGGGCGGGCGGCTCGGGCGTGGCTATTCAACGAGAAGGAGAACTTCGATCCGGTCTGGGCCCGGTGGCGGCACTCTCGAGCCAACTTCGGAGGCTGCTCGTCGCGGGGAAGGAGCGCGACCTCAACGTCTGATCTGACGGAGGGCGAGACCTGCGCCCGATTCGTCGGCGCTTCATGCAAGTGCGCAATTCCATCGAGCATCTCGGATGAGGCGATCGCCGGGCTTTCAAGTTCGGGAGTCCGAGGCGTCACGCTTTACTCAGGACCTCGAAATCCACCGGACATCACGGCCAAGCGCTCGCATGGCTGACCGCTATGCCAATGCGGACGAGGCCGTCGATGGAAGAAGGCTGGGCGAGGAAAGCTGCCCCCTCGGCCGGGCTCGAAGGGCATCGGTAGGAAGAGCGTAAGCTCTATCGAGAAAAAATCAAAAGAAGAAAAATCCTCTGTCTCGGCATGGTGGCGGCTATCGAAAAACGACGGCCGAGCCTCGCGATGCGTGTAGAGGGCCCGAAAGGAAGGTCGGCCGGTTCAGCGGAACAACGGCGAGCCGGGGCGACCAAGAACGCGGCGACCAACGCGGGCGGGCTGAGTGCCTATTTACGCCCGCTCCACCAGGCTCATGGGCATGACCTTCGGAATTGCGGGGCGTGGGCCTCCCGCTGGAAGCTTGATTCTACAATGGTAAGGGTCCCATGCCCACGCTCCCGAGGTGGAAGGGGCGTCAAGGGCAAGAAGCCCGCCAAGAGCAAGACAGAGCATGGAGTACCAAGAGCCAGAAATCACATCGCCGTGATATTCGGGGCTCGCCGCCCTCTGGTCGCGTCGGGAGTTGAAGGAGGCCGCGAAGTGCCGTGTCACTCGAGGAAGCCTCTGTCCGGCTGACTCAAGTGGTCCGAGTGCCGATCACCTTCTCCAGGGACGGCGCCCTCCGGGGATGACGAAACCCCAAAGGCTTCCGTTGGTCGTTAGCCCAACAATGCAACACCACGATGAGGTCGGGTCCTTGTGGATTGCGGAAGCTCCTAGACACGATATACGCCAAGGTCTTGGGCGATATGCGAATCCTCGCTCCAAGATCAAAAACATGGTGGTCCCGTTCTACGGGATAGTGCGAACGTCGGTCAGGCCACTTGGCGGATCGTCCTGCCCGATTACGTTCGGCAATCCGAGCAACTTCCGAGCGGTGATCACGCGTTAAAGTGGTCGATCTCGAGTCGACTTAACGCGATCTGGGCGACGGCACTCGCCAAATTCATGGCCGCCACTCACCACGGGTATCAATGCTTGAAGGTCCCGGCCGGCGGCGTGATCACGGTCAAGGAAGCAGCAGCCCTAAGCTGCGACGAGAGGCGTTAGACATGGTCGGTCAACTGCCCCAGCGGGCCCGAGCAAGAGCCGAGGAGTTCCCGGCCCAAGGCTAGCCTCCAAGCCGGAGGAGAAACCAAGGCCATCCCGTTGTGCGGCACAGAACCAGATAAGGTCGTACACGTGGGGGCTTCCCTAGATCCTAAATAGGAACTCGAGCTCGTGACCTTCCTCCGGAGAAGCGCGGACACGTTCGCCTGGGAACCATCCGACATGCCCGGAGTCCCAAGGGAGGTCGTCGAGCACTGAGCTAGCGATTCGGCACGACAAAAGCTTTGTGCGGCGAAGCTCAGCGCTTCTCCCGGAGAAGCAAGCCATCATCAGAGAGGAACTGGACAAGCTCCTCAAAGCCGGTTTCATTCGGGAGGTCGACCATTCTGATTGGTTGGCCAACCCAGTCATCGTGATGAAGAAGGGAGGCAAGTGGCGCATGTGTGTCGATCACACGGGGCTGAATGCCGCATGCCCGAAGGACAATTTCCGCTACCTCGGATAGACCCGGTTAGTCGGCCAGCGACGGCCCGACTCGGCGATGAGCTTTACGGGCGCCTACTCAGGCTATCACCAGATCGGCATATCGCGACGACGAGGAAAAAACTTCCTTCATCACGCCCGTTTGGCACATTACGCTACACGACCATGTCCTTCGGTCTAAGGAAGCTGGAGCGACCTTCCGGCGCCTTATCACGAGAAAACCTTCTCGAACCAAATAGGTCGAACACGGAAGTATATGTAGACGACATAGTCGTCAAGAGCAAGATGGCCTCGGACCATGTATCCGATCTAGAGGAGACTTTTCATAACCTCAATAAGCATCGAATAAAGTTAAATCACGAAAAATGTGTGTTCGGGGTCAAAGGCGGCAAGGTGCTCGGATACATGATCGGCCCACAAGGAATCGGGGCCAACCTAAAAGATAGAAGCCATCGAGAACATCGACCACCGACTTGCACCGAGAGGTCCAGTCCCTAACCGAGAATGGCGGCCTTAAGTCGTTTCATCTCGCGGCTCGGAACGTGGCCTACCTTTCTTCAAGGCGCTCGGAAGCACGGCGGTTTCGCGTGGGCAGATGAAGCGAACCAGCTCTTTCAAAGAGCTTAAGCTATATTTGTCAAGACCCGGTCTTGACCACGCCAAGAATGGGAGAGGTTCTCTTGCTCTACACAGCCGCCACACCCAGCGGTAGCGCCGTCTTAATGATGAAACGGGGCGGAGTGCGGCGCCCGATCTACTCGTCGGCGAAGTCTTACGGACCAAAGGAAGCGTTACCCGAGGTCGAAACTCCTTTATCGCTCCTCGTGGCCTCGAAGAAATTAAGACACTACTTCCAGGCACACAAAATCCAAGTCGACCAACTTCCCGTGAGAGAAATTCTCGGGAATCGGACGCAAGCGGGCGGATCGCGAAATGGGCCATGGAGCTCGCCGGGTCGAGATCGAATTCTCGGCGAACCGCGATCAAATCTCAGGTCCTAGCGGACTTCCTAGCCGAATGGACAAACCCCGCCCCGCGAAGAACCCAACCAGGCCGAGCACGGTCATTTGGGTGATGCGCCGGACGGATCCGAGCTTACGATTGCTCGGGGGTGGAGTGGTCCTCGAATCCTCGAGGGGAGCGGATCGATCGCCCTCCAATTGCATTTCGGCGCAACAAACAACGCAGAATACGAAGATGCGCTGGCCAAGACCGGGCATGCAAAGCGCTCGAGTCCAACGACTAGCTGCGAAGGGCGACTCGCGGTGGTCGTCAACCAGGTTAACAAGGAGTATCGATTGCTCCGATGACTCAATGGCGCTTTACCTGGTTGAAGTAAGGAAGATGGAAAAGTACTTGAAACTTCAAGTACTATACATCCCCAGGAAGGACAATGCCCTGGCCGACCATCTATCGAAGGTCGGTTCCGCCCGATTTCGCTCGGCGGTGCTCATCGAGCACCTCTATAAGCCCTCCATACCCGGGGAGAGGCAACCGAGGCAGGTGGTACCGTCTCCTTCCTCGAGCAGGATGCGAATTGGATGACGCCATTCATCCAATACTTCGTGCACGGACGCCGCCGAGGAGGAAGCAGAAATCCGGCTAGTGAGGCGCTCCTCGACCTATAAAATGGTCGAGGGCCTCTTATACCGCAAAGCGCTTGGCATCCTCTCCAAGTGCATCACCCAAGAGGAAGGCAAATATCTCCTCAAGGATATCCATGACGGGATGTGTGGAGCTCACTCGTCCTTTAGGACCTTGGTGAGCAAAGCCTTCCGATTGGGTTACTATTGGCCGACGGCCTTGGCCGACGACGCTCAATAGTGACCTCCTGCCCGATCTTGCCGGTTCCATGCTCGGAAGGTCCATCACCAACATACGGCGCTCTGAGACCATGCCGCTAACCTTTGGCCATTCTCGGTTTGGGGCATCGACATACTCGGTCCATTTCCAGGAAGGAGGGGTTGTAAATACTGTTCGTCGCGATCGACACCTTCACTAAATGGATCGAGGCCGAGCCTATATCAACCATCTCGGCACAGCGGCTAAAAGGTTCTTCCGCAATAATGTAGTAACCGCTTTGGCATTAAAGTCGCCTCATTACCGACAACGGCACTTTCGGTTCACAAGCGAGGTGTTTGAGGCTTATTGCGAGGAGGTCGGGACCAAGATATGCTTCGCATCTCGTGGCCCACCCACAGAGAGCAATGGGGCGGCCGAGCGGCGCGAGCAGGCGGTCGTCCAAGGAATCAAGAAGAGAGTCTTCAAGAGCCTCGGCCGGCATGGTCAGGCACAGGTGGACGAGCTACCCCGATCCTACAGTCGATCCGCACCACGACGAAGCCGAGCCACGGGAGACCCCCTTTCGGCTCGTATATGGCGCGGAAGCTGTCCTACCCGCCGAGGTTGTCCTAGGATCCCGAGGGTGAACCTGGCCGATAACATCGGCGCGGAAGGCGACGCCTTCTCGACCTCGACCTTGCGGAGGCGACTTCGTGAACGGGCTCTGTTGCGATCCGCGGTTTACTGCAAGCTCTTCGCAGCACGCCGCCAAATCGGTGCGACCAAGGACCTTACACGTCGGCGATCTCGTTCTGCGACGGGTCCAAGACTGTCAAAAGCCAACAAGCTAACGCCAAGATGGGAAGGTCCTTACACGGTCGTCTCAACAACACGCCGGAAATTTGTCCGCCTTGCAATGGAAGATGGTCGGGAACTAGCTAGTACTTGGAACATTGACCAAGCTGCGTAAGTTCCATGTCTAACCTCGCCCGTTTTTACCTCTTTAATAAACTTTATCACCTTACCCTCCCATTCTCTCTCTCCTCTCTTTCCCCATTCTACGATTAAGCTCGACCTAGACAAAGTGTCGAGGGCAAGTCGGTCGTTGGGGCAAAACACCGTCACGACAAAAGCTCGACCTCGAGGGCCTCCTTCCTCGTAAGGCGACCATCTTTTCGCGGTAGACCTCCACCGCAAGTAAAGATTCGCACAGGACACCCTTACGAGCGGTTCGAGTTCAGTCGGTCGCCGGTGGCGCCAACGCACCGTAACCCTAAGGGCCACACGGTCCGCGAGAATTCTACTCCGCCAACGGTCGTGCTCATGATTTACGCCCACGACCTCCGTTGGCGGCGAAAACTATAGAGGTACCATGTGGCCACGACCTCGGCCTCGTGCAACTTTCGCGCGAAATGGTCACCTCGACCTCGTGCTACTTTCGGCGAGATAGTCATTTCCTCGCACGATTAACCACTAAGTCGCGTAAGACCGCGGCGAAACAAATCGTTGTCATCTCGGGAAAAACAAAAAAGCGTCCATTTAAACCAACTCATTCTATATTCAATCGATAGTTTCTCCTAAGTTTTTCACGAGGTAAAAGACAGGAAAAGAAAATTACGAGGAGCGACGCGTTTCGTCTGCAAAGCGACGAGCTCGTCCTGCCAGTCAAGCTCGGACTCAAGGTCGAGCACACGGCGAAGCTTCCGACCTTCGCTCGCCGCTTGTCGGTCGCTGGACTCCTCCCGTTCTTTGGTCGATTGTCCTTCGGCGCCGGCGGCGTCGCGCAAGGTCGCCACCGTGGCTTCAAGGCCCGACCTTGCCTGCTCGCTCCGGTCGGCGCTCTTGGAGCTTCGCGCGACGGACTCCTCCACCTTCCGGGATCTCGGCCTCGAAGATGTCGGCTCGGCAACCCGGCGCTCGAGCTCGCAAATCTTGGCGTCTGCTCGGCTTGGTGCTTCGCGACAACCAGCGGCGCAGTCGCGGCATGGAAGTCCTTCATGGTGGACTCCGGCACTGCGCAACAAGGCGTTTTCAGGTCGTGTCGAAGCTCTCGGTAAAAGTACATAAGTCAGCAGTACTTACCCAAAAAATCGGGTCTCCAGCCCCTGATGGAACAACTCGGCGGGGTCCTCCACCTTAGTCCCTTCTCCTTGATAGGGATCGGAGGCTTGAGCCCGAGCTCCCCCGTCACCCGAAGGCGATGGACTTTTGCCCTGGGGGCGACCTCCGCCTCTGGAGAGGGCGGCCTCAAGAGCAAGGATTACCTCCGCTCTTCTTCCTCCCGGCAGAAGTGCGCCGGGGCTCCGCCTCCTCGATCGGGGCTCCACCACTTCGGCGTCCACGGCCATGGGAGCAACCGGGGACAGGGTCAGATCCGGCCCTTGGGCGCAGCAGGCGTCCCAGTGCGGGGATCAGCAGGGGCACGGGTCGGCAGGAGGTCGGTCTCGAGCGACCTCGGTGCCGGCAGATCCCTCCGCTGGAAGCTGCCCGGCCCACCTACGGTGGCGGGCTTGTCTCCCCGACCAGTGGGTAGCCGGCTCTTCCTCGTCGACGAGCCCCCACCAGGATTAAGGTCCCCGGCCGGCCGTGGCTGGACCCGGCGTGATGTCATGAACCGGGAGACCTCGGCGATCTCTGAAGAGTCGCGGCGATGATGTCGGCTGCCGGAAGAATCCTCGCGGAGTCTCGGCTGCTCATCACCGTCGGACTCCACGACTATGATGTGGGGATGCCCTCATTGCGGCCGGGCATCGGCGGCGCGATCTTCCTCCGTGCCTCCTCTTGGAGACACGACCTCCGATCCGGGGCTCGCGACAACAGGCTCCCCACCTCGGCGTCGTCTGCCGGCGGCAGTGGGAGTGGGCCTCCATGACCTCGGCTCCCACCGGCCTCGTCGCCACCGTACGTGGGGGAGTGGGCCTCGCGACCTCGGCTCCCACCTCGGCTCCGTCGCCCATGACGACCTCGGCGGCCGGGCTAGCTCCTCTCTAGCACGAAGTCAAGAATATCGTCGACCATCGCTTGAAATCCCATAACTCCGCACCAACCGCCACACCCACTATAGACGATGTGGGGTTAGAATGGTGCCGAGGGGAAAAAGACAAACAAGAAGAGAGCGGAGATCGACCTTGCGCGGCGTCCGGCTGAGCTCGAGCGCGGGCCAGGAGGGCGGCCATGTCCGCGGCGCCTTGTCGGCCCTGGCGGCCGCAGGTCGACCTCCTCAAGCCGACCTCGAGGCGATCGGCGTTGGCGCGATGAGGCGTGGCGGGCGACCCTCACGGGACCTCGAGGACCAAGGGGCGAGTCGGCTCGTCCCTTCTCCTCCTCGCGGTCCCCAGGAGCCGGGCTCGAGCTCACCGCGCGCAAGCTCCGCTTTGAAGGGCGCGATCCGCCCTCGGCTCAACCTTCATTTGGGCCGGCGCGGTGCGGCCTCCTTCTTCGCCCGCATGACAGTGGCATAAGCGAGCCATTAGCTCGGGATTGTTTGGTGTACTCGTCAGTCCCACGATCTCGATTCACTCACCTCCTGCCGGTCCGCATACTCCAAGTGTTGGCGGGGTGGCGGTCGTCGGGCAGGCGCTGCGTGTGCGCTGGCGAGGGACGGCGTGGCGGCGGAGATCGAGCACGGCGCTTGCGACCGCTTTGTCCCTTGGTCTTACGACGCCGTCCCGCGGTGGGATCCTACCGGGACACGGCGACCTCGAGGCAACCTTCTCTGTTGAAAAGAGAAAGACTCAAATGAGGTCGGGAGGCCCCGTGGCTGTCAGGACAAGGGCTTGGAAAAAGTCCGAATCGAAACTTACCGCCTCTGTCCGGTTAAGGGCGTTGTTCGGGATCTGGCGGCCCTCGATGATTTCCTTGCCTTCGGGTGCCGAACATCTCGGACACCCTCGCATCCACCAGTCCTCTCCAGCTGCATACCGCCAAGGGAGAGGTCGTGAAAAGGGCATCCTCTGCTCGGAAAAGAAGATCGAGGCGGCGGCATACCTGGCGTGATTCGGGCGATGTCCTGCCACCCCTCGACCTTGAAGAAGGGATGCTCCCTCCTCCTAAGGGGCGATATCCGGTTCCTGGCGTAGTCGGGTAACGTCGGCCGGCCACCAGTGCACGTGAGCTCGTTGATCGTCATGAGGATCTTCTCCTCCTCGGGCTCCACAGGCGGTCGGGGTGTCTCGGCGGCGCGACCTCCGGCACGAGTAGGAAAGCGTGCCGCCCTCCGCTTTCCTCAAGTAGAACCATGAGTCGGCCCAACCCGACACCGAGTCCTGAGCGTGAAGCTTCGGGTACTCGTATGGTCGGGTAGGACGCAGCGGAAATAGAGCGGCCTACTGGCGGCGTCTGCGAGAAAGGGTGTAGAAGTGGAAGAAGAGGCGGGAGTGGGCTCGACGCCCACGAACCCTTCGCAGAGATGGGTAAAGATGGCCATGATGAGAACAGAGTTGGGGTGGAGGTGAGCGATCTCGCACTCGCGGCAGAGGCGAGCACGGCCTCGACGAACTCACTTTCGGCGTCTGAGCCCGTTTATGGCGTAGAGCTCGGTGGAGACGATCTCCCTCCTCCGGCCGCGGGCTCTCTTCGCCGCTGGGGCTCTCCATGTCACCGGCGTCAGGTACTTCGCCCGCTTCGAGGGTCTCGACTGCGCTGTCGAGCTTCTTGGCCGAACCGCCATGAGGATGAGGAAGATGATCAAGGAGAATGATGAGCGCGAAGCGGAGGAGTGTGAGACACGGCGATCGCAATGTCTGACCAAGTGAGTCTAAGGGTTTTCTCTTCGAGTGTTTAAAAAACTCCTCCAGGAGATGAGGAAGCCCTAGAGGCACAGAGGGCAGTTGAGGCGTTCGCCATCCGGAAAACGGCACGTGGGCACGCAAATCGAAACCGTCCTGCCAGAAAAGACGGTTCCCCAGGAAGGACAGTCCAGGCTTCTAGGAGAAGGAACCGCTGAAGAAGGGCCCACTTCTGTTAGCTCGAAGCGCGACGAGCTAAGAGAACAAGCTCGTTCCCGAAGGAGGTTAATAGCTCGTTGGTCGCGGCAGATGTCCGCCGCGGCAAAACCGACATGCTCGTAGAACGGTAGGCCCAAGGGGAAGGCCTTCCTTAGACCTTTTCCCACTTGAACCTCGGGGGCTAGCTGTCGGGGGGTCGGGTAATTTCCATAAATTACCTCGGATGCCACCAACGACCAAGCTCGCTCCCGCCCGAGCCGCCAGGAGGTCGTTACCCTGGGTTGTCTAAATCAGAGCTTGGAAGGCTACGCATTAGGCGATTCGAGCTCGGGCTCGGGTGGGACCGAGAATGCCACGTACTCGATCGATTCCGAGCTCGAGCTCGGTAAGATGTCCAAGCTCGGTCTTGGGTCATCGGCCGACCTTACGAGTCTCGGGTCGGTGGGAATAACCACCAGCGTAACTTCCGTTGGCCGTTACGTTTCCCGTGGGAGCGTGGCGGAAAGATAGGATCCACGGTTGCCACGTTTGGGCGAGGTCCAAGCGTGCGGGTAGTGGGGTCATGGAGTTCGATCCTTTGTAAGCTATAAAAGGGTCCCCATCGTGAGGGGACAAAAACAACGATAGCGACACACAATTTGTAAAACTCAGACACATTGCAAGAGTAAACGAGAGCTGGAGTAGGGCTATTATCTCTTTCCTGAGAGGCCCGAACCAGGATAAACTGCCGTGTCCACGCTCGTTGGAATCTGGCGAACCATTCTTCGAGTAATCCCTCACGTAAGAAGGGGTCACAGTTGGTCCCTCCACCAACAAGTAAGCTCGGCGGGGGCCTGTTCCCCAATCGTCGACAAAAGTCAACAACTTGAACAAAATATAAATCAAATGTTAAATATAATATTAATGCAAGTGCGTGAACCATCGTGCTAGTTAGGCCCTGTTTGGTACGGTTCTATATTCTAATAGAAACAGAAACGGTTTCAGATTCTTAGTAGAAACATTTCAAGTAAGATTATGTGAATCGGGTGGAATGGGGTTGAGATTGATTCGGCCACAGAGTGGAAAAAGAGGAAACGATTTGAGAAGAATCATTCCGAGCTTTATCCCGTTTGGTTAGGTTTCTCTCAAAATCTAATAAAAACGGTCCGATTTTAAGTTGCCAAAGAACATCTTAGTTTAAAAAATACAATAATAAATACTCCGTCTCCGGCTCCCCGCGGCCTTCCCCTGAGGCCCTGACACTTGACACGAAGCTCACTGATTCAAGAAAGGGTTTCTGGGAGGCGGGGACAAAAACCACGTATACGGCAATCAGTTGCTCTTTCGGGTATGTAACTTGTTTCGAAACATCAATCAAAAAGAAAAAAAAAACTTGTTTTGAAACATCTAAATTCGATATATGATTTCGTATTCATAGACATTGATGATAAGATTTTGCATTTAAGTAGCCACCGGTCGCCGGCTCGCCGCTGGAGGTCGGTCATCTTCTGACTTCTGACAAGCTGCATCACGCTCCTAGCCCTCTCTTCAGGCTCAGCCTCATGGGCTTGGTATCTGATTCTAACTCCCAATGTTTTACTCATCGTGTAACTAGGCTAGTGCTACACACGTTTGGGGCTCGGATGGTACAAAGTGGTTAGTGGGCCGTCCAAAGATTAGTGACTAGCGTTCTTTTCCTCCTCCACAGTCTAGCAACTTCCGCATAAAATCCAACATACCGTGCAAAAAGTTTACTATTTCTGACGAATGTCCGCTGCGCAAGACATATCTGAACTCATAATGCAGTCGATTTGATCAAATTTTGTGTGAGTACATCCATCCATTTGAAGCAGATTCATCCGGTCCTTATTCCTTCCGGTTATTCCCGTATAGTAGTACTACAACCGTTGGAAGCAGACTACATCGTCAGAGAAAGAACACTTGTGCCGGCCACAACACACTCCACACACCGATCACGGTACCAGCATAACAGGTCTGACACTACGTACAGTGATGCACAGTCACACGGCTACTTCAGTTCACCTTCCTGCAGTTAAGCCTGACCTGCCCACGGGAGCCGGTGAGCACGCCAATGCCGCCCATCTTCACCATGGCGTCGCGGAAGTCGTCGAAGAAGCCGGCCATGTCCGACGCGTACGCGGTGGCCTGCGCGTCGGCCGAGCCGCCGTTGAACAGCTGCTGGTCCGAGTGCAGCAGGCCTTTGTTCCTCAGGAGGTTCTTGTAGTAGAAGTTGTCGAAGACGTAGGACGTGGCGGGGTCCAGCGGCGAGGTGTTGTCGTCGCCGCCCGTCGGGGTCGGGCACCCCGGCTTCAGCGAGGAGGCGAGCGACGCGTCGAGGTTGGTCTCGTTGTAGAGGCGGCCGCGGAAGTTGACGCACCTGGCCTGGCCTATGGTGTGGGCGCCTGACAGCGCTATCATGTCGGTCGCGGTGAGGCCCTTGTCCGAGAAGGCCTTGGTCAGGTCGCGTAGGTCGGAGGTCGGCGGCGGGAGGTCGTTGTTCGCGACGTCCAAGCTCGCTGTCGTCCCGTCCCGCCGGCCTAGCTCGACGTCCCAAGTGGGCCCGCCAAGCTAAAAAAAACAACAACAACAGATCCAGATTTTTCGTGCCAATTAGCTTTTAACTACAGGAGAAGGTGGCCATCCATGGTTCCAAATGTCCGGTGCTTACCGCGACGACGGAATCGCGGGCAGCGACGGCGAGGATGTCGGCGCAGGACACCACCTGCTTGCAGGCGCCCTCGAGCTGCGCCTTGATGCCGTCGACCACCTCGAACCCGCGAAGGGAGTTCTTGTTTGGCTGCGCGTTCTTCTCGCCGGTTAAGCCCGTGGTGTCGTCGAGCAGCACTGACCCGTCACAGCCCTGCACGCCAGTTTGTGCTCAATGGTTAGTCCTTCAGAAGGAGCACTTTTTGGTACAAAACACGCGGGTTCTGCAGAGTGCATGCGTACTATGTGCATTTTGCTACGAAGGAAAGCTAGATAGATAACTACTGTGACATGGTGGCATTTGAATGGCTTGGAAAACGGGAAGAAAACTTGAACTTAGAGACTTGCATTGACAAAGCAGTCGTGGAAATGGAGGCGGAGCAGCGACGCCCCCATGCGGGATTCTTTGGAAACAGCAGCTCTCACGGCGGATTCGATGATGTCTAGAGCGTCAGGGCAAGTTCCGTCGTAGAAATCAGCAGAAAGCTGAGCTGAAACAAAAGCGGCAGAGAAGAGCAAGGCCATGGTACAGCAACCGAAGTTATGCTTGGATGCCATTGCTAATGGCCAGAGCTAGCTAAGTACAGAGAAGTTCGTGACTTCACTGTGTGTCGTGCGTAGTGCGTGCCTGCAAGGATAGCTACATGCGCCGTGGTATTTATAGGCATCGCGGTGTAAGCATGCTAGATTGCTACTACTTAATACTCTGCCCCTACTTGTTAGCTGACATCTATACTTTTGGGTATTGTCGGGTACGTCTTCTCTTTTCCTTTCTTCCATTGTTTAACTTAATGGTCTACAGCCAGAATGCGAGAAATGAGGGGAACACGTATACGAAAGCTTTATTTGCATGCAGAATGCTGCTGTGCTCTGCAGCGTAGTAGTTTACTCTTACGGTCTTACCTGGGGTCAGCGTGGGTAAAAAAGCTCGTTAATTGGTTAAATATTTAAACAAGTCGATTTCAAATGGAATTAGATTTCGCTCTGAAAATACTTCTAAATCATAAATAAAATGATATTAAATTAAACTATATCAATTTTAAAAAAGCCCGATAAGAAGAGCACTTGGCTTGATATCCCGCGCCTAGGGTGATTATCATACACAGACATACCCTTGATACTTAGGCCCCGTTTGGTAACTTGGAACCGAGCTGTTTCTACTAGAATCTAGGAGAAACCCAACCAAACGGGTTAAAACTCAGAACGATTCTCCTCGGAACATTTCTTCTTTTTTCACGCCGTGGTTGAATCATCTTCAACCCCGTTTCACTAGTTTCTACTAGAATCTGGAACCGTACCAAACGGTTTGCAGAAAGTGATTTTGATTCTACCTGAAACGTTTCTACCAAGAATCTGAAACCGTTTCCGTTTCTACTAGAATCTGAAACCGTACCAAATGGGGCCTTAAGATAGACGTAAATGAGTTAATTGGTTTCCCTCTGTCTAGCAGTACTAGACTAGTTCGGTAGATACCAACCTGTCAGTTCTATAATTTTGTTACAATACAACACAAATCAAAACCCCTAAACATGTTAGTATAAGTTTGATAACAATCTTAGCATTAGGGAATTTCATGTCATTCCTTTCAGCACCGTACAAAGGGTAAAAAAAAGAGAGAGCTCTTTTATGTTACACTAAAATCAATATAAACCGTTTATTTTGTTGGATTTAACGGTTCAGATTAGTTTGGATTTACTTCTACTACCAATGGTAGTATGAGGAGTAGAATTGTGAGTGGGGCTAGAATTGGAAAAGGTTGTACCGTGCATGCATCACGGTTCATGAAGCGAAAAAATCGATGTAAGCATCGCTGCTAATTCCTTGCTGCTTGGCATCTAGATCAGAATCAAGCGAGATCCAGCCACTTGCATTTATCTAGTCCAATTTTGGACATGATTTCAAAAGGTACAGCCCACATGTGGGTCAGCTTCGCAAATTGGAGTTCAACGTGCGACTTTGCGGCAACCTTGGAAGCAATAACCCCACAGTTTGTAAGACCTAAATCTCCATCTAGTCTTACAACTCAGGTGTGAATGCTAGCTAGTCTGATCGAGGCCAACAATTTAGGCGCGCACCATGTTTGCTTTGCGGACTGTATTAAACATAATCTCTAAGCAAAGAAAAGCTCAAACTTTTGTAATCCCTCGTTGGGGATCTCCCAAACTTTTTGAATGCCATTTCTCTGCCTTCACTTCTGCTATATGAAAGTATCTCCAACTTCTGGAAGCAAATTCTCTTTCAGACTTGTTTCGCTTCCATCCTAGCTTATAATCCAGTGAGTACAGGGGAGATAATCAGGTAGCTTGACAAGCTGAAATACATGAGCTGAATAGCTGATGAGCCACCGAAAAGATTTCCGTTCCTCCTATCTCATTTCGGTCCTAATTTCAGGGGCACTGTCCAATGCCATGGAATCAAATTATCCAGGTTAGGCATTTATATGCGTGTGATTAAGTACTGGATTAGGCGGTTGAAAAGTCGTTATGTAGAATCATCTTCGCACTGATCACGGCGGTCTGGCACTTGCCCAACTTTTTGGCCTCTAGTGTACTTAGCAACTCCCAAGAGCAAAACAGCACGAGGCCAGCTCCACTGCAGCAATCGGTCAACGTGCATGCCCAGTGGCGCATGATCGCGACAAGCTCCGGTATTATGCTAGTTTATGTACGGCAGTGGTGAGTGATTGAGTCTCATGAGGAGGAGAGGTTTTCTACGTGCAAGTTGCAAAAAAGAGCAGGCGGAGTGGTCAGATCACTTGGAAGTTAGCCCGACTAGTTTTGCCCCTAAAATCTCTTGCGCACGTTTGACAACTTTTTGGATTTCTTAGCTTTTCTAGCTTTATCGGTTTTCTTTTTGAAACGGAAACGTATTTTTTAACTAAATAATTAAATTATGCTACATATATTTTTTTTAAAAAAAAAAATCGTACTCTTTAGTTGTCACGGGAGGAAGAAATGGGTAATAACCCGGTCAGGGAAAGCAGGTGTGGCACAAAGAGAGAGATACGGTTGGTTTTCCTTTTATCTCGCAATCCATATATTGGTGTGCTGCTTTTTTTGAGAGGATGAGGGAGGGGGGGGGGGGCGCAGACGACCAATACTAACTTGTATTTATATATTAGTAAAGATATAGTCCCATACAAACACAATTATAAAAATAGTCTCTCTTTGACCACGAAAGCATCAGCAGATAACACATGTTACTTGTCGCGCTCGTGTAACACTGCAGGAGGTCGGGGCCACGATAAGCCATCGATCACTGTAGTATGTACGGTGTTGCCGAGTTAGAACAGCGTGGCAAGAACCTGTCGCACTCGAGCGCCGCAGAGATCCTGTGTTGCCGCCCTGCCAAGGCTCCCTACCACGACACCTGTGCTACCGAGCCACTGTCGCTTTGCTACCGTGCCCATGGTGCTTGGCACCTAGCTGGTCATGGTTCCAGCCCCTACCACAGTACATAAGCACAACATGTGAGACGTGTCACTGTCGGTACTTTCGTGGTTGAAAATGAAGCTATTTTGGAAGACTGTTCATCTAGGGATGGTAAACTCCGGACAATAACTAATTTAGAAGACTGTTCATCTAGGGATGGTAAACTCCGGACAATAACTAATTTAGAAGACTGTTCATCTAGGGATGGTAAACTCCGGACAATAATGCAGAGAAGCTTAAGTTGCCGTAAAGCTCCAAGCCAACTGCATGACATTGAGCAGCCACACATGTCAAAGTGTCAAACGGAGTACTGAAGGGCGGTAAAAACATACCACTATTTTCCAGTCGGGTTGAAGCTGAAATTTGCCTAAGCAGAACACATTTCATTGTGCACTAACTATCTGGATAACACGCCTCAAATTAACTGAGAGTTGCAATTGAGGCAAATACATTGTTGGCAAATCAAGATGACCTTCCTTTGCCACCCCCAAACCAATCCCACTGATTGAGCAGAATAGAAGCTAGCCAGATTCTATCTGTTAACGTCGCTTGGATTACTGTGGATAAAGCACTGAGCTTTCAGTTGCAGCAATTGGGTTGGTGAGCTCTGCAGTGCCCAATGGTGCACTTGCCCGCACTTTTGACATCTGACGACAAGAGGCCACTCCACTACTCGAGCTCACGCACCGGTCAAATTTATAGTGGCCGCACGGACATGCATAGATGGAGAGTGCTCGTCAGTGCAGCACATCAGTTGTTCAAAAAGATTAGAGGTTCCATTTTTTAATCAAAACCGAGTTACCGGACCAAACTGAATAAACCGATTATTTCGGTTTTTTGTTTGTAGTTCGTTTTTTATTCTGATATTATTCGATTTTCGATGTACGATTCGGTTTTTTGCTTTGAGAAACCGAAATTACCGAAGATCGAATCCCCAATCCCCATTCGACTATTCCCTGATCCCCAACTCGCCAAATGAATCGCCATTCCTTAGTCACCAATCCCCGTCCCACCAAATGCCTCGACCCGGCGGTGCTCCCAATGACCGCAAGCCTGGCGGCGATGGCAACAAGAAGGACCGCAAGTTCGAGCCGCTCGCCGTGCCATCCCGCGTCGGCCGCAAGCAGCACAAGTAGAAGGGCCCCGAGGCGACCGTGCGCATGCCCCTATCGCCCCGTTCTCCAAGTGCCGCCTTTGCCTCATCAAGCTTGAGTGCATCAAGAACTGCCTCCTAATGGAGGAGGAGTTCATCGCGTTGCAGGAGCGCCTCGTCCCCACCGAGGAGAGGACCGGAGAGGACCAAGGAGGACCGATCCAAAGGTCGACGACCTCGCGGCACCCATATGAGCGTTGGATCACTTGAGGAGATCATCAACAAGAGCCATGCCATTGTCTCCTCCTCCATTGGCCTCGAGTAATACATTGGCATCCTCTCCTTCGTCGACAAGGACCAGCTCGGTTAGCCGAAAAACCAATTAACCGAACCGATTTTTTTTTTGCTAAATAGGTTCAATTTGTTTAGTTTGGTCAAAAAAATTTGGTAGCAAGTTTTAAAAATCTGAATTATTTTCAAACCAAATAAATCGAAGCGATTTAGCAAAAAAAAAAAAAAAAAAACGAATACCCCACCCCTACAACAGATGTTCCATGATTCCATCCTTCACATTAACCGAACGCTACTTGTTTGGTTGATGGAGGTTGTCGTCCAAACGCTACTTGATTGGTTGATGTAGGTGTAAACCAAGATGGCAACATTCTTTCTTAAGTGAAAGCTAGAGCTCTTAACCAAATTTTTTTTTTAAAAAAAAAACATCCGATTTTAGCACGTGCAGAACAGTTTTGGGCCCTGAGCCCCCACAATAAGCTTATAAGGCCAACGTTTAAAGCTGCCCGGACTGAGTGACGGACTGATAGGCCACATCGGTGGAATCAATCTTACTTGGGCCGAAGATTGGTCTTTCACAGCCCAAGCGAAACCTATTCTACACCAGCCCAAACCGTCAAAACTCATTGTAAACTGCAAGCAGTAGTATCTATCCTCTCCAAATAAGCTAATGTATCCTATGAACAGCATCAGGCCGTGTCATCCATCCATCTCCAAGGAAAGTTGAAGACATCCAAATCAGTTGCGAATGGTCTCCCCAAGATTCCTTCTAGGTTGCGTTTGGTACGCATAATTTCACGTTCCCCAGCTGCCTCCCCTCGGTCCTCCCCGGGAGCACGCTACCGTGCGTTTGTGCCTCGGTCGCTTGTACCTGACCACCAAGATCGGCGCCATTATTGGGGCGCTAGTGTTTCAGTTCGTGGTGGCAGCATTGACCGCTCCGATGGCTATGCCTTGCTGCCCGGAGATCTGCAACATCACCGTCCCTTATCCATTCGGCACCCGCCAAGCCTTCTTCCGCGAGGGCTTCAACCTCACCTGCGACGAAACACGCACGCCATCCAGCGAAGCTGTTCGTGGGCAACGGCGCGGAAGTGATCGGCATCTCCTTGACAGGTCGCGCTGCAGCTGAACTTCTTCGACGATCCGCAGAAGGTGCATGGTTGCTTCGACGGCGGTCCCGACGGTGTTGGAATGATCACTGGATATGGACCGCCATCAGGACTTGTTCTTGTATGATCCCATTAATCTCTCCGAATGGAGCAGATGCATTAGCGTGAATAGCATTATTGTCGACGATGTTGATGGAAATATTTACGGCCGGGCATGTTGCAACTGCTCCAAAGGATACGAGGGCAACCCTTACATTGCCAATTGCTGCCAAGGTAAGTACTACACTTACTGATTTCACTCTATTTTCTTTATGGGAGTGTAGGTATCATCCGGATGTTTTGTTTTATAAAGTTATGGGTAAGTTACATGATGTTCTTAGGTAGGTTTCATGATTAAGTTTCATCATGTTTTCTAAGATTCAGGAGGTTCACAGATATATTTCATGACGTTTCACGGATAAATTTGATGATATTTCGCAGATAAATTTCATAGGTTTTATAGTGTTATATTAACATAATTTAGTTTACTTAGCTCTTAATAGCTATCACAACTAAGTTTCAATAGATTTTATTAAGTTTTTAAATTCATTGGATCTCTCTGAAACTTCCAAAGTTGATTTTTGGAAACTCAGTTGAGATTCTTCTCAAACTTGTCTTTAATCAAGTTTCAGATTTGAAACTTAACATAGCTTATATTTTTAGATTAAAACCCGTTGCATTTTTTTAGAAATGTGTTGAAACCATATGAAACCTGTAAAACATACTCTGAATCTTTAGAGTTTACCTTTTTGAAACTTAGTTGAAATTATTCTGAAAGTTATTTTTTTAATAAAGCTTCAAATCATTTGAAACCCATCAAAATTTGTTTAAACATGCTGAAATCTTGTGAAACTAGTTTGAATTTTTTTTAAACCTGCAGAATGTGCTCTGAAACTTTGAAGTTAGCCTTTTAAAACTTAGTTAAAATTCATTTGAATCTCATTTTAAATCAAGTTCCATATTTGAAACTGAACAAAACTTATAGTTTCATATTACAAACTTAGTAACAATTATTGAGACATGCTGAAACATATATAAAACCTACGAAACCTATGAAACCTAAGGAAACTTACAAAACGTGGATGGAACCTAATGAAACGTGGTGAAACATGCCTATATCATTGGAAGTGATTCCAACGGCATAGTGTAGGGTAGCATTACTCTTTCATTAACTATGAAGGATAGAAGTTGACGACTAGAGGGGATGAATAACAGCCAATTAAAATTTCCCTATCAACAAACACTAGTACTACGAAGCCAACATTAGGTTCAAGACACACACAAAATCAGGATGGATGGAGCAGTAATTTCAGCAACTCGGATGAGCAGAAATATCAAACTTGACGGTCAAGAAACATTAATAACTGTATTTCTACTAATCCAAAATTGATGAAATTTGAAACACAAAAAGAAAGATCTTCAGGGTTACGATTCCAAAAAGAATCTCAAAACAAAACTAAAATGAGAGACCTATCTAGCTCAACATCCACACTGTACAAAAACAGAGGTTTCAGAAATTTGACTGTGAAGAAACTCAATAACTTTTAATCTACTCATCAAAATTTGATGAAACTTAAAACATAGCAATATAAAGTTCTCAGGGTCATGATTTCAAAAGGAATTTTAAAAATAAACCCGATGTCTTAAATTTTCATGCAAATAGTTCAAGTTGCACCAAAAACAACGATTTCAACTCAAAAACACGATTTTGCAAGCATAACTTGAGCAAGAATGAGTTCTAATGGATCTTAACGGGTTGGGACATCATCTAGATGAGTTCATCAACCTCTTACGCGTCCTAGATCCAATATAACTATAGCAGGTAGAAGGAAGGAAATCAAAGCTCAAGTTGCATGAAAGAACCAAGCAAAAATGTAATGATTAAATAATTTTTAAAAATATAGATGAACTTGAGACTTGCATTACTTAGAGAGGAAAGGTTACAAAATCACGCTTCTTGTTGGGTAAAACTCAAAGGAGCATAAGAAAATAAAAAATCATTCTCTATGACTTGTATGCATCCCTCTACACCTCTATTTATAGCCACTAGAAGCAATCTCCGTCATTGGATAACCTTCTTGTCAAAAAAACCTCATCAAATGTTTTTTTTTTTTGAAAAGCAGCCGGAGCCGGAATTAAATTAGGAGAAGAAAAGGTTTACAGGAAGGTAACAAGGTGCAGGAGCCTGCACCTAGGGTAACAAAACAAAAAGGGAGATACAAAAGGAAGAGGGAAAAGCCCTCTACATCTAGATTCGAGCAAGTAGAGTTTTTAGACCTTGAGCACCAGCTAGACCCCAGTTAAAAGCCTCGTCCTTGATGGTTTGCAGAATTTCATCATTTGACACACCGATATTTTTTAATACTATGTTATTACGTTCTTTCCACCATTGTATGAGAGATTTGACGCCTTTCTTGAGTCCAGTCTGGTAGCCAACTTGCTGAAGGGTCCAAAGCTCCAGTTGTTGGATGTGGATCCAATGCTCAGCCTGTATCCACTGAGCAATGGCTGACCACAAGGAACGGAATTGGGGGCAATCTGTGAAAAGATGTTGTGTCGTTTCCAGGTTTCGGCAGCACATCTGGCAAAAATATTGCTTTAGCCATCCTCTGATCTGAAGTCGTTGTGCTGTCCAAAGTCGATTCTGCTGTGCCAGCCAAAAAAATATTTTGCAACGTGATGGCGCCCAAGCTAACCAGGTTGTGGTCCTGTAAGGTTTCAGAATGCTTCCTTCAAACTGCAAACGGTAAGCTAAAGCAGCTGCGTAAGCGCCATCCATGGTCCGCGTCCAAACAATTGTGTCATCTAATTGCGACTGCAAAGTGATCGTCTGTAATTTCAACCACAGAAGTACAAATTCCATGAGGAGAGGTCCGTTCAAGTTGTGTCTAATGTCGCGAATCCAATTATTATTATGCAGCCCGTAACCCAACAACATAACATTCCTAGCCTAGTCCCGGTCTCCTCCGCCTCATCATGACCTAGCTCCGAAGTTCTGCAACCATCACAGACAAGCAAACCGTCATATAGTATTGCACAACAAAACATTAATCAACAGTGATATCAAATATATCGTTCTGAAAAATAACTACCGCTTTATAAAACTGGTAGTACCGCATTGAATTCAAATTGCTTAAAATCAAAGCAAGCTCAATTCAAACTCAAACATAAACACCATAAACTCAAACACTCGTCACAAATATAGATAGACCATCACGTAACCTCTCAAACTAGAACGGCAGATGCGATGGAGAAAAAAAAACCACCTATGGACTATGGTCAACCTGATAGCCGCGGGGCCGCGCGCGCGAGACGACCTGTTTACGGAATTGCGGAGCCATGCGGCCGGTGAACGGTGAGGCCGCGTTAGGCGACGAGCGTACGTGCAGTGGCTCGGGCCTCTGCGAGGCGACGGGATTGCGGTGCGGCGTGGACGACTGGAGGCTGGAGGTCCCAGGCAGGGAAACGTTCACCTCGTGGCGTGCGAACGTGTGAGTCGTGATCAGAGTTCAGTGGATGGGCTGTCGGTGCCGGCGCAACCGGGCTACAACAGTCGGATCTGAGGAAGAGAAGGGGCGTGGCCTCCGGCGGGGACAACCGAGCTGGGATTTTGGCTCGGGATTTGATAAACTTCATCCGGATGTTTTTATTGCTGAAATCACTCAAATCTAGGGCCATCGGATCATTGTTGAGATTTAAAAGTATCGATTACATCCGATCCTATGATTTGATCTAACGGCCCGGTGATATCTAGGTGAGGTATCCAAAATTTGGATATTAGCTAAAACAAAAACATCCGGATACGGCTCTTCTGCCGATTCCTTCTCGGGATGACCAACGCCGAGTGCTGAACAGTGTCCTCTTAAAGAAGCGCTGAATTTTCTCTTTAAAAAGGAAGAGAAGAAGACGAAGCGATGAACAGTCATGAGATCTACGTACTTCCAGTCTTCCACTAAAATCACCAACGCAACTTTAGACCACCTAAAATCAAGAATGGCTAATGCCAACAAATCATGAGTATACGATCGGTGAAATTCCAGGCTAGTTCATTTCATCGGAAAAAAAGAGCAAGTTAGTTAAAGAAGCCTTATTTGAGCATTCCCTTTACTAGATAGGGAGCACACGCTTTCGGTGCTGGCCCAAACTTTCGGTCCTGGACTCTTCTGTAATTGATTAGTCGATTGAATTTACTTGAGCGGACGTTGAACTCAATTACTCAACTGAGAACACCATTTTTTTTTTTACAAAAAAGAGACTATATAAGTATCACCTTTGTCTAACTAGTATCTCCCAGCAGGCTTCTCTCCCTAGCTACCTTGAGCGACACTGGTAATGCAAATTGCAGGAGATGGTGACTCGTCTCCGTTCCTTGGTTCCTTCCCGACAAGCAAAGCTCCCCTTGGCCACACTCATGGCGCTGCAGCTCCTCGTGGCAGCACTTGCGGCTGTTCCAGTAGCCTTGCCTGGCTGCCCAGAAGCTTGTGGCGGCATAACCGTCCCCTACCCTTTCGGCACCCGCCGAGGCTGCTTCCGCGCGGGCTTCAACCTCACCTGCGACGACACACGCCATCCACCGAAGCTGTTCGTGGGCGATGGCTTGGAAGTGGACGACATCTCCCTGCCGGACGGCACGGTGCGGATCCACAGCAAGGTTTTGGGCGCGGGAGATCTCGAGCTCAACGGCTCGTGGCCTGGCCTCATGGCTACCAGCCCACTCACGGTGTCGACCAAGCACAACGTCTTCGCGGCCACCGGATGTAACCTCCTCGCCCAGCTCAACATCGCCATGAATCGTCACGGCCGGCCCGCTCGACACGAGTACGTCAGCATCTGCGCCGCGCTGTGCGACGGCGACTTCATTCCGGACCACGAGGTGGACACCTCGTGCTCGGGCGTCGGCTGCTGCCAGACGTCCATCGCACAGGGCTTACCTTCCTATGGCGTCCAGCTTAAGGATCTGGGCGAGACATCATCTGATTGGCCGGCGTACAGCGCGTTCATCGTCGATCGCAAGTGGTTCGGCGGGAATGTAGGCGTGATGCGAAACAACACGGTCTCTGATTTGGATCGGCGCCTGAAGGTGACCGTCGTGCCCACCGTGTTAGAATGGTCGCTGGAATTAAAACGCGATCGTGACCTGGTCCTGTTTGGTCCCGAGATTTCTGGATGGAGATGCGTGAGCTTAAACAGCTTCGCTGTCAACGTTGATGGGCAGTACCAAATAAGGTGCAACTGCTCGGAAGGATACGAAGGCAATCCTTACATCGCCGATGGATGCCAAGGTACTACACTACTACACTAGCACTCACCCTCCTCTATTTTCCATCCGTAACCCGTTAACTTGCTCCTTACTGCATTACCGGCAAATTGAGATTCAGGAGTAGTAGTTGCTCGATCTATCCGTACGTCAATTTGCTTCGTGAAAGATAAAAGTCATTACATTTGATTTGCGATTACTCGTTGTCAGGCTATTTTGGGTTGTTAATACCACAACATAACCTCTATCCGTTAGCGGCACCAGCCAGTCAGCCACCGAAGGTATTCTTAGGCGACAACGACGTGGTATTATTTTCTGCAAGTATGTTGTCGCAATATGTTGTCATACTTTGAGCTATACTTTCTGCATGGTAGATTTGTATATGTCAATACGTAAAATTTGTTAGTCATAATCTTGTTGTATAATAAATCTGCATAAATTAGAATTAGCATGTAGTGTACTATCGACCATTGAGTCATGCATTAGGAAGTCACATTTATGTGTGTAATTAGCATGCACGTTTATTAGGCTAGGGAGTTATCTAGTCACAGCATGTGTGAGTGCCAACGTGATGAGGTTTGGTTGCCAACGTGCATGCAGTTCAAGTGCATACCTAGTCTTTGGATACTAGAAGTGCAAAGGCATGCAGCATATGTTGGCTAAGTCCTCAGGCTGGCCGAGTCTTCAGGATCGAGTGGAGCGCGGCCTGCACAGTCTTTCGGATCTGCGCATGGTGCAACGGCGTGGTGGCCGAGTCGCATGTAGGCGGAAGAATCGGATCTGCGCATCGCGTGGACGTCGTGGCCGAGCGCACGTCGTGACGTCTGGTGCTGTGCAGTCTGCACATGTAAGTCCATATAATCTTGTAGCGGGATGCTCAATGGTGAGAGTAGCTAGGGACAAAGAAGTAAGACACTAACTCAAGTCCGTTGTAATCTTGAGTCGGTAGGTGTCTTTAAGGTGTGTTCCTTGTATTCTTGGTGAGCTAAGTACGAGAATATATAAGTGTGTGTGTCCTTGGTGTATTTCTTGTTCTTGTGTCCACGAGTTATTGTTTGATCATTGGGCTAGTTCTAACAAAATTGCGGTTTTCGTTGTATGAAATGCCTCTGCTTTTCAACCCTGTATTTGTTTCCTTTTCAGATATCGATGAATGCCAACAGCCAGATGTTTATCCATGCCATGGGACCTGCGTCAATACGCCCGGGACATACCGATGCTCATCAAAGAAAAGGATCAGAAGCCTCACAGGTACAAATACAACTCACTCACTTGATATAAGGCTTTACTTAGTGATAATTGAATTATCTGTTATGTACAGTACATGAATAGACCATCTACAAAAATACTAGTACTGCATTGTTTAGTTTTGAAATCAGTTCTCCCTGATGGTAACTGAAAGCATCAGTCGGTATACCATTCAGAAAAGAATGTGATTGTGCTTCAGCAGTAAATCATGTGCCCTGGAACAAAGAACTTCCACTATGACTGTTCTAATAAGTTGAACACGGCAGCTGGCTTTTATAAAGTGCATGCGGGCATACACTGTATTATATATGAATCCTTACGTTTATTTTCTGCAGGTTTAATTACCATAATAGCAATTAGTGCTGGTTTTGGCCTACTGTTTTCACTTCTGGGTGTTGCCAAGATCATCAATAAACTCAAGCAACGAAGAGCCAACAAGTTGAGACAAAAGTTTTTCAAGAAAAACCATGGATTGCTTCTTCAACAGTTAATCTCTTCAAACAAAGATATAGCCGAAAGAATGAAGATTTTCAGCTTAGAGGAGCTAGAGCAAGCAACCAACAAATTTGACCAGAATCGCATCCTTGGCGGCGGCGGCCATGGCACAGTTTATAAAGGTATCTTATCTGATCAACGTGTTGTGGCAATCAAGAAGTCTAAAATTGTCGTTCAAAGGGAAACTGACCAGTTCATAAATGAGGTTGTCATACTTTCACAGACTAACCATAGAAATGTGGTGAAGCTCTTTGGCTGTTGCCTAGAGACAGAAGTTCCTTTACTAGTTTATGAGTTCATATCAAATGGAACTCTCTCGTATCATCTTCATGGCCAAAGTGAGAACCCTTTGTCATGGAAATATAGATTAAGGATTGCACTGGAAATTGCAAGGGCAATTGCTTATCTACACTCTGCTGCTTCCATATCAGTATTCCATAGAGATATCAAATCTGCAAATATACTACTTACCGATGCTTTAACAGCAAAAGTATCAGATTTTGGGGCTTCAAGGTCAATTTCAATAGATGAGACAGGAATACTTACAGCCATCCAAGGAACTTATGGTTACCTTGATCCGGAATACTACTACACTGGTCGACTCACAGAAAAGAGCGATGTTTACAGTTTTGGTGTCATCCTAGTAGAGCTACTGACAAGGGTGACACCAGTTTTCTCCTCTCAGTCATCAGAAGGCAAAAGCTTAGCATCATACTTTGTCTCTCTGATAAGAGACAATCGCTTGTCAGATATTCTAGATTCACAAATTGTTGAGGAGGGAGGGGCTGCAGATGCTGGGGTGGTTGCAACACTCGCAGAATCATGCTTAAGCTTAAAAGGTGAAGAAAGGCCTAAAATGAGGCAAGTGGAGACAACACTTGAAGATGTGCAAAGCTCAAACGTCCATCGCAATTCTCAGATAACAAGAGTTAGTCAGAATGCTCTAAAAGATCAGTCACCCAAGAGAAGCGAAGGCGGTAAAGGAACTAGACAGTACAGCATGGAAAAAGAGTTCATTCACTCATCTGAAATTCCACGATAACTGTGCTTCCATGGTAAAATGATGTAGTTTATTACAAGTTTGGGTGCCATTATACAAACCGGATGTCAATTAGGAACTCTGAAATATAAACTTGCCCGTCTGTCCAATACTAATGGATGATGTAGAACCAAGTATGTAACAATAAACACATGAATTCAGCTACAATTTCTACAGTTTAAACATATAGTTCTTAACACCAAAATACAAAAAAGTTCATGTAGACAAATGTGCATATGCTTGATACTTCCCATTCAAGTGCCGATTTGCGTCACATAGATCTGAATAACACTCAAGATTAGCTACAAACATAACTGTGAAATATTTTGTTGGCGAAACATTCATTGGTGAGCAGGGTGGAAATCTTGCATTGCCAATTTAGCATTGCAATTACATGATTAAAATGACAATTCTACAAACCACTCTAAGGTGTTGTCATCTTGGCAAATGCAGAAAGTGAAGCGATTGCTTCCCCAGTGGTCAAATACAAGCAATCCGACCTGAAATGATTGTGTGCATCATTCGCTCGTTGTATTTTCTCCATGGCCTCTCCAGTTGGATTCACAAGTACAGGCTGCAAAAGTGAGAAAAAAAATGTTCACATAACTATGTTGATAGCTTGTGAACTAGAAATTTGAACCTCTTCATATATGATGAGTATACCTCTAGGCCATGTTTCTTTATCGATTTCTTTATGTCGATGAGGAACGCTATACCACTTGTGTCAATTGTAGGGACAGCTGAGAAAAAAATGATTTTACGACGTGTTAGTGAAAAATGTTACTGGAAATACCAAAATTGTTGTAAAGCACCATCAACTTATTTGAAAATTAGCATTTTTAATGCATTACAAAATGGCCTGACCTCACATTTTCTTAGTTCCAAGTGGAAAATTAATCTTTTGCAAATCCATGTTTTTCACTGGTAGTGTTACAAAACGAATGGCAAAACTATATGATCAAAAGAACAAGTGACAGGGATTTAACGTGGAAAATACTTTCGGGAAAAACCATGGATGCATGAAGGTAAATATCACTATATAAGATGTTTACAACGAGGCTATCTTTTCTCCTCTCGTCTCGCTTGTTTTGTTCTATTCTATGGACGACAGGGACATATTTATAGTGGAATATAAAGGACTTTGTATATGAGTAAAACTCTGAATTGGAGTAGGAAATGAAACTAAAACTGTCGATGTTCAGGACTTGGGGTCCCTAGATTGAGCTTACGAATGAATTTCGGGTTGCCTTTATTTGTTCAAATGACATTGAAAGGGGAACTAGGGATGGATAGAAATTGTGTTGTATTGCTTTTCTCTAGACGAAGTACAAAAAGACAGATTACAAGATTGCCTAATGATGTCTCTTGCCTTGTCCTTGGCGGGAGAAGCCTATTTATAGCCTTGAAAGGATGGCAGTTGTCATCTTTAGAGAGGTGTCTTCCCGTCAAGAGGTGTCGTTTGGTCAAAATGTGTCTTCTCACCGAAAGGATAGCTTTTCATCAGAAAAGCGCCTCTTCGCTATTGGCAACTTCCATGCGGTTGTCAGTACCTGTCAGAGAAATCTTCTTCTGCACGTTATCTCTGCACAAAAGGTTTTTCTTCTGTCCGACCAGAGCCTGATCGGACTGACTTAGATCTAGGTCAGCATGGTAAAAGACGTCATAGCCCAACCTGAATGGTTTCTCAGATCGGGCTTTCCCCTACCTGGAAGCGCTTAGCTGTCGTTCGACCTGATTTAGGTCGGGTGGTCTTTATGTGGCCAACAAAAATCTTAACCGATTATAATATTAGTGCGTCTCTTTCAAATATGGGCCGCATTTACGAGGATATGATGGGTTCATTGAGAATCGTAGCCATTAATGGGCCTCAATGCAGATTTAAATATCGTCGTCAGAAACGAATTCGGATCATACTTTAACAATCTCCACCTTGAGATGAATTCGCTCATGTAGCCAAAATATCAAAATAAGTCTCCATCAATATACCTTGTGCCTTAAAACTTCAACAGACTAATCTAAACAAGAAATACTGAAACAACCTTATCCAAACGTTTCTTGCGAAGCAAAATTGAGCCAACCATCAGTAGATCCAAACACACAACTATCAACAAATCAAACGAATAAACCTTAGTGTTCAACAATTCATAATCCCAACAAAGTCTAAGTATATGTAACTGACCTCCTGAAATAAATGCTTAATCATCAAATGGCATAAGCTAAAACATCACATGTGGCTTTTGATAGATAACGAAGAACTTATATCATACATATTTCACATGCTCCACCTGAAACACAAAATTCAGCAAACAATGCACATTAGAGAGCAACTTGCATGTGTAACTACCATGCACTTCAAACTACCAACTTCAAAGATAATTAAATTCCATAACATGGTTGGAATTGCCCCTTCAAAACTGTCCAGATGAAAGGAACTCTTGTGTCATCAATGGAGTACTAAACTGTATTAGACCCTTCATATCAAGCTATGACAACTGGACAACATTGTAATATCCACGCAAAAACAAACTCCTCCTTGCACTTCAATCATTCATCTCAAACTGATATTGGAGCAAAACCTTCACATTTAAATTGTAAAACTCCAGAGAGTATAATGCTAGCTATCATCAAGGAGTCATCAAATTGTTGATAATTAATATTGCCAAAGCCTTCATAATGGTCGTGCAAGTGATCCAAAATTGTAACATATCTAAACAGTGATTGAATACTGAATACAGTTGTCTCCTCAATTGACATTGATTTTTTTTTCAAAGTCTCCTCAATCAAGAGTAGTCAAAATCAACTCATTGTGTTGAAAGCATGCAACTCCACTTTAGACTCTATATGTGCAGATCTTGTTGTAGTAACCTGTAATAGATGAAGAATCGTCAAAGAAATCATCAATAATAAATCCTGCATGGGTGCCACCAATAATAGACACAACAACCTAAATTACAATAAAATCAACCTCCAACAGCAGCAATGCGACAATCAACTGTGGCAGAAGATTATCGATGGAAATGGCATAGAATGACACCTAGGCATGGTGGCAGGCATTGTGAGCGATGATGTTGGCTTAAACTGGCGTTGGAACAGACGCCTGGTAGAGCGTGGGGTCAATTCTCAGTATAGAGTCAAGTCATGGAACGGAAGTGAGGCGAGTTGAAATCACCGAGTTGAGACTGCTGAAAATATCCTAGTACAGTTTGAAGGACCGAAAATGGCGACTAGAGAGGGTGAATAGGAGACAAATAAAAATTTCCCTAAAAACTTCAAGCAACTGTTCTAACTAAAATAGCCAACTAAAAGGCACAACTAATCCAACACTGGACAAAAGAGCATTCAATCCACTTTTCTAAAAGGGCCAACTAAAAGGCCCAACCAAGCCAACACTAGAAAAGAGTTCCATGCTCTCGGGTACCCTTGGGTGAACAATAAAATCGAGATGAACAGTAAAATCAGCACGGTTTTAAAAACAAGAATCAAGATAACTTTAGATCGGTTGATTCAAATACCGTAAAACTTTGCATGCACCTTCCTATAGATATTAGGAACCTATTCCAACCTTCAATTGTAAGGATTGATGTCAAAGTTTTGACCTTTTTTAGTTTGAAGGTAGGTTGCACCAAGATAGGAAAGAACTCACAAACTTCACCCTAAACTTGCTTGTGGCGATTTGATGATCAAGACGATCTTAGATGATTTATCACATGTCATAGCAAACAAGAGCACCAAAAAATAGCTCTCAAATGTACAAGAACAGGATCTACCACAAATCCTTCCTTTTCAAGCCAAAAGCCGTTTTCTTGAGAAAATCTTTGGAGATCTTATTAAAGCTTGCCTAGACAGCATAAGATCAAAAAAGAAAGAAACAAGAGAGAGATCAAAAAGCACAAAAGGGAAGGAGACCAAAAATTGAGCAAGAGTAAGTTCTAGGGGATCTTGTTGGGTTGGAACATATTCTAAATGAATTTCTCAACCTCTTATACGTCCTAGATACAGTAGAAACACAATATGTAGAAGAAGATGAAGCAAAGCACAAGTTGCAAGAAAGAACCAAGCAAAAATGCAAGAACTTTACATAGATTTTAGAACATAGATGAACTTAAATCTTGCATTGCTTAGAGAGGAATTGTTACAAAACCACACTTCTCGGTGGGCAAAGCTCAACAGAGCATAAAGAAACCAGAGAACTCTTCTCTAAGACTTCTCTCATACTTGGTGTAGGCAGAGTTGGCAGTGGAGGCATCCATCCACCCCTCTATTTATAGCATACTATGTGCGACCTTCACCTTTCGATGACATTCTTGGCCATCAAGAAAGATTCACTCCCTCACACATACATGGGTTAACCCGCAACCCAACAATATAACAGGTTTTGACCATACCTATTAGAACTAACTTAGCCTCTACTCCACCCACGAACCCTTGATCCAACAATCCTCCTTCGCTTGAGTAGGGCTCAAGTTAGCATCTCATCCATCATCTTGTTATTTGGCTTGCAGCAACTCTTTGACCTTAGTCATCTTCCGGCGTCACCTTGACCGTCTTAACTTCAGCTTTCTCAGCCTAGTCCCGGTCTCCTCCGCCTTACCATGACATAGCACCGAAGTCCTGTAGCCATCTTAGACAAGAAAACCATCGCATAGCATTGTTCCAAATAACATGCATCCAGTAAACTCACAAGGATCAATGACCAGTCAAACATCTAAAGATCCCCACCTTGGATCATTTTTAGTCTGTGACTACTTTAGTCCACAACCACTCTTAGTTGTGACCACTGAAGCCACTCATGGCGAGGTCAAGACCACTCCACAAGAGGTCATGACCACTCACTCAATGGTTAGGACCACTTCTCAAGTTGTCTTTAGGGGTCATGACCACTTTCTTAGAGGTCAAGATCATTTCCACAGTGGTCTAGACCACTCCAACAAGGGTCACGATCACTTTTCAACAGATCATTAGAGGTCAAGATCACTCTCACAGTTGTCAGGACCACTCCCTTAAAGGTCCTTAGAGATCATGGCCACTCCCCAAAAGGTCACGTCCACTTGCTTAGAGGTCAAGACCGCTCTACAGTGGTTTAGACCACTCCATCAAAGATCACGATCACTTAATACCACTCCTATAGAGATCAGGACAACTCCCTAAGAGAGACCACTCCCATAGAGGTCATGACTACTCCAAGAACGACTACCCTAGTGGTCATGACCACTCTAGGAGCACGGCCACTCTAGAGAATTAAGACCACTCTGGACACAACCAAGACCACTCTTGGTATGTCCATAACCACTCAAGACAAGGTCATGACTACTCTGGGGCTCAAGGACCACTCAACTCAAATTGCTAAAAATTAAAGCAAGCTCATTTTAAATTCAAATCTAAACACAATAAATTCAAACCTAGTTAATCATCACTAATATAGATAGATCACCACTTGATCTCACGGTTTATCATGTGCACTTAGTAATTACTCATCACCAATATAGATAGATCACCACTTGATCTCACGGTTTATCATGTGCACTTAGTTGTAATCTGCAACCTCCTTTGTACATCTTGCCGTGTGCACATTGTTCCATACGTGATGGTATACGAGGTGAAATTGCATGCATGCTTTGGAACTTCAACTGGCATGTTGGCTTACCAAGGGAGTAAATAAGGGTTTTAGAGGAAACAAACCACCAGATTTGCTTTGAAAATCGTGTGCGCCCTGTATTAACCAACAAGTCCAAAACCAAAACATAGCTTATAAATCCTAAGGGAGGGTGTACATAGTTCAATAGACTATATTATCAATTCTATCGATATGATCGTATCGAAATCGGTATCAAAATCGGTACAATACATAGGGCTACTTTATACCAATTTAGATATTAAAATGATACATACCGATTATATCGGTCGATATATACCGGTATTGATAAGTATAATGCGATCCTAACAAAATATCTGGGCCTTGGAAAAAGAGTTGTGCAGGCTGCATCGCTTCGGTTGCGGGCCAGGGTTTGAATTATCGTTGATAATCGCCCGATTATCACGATAATCGAGGTTATCGACACGGTACGAAATTAATTACTGAACGGTAAATCGATAAAATTAAGAAAAAATCAGAAAAATTTATATGACGCAAATATGACGATTATCGAGACATATCGAGATCGCCAAATATCGAGCGAAAATCGCTCAAAAAATCAATCCGCGGGGAAGTTCATTTGGTCAGTTGATTTTCGAGGCAAATATCGCAATTATCGCCAAATATCAAGCGAAAATCGATGATTTTTGAAACTATGTGATTTTCGACCCGCTCAATTTTTGCAATTATCGAACATCACTGTTCATTTGGAAACGGTGAAAACGGTATTGTGAACCCTATTGCGGGCCTCGAAAGACGAGCACCGCCGCGTCCCTGGAAAACCATCTTCCTGCCTGCATGCTCCTCTCCGAAGGGAGGCGAACTGCACCTATGCCCTGGGCCAGGGGCGGAGCTGGGCCTCGGGCCACCGGGGCCTGGGCCCGAGGCCCAGTCTAAACAGTAATTCAAAAATTAGATTTTTTTTAATCTGGCCCGAGGCTTTCGGCCCATTACCTCCAGGCTCCATCCAAAACCAGCTGAGCTGCAAAGCAAGTGGCAACCCTAGACCTAGAAGGAGCTCCGGCCGCCTGCGCCTGCCCGTCGCCGCCGCCCGCCGCCGGCGTGCCCGCCCGCCGCCGCCTCGCCTGCGACGCCCCGCCCGCCTGAGCCCCGCTCGGCGCCCCAGCGCGTCGGCGCCGCCACTGGCGCCCGCCGCGCCACCCGCTTCGGTGCGGCCCGACGGTGCCCACTCCGCCGCTCGGCGCCCCCCACCCACGCTCGGCGCCCCCTCGAGCGCGCATCGCCGCGCCGCCCGGCAGCGGCAGCGCCGGCCACCGCCAGCGACCTCCGCCCTCGCGGCCTCGCTGCTCGCCCGACGCGCCCGCCCGCCGGTGACGCCCGCTTCGCCGCTTGGCCGTCGCTTTGCTTCAGTGGAACAGACAACAGAGGATCAGTCGATCAAACATTCAGACGCTTATTTGATCTATTCTACATTTCTACTTCTACAGATACTTGATACCGCGAGACGCAAGGTAGCTTCTTGCCTTCTTCAATAGTTTTAATTGATGCATTGATGAACATTTTAGGAACTCTCCATTTGATGCAATCATGCAACTGTGATATGTGAATCATCTAATCATGCAACTGTAATAGTCCCTCATTTTCGGCCCGAGGCTTATAAAAATCCTGGCTCCGCCACTGCCCTGGGCAAATCCAGCTATGATACGGCGATCTTTGATATGAAGCTGGGAGGTGACGGCTTTCGGCCGATTTTTTTGTCTGCAACGACGACGAGGCCCAGACGCCGATGTGGTTCCGTCAAGCTGCCCAGTTGGAAAGATGAATGATCTCCCTGTAACGGAGCGAGAGATTGTTGACTGATCAGTGCTTAACGTGAAGCGTCACAAGCCATTGGTTTCCTGTTCCTCTTGTAGCTCTTGTAGCTTGTATCCTCAGCTTCAGGCATTATTCCGCTTCATGCGATTTGCCAATTAATTATCTTTGATTACATGTATGAAATGGAAAACAGGCGATATTTGGCGCCTACATCAATTTTTTTTTTTAATTCTGGCTAGGAATTGTGAACGGTAAGAAATATAGAGGCTGCAGCCGCAGGTTGCGGGAAAATAAAATGCCAAACGAAAAAAGATATGATAGAACGTATTCAGACTCATAATTGACGCTAAAGCTGACTGGTAGAACCATCCTGTTTGCACCAAAATTCGGCATGGATAGAAAAAAAAACGGAAAGATCACGCACGGAAAGGAAAAGCCGTAACCGATAAGGACTATATCCAAAGATGAAAAGAAATCGGATCAAAGGCCAATGCGGGTCTGGTTGCCGTATCTGAAGAGAACTCGGATCGGGCAAGGCATATAAATCAAAGGCCACGGGGCGAGGAAAAAGGACTCTAATATCATACACACAACTCTTTTACAGCTTTTGTTTACAGTTTTTCTAGTCTAGATAATCATCCTTTTTGTAAGTCGATAGATCCAATATAGTTGCGCATCGCCGATTATTGGTCTCTTTGGCTTCATCCAGGTTCGATCTGTTTTGTGTTGTTGCGCATCGCCTCTCAAAGCCGATTTTACCTTCTACCTCCGGATTAACCGCAATTGGTTGATCTAGTTATCTCCTGATCGGTTATTAGCCGATTGGCGTCAAGCCGATAAGCATTGATTTATCGGCTTCATCTGATTTGCAAATCTACCTTGTCAATTACAGGCCAAATTGACTGGCACGCTCAGCAAACTCGGCGTTTGTCTGTGTGTTCGAGGCTAAGAACCCTGCTTCACGTTTTTAGCGCGAACATATTTTGGCACGCCCGGTGGGACCGAAGAAATCAATCATGTCGTCTACCGATAAGCCCACGGCCACCGCTGATATCAACACAGATGCCATTATCACACCTAAATCGCCGATCGACTCCGAGCAAATAAAAGAAGTGGAAGATCGGAAAGCAGCACTAGAAGAGATGATGTTACAGTGCTTCCAGAAAACACGCATAGGGGTTACTCAAAAGAACGCACTCCTAACTATCAATCCTATTGGTGAAACACCATCTGATCTGGTAAGTCGATATGCCCCCGCTCAAGCCGATCTATCAAGCATGATCGAGCAATCCGTGCACCATGCACTTATCAATCAATCATCGGCTTTGGTGTTCACCTTAAAGCCGATGATCGAAAATAGTGTTAAAACGATTGCTCAGGAATTAGCCGTTTCAGGGAGTTTGTTAGATCCGTTACAACCAATCCCAACATACCCAGCATATTCCATACCATTCAATACCAACACGGTAAATGTATCGGCTCCAGCAACTCATACAATGCCGATCCAACCAACCGTGTTGAAGCCCAGCTCACATAAGGGCGGAGTAGTACATTACCATGGGCATACCGATGGGGCACAGGTGAATAGGCCAGGTACGTCCAACATGGTCCCCACAAGTGGGAACGGGTTATCGGCCCATCGGCCGATTGAATTAGATCAGGCTCTTCTGTTTCAAGGAAACACAATTAGACACTCAACACCACATAGGGTGATACCGTCTGATGAGCCTTTTACCTACTGATCAATGCACCGATCGTTGGAAATCATGATTTTAATCCTATACCAAGACCTACGATGCGGATGGAATGACCGAGTTTGCACTCGGGGCAGGATATAAATAACGACAATTGGCAATATCAGCCGTACCACAGCCGATAATGTTAATTAGGCGAGAACAAATCATGCGATATTAAAGGAACAATTCGGTTTGCAACCTAAGGGAAGGGTAATCGGCTATAGAAAGCCATATCCCGATTATATAGATCGTATACCATACCCTCATAACTATAGGATACGGACTTTGCCAAATTTTAGGAGATGATTCCACCACCACCATCGAACACGTCGGACGATTCATGGCTCAATGCGGGGAAGCTGCACAGTCCGACGGACTGAAAATTAGGCTCTTTCCTTTATCACTATCTGGAGCGGCGTTCACGTGGTTTACCAATTTACCCCAAATTCGGTCCAACTCTGGAACGATTTGGAAAGCCGATTTCATGAATACTTCTTTTCTGGGACTACGGAACTTAGGATTTCCGATTTAAGTGCGGTCAAGTAATCTGGCGAATCGGTTTCTGATTACGTAAGGAGGTTTAGAGGTGTAAGAAATAAATGTTTTAGTGTAACGCTTCCCGATGATCAATTGGTCGATCTAGCATTTCAAGGGCTAATTCCACCATTAAAAGAGAAATTAGCAGGGCAGGAATTCTCTGATTTGGGTCATTTACTCCATCGCGTATCGGTGCAAGAAAGCCGATATTCGGAGAATAAAGGGTTCAAAGATAAGTTTAGGTTGAATAATAATGAGAAAGCAAAAATAAATATGGTGGAATACAATTCAAGTGATAGCTCTGAAGACGATGAAGTCGACACAAACATAGCCGAGTGGAATAAAAATACTAAAAAGCCACTCGTTTGCTCTTTACTCAGACCAACAAAAAATAAGACAGAAGTCAAATATTCATATGACATATCAAAATGCGATAAAATATTTGATTTATTACTACAGGAAAAACTTATAAAATTACCAGAAGGGCACATCATTCCATCGGCCGATGAAATTAAAAAGCGAAGGTATTGCAAGTGGCACCATTCTTTTTCGCATAACACTAACGATTGTAATATTTTTCGACAGCAGATCCAATCGGCTATTTCCGATGGACGATTGAAGTTCGCGGAAGAATCGGCTATGCAGATAGACACGAACCCTTTCCAAGTTAACATGGTCCAGTGCTCACGGAAAGGAAAGGAACCCATAAAAGAAGACATCAGGCCGAATAAAAATGTTGAAGTCCAATCAAAAGGGGATGACACGGTGCTAATCACTATCGGCTCAATACAGATAGAAGCCGATAAGGATGGGCAAAATTCAAGGACTGTTAAGCCAAAAGGGAACCCTGAAGTTGGTCGGTGGTACAAAGCAGAAAGAATTCCAAGAAGAACGAACTTCAAGCCAAAGCCAACATTCTCGCAGCTTTTGGGAAAATATGAAAAGATAAGTCACAGATGAAAGTACGAAAAAACTCGACCAGATAATTATTATCGGTCAGATAGCTTTTATCAGTCGAGAACCAAAGAGGAAGAGCATCGGCAATGTACCTTTTGGCAATTTTGCTGGGAGAGAGGAATGACTTTGCCTTCGGAGACATCATGTCCGATGCAACACTTGATTGAAAATTGACAAAACCAATCGGCCAGAGACAGGTTATCTAGGTCGGTCCATGATCGGCTAGGCGATAAAAGGCCGGTTCATGAAAGGTTGTCGATACCAGAACAAAAGGGGGTTTCAAGAACACAAGAGGTAGCCACCTCCGACAATACCACCAAGGTGAATCGGCGGTGAGATAAACAATCTGGCTGGGAAAATCAGAAGGCCGATCGAGCCTAAACCTAGATGGTGCCCTTCGGGTCTTAGCAAGTCGCAACGAAGACGACTTCAACGGCTAAAAACCCAGGAGGAAAGGGAAGCCAACAGGGAAAGAGAGAGAGAGATCGGATGTTTAGTAAGTTGAGACCAATACCAGCTAGGAGGCAAGAATGGAAAAGAAAAGAACAGGCCGATAGTGATTCTGATCAATCGGTCGATTCTGGGTCCCCAATGATCCGAAATGACACACCACCAATGGACATCAATATGGTATTCACCTTGCCAGCCGAATTCGGAAAAGGAGAAGAATCGGCCGAAGAGGTATTCGCTCAATTATGCCTTGGTGCAGCAGAGATCTTTGTGTTCGAGAAGCCTCAAGATGCGCATCGGCATCTAAAGCCGTTATATCTCAAGGGTCATATCAACGGCCGACCAATATCACGGATGTTGGTTGACGTTGGAGCAACAGTCAACCTCATGCCTCTAAGTACTTTTAAGAAATTGGGAAAAGCCGATGAAGACCTGATCAAGGCGAATATGGTGCTTGAATGATTTCACGGAGACCCTCTGAAGCCAAGGGGTGATGATGGCGGAATTGTGATCGGTAGCAAGACATTACCAACTGCGTTCTTTGTGATAGAAGCTAAAGGTAATTACAATGTGCTCCTTGGGCGGGATTGGATCCATGCTAATTGTTGCATACCATCCACGATGCATCAAAAATTGGTACAATGGAAAGATGATGCAGTAGAAGTTGTATCGGCTGATACATCGGCTCACATCGCCATGGCCAATCCCGATACTAATTGGCCCCATGAAGAAGCCGAATGCATATCAGGGAAAGTTTTGGACGATTGTGACTTCATTTGCATCGAGAAGTCAGGATTCAAGCCGATCAGTGTTAAACCTAACACGTTTGATCGAACAAGCGAGTTGTTAGAAGATGGAGTCCAAAGCAATAGCAAGGCTGCAAGAAAAGATGAAAGGCTATCGGCAAGAAGAATGCGAAGAAGCCATTGAAGATTTCGAAGAAGAGAGAGGGCAAGGCTTCACATCTGCCGATTTGCTTGAAGAAGTTGATATCGGAGAAGGAGATGGGAAAAGACCAACGTTTGTAAGTGCTAGGTTGGATCCAAACTACAAAGCAAAGTTGGTCGAGTTACTTAGAAAGTACAAAGATTGTTTCGCATGGGAGTATTATGAAATGCCAGGTTTAAGCCGACAACTCGTCGAACATCGGCTACCTATAAAGGCAGGTTATCGACTGTTCAAACAACATCCGAGGCGATTCAATCCTACATTGTATGGCGCCATAAAAGAAGAGGTAGGACGATTATTAGAGGCCAAGTTTACCTTGTCGATCTGTTGAGTGGGTCTCAAACATCGTCCTGTAAAAGAAAAATGGTAAGCTTAGAGTGTGCGTGGATTTTAGAGATTTAAACAAAGCCACGCCCAAAGATGAATACCGATGCCTATAGCCGATATGCTTATCGATCTGCGTCAGGGAATAAAATCATAAGTTTTCTCGACTGAAATGCCGGATATCATCAAATATTCATGGCGGAAGCCGATATACCCAAAACAGCCTTTAGATGTGCAGGGGCCCGAGGGCTTTACGAATGGAGTGTCATGACGTTCGGCTTAAAAACGCCAGGTGCCACGTACGGTAGCGCCATGAACCACATCTTCCATAAACTAATCGGCCATTCCGTGGAAATTTACATCGACGATGTCGTTGTGAAATCCAAAGAAGATTGGCAGCACTTGGCCGATTTAGAAAAAATGTTCGAAAGCACAAGAACACATGGGTTAAAAATGAATCCACTCAAGTGTGCCTTCGGAGTATCGGCTGGACAATTCCTCGGATTTACAGTGCATGAAAACTGAATCGAGGTAAATCAGGCAAGGGTCAAGGCAAGAGCCGATACCAAACCACCGGCGAATAAAAAAGAACTACAGGTGTTGATCGGCAAAATCAATTATCTACGGCGCTTCATTTCGAATTTATCTGGTCGAATTCGTGCCTTCACACCATTGCTGAAATTAAAAGCCGACCAAGAGTTTGTATGGGGGGATGATCAACAAAAGGCTTTTGATGACATAAAGGGCTATCTGATGAAACGCCTGTGTTGGTCGCACCAAAAATCGGTAAACCTTACAAATTGTATATATCGGCAGAAGGGGACACAATAGGAGCAGTCCTGACGCAAGAATCCGATGGAAAGGAGCAAGCTATATTCTATCTGAGTCGACGGTTATTGGATGCAGAAGTCAGGTATCCCCTTGTGGAAAAATTATGTTTATCTTTATATTTCGCTTGCACTAAATTAAGACACTACGTTGTGACATCAAAGTGTGTGATAGTGTGTAAAACCGATGTAATTAAATACATGCTTTCCGCGCCAATTCTACGAGGTCGGCTTGGTAAGTGGGCATATGCTTTAACCGAATTTGACCTAATTTACGAATCAGCTAAAGCTGTGAAGGGACAAGCTATAGCCGATTTCCTCACGGGAAGCGCTACATTAGTAGGAATAGCCGACGTCACCCCTTGGTAGTTATATTTTGATGGATCTGTTTGCCAGGAGGGTGAAGGCGTCGGAATAGTGTTAATATCACCCAAAAAACAGTGCTTTGAATTCACATATCGGCTGAACGAGCGGTGTTCCAATAATCAAGCCGAATATGAAGCACTATTAAAGGGGTTGCAATTATTGGAGAACATCGGAGTAAAAGACATAGAAACCTTCGGGGACTCGATGTTGATTGTACAACAAATCAAAGGGGAGTACCGATGCAATGATGAAAAGCTAGCCCAGTATTTGCACCAATGCCTCCAGATCATCGAAGATTTCACAACATTCTCCATAGAACACATTCCCAGAGAGATCAACGGTAAAGCAAATTTTTTAGCACAATGGGCATCTGGTTACAAGAGTAAAAGCCGACAGGCATCAATCGAGCTGGACAATTGGCCGATTATGTGCGTACACCCTGTCGACTGGAGAACAGAAATAAGAAATTATTTGTTGGATCCTTCTAAGCCGACTGAGCGAAGAGTCCGGCATAAAGCACTCAAATATGTTCTGTTAGACGATGTGTTATATTTCCAAACTATGGAAGGCTTGCTACTGAGATGTTTAGGAACGGAGGAAGCCAATATAGCTATGGGAGAAGTCCATGAAGGAATTTGCGGATCTCATCAATCGGCCCATAAAATGAAATGGATACTAAGACGGACTGGGTATTTTTGGCCGACAATGCTTGAGGATTGCTTCAGGTACTATAAGGGATGCCAAACATGCCAAAAGTTCGGCAACATACAAACAGCACCTGCATCGGTTTTACACCCAATCAGTAAGCCATGGCCGTTCAGAGGATGGGGTATAGATATTATCGGCCAAATATTTCCGCCGTCCAGTAAAGGCCATAAGTTTATCCTTGCGGCCACTGACTACTTCTCAAAATGGGTTGAGGCTATACCGCTCAAACAGGTCACTAGCAAGGAACTAATCGGCTTCGTAAATGAGCATATCGTCCATCGGTTTGGAATACCCCAGACAATCACAACCGACCAAGGGACGGTATTCATGTCTAGAGAATTTCAGGACTATGCAAAAAGCATAGGTATCAAATTGCTCAATTCTTCGCCCTATTACGCTCAGGCTAACGGACAAGTCGAGTCATCAAATAAAACTCTAGTAAAGTTGATAAAGCGGAAAATAGAGGAAAAACCAAGAAGTTGGAACACAGTGTTATCAGAAGCCTTATGGGCCTATCGGCTATCGTACCATGGGACAATTAAATTATCCCCATTTCAGTTAGTATATGGACAAGAAGCCGTCCTGCCTGTCGAAATCAATATTAATTCAGTTAGGATAATCCAGCAGGACGACCTACTAGCCGACGATTATCATCAGGCAATGCTTGATAATTTAGATGACTTGGCAGAATTAAGATTAGTCATATTAGACCGGCTCATAAAAACAAGGAAAGGGTAGCACGGACGTACGATAAAAAGGTGGTACCGAAATCCTTTAATCAAGCCGATTTGGTATGGAAAACGGTGTTGCCAATCGGTTCTAAAGATAGCCGATTCGGAAAATGGTCCCCAACATGGGAAGGGCCTTATAAAATAAATCGGCCGGTCGGCGATAACTCATACATCCTCGAGACATTGGATGGGCTCGCGTTGCCAAAAGCAATCAACGGAAAGTATTTGAAGGGTTATCACCCCAGTGTTTGGATCAGATCCTAATAACAAACAGAAATAGTTGAAAGTAAAACGCAACGACTTGATAAAAAGATCGGTTACACAGCCGATCTATTTACATCATCCAAAAATAGCCCACAAGACCTGGATCGGTTACACAGCCGATCTTAGTATATCACCCAGACTTAAAAGTTAATCAAATCCCGAGAGAATTACACACGATCCGGGCAAATGAGCTCCCAAGCCCGATAAAGCAGCGGCAGCCCTTGCCAATCGTCTCTTGGATGCTAGCCACTATGCGCTTATCCTCACCGCAGACCAGGGATAACTTTTAACTTGGCCGATTGTGTCTTCACTGGGCTACAATCTCACCAGGGTTTGCTTCGATCGGCTAAAGCAAAGAATGATGAAGTAGCACGGTGTGACGGTCGGCTTGATTCATCGAAATTTTAGCCAATTGTTCTTCAAGGGATCTCTTGGCTAATTCAAGTTTCGAGTCTGTTCCTTCAACAACTTGGCATTGGTCGCATCTGTATCAAGCTGCTGTTTCTTGGACTTGGCATCGGCTACGGCTTATCAAGATGCTCTGGTCGACTTGTTGAGCAACTCTCTGGGCTATCTGTCCATCGCGGCGCCACCACTTCCCTTGACTGCTCAAATGACAAACTTCAGCCAAAGCCCTCATAGCCGCAGAAGCGAATCGGCTTCAACCGCGCCATAGCGATTCGCAATGGTTGGGTATCGGCCAAAAGCTACGCCAGGTTGCATGACTTCGTTCAGAGGAGAGAATTAAGCCGTTCTTGCATGCCGGCATAGAAGTAACAAAGAAATGATACCCGAAAGCAGATATGCTCGTAATCACCCGAACATCGGCTGGGTAGTCGTCCGTGGCCATCACCTCTGGGTCATTCAGATCATCTAGATCAAAGCCAAGGAGGTCCGCATGATTTATCTCCAATGCTGGAGGAGTTGGATCCCCACTGGAAAAAACCACGGGTTTGGGGGCCGATGGAACTGATGGAGGGATCACAGGCGGGCTTGAAAGCCGAGAAGTGATCGGCTCAGCAGGAATAGAAGCCGACGGGGAAATCATCGATGTTCTATGCGTATCGGCAGCGGATGCCGGCAAGGGAGGAGTCTCCTAAAAAAACAAAAGTATCATCAAGACATCCATTTTAATATAAGCCGATATGGACGCATACTTGGGATAAAACTAACCGCAGTAGCCGATCCGGTAGGAGATGTCGCTGCAGCGGATCTGGAGGATCGTTTTATTACGACCCTGCGACTCTTCTTTTCCTTCTCTGAAAGAATGATAAAATTGGGATTAGCTGATAGGAAAATAATTCCGAACATAATAAGTATACTCACTTTTGGCGCGCTGCTTGGCGAGATCCGACAGTGAGGGGCTCTCAACGCCCAACGTCCCAGAGGACAAGCCAGCAAGCGCGATCGGCCAGCGCTGCCGTTTGATCCTTCGTCGGCCGATGCGGCAGAGGCCGATCTCTTCTTTGGTGCGAAAAGAAAAAAGGCGGTCAAGCCAAATGACAATCCTCTTTTAACAAAAAGCGTACCAAAGACAAAATACCTCTAAAGACGAGTTAGTATAACCAGAACTTGAGCTAGGCCCCGAAGAGACCTCCGTTGGCTCCTCAAAACCAGGAAGGAATTTGGAGACAACATCCTTCATGGACCGTCCCGCAAGAGACTCCGCCACGGTAGCCCACCATGAGGTGAATTGGCTGCCCCAGCGTGTTTAACACAAGAAAAGGCAGGCCACCACGTGGAATTCATCGGCCGGTTCAATTATAAGCTCAGCGGTAATGTTAGTAACTTTGTTTGAGGTTTTATCCATCCAAGTAGTTGGAAGCAAGGAATTGTTTGACCAAAACCTAAGCTGGCGTGCATACGGAAGGGTGATAGAACTCGTAAGTCGGCTGAAATGTCTGTTACGGGTACTCAAGCCGACGTGAAGAATGCAAGGAGAAATCAGCAAAGGAAGAAGGTCGAGAGTCGATCGAGGCATTGAGGAGCTATCGAATTCAAGCGAAGGAAGGAAGGCCAAGGAGACCAGTTAATTGGTTATATGAAAATAAATCCCGACGATTAAAAGAGGCCTGGCTAAGGTTTAAGAAAAAGACAGTATTTATGGAAGCCCGGTAGGAGACATTTTTTGTTCATCGGAGGAATACATGATGAATTTTTCACCTGGGGATCGGCTAGCTTGAAACCTAGGGGTCGCATCCTCAGGATAATCCTCTGTAGGAAAGACCGATTCTTCTGAAGGATCAGGGATAATGAGACGGCCGAAAACACAGTAAAACCAAATCTGAATAAACCATAAAGGGCCCCCAATATTACCAACAACATAACGGCCGTTACCGGTAAAAAGCCGACCACGAATGATATGCATCATGTGATAGATGGCCCCCAACAATGACTTTCCTAAAGCTAGCCGATGACCCTCTACCAATTGCTCAGCCATACATTGGTAGACCTGGGTTGGGCCTAAGGAAGCACCACAAAAGAGGAATCGGTCTAACCATAGGTTGAGGAAAGCGACGTGTTCCTCGTCCGACACGGGACCAGTTACCTTGTTGATATTTTGAATATACTTGAACCAACCTTCCCCTTTTTTACAGGTCAACTTATATCTGGGTTTTCCACTGAAAGCCGATATCTGATCTCCATCGGATCGGAGGCAGTACAATTTGGCCGTATCTAAGAGAGTTGGGCCGATAGGACCAGTCGGGAAGAAGAAGGCATTGAAAGAATCCGACCAAAAATAGCAAGCTGCGGCTACCAAAGGTTCATTAGGCTCCGGGGCAGCTAAAGATAAAGGAAGACTTTCGGCAATGCCCATCCTCTCCCACTCTACCCTCTTTTGGGCCGACACTCTAATGAACCAAGATCTCCAACCCTTAAGAGCCGTCGGCCAAGACCTAAAACTCTTACCCCATTCTTCTATATTGTGGTCAGGGGCCGACAATGGGAGCCTATGGATCTCGTCATCAATAACAGTATCGGCCTCTAAGGTTCCTGTTGGGCCTAGAAAATACTGATGGTCACTATCTGGGATAGGAATGAGTACCTGGGATGCGTTCATTTCAGCCGATGCAACAGGAAGAGGGGATTGACGCGAAGAAAAGCCGATTTCAAGGTGAGCGAGAACACGCGAGCATGAAAATGACCGTGGGGGGGACCTCATATTTATACCTCGGTGAAAAAGGTGAAAAGGCGGGAACAGTTGCTGCATTAAAAACGCACCGAGGGCATTGCGGCGCCATTAATGGGGAAGTTACCAAGGTGAATCTTAAGCGACAAGCCGATCACGGAAAAAAGCGAAGGGATTTTTGAAAGATATCAAGCTACCTTTCAAAAATGGGGGGCATATGTTTGCACCAAAATTCGACATGGGCAGAAAAAAAACGGAAAGACCACGCACGGAAAGGGAAAGCCGTAACTGATGAGGACTATATCCGAAGATGAAAAGAAATCGGATCAAAGGCCGATGCGGGTCGGGCAAGGCATATAAATCAAAGGCCACGGGGCGAGGAAAAAGGACTCCAATATCATACACACAACTCTTTTACAGCTTTTGTTTACAGTTTTTCTAGTCTAGATAATCATCCTTTTTGTAAGTCGATAGATCCAATATAGTTGCGCATCGCCGATTATTGGTCTCTTTGGCTTCATCCAGGTTCGATCTGTTTTGTGTTGTTGCGCATCGCCTCTCAAAGCCGATTTTACCTTCTACCTCCGAATTAACCGCAATTGGTTGATCTAGTTATCTCCTGATCGGTTATTAGCCGATTGGCGTCAAGCCGATAAGCATTGATTTATCGGCTTCATCTGATTTGCAAATCTACCTTGTCAATTACAGGCCAAATTGACTGGCACGCTCAGCAAACTCGGCGTTTGTCTGTGTGTTCGAGTCTAAGAACCCTGCTTCACGTTTTTAGCGCGAACACATCCTAAATCATTTTACCAATCAGGTACAAAACAGTAATGCCATTCCACCGAAAAAAGGGTAATCCGTATTTACACGAATAGACTACCGTGCGGCTATAATGCAGAGCATAAAAGGAAAAATGCAAAAGAAAAAAATGAAGGATCAAATACTAGTTTTGTTTATTGACTCCAAAGAGAAGGCAGCACCAGGGCGAGTGTCCGATACGGTCGGACGTGAAGTTAGTATGTACAGGACCCACATGTGGAGGCACACCAGGTACACCAAGGCCCAAACTTGTGCCTTTTGATTCCGCCTCAAGAAGATATGGCCAGCCGAGAAGATGGAATCGAGCTGTCGGATTGCCGACCCCAGTTTCTGTTGTCCGGTCCGTATCCTGTCGCGCAGCCTTGGCGAATATGATTCTTGCCATGTACCGGCTTCAATATCTATCTTTGATGACGAGCTCGAAGAAGCCAATGATGAAGCATTATTGTCTAGCAATCTAGAAACTGCCTGTAGGTGATGATAGATTGATGGACAATGTTAGCCCCCTTGTATGCACTTTTTAATTGAGTACAGACTGCTTTACCAAGATATTTTCTATGCTGACTTGAAAACAGTGGGTTTATACGTACAAACCTCGATTCTCAGTAACAAAGCTGCCTTCTCTGAAGATAGGGACTCAACCTGAAAAAAAAAATTTGAAGCCCATTACAGCACATTGTAGTGAAGAGATAGCAAAGAAAGGTTTCTCCATGCAAATAATGGCATTTTGCTTTCACATGGCAACTATTTTTTATATGTTAAAGAATTCTTTATTATTAACCGCAGGGAGTTTATAGGTTTCCTAGCTCCATAAATAGTGGGAAAATGTCGTTTCACTTTCAGTAGTAGAAAAGAAGGATATCCAAATTCTATCCGAGCAAGATCAGTAAGGCAAGTTTTCACTGTAAAGAGCAATTTGGATTAAAAAAAGGTACTAAAGCCCCAAAACATGATAGTAAAACATTAATGTTTTCCAATCACGTCAGAAATTTAAGTGATAGAACAAGTGGGCACATATAGCGAACTAACCTGCATTTGTTTTTGAATCAACCGATCAGTGAGTTGATCGAGCCTCATCTTGAGTTCAATTTCCACCTCTGTAGGATGCACCATGTCTCTTCTTGTTAGCTCAATGTTTTCTTCAATCTTCCTTGCCTACGGATTAAAAAAAGCAATCACAATTGTTTACTATTTTCTGCAGAAAAGAATGTAAAAGACTGAAC